>CM053607.1:63619790-63698133 GCA_028646535.1 Procyon lotor
TTTTTTTTTTTTTAAGATTTTATTTATTTATTTGACAGAGAGGAGAGAGATCATAAGTAGGCAGAGAGGAAGGCAGAGAGAGAGGGGGAAGCAGGCTCCCCGCTGAGCAGAGAGCCCGATGCGGGGCTTGATCCCAGGACCCTGAGATCATGACCTGAGCTGAAGGCAGAGGCTTTAACCCACTGAGCCACCCAGGTGCCCCTCTCTAAGTGGTTTTTATTTGCAGTCAAGGCAAGCCATTGGTAGAGTGTAAACATCTAGCAAATAAAAAGAAAACCATTCTTCTTTGATAAACTAGTTAATATGAACTGAGCCACCAATTAGGTGCAGTTCCTCCCCCTGTTTTATAATCAACTAAATTGTTAACTTGGTTTGACAAGGTAAGTTTTCCTTACCAAATTATGTTCTTTCTACCTAACTTTCTTGCAAAGATGGCAAGGCTGGCTCACAATGAAAGTCCATGACCCACCCTGGTTTTGGTGAGTTTGTTACTGGAATCAAAGCCATAGATCACTGTAGGAAAATAGACCTGGGGAAAACTGAATCTTTTAAGTCTTAAATTCCCACAAGTAATCCCCTTGAGCTATTAAACCATTATCCAGTTTAGCTGTTAAAAAACAGATATATGCTATAATTAATTCTTTCTATAAAATCCAAGGTTTAGAAGCAAGGACAACCAGGATCATCAATTTTACATAGATTCAGCACTAAGGAAGAACAAAATATTTGATTCTGAAAAGGGAGTATTAAAATGCTGCCAGCAATCTCATGTTAGTAGTTGAATTTCTTGAATATGCTTATGGAATAAAAGTACCTTAACCAGAAAAAAAAATACATGGTATGTTTTATAAACAATATCCTATTTAAGCCACAAAAAACTTTCCCCATACAATTCAGCATGCTGGGATAAGAGGGAGCAGGGTAGAATAAGGGGATGTAGGAAGGAAATCATTTGATAGGCAGTTGATATATTGGGGAGGTTGAATAAACTAATAGTATCCGACTGGACAGTAGAGATTACAAGGTCAACTCAAATCGAAGTAAATACTGCTTTTCTTCACTCCCTTATTTGGAATGGTTAGTAGCAATATATAAAGGTGGTATTGTAGAAATGAAGGCTAGAATAACCACTGAGTCACGGTAGTTTCTGGAAATCAATGATTCCAACACTGTGCCACACGAGCTTAGACTTTTTTAAATAAGAAATTTGGTAAATTTCTCACCAGATGGACTAATTCAATGTCCTAATAAAAAGTGAAAGTTCCATATATTTTTCAAGTAGAAAGTGTACAGAGGGTTATTAGTACCTGTAAATGAAATCACAAGGACTGAGAGATTCTTTGGAAATATATGAGTATTTGATCTCAATTTTGTCGAATTACAAAAGGATGTGTTATACTTTTCTGGACTTTTCAAAATAAGCGTGTAATACATTTATTGTTGGAAAAAGATCGATGTTATTTTCAAAAGGCATAATCTTCCTCCTTTGTTATAGCATTCTGTTTCTTTTCAGTAACTTGAAAACTGAAAATGAAGTGTATTTGCAACATGAATAGTTTTCTTTCTCATATTTGTATGATTTGCATCTCTATTTTAGGTTCTTAGTGAGATGGTATTGGAAATTTGGTTTCAATAAGAAAAGTCCCTTGATATGTGAAGAATGACATAGATTTTCCAGTCCTATTTAACAGCAAGAAAACCGCATAAGGGTGTTAATTTTTTTGTTTTTATCATAAACAGAAAAAAAACTTTTCAGAGTAGCATACAGGAAGTTAGAGTACCTGATTCCATTATTGTATACTTTTTGCTACTGAGTTCTGTGATATGCACATCACTTCCGCTCTCTGGGTTTTTTCCCCATACACAGTGAGGGGTTGGCCCAGTAAGTTTCCCTCAAAAATAACATGAGATTATTTCATGAAGAAAAAAAAAACATAAAAATTCATTCAAGGAAGTGCTTTGGAATTAGACCCCTTTGTTTCTGAAATACTGATGGCTACAAAAAAAGTTTAAGATGCCAGCATTTTTTTTGATGCTGAGGCAGCCAGATACTCTGCTG
Source organism: Procyon lotor (assembly GCA_028646535.1). Lineage (NCBI taxonomy): Eukaryota > Metazoa > Chordata > Mammalia > Carnivora > Procyonidae > Procyon > Procyon lotor. The sequence goes on from CM053607.1 coordinate 63,621,850, forward strand.
TTGCCCTTTGTGGAAGGGATTTCTGTTGGAAGGAGGCATCCTTGGGTATTCTACTCTCCTGGGATCAAGGCCTGAACCTCCTCAGGAAAGGATGGTTGAGACATTGAATGCCTGAATCCTTGAAGCAGGTAGGCAGAGATTGGTCAAAGCGTACTCTGATCAGTGGCAGCCACTTTGGTCCCAGAAGCAGACCAACCAAAGGGAGATGGTCAGTAGGGGGATGGTCATGTAGAGGTACAGGTAATGAATCTAATTATGAGTTTCCCTGTCTAGTGTACCATTTTCTTATATCTTCATGTCCTAACTTTGCTGAGTTTTGGAGAATGAAGGGAAAGATCGGGGTTAATGCTTAGGAAAAAGCTCTGAGAGACATCTGTAACAGCTGCAGGAACAGGGAAATGACCATGGTGTGACCTGCAGAGCGACCCCAGGGTAGCAGTGTAGAGGGAGAGGGAGGAATCTGAGGACTGATTGTGGAATACCGAATGACCCTTAAATTACCTGGGAAGGGAAACAGTAAAAGGTAGCCCTTCCCGTCAATCCAGTGAGGTGGAGGATTGGCTGTTTGATTATTAAAGGGAAAGCATCTGAGGGTAGGATTACTGATGGCATTTGGGTCACAAGAAGACCTCCTATTTGTTGAAGGATGACTATGTGTCAGGCACTGTGCTCCTCACTTATTGCATCTTTCTGTCTTCCCATTAAAAAAAAAATTTAGAAAAATGTACTGAAATCAAATGATAGTTCTTATCCTTTCTTACCATGGCTGCACCAATAATCACCACTCCATGGTTATATATTAACAAGTATGTGGCTTTTGGTTTTCATTTTACAATTTTTTAAAAATCCAATGTGGTAGGAGAATGGCTTCCAAAGATATCCACATCCTAACCCCTGGAGGCTATGAATATGTTACCTTATATGGCAAGAGATTTTGCAGATGTGATTAAGATGAGATTTTCCTGGGGTATCTAGGTTGGCCCAGTCTAATCACATGAGTCCTTCAAAGTGGATGAGGAAGGCAAGAGAGTTGGACAGAGAGATTCCATGATGGAAGGAGAGGCCAGAGAGATAAGCCATGACAAAGACTTAACTGCCATTTCCGACTTTGAAGATAAAAAGGGCTATAAGCCAAAGAATGTACCTGGTTTAGAAGCTGAGAAGGAGCGCTGGCCAACAGCCAGCAAGGATATAAGATCTCCAGTTCTACAGCCCCAAGAAACCGAAGTCTGTCCATAACTTAGATAAGCAAGAATATGGAGACTCCCCTAAACCTTCAAAAAGGAACTCTGACTCGCCACACTTTGGATGTGGCTTAATGAGATCTGCTTTGGATTTCTGACCTATAAAACTGTAAGATAAAATGACTTTCTATTGCAAGGTGCTAAGTCTGTGGTAATTTATTACAACAATAACTGAAAAGCAATATATCCATTATATCTTGAATGAAAGCTAAGATCCATGCCTCTTTAGCTTTGGCTCCCAGTACCTTGCATGGAATTGACATTTAGTTTGAATAATTTTTGGATGAAGAAAGTCAGATAAAAGGGAGGGAGGGAAAGAAAGAGTATATTAGGTTCCTGGATCCGAAATCTAACTTGTGTATGTGGAATCTTCCTCATACCAACAAGCCATTCTCAGGAGGTGTCTGAGAATTCAACACAGTTCAACTCAATTCTGACACTATCTACCTGGAGATAGCATCAGATTCCAAAAACAAAGGGCTCATTCTCACAAGACCATCCTCCACTTCATATGCCAATCACAAGCCCAGATTGTTACCTGTGCTTCTGACCAACTGGCTACAAATCAGAGGTTCCAATGACCCAACTTAGGTTCGCTTAATTTGCAAGAACTCAAGAAATTCAATTACTAGATTACTGATTTGTTACAAAGGATATTAAAGAATACAAATCAACAGCTGGCACGTAGGGTGAATCCCAAACAAAGGAGCTTCTGTCCTTGTGGAGCTTGGGGCCTGGCATGGTAGCACAAGGAGCCATTCTGGTTCCCCAAATAGGAAGCTCTCTGAATCCCCTCCTTTTGGGTTTTTATGGAGGCTTCATTATACAGGCATAATTATTTTAACTAATTGGTCATAGGGGATTGATTCAATCTCCACCCCTTCTCCCCTCCTGGAAGTCAAGCAGTGGGACTGAAAGTTCCAACCCTCTGATCATGGTTGGTTCTCTTGACAACCAGCCCCCATCTTGAGGAGCTTTCCAAAAATGACTGAATTAATATGAATCGAGTTGTGGTGAGAAGGGGCTTGTTATGAGTAACAAGACACCTATTTCACCTTTAAGGCTCTGAAGCATTTTCAGGAACTGAGGACAAGAGATCGAATATTATAACAAAAGTTGTTCTCATTGCTGTTATCGCTCCGGAAATTCTGAGGGTTTGGGGAGCCATGAGGCAGGAACTGTGGATGAAGACCACACATACACATATGAGAATATGAGAAATATATTTTGGTCATCTGAAAGACAGAAATACATATTTCTTATTTGTGAATCAGAATATAGGGAGACATAAGTCTTCATTTTTCATAAATATTTTTGGAATATTTTCAATAATTTGGAAAAGTGAAAGAGAACTTTCATAACTAGTCAGGGGATCAACAATAGGTATCAACAATTGGTGAGACAGAAGAGGAGCAGAATGGAAAGCCAACATGCTGTAGCCCGTGTTTGGAGAGCCTTATTGCATCATATTTCAGAGTGGATGACTACATTTGCGCATGCCTCAGCAGTTCATGACTTCTATCCACTCTACCAAGCTACCTTTTGTCAAAAAAATCCAACAGACTTTCAGAATTATTATTCTTTCATTCCAAATTCAAGTAATAGTGCTACTGTGTTGTCGGTTTGCATAGTTTATCCTCTGCACTAGTGTTAGTAGTACAAAATTAACTCTTGTAATCTTACGAATGAATAGTGAATCTCATCACACATGTAACTCTTTATATGCCCACTATGATCACCCTAGATCAAATCCCTATTATTTGTTTTCAACTTTTCAACCTGTGAAATAGAGCATACCTACTGAAGGATGTATGAAATATACCTATACTGTTAAATAATAGCAAAATTAACTCAGATATAAATAACCAGATTAAGAAATAATATTGCCAGAACAATATTCTGGAAGGCCCTCCTCAGTTGTACACTCCTTTCCCCAGAGGCAAATAATATCCGGAACTTTATTATCATTCTCCTACCATCCCTTATATATTTTCCACATTTTTATGCATTCCTAAACAAAATATATTTGTTTTATATGTTTGTGAAATTTACAAAAATTCACAAACAATTCAAAAGAGAATTTATATATGTATACACATACAATTATATCTTTAAAAAATTAATGTGTGTATATAATAAGATAATATATAAAATTTTATAAGAGAATTTATGCATATGCACATGGTTATGTAAATATATATATATAAAATCAACAAGATAATATATAAAATTCTCTTGTGAATTATTTTTTCCAGCCAACAATATGTTTTGGTGGTACTTACATGTTGATGGAGCTATTGTTCCCCCATTTTCATTGCTTTATATGAATATGCTAAAATGCATTTATTCTACTATTAATGAATATTTGAGAGGTTTCCAGGATTTTACTGGCACAAATAATACTGCAGCAAACCTTCACATACATCTTTTCTGGTGCATATGTGAAGTTTCTCTAGGGACTATACCAAGGAGCAGAATCACTGGGCCATGCCACTTTACCAGGTAACGCCAAATTGTTTACCAAGTGTTTACACTAATTTCATCCTTATTGCTTTTCTAGTTAGAAAAACTCTTAAATGGTGTTTCTGTCTCCAGTTTTTCTGTAAATCCATCTATCGTGTCCACTACCATTAATTCGGCCTTCCTAAAAATGCTACTTTCAGCATGCTTCCCTGATCTCATTCCCTTACATTCTAAATGCTAATTTTACTCAAGCACTTACCGTAGCAACTTATTGTCCACGTCAACAAGTCAACGAATAATCCAAACTCTTTTGACGTCTTTTTGAGAGTCTTCACATTTACCACTTCTCAATGAAAAATCGGTGCTACAAAGGCTGATCTTTGTAGTATTTTCTCCTTAAGGCATGTTCTTTTTTGCCCTGGAACTTTTGCTCCAAAAGTCGACCTGCTCTCTGCTTCCTAAATTCCACCCATTTTTCAAAGCCCACTGATGTTCTCCTTTTCTATGATATCTCTTCTGGCTATTTCCATTTCCATTCCTTGAAGTCTCCTAGTACTAAGAGTATGTTTTTCAGTCATTCATTAGAACATAGTTTGGGAGTTCATATTGTATGAATTCATAATGTATGCAAGGGGAAAATACCAGAGACCTAAGAAAGTTAAAGAATTCAATTTCAGAACAACATGCCCATCAATTTTTCATCATTCTTCAAGCAGAGGCTGGATGACAACTTGCCATGGATGCTAGAAGAGGCAATCAAGGGTTCCTTGGTAAGTTGCACCCAATCAACACCACTGTGCCCTTCCAGTTACGATTCTTTGGGTTTATAGTTTGCCATGAGAGATCTGGACAGAGAGACCCCTTCATTCTGATCCCAACCTTCTTTTCCTCCTTTATCTCTCACCAAGCACTGACAGGAGACTTTTCTCTAATCCCTTTGGTCTTCTTCCCATCTTCAAACTCGCTCTTCCTGACTGTTTCCAAGTCTTTGCACCAGTACCTCCCTCTATGTACAGGACCCCAACATTCTACCCTGCTGAGGTAAATGCTCTTCATCCTTCAAGAACCGTTTAGGAAGCCCTTCCAGACCCTTTTAATTTACTGTGATCCTCTTCTTTCAAAGAATTTTTGGTGCTTAACATATAGTGCTGTATATAGTTAGCTATCTTTTTATGTATAAACATCAAAATCAGGAACCATGACAAACTCAGCTGAACACACCGTGTTATTCAAATACTAGTTCTTGATTGACAGATGATGGATACTGCTGAAATAACTGATTTGGGTTTCTATTTTGGTTTTATGGATGGCAGATACATTTTGCATTCAAAGAAGATTATATTTCCTATGCTGTATTTACTCACATCCGCAAGATTTATGCTTGAATTCTTAACGGGAATAGTGTTTTGTGGTGGTTATTTTTGTTGTATTTTGTTTTATTCTTTTCCAGTCCACTAGTATTAAATACAGAATGGAAATCAGGATCTGGGACATATCCAATCCATGGATGTTGCCCAACTTTTATGTGTATCCACAGTAGGAATACTTGGCATCTGGGATATTTCAATATGATAAAGATCCCCATATCTGACCTAACCTTTAAGCTTTTTGAACATTTTCTATTGTTATTTTCTTTGTGTTAGACTTAAGAAAGACCTGTTTCTAATGTAAGGTGGTTTGACCTAGGATTACTGAAAAACTCTTAGTTTTCAAATCTTAGTAATTTTTGATGCATAAATTTTCTTTTAAGCCTAGCCTTATTTAAATGCTAATGTCAGTTTTCATTCAGCCAGTTTCTTGTTATCCTCTGTATATCCTCAGAGCTGATCTGAGGGTGGATATTCCATTTACTTCAAAGGAAATATCACGCTTGGATCCTCTCCACAGGGGTGCTTAGACTAAGACAAGAAATGATCCCTATAGCTTTTTTCTCCTGCATTTGTGAGGAAAATAAAATAAAAGCAAAGATTTCCCAATGCATTTAACATTCTAAGTAATTCCATCAGTACCACACTTGGAGCATTCATACATTACTGCTAATTCACAATCTTAAAGATCCTTTTTAACACCGGGACATTAAACGTACGTTGGTATGGTAGACTATTCTAGTGTACCTATTACTTTCAGACGAACAGTATACAATGTTATTACTCTCATGAGCATGTTAGGAATGATCTCATGCTGTGGAAGATAATTGACTACATGATAGATATAGTTTACATGCAAAGGATATTTTAAAGGGAGAATAAAATATCTTACCTTAATGTGGTCATATTTAGTAGCTAGTTATTAAATGTCCAATAGGTGTTTTTTCCAGTGGTTTGTAAATTGCAATTAATCTTTTCTTCATCTGCCTTCATGGCTCTTTTCCTGTTTTGATTGGAAGTCTTAGAACATGCATGATTTAGAGCGCATCAGTTTGGAGACGGGAAATGATTACTTAAATGGCCAGTATTCTTTATTATCAAAAATAAGAGGGATTTTTAGGGGTGCCTGGGTGGCTCAGTGGGTTAAAGTCTTTGCCTTCAGCTCGGTTCCTGGTCTCAGGGTCCTGGGATCGAGCCCCGCATCAGGCTCTCTGCTCAGCGGGGAGCCTGCTTCCCCCCTTCTCTCTGCCTGCCTCTCTGCCTACTTGTGATCTCTCTCCCTCTGTCAAATAAATAAATAAAAAGTCTTTAGAAAAATAAGAGGGATTTTCTTTTAGGTTAATATTCATAATTAAAACCTTTTTTCTTTTCCAATATTGTTATGACCTAAGAAGATTGATTAGGTACAGCCATACTTAATTTAAATTGGAAAAATAGTAATAAACATTATTATCAATTGACTTTTCCTTACAATTTGTAAGCCACTTTTGAATCCATTACTTCATTGGAAACTCACAAAAATTCTTTGAAACAAAATTAATTTTGTGATTTCCCTTCTATACATGAGAGAACTCAGAATTAGATTTAAAAAACTCACCCATGGACTTAGGGAACTGGGAAAAAGATGGTGCTGTGATTCCAACTCTGATTTCATTCCTTCTAACCCCAAGTTCTTGACCATATACTGCTGCCTATGAATGGTAGATGGCTATTCAAAGGAGATTTTGAATCTTGCTTTTTATTCTTATAGCTACTTTATGTAACTGACTCTTTTCCCTCTGTTTTAGGTGAAGAAGTAGCATGTTTTATAACAAAAATATGAACAAAATTTATTAAAGAATTAAATCCAATGCAGGTGGTTGTCTACTGGCATTTAATCTATAACAAAAATAAAGATAAGCATAGTAATTGTATTGGATGTTTGAGTAATCATGTCAAAGGAATATTGTTATGGACATTCCTTTTCTCTCTTGCCTGGGATAATCTGGTTTAGCAGATTCTTGTAAGGTAACCATAAAGCCCATATTTTTTATAATGAAGTTATCATCTGATTCATCTTAATATAAAAGTGTTTTTGCCAACTCCTTTTGGATTTGCATGGAAGTTTGAGGTAAGAAAAAAAAACACCATTTAAAAAAATATATATATATTTTAAAGATTTTATTTATTTATTTGACACAGAGAGAGAGAGAGAGAGAGAGGGAGACAGCGACAGAGAGAACACAAGAGAACACAAGAAGAAAGAGAAAAGCAGGCTTCCCTGCTGAGCAGAGAGCTGGGATCATGACCTGAGCTAAAGGCAGCCACTTAACTCTGAGCCACCCAGAGGTGCCCCCAAAAACCACCATTTCTGTGATGCCTTGTGGATATATCTGTTTTGTACCCGTATTATATATACCCCTTTATCTGCATCTGACTTTATATACTAGACTTCAAACTAGAACTGTTTTTCTTTCTACTTTCAGGGGTCAGACACTATTTAAAAAGGTAAATTAGTTAATTTATAGACAAATTATCAGTCTTCATATATTCCGAGAGTGGTAAAGAAATTTCAACCAAGTGTCCACAGGGATAATTCATTCATTCATTCATTCATTTTTTTTTTTTAAGATTTTTTTTTATTTATTTGAGAGAGAGAGAAAGTGAGCCAGAGGACACAAACTGGGGGAAAGGCAGAGGGAGAGAGAGAAGCAGGCTCCTGGCTGAGCAGGAAGCACAATAAGCACAAAAATAACAAAATTTGGACTCTGGGATCATGACTTGAGCTGAAGGCAGATGCTTAACTGACTAAGCCACACAGTTGTCCCCATTCATTCATTCTTTATCCAACAAATACTTATTGACTACCTACGATGTGCTAGTTTCTGTTCTAACACCCTGGAAACACTAGTTGAACTAAAGAAGCAAAAGATCTGTTCTAACAAAGCAGGGGCTGTCAAAAATGTGGTCCCTGGAATCTTGGAGGTCTGTTACCGATTCACACAGTCCATGAAGTGAAAACTAAAAATAATATTAAGGTATTATTTGCCCTTTTCACTGTGTTGCCATTTGTAGTGATGGCACAAAAGAAATCATAGGTAAAATTGCTGCTGCCTTAATATGAATGAAGGCACCAAATTATATTAATAAGTATTGTCTTTTTTATAGCCATACACTCACATTACAAAAATTTAAATGCCATTTTTACTAAAGAATGTCACAGATATAGCAGTAAAAATAACTTTATTACATTTGATATTTGAGTACCCATTTTTTTCGTGTTCTGTGTGACCAAATGCAAAGTACTCATGAAGCACTTCTGCATACTCAAATACTATCATCATGAGGAAAGGCACTTGTGCAATTGTTCAAGTTGTGAGCTGAAATTGCTGTGTTTTCCATGCAACACCATTTTTATTTGAAAAAAATTACTAGCAGAAAAGAAGTAATAGTTTAGACAGGTATTTGGCAAAAATTTTCTAGAAAATGAACAATGTGGGCCTATGATTTCAAGGAAAAAAAGTAGCAGTATTTGTTGCCAGTAATAAATAACAAAATTTGAAGGAAAATTAGAATTTTCGAAAATTTTATTTGCCAGCACTTAAAGATTTTTCTTAAAGGTCAGTGATAATATTAACAAATGCAATTATTTCTGTTGCACAATGAAATGTTTCAACATTTGGAAGATTTGGATAACTCAGTGAACCAACATTTTTCAAATGACTGTCCATGATGTTATGGAGTCATTCTTCAGTAAAAGATTAATTTAAAATGCAAGATAGACCTGTTGATTTTAATATGAAAAGTTGTTGTATGGCACATTTTATACCTGTTAATTAGATCCTTTTGACTGATTATGCTGTTGAATTCTTCCTTATTCGTGTATTCGCGCTGATTTTTTTTTTTTTTTTTGGTCTACTTACTCTATTCATTGTTGAAAGGGTATTGACGTCTGCAGCTATTGTTGCAGATTTGTCTGTTTCTCCTGCAACATTTCTTCGTTTTTTTAAATCTGACTACTCCACATCCTGCCCAAATCTGTGAGCCAACAAATTATCTTATTGTTGTACCACTTTCAGTTGCATTTCTACCACTTATAATAAATTTGATTTTAAGTCCTAGATTATAGAGAAGGTCCAACCAGTCATTCCTCGACATTTTTGTCAAACTAGGGTCTACAGACATATTTTCAGAATGTCCAGAAAACTATGTACAAATTTTATAATGTTCATTTTCATTTCAGTTCTAACTTAAAATAATTGATGTAAAATTGTCTGGTTTATCTGGATGGCCCCCTTATTAATAGAGGACTGCCATGCAATTTCATTTGCTTTTTTTTTGGTCACGAGTTATTTTTGTGAGTTAAAGAAAAAGAATTAATGGTGTTCGTAATTAAAGACCATGCTCTGGAACCCAACTGCCTGGGTTTGAATCCTGGCAATATCTCTTATAATGTATTCTAACCTTTAGTTACTAGTGTCTTTGTCTGTAAAATAGAGAAAATGATACTACCAATTTCATAAGGTTGGTGTGAATATTGAGGAAGCTGATATGTGTTGAGATCTTAGAATATTGTCCGCCTGATAGTAAATGCTCAGTAATGCTCTATTCTTTATTACATAAATAATGCTTTAGAGCCAAGTGAAGAGCATGGAACATCAGACATGCTGTAGGTTTTACTATTGTTTGAAAAGAGAAAAATGTGGGAGAAATGACTTACTTTACATATGTACAGTAGGAGGTATGAATAAGAATGTTCAAAGTAGTATTGTTCTTGATAGCGAAGATACAGGAAATAACCCAATATTCACTAATATTAAAGTGGGTGCATAAACTGCTACAAAATTCACACAATAGAATATCATACAGTAGTTAAAATGAATAAAGTATAGCACTATGCAGCAGTATAATATAGATGGATATTAGCAATAGAATATTAAAGGAAAAAATAAGTTTCCATGAAATTTCTTCTATGAAATTAAAAACAATCAAAAATAAAATATGTACTTTTTAGAAATATATGAACCATTTTAGGCATAATGAAATTACATATATGTAATAAAATCATCTTTTGAAAGGCAAAAATGGTAACAAGTACAGAATTTTGGATGAAGGTTGCCACAGATAGGAAGAGACTTGGGAATAGAATAGGAGGTTGTATTGTCAGAGTAAATTGGCAGAATCCTGAGTTTTATTTTGAATGAGGGGTTTACTGTTGCGTGTAACATTGTAAAACATAACTGGCTAACTAAATAAAAGAGAACTATGAATGGATCAATGATGAGAATGTGCATTGAACTAAAGATGATGATTTATCCAATTTTGTGCACCTGAGTTCCAATGAGAAATAGAGAGAGGAATGTGTTACACATGGCACATGATAGTACACACTTGTGGACAATACTCACTGCTAGAACACTGAGTAATATATTCATGTCGGAAGGGGTGATTTTGTCTCAGCAAAAATCACCTGCACTTTAAGTCAGTGCTAACATTTGAATTTTTTTGTTTATATTTACTTCATAATTTTAAATTTCAATTTAATAGTTGTCCAAGTGCTTATGCAATGAAGTTTCCACCTACTTTTTGGTTTATATTTACATTATATTGGAGATAATTTAAGTAATCATTGAAGATTTGCTGAAATTATTTTTACGTCAGAAGGATTCTGTTCTTTATTCATCTTTAGGAGGTGAATGGTTTCTTTTTCGGGGTCCTTTATTCCAGAAATTCCTACAGTGAAATCCAGGGTTGGCTGAGGGATGTTGAGATGTTTTCACAGTTATGCCGCACAAAGTATAAAAGAATCCACAATCAGTGAGGTTAAATTGCAAGGCAATATTCTCCTTCATCACTTTCACTCATAAGCAAAGAATGTTTTCCAAAATCTGTATGACATGCGATACCACAAGCAATTAACTGCGAAAGCAGGTAATTTTGACTATTAAATCAGACATTAGACAGTTTTTGCCAAAATGCAAATAATGACATTCTTCTCACTAAATTTCTTTCACTGTGGAAAATGCAGGGTATCCTTTTCATAAATATACTACTAATGTTACCATGTAATGGGTTTACAATGATTATTTTTAAGATGAATTAATAAATATTTTAAAGATTTCTCAGTTTTACTTTCTAACACAAAAGGTATCAGTAGCTATTATTCACATAAACAAAAAGCTCTTTGGGACCCTCAACAGTTTTGGAGTATGGAGGGATACAAAGCCCAAAACCTTTGAGAACTGCTGCTTTAACCCATATCTTCTTGTTTTTATATTCTCACTAGGACTACACTGAAATTCATACAACATGAAATACTGTCATCCCTCACACTATATTGGGCAGCTGGGAATTTATACATAACTAGGAAGAAACAGGGGAAGCACGAAGGTTGTCAAGGTGACAGGCTCATGAGAGGCAGAAGGCAGACTCTTTGTGAGAAAGTAGGTGAGCAGGTGTACATTATTGGATAGGTAGATGATTAAAAACCTATGGAATTTCTGGAAGAATAGGCTTAGAATTTTTACATGAATGACATATAACAATGCCACAGTCAGCAAGAGAAGGGGAAATAAGAGTATGTGGTCATGGATGTCTGCTTTCTGATTGTCAAGTCACCATGTTTTACATGGCCTCTCATGGCCTGCTGAGTGATGTCTAGACGGTGGAGGAGCTCTGGTTAGTTTGCCTGAGGCCCAGGACATTGAAAGTAGGATGGCATTTTTGTTTAAAATATGTGCAAATATGCACACAAACACACACACATTGAAGGATGCTCGAATAGTTATCCCATGCATACAAATCACTTCCCATAAGCCCTGGAAAAAAAAATTGTTTACTAGATAATCTCTATTTCAATATTTGATGAAAAATGCAATATCTGGTTCTTTTTTTGGCATTCATGTCACTGCAGGAAGATAAGCCATATTTTAAGCATTAATAAAAGTTTCTCAGCCTTTGCTTAAATCTCGTGGGGATATAAATCTGAACAATAAACTCAACAAAAACATATTTTTTAAAAAAGATTTTATCTATTTATTTGAGAGAGAAACAGAGAGAGCACGACCAGGGGGTGGGGTAGGGGCAGAGGGAGAGGGAGAAGGGGATGGACACCCCTCCCACCAGCGGGGAGCCAGGTGTGGGACCCTGGGATCATGACCTAAGTCAAAGGCAGACACTTAACTAACAGCCACCCAGGTGTCCCTCAACAAAAACACATTTTTAAAGGAAATTGTACCACGTGAGGAAGTTTGAATGATGAAATCTGTGAAATAAATTTTTATATATACATATAAATATAAATGCTATATTTATATGTACATATAAATATATGCATAGTCAAATATTAGCTTTGAACTTTTTATTTAATGAAACTAGTTAGCAACATCATCATTCCATGCCTTTCCCTGCTTTTTGGTCCTTCAACTTTGTTGTTTCCTCAGACAAAAGTAGATGTTGTTCATTTTATGAAAACTTGGAATATTTTTGTACCCATGTGCCATTCTTTGTATAATTGACAAATTACTTCTAACTTAGAAATTTTTAAAAGAAGTTCTGGGGGCGCCTGGGTGGCTCAGTGGGTTAAAGCCTCTGCCTTCGGCTCAGGTCATGATCTCAGGGTCCTGGGATCTAGCCCCGCATCAGGCTCTCTGCTCGGCGGGGAGCCTGCTTCCCTCTCTCTCTCTCTGCCTGCCTCTCTGCCTACTTGTGATCTCTCTCTGTCAAATAAATAAATAAAATATTAAAAAAAAAACATGATAAAGGTAATCTGAGTTTACTGATGAACTACCTAAGGAAGCAGAACTTCTTTTTTTTTTTTTCTGTAACTATTGCACACAAATCTCTGTTCTGAGTATATAAACTGCATCCATATAACTGAATACAAGCCAGGATATCTGAGGTCATGGCACGTGCAAAGCTTGCTTCTTTTCTCTGTCCTTAATTCAGGCTGTCATTTTGTTTAATTTGGTATCTTAGAAAAAATTGTGACAATCTATTTTTTCTCCTCTTGCTTTTCTGAGGTACACAATTACAGAAATTATCTTATTTCAACAGAAAACACTGCTGGCAACAAGAAAGCATGGAAATCTTCAAAGATCTCTTTTAAGGATGAAAATTATCCCATAAATTCCTGCAGGCTAAGAATACTTCATGATATTTTTTCTTCCTGGAAATCCCTTCCCCTTGCCCTATATTCTCCCCTGGACCCCCCAATCATAATAGCTCATCCCACATTTCAATGCTTCTAGCAGAAAGAAAATCCTGCTGAGATCCAGACTCTCTATCCATCAGGGCACAGTTCTCTTAATGTGCTGAGCTACTAATATTAAGGAGAGGAACAGATTGATTTTAAAAGTCAATAAAATACAAACCATATAAATTCAAAGGCAGTGTTTAGGATTTCTATATTGCATTGCATTTTTGTATCTGCACAAGTAAGGCACAGCAGAAAAAGTTGAGTGGTGTTGGAATGAGCTAAAGAAGAGGATATAATACTTCTCATCCCTTATATCTATCATAAATCAGAACAAATTTTTTTTCTGGGCAATAGCTAATATGGTAGTATTCACTATTTCAGTTTTGCATTAAAATGCACCCAGAGGAAAACAAAAACAATTACATGGAAACAACTGGGATATGAAAAGTTATTTTTAAAATATTTGATATTGAATTATAATAGCCCATCCAATAAAATGCTTTACTGCTTCTTGTATATATATTTATATTCTAGTCTCATAAGCTTCATTTAGGTGGATGGACTTAATAGCTATTGTCTTGATATTATACACTTCCCTAGTTAGTTGAGAAAGAAAAATGCTTTCACTTAGACAAAAAAATCCAGTTGGTCCTAGAATCTTTATGTTCAAAGATGCTGAGAGTTTCATCAGCAACTTGTTCCCGCCTGGGTGCAAGTTGTTTCACATATTATCCATCAAAGATCTGGGTCATCTTTTATTTTTATTAAGAAAAACAATTTATTTTGTATTAGCCAACAAAGTAAAGCATTCATCAAGAATGCCACATTAGAGATGATTCATTTCAAAGATATGGGTTGAATAAAATGGTGACATGTTATGGTAACAGTCTGTCTAATTAGTCTTGGTAACATAACTTAGTTGTGCAAGAATATGTGTGTAAAGAAAATGTAAGTGGCTTCACATGGTTTCTTGGCTTTTATTTATTATTTTCCCATGAAACATTTTTAAAATTAAGAGCCAATAGCCCTCATGTGGATATTCCAAATGAACCCAAGCCATACCTTTTCCTGTAAATTGTGTGAGTTGAGGTCTCTGATTTGCAGAAAGCTTTTTGATATACTTTAAAGTCCATTTCTTTCTTTCTCACGTAATACAGCTGAGAGCCGAAGCTTATCTTGCTTTAAATAGAAGAACCAATTCAATACTAAAATCAACCAGCATTTATGGAGTGCTTATAAGTGAAAGGGATTGTTGTGGGGGTACGGTAAGAGGTAAGAACAAGATCCCTGGAGTTAAATGCTTACCCATAAAGCTTGGCTCAGTCCTTATATCTGTGGGAATTTGGGCAAGATATCGAACCTCTCTTCCCCTATTCCTCATTTGTAGAATGGAGCTAATAAAAGAACCTATTTCTTAAGGTTGTGGTAAAGACTAAATGAGAAAACACTTTGACAGTGCTCAGCAGCCCATCGGATACACAGGTGACCAGAATGCCATAGACTAACTGTGTCCTCCAAAAATTCATATGTTGAAACATAATCCCCGTTGTGGTGGTATCTGGAGGTGGGAACCTTTGGAAGGTGATTAGATCATGAGGGCAGTAATGGGATTATAAAATAAACCTTATAAAAACCCTTATAAAAAGAAACCTCAGAGAGCTCCCTTGCTCCTTCCTGCAGGTGAGGATACAGTGAGAAAACATCTCTCCATAAATTGTGAAACAAATCCTCACAGACACAGAATCTGATGGCCTGTTGATTTTGAACTTTCAGATCTGTAGATATAACTTTCTGTTGTTTATAAGCTACCCAGTCTATAGTATTTTTGTTAAAGCAGCCTAAAGGGACTAAGACAAGTAAATATAAATTATAATAATAAGTTATGTGAAATTCTTGGTATTATTATGAAAAAGGTAGATTCCTTAATATCTGAAAGTTCAGTCTAGTGAAAGGGACAGCCAAATACACAACTTACAAATACCCTATGAGCCAGGATTCATCTATATTAGAGGAAAAACAAATAAGTGCAATTAAAGAACAAGGAGATCCTGGGAAGATCATGCAGAGGAAATGAAAGTTGGAATTGTGTTAAGAAATGAGTAGATAATTCACAGAAGAGAAAGCAGAATAAAAATACTTCAGGAACAAAGAGAGACTATAAATCGGGTTAGGGAAGAACTTGAGCAAAAAAATCATGTAACTAGAACACATAGTAATTGTCATGGTAGAGTGGACATTCCTAGTATCCATCCTAAGAAGAGAAGAGAAGAATACTTTGAAGGTGGCCCCCAGGAAGTCAAGAAAAGAAATACTTATCACTCTTTGTATCCCAGTGTCTTGGCCTCTTCCTGAAGAGGACATCCATCTAGATGCATGCTCCAGCATGCTGTTGGTTTCTGTGTAGGTAGTTGAGAGGCCAAGAAGATGGTACCCTGTAGTGGGCCATAAACTGAAGATAAGTCAGTTGTATTGCAAATTAGATCCTCCAGTTATGCAAACTTCTTTGGAATTTTTCCTTTCATTACTCTCTAGCTTTCAGTAAAGTTAAGTTTAAATATTTCAGCCTTGGGGTGCCTGGGTGGCTTAGCTGGTTAAGCGTCTGACTCTTGATTTAGGCTCAGGTCATGATCTCAAGGGGTGGGATCCAGCCCCCACTACTGCTCTCAGGCTCTGCCCTGGGCTCTGCACTAGCCATGGGGCCTGCTGAAGCCTCTCTTTCTCCCTATCCCTCTGCCCCTTGCCAGCTCACTCTGTCTCTCAAAATCAATCAATCAATCAATCAATCAATCAATAAGATTCAACCTTGTTTCTGGTGTGCTATGGGGTGTAAAGTGGGGATGTCTACTTGCTTGTACAGGGTAAATATTACAAGTGAGGCTCTTTTTTCCTAGGTAGTGGAAGATTTATTCTTGGAAGGAAATGACATTCTTGCCTTCAGATCATGGAGGAATCAGAAAAAATAAAGTTCCAAGAAAATTTCACATGATGGATATATACCAGAATAGGAATTTCCTTGAGAGGACTTTGGTCATCTTTTTGATTTAGGTAGATGGCAACATTATTTACTGAGAGTAAGGATGACAGGTGTGGGTTAGGAGCCTTGAGATGCATTTTCAAACAGTTGCTGTGGCAAGTGCAATAGGGAATCAATTAGAGTTAAATAAAAGAATTGCTGAGTAGCACTTGGGGCTCAGCTGAGGAATCTAATCCAATGCAATTAAAAATAAAGAGAGAGAGAGAGAGAGAGGACTCTATTCTTTACATTACTAATAAAGAAGGTGAAGATATAAGATAGGAGAGCTTCCTAGAGGAGCTCAGTTTAAAACCTAAAAGAAGAAAAATGTTATCAACAGTAATCAAGGATGATGTCGAGGAGGTATAATAACAGTTGGTTTCCACTTGAGATCAAGCAGAGCACTTTACATGTTGGCAGTACATCTAAGTGAATTTTTAAAATAGGATAATCTAAAGTAAACTGGAAAAGTCCATCGAACAAACAATTAAGTAACTTAATGGTCTGTGCCTTTGTTTAATTGACTAATTTTTGAAGATCCTCTACTGTAGGTTACAGGCAATTTTAAGAGGATAATAGATATAATGAAACAAGTAGCAAGAATATGAATACAATTAAATATAATTAACCAATTGAGATATAAGTGTGATAATGAAAATCCGTCATAGAATTTAGAGGTGGGATAAAAGTTTTATACTTTATTGTTCTTATTAATTGTGTTTTACTTTTCCTTCCTAAAGTTTCAGAAGCAGTGCTACGGACTATGAGAGTAACTGTGAATCCAAAGATAAAGAAAAAAATCAGAGAACAATAGTCTACTTTACAGTTCCCACGTGATTTCTCTTATTAACCAGGTAGTTGGAGCTGTTCACCACGCATAGGTTGGTGGTGTTCACCACCATAGTTCACCACGCTAACCTAGTGAACTGATTTCGGAAGCAAGCCCAGCTTCATCTTTTGGAGATTCATAGATACTTTGTGGCATGTCACAGGACTTGGAACTCTGCCATTACTTATTCATTCACTGCAGGCACTAAAGGCACTGAAATTTTTGAGAGAAGGCTGCTAAAACGAAACCATCTTGGTAAAGAAGAACCTGGGTGTTCATTTTCCGACTGATCTGGAGCTAATCCCTTGGTAGAGAGAGAGTGTGAGAGGGAGATGTCAAGAGAGTCAGGACTGGTGGAGCGGTGGAAGAGAATCCAAGGCACATTTCTACTTCACATTTTTTTCCCAGGACTGGGAAATATTAAGGTTGTTTTATAATTCTTTTGCTGATATAGGAATGGCAACAAGCATATCCTTCAGTACATATTGTGAAATGATCCATGTGATTTCTTTTACCATCTTTTTTTTTTTTTTAATTTTTAAAGATTTTTTTTTTTTTTTATTTGACAGAGAGAAACACAGCAAGAGAGGGAACACAAGCAGAGGGAATGGTAGTGGGAGAAGCAGGCTTCCCGCTGAGCAGAGAGCCCGATGCGGGGCTCGATCCCAGGACCCTGGGATCATGACCTGAGCCAAAGGCAGAGGCTTAACGACTGAGCCACCCAGGCGCCCCTCTTTTACCATCTTAAAAGTCATTCTCTAATAAAAAATTGCTCTTAATGAAGAAAAAGAACCATTTTTCATTGAAGTTTTCCACTTTACATATATTAAAAAACCCATAAGTGAAAATTAGGACTAATATAAAAATTGTAATTTGACCCAATTACAGTACAAGCCATGCAAGGGCTTATACTTTCAGAGAGTCACTTGATTAGAAGCTTATTTTTTCTTTTAAAGAATGGCATCAGCTGTATTTTAATGCTGTCGCATGTTGCATCATTTTCCCTTCCTAATATTTTACTACAAAATGTTAAAAAATATGTAGGATGTTGAAAGGAAAAGTATGTAGCAAACACACATATACCTACTTCATTGATTCTATAATTACCATGTTGCTATTTTCACTTTGTTATATATCTACTAATCTATCCATCCTTTCATCCATCTATTGTTTCATCCTTTTTTTTTTTTTTTTTTTTTTTTTTTAGCTCTGCGTCTTTTTATAAGACAAGCATGGAATTACCAATATGTGTATATATCTGGAGACCAACCAGGAGTGTAAAAAATATTTTGTATTTTTCAGAGCATGTTTCTTAGGAGGATTTTATTAGTTTCCTATTGCTCCTATAAAAAAATCACACAAATTTGCTGGCTTAAAACAACATGAGTTTACTTATCTTATGGTTGTGAAGGTCAGAAATCTAAAATCTTGGAGCCTAAAATCAAGGTATCCGTAGAGCGACATTCCTTCTGCAGGCTTTAGAGAAAAATCTGTTTCCTTACCTTTTCCAGCTTCTAAAGGATCCTTTCATCCCTTGGTTTATGGCCCCTTCCTCCTTCTTCAAAGTATATCACTCCAACCTTTTCTTCTGTTCTTAAATCTTTCCCTGTGATCCTCCTGCCGGTGTTATAAGGACCCTTATGATGATATTAGGCCTACCCAGGCCTTAATGTAATCACAGCTGCAAAATCACATCCCTTTTGTCATGTTAGGCAACATAGCTAAAGATTCTGGGGTCCTGGATGTGGCCATCTTTGGAAGACATTATTCAGCTTACCGCAGAATAATATTATGTATGGTCTTTACTGTGTGCTTTGCCATTCACATCCCTTGGTGCCTGGAGAAAACATATGCTGAATTAATGCTTTATTTATTCGGCCCAGTCCGAATTAATTAATGCTCTCTTATGAATGGCTCTTACCATATGAGACAACAAAAGAATCAGTAATTTACCATTCTTCATGATCACAGAGTTGTCATGCTATTTTACACACCGTGGAGAAAGAAAAAAAGAAAATCCTGCCAATTAAATTGATTTGCTACTTAATATAAGGTGTGTTTTTAAAAAGATTTATTCATTCATGAGAGAGAGAGAGAGAGAGAGAGAGAGAGAGAGAGCGCCCATGGGGTGGGGGAAGGGGCAGAGGGAAAGAAGAGAGGGAATCCACAAGCAGACAAATTAGGACCCTGAGATCATGACCTGGGCGGAAATCAAGAGCTGGCCATTAAATCGACGGAGCCACCCGAGTGCCCTGTAAAGATGCATTTTGATTTGATAAATGTTTATTTTATTTTTTTTCTCACTTCTCTTCAGTCTCAAGTGCAACTGCCCATCTTGATAAATGTTGAAATGGGATAAAATATGTCTCAAAATAGGTGAAATATTTAATATTGTGGTTTCAGTGGACCACATGGCATAGAAATGGCCCAAGAAATTTATTCTTTTTCCATTAACTGTATAACTATTATAAGGTTTCTATTTCATGTAAATTTGGTTCTATTAAAATGCAGCATTGAGAGAAACACCCCAATTGACTTAGTGCTTACAGTGACTAAAATATATGCACATTTCTGCCTTAAGTTATAGTTAGCAATTTCCTTTATTCCAGTATCTGGGTACTAAAAGTAAAAATATTAGTCCTGTAAGGCCACGTCTTTTGAAGATGGGCTTATTATTTTGTACCTCCCAGTAATAAAATGACAGAGAAATCATCTATAGCATGCATTAGATACCTAAAGGGCACCAAAGTAATTAAGTGTACATTATTTCACTGGAGTTTCTAGATCTCTGGGTTGACAGTTACTTCACAGCTACGATGGATAGGAATGGAATGGAAACACAATTTTCTTTAAATAAAAAACAAAAGCAAATAGGCTGCATCTTGACGGTCCTTATCTGCATTTCACCTTTATCGTCTCAGGAGCAATTCTTCCAGCATACAGCACAAGCCCTTGTGTTTTCATTATTTTCTGCCAACAATTTCTCTTTCCTGAAAGAAACATCTCAAGTTAATAAAGAGATAAAACCTACTTTCTTTGAGCTGTGTTTTTTTCAGATTTTTCAATATTCAGTTAAGGAAGGGCAAAAGTTGCAGACCACCTTAGAGGAACACTGTTGGACTACTTCTATTTTATTTTTTTATATGATATTTCTCAATTTAGATTGTGGAAAGAAACCTCTTATTGCTCAGTTGAGCTATGAAACAATGATAATGCTTCTGAATTTCAGGGAGTGCTGAAAAAGATTCTCATCTCTCAAAGCTCTGCACTGTGGAGGGCTCCCATACATTCAAGAATATGTTTCTGAAAATTTTTCTTGGCAGAAAGTACAGTTTAAGCCTTAGATTTTCTTGTCTATTGCAGTGAGTAGTGTGATTTGAGATGTTGGTCTCAGAGTAAGGACCACCTGAAAATGCGTCTTTGTTTCCTAGCCCAGTAGAGAGGAAGGGAAATCAGAATGTGTAAGTTAGTGAGAGCTACATATGCAATATAATTCCAACTCCTTAATTTTACTAATTAAGGAACCACATCAGAACTGGCACTGTAGGTCAATTTTTCCATTGGGTCGGGGGTAAATTCACAGTTATTTATTTGTTTGTTTATTTATTTATTTACACAGTTCAATTTCTTTTAGGTTTTGGATATACAGAGCTAAGCTAATTTATAGCTCTAAATTAAGCCTGCCTAGAATTCAAGCCACCAAACACACTGCAACAGGTTTTGTTTGTTTATTTTACACTTTCTGCAGGAAAATGTCTGCTGCAGAAATTTCATTGGCTGAGAGCTATATGCAGCAGACTTGAAAGCCCTTATTCTTTGGGATTGATATACAGATAACGTGTATGAAGAGAATTTATCTCCCTCAGAATTTATTTGGACACGAGACTGAAAAAAAATTATTTGGCCTGTGGAATTATGGTTTCAAATGTAAATATCCTTCTCATTAAAAAGAAAAAAAATATATTTCCAAAGACCTGGACTGCTGTATCTAAGAACATCAGAACCTGAGCAAAAGGGAACTAGGCAGCCAGGGTCCATCTTCGGTTCTGAGTAATGTATTGGTAAGCCATTCCACTTACTGTTTTGATGGTAGAAATTCCTAGGAATTGTCTCTCAGCTGTTATTATTGTGATACAAACAAATTTGAGATTTCTAGTTTAAACATTTTTTATGTTTAAAAAATTTGCTAAATTTGTTGCTTCTCTGTGATACAATGTGACCATAGTATTCACACGTGAGTCACGTTTGCAAGGGGCCCTGGAACCAAGGACGCCGAAGGTAAAGTGGTCTATCCGCATTTTCGCTTTGGGCAATTCCATTTTACCCGCAGTCAAAGGTCAACCACAGTCGGAAATCAGATGATCCTTCTGACGAATCATCAGAAGTTCAATACTAGCCTAGCTCTGCGTCGCAATGCCGACGTCATTCACATCGCGTCATTTTGTCGTCTCAGGGTTTTATTGTCTCGCATCATCCTAAGAAAGGTGAGTTCAAAGCAATAAGATATTTTGAAAGAGAGAGACCACACGCATGTAACTTTTATTATGGTATATTGTTACAATAGTTTGAATTTTTTTCAACAGAATATTAAATCGTGTATTGATTACACATGATAATGGATGATACATAAGCTTTAATCCCATCTATAATTTTATCTGATATCATAATTCAATTTAGATACATTGTAATAGTTTGATTTTATTTTTAGTCATTGTTGTTAATCTCTTACTGTGCCTAAGTTATGAATTTAATTAAACTTTGTCATAGGTATGTATGTACAGGGTAAAAATATAATATATATAGGGTTTGGGACTATCATTGGTTTCAGGCATCCAACCAGGGTCTTGGAAAGGATCACCTGTGTGTAAGGGCAGGATTGTTGTACTCTACTTCCAAATTCCCAGCAAGCAGTTATAACGCCTATTTCTCTTTTATTCAAGAATGCACATTGGATAGTAAGTGCATGAGAGTATTGGGGTAAACATTGGCTCTACAATGATTTATTTTAAAAAAATCATTCCTAACCTTGATATTTTATTATATAGAGTACTTCACATCTGATAGAGACAAAATGTTTCAGAGCTTCATGGCTGGGAACAGCTTTTCTGTAGCATTCACTGATTTAATCATGAAAACAAAGGTTAGGAGTGCAAACAATAAATTTTATTTCATTTTGTTTCAATGCTCTTAGTTTTTTTAATAGCTAACATGGTTAAATTATTAAAAAATCAGAATGACATTAGAAGATATACAATGAGAAGTCTCATTCTCATATCTTTTTCCTTTCTTGCCCCGCTTGGTAAGGTTTAGCTTTTAGCTTCTAAGTTGTATTTCTTCATGTAAATATAAATATATATTCTTATTTCCCCCCTTTTCTTTCACAAGTGAAGGCTACTATATTCATTGTCCTGCACCGTGTTTCTTTTAAATTTAAAATCTATCTTAGGGTACTCTATATCACATACTATGAAAATGTATCATTACATAGAATATATATATGTGTGTATATATATGTACATACATATATATTTCTTTTTTACAACTATGTAGTCAATACCATGAGCAATTTAACCAGTCTAATATTGATGGATACTTCATATATTCTAATCTTTTATATTATAAAGAATGTCACAAGAAATAACCTTGTATATATGTTATTTTGTGAGTAATATAAATATCTTCTAATTAAAAAACAAATGTTTCAAATGACATGGAACTTTTTTTTGAGTTCAAGAAGTTGAGAGTCTGAAAAGCAAAAGACACACACACACATGCACACAAAAAAGAATCCTAAAAGACCAAGCTCTTCTTAGATTCAGGATGAGATAAACTCCCAGAAGTAGTGGGATTGCTGATTCAAAGGGTAAACAAATTTATAATATGTATATATTGATATATTGCAAATTTTCCTTCTTTAAGGTTGTGACAGTAATATAAATGTTCAGAATTGCCAAACTTCTGCATTTTTTGCAGAAATGCAAAAATCTGATAAGTGCAGAAATAATATAAATGCAAAATAATTAAAAATAATATAATACATTATTATTTATATTAATAATTTATATTACATTTATTTATATTAATAATTATATTTATATTACGAATAATATAAATGCAAAAATCTGATAAATGCAGAAATCTGATAAGTGAAAATAAATAACTCTGTATATCTTCATTTGCATATCTCTTCTTATGAGTGAGATTAATTATCTTCTTAAATGCTGGTTTATTTGCTTTCCAGTGAACTGGCTGCTTTTACCCTATGCCTATTTTTATTGATTGTTGGTCATACTTTTATGGGGTTCACGGAGCCCTGTATATATTGGAAGATTAGGTGTTTATAATATGAAGTATAAATTATTTTCCAGTATGTTTGTTTAATGACTTAGCTTATGGCTTTACTCGCCCACATTTAATTCAGAGGCTCTTCTTTGTCACCTTTTCCTAATTGCCGCATCTTTGCTCTGGACCCCATGATCTCCAACCTTCTACATTAGTCACCTCCTTTCTCTCTCTCTCTCTTTTAAGATTTTATTTATTTACTTGAGAGAGAGAAAGAGAGAAAGCAAGCATGAGCAGAAGGAGGGGTGGGGGAGAAGCAGGCTTCCTGCCGAGCTGGGACTCTGGGCTTAATCCCACAACCCTAAGATCATGAGCTAAAGGCAGATGCTTAACTGACTGCGCCGTCCAGGCTTCCCAGTCACCTCCTTTCTCCATCTCAAATCTCACTTGTTACTGGGAGTTACTCAGTTAACCTCAGTTCAGAAACATACTTACATATCTCCTATCTTAAAAGCATAAAATATCTTTACTTTATCTTATATTGCCCTCAGTTCTATATTGCTCCCTTTACAGCCAAATTGCTTGACAAAAGTTTTCACTCATGTATCCATTGTCACTTTTTTAAAAAAGATTTTATTTAAATTCCAGTTAGTTAACATACAGAGTATTAGTTTCAGGTGACACAATTTAGTAATTCAACACTTTTATACAACACTCAGTGCTCATCATGACAAGGGCCCTCCATAATCCCTGTCACCTACTTAACCCATTCCCTTGCCCACCTCTCCTCTAGTAACCATCAATTTGTTCTCTATAGTTAAGAGTCTGTTTCTTAATTTGCCTCTCTCTCTCTCTCTTTTTTTTCCTCATATGCTCATTTGTTTTGTTTCTGAAATGCCACATATGAGTGAAATCATATGGTATTTGTCTTTTTCTGACTGACTTTTTATATTTAGCATGATACTCTCTAGTTCCATCTACATCATTGCAGATGGCAAGGGTTCATTCCTTTTTATGGCTGAATAGTATTCCATTGTTTGTATATACCACCTTGTCTGTATCCATTCATCATTCGATGGACCCTTGAGCTTTTTCCATAGTTTGGCTGCTATAAACATCGGGATGCATTGTTTCTTTCCAGAGCTCTGAGCTTTGGCTCTTGCCCCATAAACATCGGGATGTATCCATTGTTTCTTTCCAGAGCTCTGAGCTTTGGCTCTTGCTCCATCACATGCTCAATTCTGACTTTAGAAATTCTCCCCTACCCCAAATTCTCAAATGATTGTTCACGTTCCCTTCTTATCCTACTTCATTTCTCCTGCAAAATCTAACACTTTAATTACTCTTTGATAATGGTAGTCTGCATTATAGACACAGATTTAGGAGTCCTTGACTTATATGTAACAGTCAAATGCTTTTTTTTTCAATATACTTAAAATTATATGAATTTGGGGAGGTGGATGGGGGATGGGGCAACTACTCAGTATTAAGGAGGGCATTAAGGAGAACTTATGATGAGCACTAGGTGTTATATGCTACTGATGAATTACTAAACTCTACATCTGAAACTAATGAATACTATATGTTGGCTAATTTGAATTTAAATTTTAAAAAGTTAAGAAATAAAAAAAATTACATGGAGTGATTTGGAAATCTATTTAATTTCTGTGATAGTAAGATATGCTAGTATTGGACTTTATGACTTTGTTTCATACTAGCACTTGTGGTGGTGGGGATATATTAGAGACAGTTATTTATATCATTTTGTAGGATTAAAAAAAAGTCTACTATAATCAGAACCTTTGGGTTTGTAATAAATGATGATTAAGTTAGGCGACCAGACACCTTTTTTTAATCACCCCTTAAAGGGCCCCTTCAGCCCTAGAATTAGTGTCCCTTTAGGGCCACTTTAGCCCTAGAATTAGTGTCAAAATCATTAATTCTGTAAATTTTTAGAGCAAGAAACTTTTTATTATCTTGAATAAATGGCATTTCTTCTCCCTCCTTACCATATCGTTTATATTCATCTACTTTTTATGTCACTAGGTCAAGGAAACAAAAGGCGTTCTATAATGAAGGGTCACAGAATATCTCATAAACAGGATCTCATGAAAACCAAATAAGCTGGAACAGAAAAAAGAGACACAGATAAAATGCTCTAATGCTGTCTGAATTTCTCTTTAAGTCCTAAGGTTTATTTTCATGTCTGTAACATAATATAAATAGAGAAATATAGTTTCCTCACCATTACCTTACTGTTATTTCACATTTCCCAACACTGGCAAGCATTAGATATGTGTTTATAATTTATCTTTGAAGTATAAACCTTTCAGTATTTTCAGGGTAGAAGTCATATGGCTTAGAGTCACAAGAAAATCGCATCAGCATTCCATCTTTATAATGAACGACTCGGGTTTATTATTCCATTGACCTGTGGAGACACTTGGGAGAATTAATGTTCTGTACTGCATGTGTTATATACTAGGTTTGACATGTATAAATATTCTGAAAAATTACTCATTTATTTAGCTGGACCATTTAATAGATTTAACAAATGATAATCTTCTTAGCAAATATTTGTTAATATTGGCTAAATATTTGTTTAAATCTTTGTCAAATATGTATAAAACTTGTGTACATTGGTATCTGAAAGAAAAATTAGAACACTCATATTTGTGTGACAAGTTATTACAGTCCCAGTTTCTAGTATACTGGAAGTGATCCTTATCTTCCTTAATCTCTAATATTCCATTAAATATATTGGAATATGTTCAAAACCAATATTTTCAGAATGAAAATATGATAGCTGACACTGTATCATATTTAATGCTGGACTGAAGTTCAGAAACAAATTAGACCCTTGAATTGAAGTCCAAATGGTTGCTTTTTGCGGAGACTTAACATGAAGAATCATATATAATCTGAGTTGAGAATACGGCTATTCCAAGTGAAGTAGTGCTTTCCTCCTTATTCTTTTCCAAGTAGCCTTAACGAATTATTTTCATATTGTAAAGGATATTCAAAATTAGAAATAGGATGGAATTATGCATTTTCCTGTGCTTATGAATATAAAAAAGAGAGAGAGAAAGAAACCAAATGTTCCTATTACTTCTTAGTTCTAAAATGCTGAAGTTAGGAAACAGAAACACATATAACATAAAAAATTGGATGTCAGTGAGGGTAGTAATGGTAGTAATTTGTTATTTAAGCAATATGCTGAAAAATGGCAATAATTCTAGGTGCGTGTGTGTGTGTGTGTGTGTGTGTGTGTGTGTGCATGTGTGGTTTCAGATCTACAGTATCCAATCTAAAATGTGTCATCTCTCTTCAATATTCCCAGGAAAATGGATCTCAGATTTTAAACAAGGAAAAGGATGCAATTAGGTGTTAGTGAATTGCACATAAAAAATATCTAATAAACTATAACTACTTTTGTTGTTGCACTTTTATTATTTATAAATTATAGAACTGTTCACTCTCAAAATCTGGAGTACCATCCACGCTTGGCAATTATTTGGACCAGCAATTATCTCTTTGTCATGTGTCCTTGGGCCCACCTTACAATATTTGTGTTCTGACCAGCTGACTCACTTAGGAAGTTAAGCTGCCTTTCCTCTACCCAGTGACAAATAGAAAATGGAGGAAGGTCCATTAAGAACATAATAAATAGAGTTTTTCTCCTAGAGTCACAGTAGTTTACTTATAAATCCATTGGGTTTAAGATAGAGAATTCAGCTTTCTAGAGATATTTTCTAATTACTTAGGATGGCTTTAGAACTATTGTTAATAACCCAGACTCAGAAGTCTCTAGATTTTTTAATTGGTTGAGTCTAATATATAGGAAAAGCTCAATAATATTTGCTGGTGATTGGATCAATTGAACATTTGATTTAAAAGTAAAGAAATTTCATAATGACTTAATGCCAGATGTGGTACTTTATCACTCATCTCCATGTCAGACAGAGTATTATTAGTTAATGGAGGCTAGAGTGATAAAAGCAGGGTGAAAAAAATTCATGGGCTTTGTTTGGCCTCATTACCCTTTTAGTTTCCATTTACTTCATAATAACATGTATCAGTCACTGTTGGGAGTCCAGTGGGGGATGGTTGATATATACAGAAGCAATAGTAATTTCTGAATAAAGAGTTATTGTTAGATTGTTTCTCAGTGTTGGTGAAAGCAAACTTGCTACAAACCTTTACTGAGTGATGGCAACAACTTAATTTTTCTAAAGGAATAATCAAAGTGTAAAACAAGTCTACTCTGTCACTCAATATATAAAAGCATGTGAGACTGTGTTTTGGCAGAAAGAATACTGTTCTCTATGGAAAAGAAGTATACTATACGTTTCCTTTAGGAAAGCATATTTCATGGAAACAACCCAAAGTATTATTTAATTGAAATATAATTCTAAATGTTTTCTTAAATTAATTAACATCTTTCTTTTTCATTGTATTCCTTGGAAAAAGTGCCAAAATGTGTGTGTGTGTGTGTGTGTGTGTGTGTGTTCTAGAATTTTTCTCTCTAAATTCCTAGTTTTCTTCTTTAAGCCTTTGCCACCAGCTAAACTAAATAAATGTGAAAGAACATGGTAAGAGGCTCTACTAACAGTTATTTCACAAAGTAGTCATAAGGATTAAAAAATGTGCAGGTTTTTTGTTGTTGTGGCACAGTTTAGGAAATATTAATAGCATGTCCCTATAGCACTGCCCTTTCAGTGTGATTACACCCCCCTCCATGGTTTAGTGTTTTCTGCAGAGAGGATTCTGAAAGTACATCCTAGACATTTTCCTGAGATTTCACTCTGTTTACATGGGCAAGGAGGAAGCACGGTTTTAGAAACTTGTACTCCTTCCTGACTTAAAGTTCTTCCTGTCATTATCTCAACCATCATGACTTCACCTGAAATACAGAAACAAGGAAACAAAAAGAATCCATTTTTAATAAAGCTTATTTCTATTTCATTACATGAACCATTAAAATAGAAAAACCAGTAATGGGGAAATGTAAGCATAAGGAGAACAGTCGATGCTTCCACACAGACATCATAGCCTTTGGTCCTGGTCATGGCAGGCATCCAGAGACTGCGCTATAGAGTTCACTTAGTGAGCGATGGCTTACACATTTCCTGTGTGTGGACACAGTGGGAGTTTAAAACAAGGACCAAATGTTTTACTACATTTTTTCTAACTACTGTTAAGAAATTTATTGCAGGGGCGCCTGGGTGGCTCAGTGGGTTAAAGCCTCTGCCTTTGGCTCAGGTCATGATCTCAGGGTCCTGGGATCAAGCCCTGCATCGGGCTCTCTGCTCAGTGGGGAGCCTGCTCCCTCCACCCCCCCGCCTGCCTCTCTGCCTACTTGTGATGGCTCTCTGTCAAATAAATAAATAAAATCTTAAAAAAAAAAAGAAATTTGTTATAAGTTTTTCATGAATAACTTTCCATGCTTCTTTTCTAGACTTTAGTAGTCCTTTCTACCTTTCTTCCCTCCTGTTACACACAGAAACAAGGCAAGGCCAAGGCCAAGAACTAATTGATTTGACCCTGATTTGACACCAAGCCACTTCTGAAATTTTTTTAGTTTATTACTTATATAGTCAAAGCAAGAGTAATTAAAGCTGCCAACTGCCAGGTCTTATTCCCATGGACCAAAAACGGTATCACTGAAACTGAAGGGGTTGAATGACTGTAGTGCATGTCATGAGACACTTGATTACTGAGCAGCCCATTCTAGACTGTAGCTATGTGGTTTCATGGTTTGCCACTAAACCTTGAAGGAGCTGAGGCTGGAAATCTCATACTTTAGCAGTGGCTGTGAGAAGGTGTCTCATGATGGTCTCCTGGAGGAGGTAGAAAAGCAGGTGGGAGAAGGCCCTAAGCCATCCCCAGCCTCCCATTCTCCTGTGCTCTGTGAGGATCATGAGGCATCCTGCCATGACTCAGAGAGGCTACGGTTCAAATCTTTGCCCACATAGCCCATGTGGATGTGTGCCAAGGTGCCAGGGCACTGTGGAGGAGCTGTTGCCCTACATTTTCTGATTCTTTTTCTCCAAACCTTTTCCCATTACCTATAAAGATGTTTTATTAGTATTCTTCTTTCCTTATACAAATGTAAAGTTGGATAATATTCTTCAGTTCATCGCATGGGCACTGGGTATAAGTTTTACCAACCTCAAATCTTCGATGGGAAAATTTTACAGTCCTTCATTTTTTCAAAATAAAATTATATTTCATTTGGGGATGGCTAGAAATTCATTCTCAGTCATTAATGTGACTCTCTTTCATTCAGGGCTATGCTAAAGTGAGAGTCTGATGTAGTCCAGAAGAGGAAAGAGGGTATTCTTAACTTGGCTCCCCTTGGTCACTGTGCATACCCTTACTCTCTCAGCTTCCTTTGGCTCTTTACCTGCCCTGCTTGTGCATGGGATCTGTGATGAGGTTGTTAGTTTCAGCCTAGTGTCCAGCTTTTCTGGGGGCTTAAGGGGAAATACCTAACCATTCTTCAGGGCCCTGCCAGCCACCTTGAGTGCAATATCTGCTACTTCCTTAAACCTACCTCAAACTCCTCCACATATCTTTCCCTTTTGCAACTTGCTCTCCACCCTTTCTCATGAGTTAATGCAATTTATCATAAAAGGAATTTTAAGAACCCTGGGTTCTCCTTTTGGGTGTGGGTGGTAATGAACTACAAGGTATGATCAGTATATATATATATACTGAAGCCCTAATATGCCTGGTGGTTAAGCCCGCATAGACTGTGTCTCCTTGATTCGCTGGCTGGCTACCGTTCTACCTGTCCATTTTGTTCTGGGTGCACACACACATATATATATATATATATATATATATATATATACACTTTTTTTTTTTACTAACTCACACTGTTAAACGTGTTAAATCATCAAAAGATCATGGGAAGCACAAGTGATATACAGAGAGTTGACCTCATCCCAAAAGTTGGTGATGTTTTTCCTGTATTTGCTTAAATAGGTGAACACTTCTAGAGCTCAGAACTTATTATTACAAGTCATTTTTAGAGTATGCTAATGACTCATGGAAATGTTATTTAATCCACTGTTTTTATATCCAGATTTTTCTATTCTTCTCTAATTACTTGAGAAGAAAATGATGATTGTAACATCTTAAAGCAAGCCCTTACCCTAATTTATTCGTATTTACTGATAATTGTGTCAGGCTAGTGGTTATACTAGATATTTAATTATATTCATGCTGAGAGTGGGGTCAGTATAATTATGGGCTAAGAGCTGGGATTGGGATGATGGGTAACTCCATAAGGATTGTCCTCTCAGTTGTGTGTATAGATATAGTCAGAACTCTCAAATTAAAAAATATAATACATTTTAACTTGGAGAGTAGTGGCCAACTACCAAGAGTAAGGAGGTAAAGAAAGACGTAGGCCAAGGGCAATATGCTTGTGGGAATAAAGTTCTGGGAACAAAGTTTGCCAGATGCCAGTTTTGCCTTTCTAACGATCCTGCTCAGCACCGAAGGTTCAAATCACCTAGTCCCTGAGCCAGTACTGGCTAGGTATACATTGCCAACAGATACAATAGGATATTTCTGCCTCCCACAAGACGGAGTTTGTAATCATCTTTTTTCAGGTTAGAAGCTGGAGGTTTCCTGAGAAAAGCCCCCAGTCACCTGATCACCTTATGGCGGCTTTCTTCTCTACTGGCACTGTGAAATACTCAGCTCATCAGATAGTCTGCATTACAAGTACATACCGAAAAGGGCTCTAGCATCACTTATTGGAGTCTGAATGTCTTGGTTATTGCTGAATGTTTCTTGCTTTTTGCACCTGTGCTTGCTGGTTCAGATCTTTTTCTCAACCAGAATCACCACTCTCAGGCTAGAAATTCCTGTCTCCGATACCACTTCCTTGTTAGGGGTAAGTTGTGGTCTGGTTGGAACCAGAGTTCGCTCTGACACTTTGGCAGCCGTGGTTCAGAATTGTGGTCAGTCTTTGAGGCATGAACTCTGGTCCTCCTGAACACCCCCTTCCCGACTCTCTCTCCCCAGCAGCCAGTTATTAACTGAAGCCCTAATATGCCTGGTGGTTAAGCCCGCATAGACTGTGTCTCCTTGATTCGCTGGCTGGCTACCGTTCTACCTGTCCATTTTGTTCTGGGTGCACATACAAGTTTTCTTTAGAAGTCTTCAGCCAGCCCTCTCCACAGAACTAACCTCAGGAATCACACTGAGAGGACTAACTTGTTTCAATTTGTGTAGAAATAGAGAGTTTTGATTAAAAAAATCTTTTTTTATTTGTGGTTCACAAAACCTCCTATCATAAACACTTTTTCTTTAAAGACTATTTCAGAGGAAGATTTTGAAATACTGTCCATGCTGAGATAATTCATTGTTTTCACCACGGAGAAAGGTAAAGAAAGTTCGGGACAAGCTCAAGGCTCCCTGATTCTCAGCTTCCTCCCACCCTCCCTGTAAGACACCAACAATCTAAAGATCCAAGAACTATCTCTGAGATGTTTTCACAGACTGGAAAGACCCTCAAGTAACCCTGGTGCTTGCAGTGAATGCTAAGATATGAAGACATAAATTAGTGGTTTTAGAGGCACAGTTTCTGTTCTAAGGACATTGAGATTCTCACTTGCATGTATGTTCAGCCATAGTTAACTGCTGAATTTTCATTAGGTCTGGCTGGTACAGATGTTCCCCTCGTACTGGCAACATTGCTGCCAGTTAACGAAGCATCTCGCTCATGACTCTCTCCTGCCACTCACCCTGACAAGTTGGAGAGGAAAGGCTGCCTGCAGATGGTATTTCAAGTGTGTACAGTACAGTGGGTCCAAACACATGGGGGCTTTGTTCAGGTTGCCAAAACTCACTGTGCTCTCTCACACATGGTAGAATGCATCTCTTACAAAGAGATCAATTTATAAACAGTGTTTTATGATTAGAAGGGAAAATATTGGCTTTCTTGGTTAAGGAGCAAATTGGAGAAGAGAGGGAGTAAGAATTACTAATTTTAAAGAAGTTCCTGTCTCAGATCCTCCTTTTTGACACTTTTCATGAGCATAGGTGTTCTCCATAGTGGGCTGTTACAGATTACGCCTAACTGTGATTGTGGACAATAGCACCAGAATCCTTTAGAATTGCATGGGTCCGGTTTCCTTTAACTCTGCAGGCTTTTCATTGGTCATAGCTATTGTTCCTTCACCACCAACAAAGGAATGAATGTTAATTTCCATATTGGGCGAGAGACTCAAAGTTGGAACACAGATTTATATAACATGGGATCACAAACAGTGTCAAAGACCTGTTTTGAGAAAGGACTGTTATGAAAGTTGAGGATACTGGGGCAAGCAGAAATTTCAGTTTGGGGGGAAAAGCAAATATTCCTGGTTTCTCTGCAGGACT
This sequence comes from Procyon lotor, assembly GCA_028646535.1. Taxonomy (NCBI): domain Eukaryota; kingdom Metazoa; phylum Chordata; class Mammalia; order Carnivora; family Procyonidae; genus Procyon; species Procyon lotor. The sequence continues at coordinate 63,654,623 of CM053607.1, forward strand.
AAGAGCTTCTCAGAGATATCTCCTGTGTTTGCACAGTGCCTTGTTTACAGTAGGCACTCAGTAAATGTTTGACTGTATAAATAAAGGACTGAATGACATTGCATAACACAAGGATTAGCCCTGAATTTAAAATAGATGAATTTTACATCTTTTCACTAATGTTCTCTCAGAGCCGACAATAATGAAGGTAAAATTGCAAAATATTAGAGGAGGAATGAAGTGAGCGTTCAGACTGATTTATCTTATTTTGGAGATTATAATAATGACATTTATTTCACATTTACCATGCCAGGCATTGTGCTATGGGTTGAACATGGCATGTTTTATTTAATCCTTACAACAACTATAAGTAGGTGTATAGATAAGGAAATTGTGGGATAGAAAGCTCACATCCCTAGTAAGTGATGAAGCCAGGATTAAACCCAGGCTGTCTGACTCACTCATCCTCATTTGCTACTTTGGCTGTCACTCAGCTCCGAGGAGACCGAAGATATATCCGAGGCTGTCACAGGATGGAGTCTCAAACTTCATCTCATGATTTCCTATTTCATTGCTTTTTCTTCTATAGTACATTTTCTGAGTAAAAAAAAAATCTTTCCTGTGACACATACCCCTCCAACTTCCACCTAAATTGCAAAACTAACTGCTGAACGGTAGTAGTGGTGGGGTGCATAAGTTAGGATGCTGTCCGTAGCAAGTAATAGAATCCTGAATCAGCTGTCTTAGACAATAAATCTAATGTATTATTCTCACAATAAGCAGCTTTAAGGTGGGTCATGTTGCCAAATAATCTAAGTACAAACACTGTGACAGATATTTACTGTACTAACCATTTATTGGTGGGCAAGTGAATGAATGGAGTTCATATAATCTGTTGTCTAGGCCCGAGGAAATCCCTTTAGAATCTCTTACCATCTTGTAGGAAAGGGTCATTGAAGGCAATCATGAAGATTCCTGAGATAAGATTCTGCCACCCTTACAGGTGGCTGCAGGCAAATAGGATTGATTGCAGATTCCAGGGCTAGGGACTATCTGGTTTAGGTATTTGGTCTGGGGCAAAATCCCAAAAAGCATAGGCTTGTTATCTTGCTTGATTCTTATTTTCTATCTTGTAAGAGTAGGAAGTGTCTCTAAAATATTTTAGCAAATAAACGGAATGTGAATACCTTCAATTTCACCAGTGAGAGCCCAATTTTAGCATTCATCATGCCTGTCAACAGGCTGCTATTTTTATCACTAAAAGCCCTTTTCTGACATTTAGTATGTTAATTAGCCAAGTGCAGATTATTGAGCAAGACACAGGTAAGGGAAGTGCTTTTGTGAAGTACAGATGTCCTGATGAGAATGCCAGCAGACCACTCCTGCGTTCCTGATTGCCATAGTCATTGATCACCCTGGGAGAGGGAATCTTTAATTACATTGCTTAGAGTTCAACCCACGATACACTCATGTCATCTCACAATGTACATGCTGAAGTATTTTGAAGTAAATTATAATAATTTTAACAGTGGGTTCCAGATTGGTTAATTTAGCAATTAAATGCAATCCTCAAGAATCCAGGCTCCCCTGGTGTCTGCCCTTCCATCTGACTTGGTCTTTGACTGGCACCCTTCATAGTCGAGAGATGATAACTGCTCAAGTTCTAGGTGTGATCCCATGCAGACTTGACACCATCTCAAAGGATGAGGGCCAGGGAGCAGGGTAATGGACATCTTTTTGTGTGTTTCTCTTCACAATAGCAAGGAAACTTCACCCAGAAATCATTCAGCAGACTTTTTTCATCTGATTGTCAGAATTATATAGTATATTCATTTTTAAGCCAATCACTGGGAAGAACAATGTATTTTTTTTTATTTTACATTGGTAAACGTTATTAGGACTTAATTTTAAGTCATCTGAGAAGAAGTGGGAAAAAATAGAGCTTTGTGAACAATAATGAATAGGGAAAAGGCAGTTGGGAAGGCAAATCTGTTAATATGTAATAATTATTTCTTTTTCTTTTTTAATGTGACCACTTTCTCTTTAAGGGCAACATGCAGCTTTATTTGATCCTTTATCCCTCTTCTCCCTCCATCCCAGCTCTCTTTCTTCCTTTCATGTTTGACCCGTCTTTGCTGCTGCTGTACTCCATTCATTGAGTCTTCAGCTAATACCCCAACTTCTTGAATTAGAGGAAGGGAGTTACAGCTTTAATGAATATTTTTAGCTTTGATAGTTAACCAAGAGGTAGTTCAGATTCCCTGATGCATTCTCATCTCAGGGCATGTTGTTTATCATGTTAAGTCTGGTATGAGTTCTTCAGGGAATATTCCTGACTTGAGAACTTAGAGGCCAGAATAAAAAGAATTGCTTGGGCATTATCATCACTGAAACTGTCTCTTAAGAGTGCTATTGTCAGGTTATTCACTTCCCTTCTCTGTCCACCTAGAATCTCACTCAAAACAAGTGCTTGACATTTTTCAAAAAATGATGTTTGATTTCAAGCAATCACCTCCAACTTCTTCCTCTCCCCTTGGCTAGTTTTAAGATGAAAGAAATTGCAGGGTTTTTTTAAAAGCAGACTGGAGAGCTTGTGTCAGAGGATAAGGGCATATTCACTAAATATTTACCTCTGCAATGTCTTTAGAGAAAAGAAACTGGAGACTGCACAAGACAAGAATAAGTTTTCTGAAAATGACAGAAAATGAACTAAACTTTGTACAGATTAAAGAATTGGTTCTTTTTTCAATTTATTTTTTAATTTAAATTCAATTGACTAACATATAACGTATTGTTAGTTTCAGAAGTAGAGTTCAGTGATTCATCAGTTGTATATAACACCTAGTGTTATATACATCACGTGCCCTCCTTAATGCCCATCACCCAATAACCTCATTTCCCCTACCCCTTCCCCTCCAACAATCCTCAGTTTGTTTCCTATGATTAAGAGTCTCTTATGGTTTGTCTTCTCTGATTTCATCTTGTTTTATTTTTTCCCCTCTGCCCCTATGATCCTCTGTTTTGTTTCTTAAATTCTACATATGAGTGAGATCATATGATAACTGTCTTTCTCTGATTGAGTTATTTAGCTTAGCAGAGTACCCTCTAGTTCTGTCCATGTCATTGCAAATGGCAAGATTTCATTTTTTTTGATGGCCAAGTAGTATTCCATTGTGTATATAAACCACATCTTGTTTATCCATTCATCTGTCAGTGGACATCTGCCTTTTTCCACAGTTTAGCTATTGTGGACATTGAAGAATTGAGCTTAGGCTCAATTAATGTAAAAAGCAGCAATTCTGTATGGCATGGGTTCAGGATTATTAGTAAGGTGTGGTCAGGGAAATAAAGATCAATTTAGTTGATTTTTTCAAATTTTCATTTTCTATGAATCTGATTCAGAGTTAATGTAGAGAACATAAAAAAAATTTAAGAAGTCTAAGTATACTTTAAATTATGTCTTAACATGCACACCTGCACTTGTCTTCTTTACTTCCATCATACAATTCTTCCAATCATGCGTTTATTTCTTCTCTGCTGGGAGGTCATTTTTACCCTTTCTTTCCCCATGTACGATCCACTCTACTCCACTAATTTGCACAAATCAGACACATGCAAACCTGCTTCCCTTCTGTGACATCTAGCTTCATTAATGGCATCATTATTCTCCTAAGTTCCCAGTCCTGCAATTTTTAAAATACATCTTCTTTCAATTCTCACAAACTAATTATTGACTAGTTCTCTTGATTCTACTCCAAACTACTTCCTGCTTCAATTTTTCATTTCTTTCCTTTATTACTTCCTTCATTTCCACTACTGTTCCACTCAGAATTTTGCCATAAACTCCCAGTGAGATTCCTCGGCTTTGGTTTGTTTCCTTCTATTTGTCTTTGACACTTATACAGCCAGAATGTTCTTTCTATAGGACAACTCTATTGGCACTGCACAATTCATGACACTCTGCAAATACCTGAAGATCTTCTTCAGTTGTCCCTCTGTGCCTGAAGAATTTTAGTCCCCCAGTACAGTGTTCACCAAAAACATTTATAACCTCATCTTTTATAATTCTTTCAAGAGCTTTGCTTTCACATCACTAGGCAACTACTTTCAACCTCTTTTTCTTTGTTTACTTACCATTAGATATCATCTCCATCAATTCTCACATCAAAATGCTTCCCATCTTTCAAAGCCTCGTGGAGATGCCACTTTTTCCATGATGCTTTCTTCTGTGACCTTCTGTCCCTCTTTAATAACCTCTTCCAGATTCCCTACCCCCACCAAAGAACTTTGTCAGCATTTCGTTATAGAACTTACCATGGTCTATTTTGAGTTGTGGTTTTGATGTGTCTGTCTTTTTCATCAGTCAGTTACTGCTTAACACAGAGCTTCACAAATAGCTTGGTTGTTGCGTTGGATTAAATTTGGGACCTGATCCTACATCCTCTTAGCTTATTTAATGCAGGACCCAGTTAAATGTAGCCTTATACTTCCCACAGAGGCTGGGAATTAGGGCAGGGCCCAGTACAGAATAAAGGTCTTAATAAAGGTTAAACCCCATTGTGGTTTTTTTGCATGCATAATGAAAAGAACACTTTTATACCCTAGTCTTTTTCTTTTCTCTCTTAATATGCTTTCTTTAGTCTTAAAGGAAATTTCTTACCTGAGCTCCCTTCACCACTATTTCATTATTTCTATCTTGTTCTGTTCATTTTGTACTTCTATGCTTTGGTGGACAGCTTTGACATTTACTTTCCTCGTGTCATTTTCCCTTCATCTAGTAACAGGAACTGATTTTTCTCTGCATGCTAATTTTTCTCTGCAATGCTAATCCAATGATTAGCATTAGGAATAGGCATATGACCTAGTTCTGGTGAATCATATTCTAGCTTCATGGCCTCAGTGATGGGTATGGGCCCAATTTGATGGGCATCAGTCCAATGACACTCAAGCATAATAATATGACTTTGATGATTGGAATGGAAAGGTCCTAGTTTTGGTAGGCTTGCTAAAGTGATGAGATCTAAGCCTAGAGCTGTGGTTGATTCTTTCTAGTCCTCTAGGAAGAACTGACCTGAATGAAACCATCACAGAAGAAAGAAGACACAAAAGATGGAAAGAGACCAAGTGCTGAGAACACCATTTGAACTCCTAGGTCCAGCTTTTGGTTTATGTAAATCAATAAATCTCCATTTTTTAATTAAGCCACTGTGAGCTGGATTTTCTTCTCATGTAGCCAAAAGAATCCCTACTTGTAATATACCAAAAATATATTTCTCATCAAGGTTACTCTCTTAGCTTTTCTCTTCTTCATTGATCTTATAAAATTCACCCTCCATCCACACCCTTTATTGAGCCTTTTATGAAAGAAGTTTTAAAAACGGATGACAATTGTACCTGTTTTATATGGCTTTTCTAAGGATCAGATAAATGTAAAATGCTTGAAAAGGTGGTCAGCACTTTGTACCTTCTTAATGTTAACTGTTGTCATCTCCATCATCATCATCATCATCATCATCATCAATATCATCATCATCAGTTCCATGTTACTCATTACAATAATCAGATTATACAACTGGAGACTTAAACTGATTGAAACTTCTATTTCTAAACATATTTATTTCAGAATTGACTTTTGTTTGGATAGGTTATTTATTATCCCCTGGTTTGTTCTATATTTCTGTTGGCCTGAATCACTTTCTATATGTTTGGCATACATTCCATTTTTCAGAATATAGTATGAATGTTGTACCTATCAACTCTGCTTCTGGAAGATGCATATCAAAGAATATCATAGAATACCAGTTGCAACCAGTGCTTGTCCATAATATTTGTACTGTGAATTTGTATATCCTTTAAGGTGTTTGAGAAGAGGAGTTTTTTCATTTTGCGCATAAAATAAATGTATAACAAAAGAAGATAAGATTTCTCAGAGGTAGTTTATTAATGGGGATGGGACATTGGTGTCTAGATTTCTAATTTAGGAAATGAGTAATTGTCTCTTAAAACGTTTCATAAGATCCTCTCCTTAGTGCAACGTTGTTTTGATTTGGAACCAAGTTCTCTGGGTTCTAATTTTTGCTCTGACATTAACTGAGTAATTCTGAGAAGATCATGGAATTTCTATAGACCACAGTTTCCTCCTCTGTAAAATGAAGAGTTTACATTTCACATTTAATGTACATTCCTACTTGCAAATTCCCTAAATTCCTTTCAAAGAAGATTTATCACAAACACATTTTAGAATCACTATTATCCACAAGACAGGAAAGCTGCAGAGAGAGGAACTGGAATTCTTCTTTCAAGTACACAGATGATATTCAATTTGTAAGATTCAGTTGGAGGAAATAGAGAGGAATAGCATGTATAATGCAAAAGAGTTTAGATCAATTTAAAGTGAGAGCTTAAAGGTGACAAGTTCAGTTCATTCTAGTAAAACATAAGCTAATTAAAGTGAGAGCTAAAGCCCAAATTGGGGAAAAGGTAATGAACCTGTGCAATCATACAGCACAGCAATTGGGAATTGGGAAACAGGATTGGTGAATAGGACAGGGGTCACTGAAATGATCATCTTGTGCTAGAGACAGATGAAAAGAGGCACACTTACTTCTACCAAGAATTCCTACTGGTGCATTTATTAGTCACTGTACACTTGTCCAGAACTGGTAAGGGCTCTGAGGCACAGATGGGGATGTTTGCTTCATTCTCCCTCTTGAGGTGTACCCAAGCTATATAATGTGGCAACCATTGTGAATCAGAGCTCTTATTTCAAAATTAGTTCTCGGACAAACATACACAAAAAATATATTTCTTTTGGCTCTGTGTTAATTAAATGCAGTCAATGTGAAATCAATTCCCTCTCAAAGTGACAGGCCTATTAGTGGAGCTGCAATGATTAGCTTGCATCTAGCATTTCATAGCACTTATTCCCTTACCAAGGTACCTGTAGCCAGTGGTTAGTAGATAGAAGGATTTAGATTTATATGTAGATATAGATACAGATAACATAGACATTTATAGTTGTTTGTCTCTCTTTTTCTCAGCTTCTTTATTCTCCGTCATTTGGTCTTCTATATCGCTGATTCTTTCTTCAGCCTCATTTATTCTAGCAGTGAGAGCCTCCATTTTTAATTGTACCTCGTTAATAGGTTTTTAAATTTCAACTTGGTTAGATTTTATTTCTTTTATTTCTCCAGAAAGGGATTTTATTTCTCCTGAAAGAGATCCTCTAATATCTTCTCATAGACATTTGTAGATACACATTGCTATGGACTGATTTTTGTCCTCTCAATATTTATATGTTGAAGCCCTAATCCCCAATGTGACTGTACTGGAGATAGGGACTTTGGAGGGGGTAATTAAGATTAAATGTGGTCCTAAGGGTGGGGCTTTAATCTGAAAGACTGGTGTCTCTGTAAGAAGAGGAAGAGACTCTAGAGATCTCTTTCTCTCTCTCTTTGTGCCCACAGAGAAGATGCCATATGAGGACACACTAAGAAAGCAGCCATATACAAGCCAGGAAATGAGTTCTTACTAGAAATCAGCTCTGAAGTGCCTTGATCTTGCACTTTTGGCCTTGAACTGTAAGGATAAAACTGTTGTTTAAGCCACCCAGTTTGTGGTATCTTCTTATGGCAGCCCAAGCAAATTAATACATATACAGTTTACCATTGACCAATGTGGGGGTTAGGGATGTCACCCCAGTGTGGTTGAAAATTCATTGACTCCCCCAAATTTAATTACTAATAGCCTACTGTTCACTGGAAGTTCCTAATAACATAGACAGTTAAAACATATTTTGTATGTTCTGTGTATTTTATAGTGCATTCTTAGAATAAAGTAAGCTAGAGAAAAGAAATCTTATGAAACAAATCATAAGGAAGAAGAAATATGTCTACAGTACGGTATGTACATTTGTTGAAAAAATCCACATATAAGTGACCCTACACAGTTCAAATCTGTGTTATTCAAGGATCAGCTCTATCATTTCCATCTCTCTCTCTGTCTGTCTGATTGCATTTCCTTACACAATTAAAAACTTAAGCCATTTTCTTTGCCTATTCTCTTCCAAGTTTTTCTATATTTAGCACCTCACAGTGGGGTGTAACTGTACACTGATTTTTAATTCTGAAATGAGGAACACAAGTCCCAAAAGAATATCCCATAATTCAATGTGGTGTCACTATGGTGAGTGGTTCTCAACCATAGGGCTAATATTAGAATCGCCAGGAAGGTTTTTCAGAATTTAAAACTAGACACACTCTTTTTGGGGGTTTATCAGAAGTTTCAGGAGAGAAATGGGATATGAGTTGCTTGAACTCACCTGCTGGTGTCTGCCCAGAATGTCATTTCTTGTTCTTCCTCTAACATCAGGAGAATAACTCACCAGGCTGTTAGTACTCCCAATTCAAAATCATAAATATATGTTCTATTTCTCTAATCAAATTTCTTGAGCTTAAGTGTATGGTTTCAATATTATATTTCTGGTACCTAGCACAGTGCTATAGAAAATCAATGTTAATCTGTTAGGGTGTGGAACAAACTCTTTAGGCTTCTCCTGGCATCACCTATTCTAGGGACCTGACAGAATTATCCTGGATCAGGAGGAGTAAGAGTGCCATATGTGCTTGAACAATACTTTCTAGACTTGGCATATGCTTGTATCACTTCAATTAATGCCGACTGTCTGAATTTATACCTGCTACTACAATCTATTCCTCAACACAGTGGCAGGAACAATCTTTTAAAGTATCCATGATGGCTCTCTGTTTTACTCAGAGTAGAAGCCAAAATCTTTACGTTGCCCTCTAGGTAGAGTGATCCTATGTTCCAGTTTGCATGGATGGCCCCCATTTACACACACAATTTTGGTACAATTATTAAACAAACACCTTCTCTTTACTCTAGCAAGTGACCCAGATTGTATGATAAGTTACACAGTCCCCCACGGAGAATGTACTACATGATCTGGCTTTCCATAATCTGTTGGCCTCCTCTCTTTCTCTTCCTCCCACACCTTAGTCACTTGTACTTTAGGCCTTCTGCTCTGCCTTCTCTCTGCATAGAACACTTCCCTAGATATAGACATGGCTCACTCCTTCACCTTTTCTAAGTCTGCTTAGATCTCATCTTCTCAAAGAAGTCAGCACTGACCACCTGCTTAACACTTGTAGAATGAGCAACTGAATACCGGATATTTTTCTTTAAATTGATCTCTGTTTTATCTTAAATATCCACTTCAATCTTAGTCTTAAGAAATTGGCCATTAAAATCTAGATATGATATATGCTGTATTTTTAAAATTTTTTAAAAAGATTTTATTTATTTATTTGACAGAGAGAGAGAATGACAGTGAGAGAGGGAACGCAAGCAGGGGGAGTGGGAAAGGGAGAAGCAGACTCCCCGCTGAGCAGGTAGCCCTCTGCAGGTCTCCATCCCAAGACCCCAGGATCATGACCTGAGCTGAAGGCAGAAGCTAAATGACTGAGCCACCCAGGCGCCCTTCTGTTGTATTTTATCTAATATATAATGCTAATGTGTATATTAAAGTAAATATATTAAAAGTTGAGGAAAAGGAAAATGTTCCGTGTGTCATCTAAACTGATCATATGACCACTAGTACTGTGCACACTGGATTTTACAAAATAGTACCTGAAGGTTTCATGGAAATTCTGTTATACACTATTCTGAGACCCAGGAACTCTGTGGTGATGCTGAAATATTGTATGGTCCTCCGCCATACAATGGAATGGAATAAGTTTCAGTATGGAATCAGTTTCAGTTTATTATTTGTGGTTGAACAAGTCTCCATGGATCTTCCTAGCAGGCATATTATATTTGGCCCAAAGAGGGTACATTGTTGTACATGTGCACTTTCAAGTTTATTTTATCATCAGTGTTTATTCTTTCAAAATTCATGGGTTTCATTCCAGCTACTAGGTAATTTGATTCTTTTTTACTTGCTTGGCACAATCCCTAACCCCTTATCTGGCTAGTTGTTTTTATTGTTGAATTGGCCAATCAATCCTAATTACATTCAGCTGTCTGACCCATTCTAAGTTTTTATGCAGCAAGGTTCAAAATTAGGAATCTAATCTATGTCTTAAGAAATTAAAATAGCCGATCTCGGAAGTTAGAAGCTATGCATATGGACTTACTTGGAAGTAAAGTGAAGAAAATAAGGGATGAATGCATTAAAAAATGGGATTGAAGGGCATTGTAGAAAATGAAAATAATGGAACTGGTTTTCACTCATTATAGTCAATTCCAATTTGAACTTGAATAGGAATTGCCACTTAGAAGACTGAAATTATCTGTAAGTACGTTTTTACCCCTAAACCATAGAAGTAAGTTAGTTTGAGCAGGACATTTTGGTTGTAACAATAAACAAGAATTTGCCTTATAAGAAGAGGTCTGTCTAAATTTATTAGAAGCACTTAAAAAAAAAAAAAAACTATGTTCACTGTAAATGTTTAAAGAAATAGGCTGTGCTAGAAATGGGCCAAATCTCTAATATGTTGCTTTTATTTATGACATAAGTCTTTTTTGTGTGTGCGATTACACAACTGTCACTACAATAGCTAAGTATTGTAACACTGTTGTTAAAGTTAGGTAATTATTAAAAATCTTATGAAATACAAAGAATCAAATAACCCTAAATATAATTCCATTATTTTCAATCAAAGCATTGTGCTTTGTATTATCATTTTTTTAAAAGATTTTATTTTATTTATTTGACAGAGAGAGAGATCACAAGCAGGCAGAGAGGCAGGCAGAGAGAGAGAAGGTGTAGCAGGCTCCCTGCTGAGCAGAGAGCCCAATGTGGGGCTCAATCCCAGGACCCTTGGACCATGACCTGAGCCGAAGGCGGAGGCTTAACCCACTGAACCACCCAGGCGCCCCTGTACTTTGTATTAGAACAGCAAAACAGATTAGAACTCCTTTATCAATAACAAACATATACTCTTCACAGGAAACAATTACAATAGCACAAAACGTTTGAAGATATCTAAGCCACATTTGAGGTCATTTATTACTAGTATGTCTAGCATTCCTCTCTTTGGAGGACTTGCTGTTCCCAACTTTGTAGAACTTCTCTCCTCCCTGTGCTTTCCCCCATCCCAGCTAGCACCACATGGTCTGAATTGGAGCTTCTTTTCTTCCTACCTGATTGTGCCTCATGGCTTAGTGATGAGTCAGAATCGAACACTTCCATTGTCCATTTTAGAGAGATTTCAGACTAAGATTCGGGTAAGAAAGAATCCAGAATTGTGGAAAGGAATTCCTTCTTTCTGAGGGTGAATCTGGAATGATTTGAACCCAGACTTGCTGCCAACCTTCAAGTCTCCCACAGTATGGAAAACCCTGCCTGCCCTAGGAGAAATTGAACCATGACTAACATACAGAATGAAGCAGAGATCTGAGAACAGGAGTCCTGAAGATGTAGGAGTTCCTTGTTGTGGCTACTCCTGCCCATTCATTTGTTATGAGTTAATGATGTCTCTATTTCTGCCCCATTTCAAACTGAGTCTTCATTTGAAATCAAGAGTCCTCATGCACACCTGAACTTTAATCTGCAATTGTATGAGTGTGTGCATGTATGTGTAAATCCCCCAAATAAGAACACGATTGATTAATGCAAGTCTAGTCTGTTTACTTACTTGAAATTTTCAGTAAGATTTTAGTCAACCAAGGAAAAGTGGCTTAAAAGAATCTGTTGTGCAAAAAAATCCAGTATAACAAATGTGATAGCAAAATGCTTATTTGTTTTATAAAAACAAACTTCTAGTCTTTAGTCACTGACCCACTTACCCAAAGTCGAAAAATAACAAAATAATTTGGATAATAACTATATTCTTTGTAATGGAATTTGATCCATCTTTCTTTCTTGGAGTAATTGGTAGAAAATTTTCTCCTATTTCCTGTGCTGGGGACTGAAACTATTTCTTCTAGTTTATATAAATGAAAGTCTCATAAATAAGATCAGCAGCAGGTCTTGACCCCTCACTTACAGACTTATAATAGCTCTTTGAGTGCATGCCCTGTCTTGCATGAGAGCAAGGACTTTTTAATTGTGCAACTGTATTTTTAATTTGACCTCAATGCACTGTGCTATGTAGTATGTACTACGTCTAAGTAGTTAGTGAAATGTACTTGTTAAATGAACAAATAAATAGAAGATTGGCAGATGTAAGACAACTCATTTTTCTCTTTTTAAATTTTTTTCATTTTTCTCTTAAAAAGAATTTAAATTCTTTCTTCCTACTGCATTTGTCATCCCTTCTTTAGGAGGCGCATTTATTATGCAGTTTATACATGGCACAAGTGGACTTTTTCTGTTTTCTGTGCTGCTCCCTTTTTGCTGTGAAAAACAAAAAAATAAAGGCAAGAAAAAGAGAGAGAGGAATAAGAGGGAAAAAAAACCAAACAGGAAAAGCCATGCTCTGCACTGTGGGTTTATTTACAGTCTCTCTGTGAGTTGGAAGGAGACAAAACATTGAGGGGTTGATGGATTGGTGAGAGCTAGTGCCAGATGTTGACCACGACAGGTGCATAATAAAAACACTCTTTGTGATTTTTTCCTCAGAATCCTAAATATATTTGGAAATAAGGAAAACATCTGCTTAGTTTTTCTGTCATTGACAGGCTGCTATAGCTTTTTTAACTGTTTTTTTTTAATTGGGGGCATTATTTTTGTCACATTGTAAGTGTTTCATCAAAATATTCTTCACAAGCAAAATTTTAGAATGTTTTGATACCGTTTCATTTATTCAGTGGTTGCATTGTTTCTTACAATTCTGTCCATCTGTCTTTTCGTTAATAGCAAAGTCATGAACGCTTAATAAAAATGATCAACCTTATTTGTTATGATTTGAAGATTGCAAAATTTGCTGCAGACACACCACATGGTTAGCATTCTTTTTCCTAAAGCCTGGCTTCTGGTTACCAAAGTTGTGATAGCCTCTAACACAGTTTTTGGTGGCTAAGTTAGAGATATGTATGAAAACCATATGAAGAGTAATATATTTGGAATCAGTGGCTTCACCAAATGCTCGGTGGTGCTCCCTAGACAATCACCATGACCTGATATTCAAAGTTGGATAGTTTCTGTCTCAATCTATTCAGTTTTGAAGTCTCTAAGTGAGACCATATGGAAAGAAGCTAGCAGCAACTACTAATGGCATTCGTACTCAGTTTGTCCAATGGGATGAATGGATAAATGGAGATCTTTCATAGAAGAGTGAGTCATTCGTCCCTCATGGATGGCAATATGTAGCAGGTGCACACTGAATCTGGGCTGGAGTGGTAGAGAAAGAGAAAGGGGGCTCATCATGCTAGGAAATGGGTTCTATTGCATCTAATTGAGAAAACCCTGATGCTTCTCTCCTTTTTCTAGACAATTGATATTTATATAGCCCCCTCAAGTCAGTGCTATACTCCCTTTCTTTAGCTTCATCAGAATGTGTTACATGTTGTCAAGAAAGCCTTGTTTAAAACAAATTCTACGCCACATTTTAGAGCATGAGGAAATGAATGCAAAGGGCTGTGGGAGGTGCGTACTGTTTAATATTTCAGGCCATTAGTTCTTAAACAGAAGATAATGTGGAAAACTTGGGGGGCATCTCAAAATTAACAGAAGGGAATCTGACATTGGTGGTAAGTCTATGAGGTATAGAAACAGCTTGCATTGGTCTCCTTGATTTTTTTTTTTTAAGATTTTATTTATTTGACAGAGTGAAACACAGTGAGAGAGGGAACACAAGCAGAGGGAATGGTAGCGGGAGAAGCAGGCTTCTTGCCGAGCAGGGAGCCCAATGTGGGGCTCGATCCCAGGCCCCTGGGATCTGACCTGGGCCGAAGGCAGCCGCTTAACGACTGAGCCACCCAGGCGCCCCTCCTTGATATTTTTTAATCCTTCCACCATATTGGTCTCTGCTGCAAAATCTTTATGTTGGCATTATTGGTCCCCAACCAGAGATATTTGAGCTGAAATCTACGTCTGGGTTTTGTGAGTTGTGAATCCCCTGACAAGACATTCAAAAGTTGGAATGAATATGTACATTGTTGAACATACTTCTGAAAATGTTTCATAGATTCTAGCAAATTATCAGAAATACCACCCACCAAGGCGCCTGGGTGGCTCAGTGGGTTAAAGCCTCTGCCTTCGGCTCAGGTCATGATCTCAGGGTCCTGGGATCAAGCCCCGCATCGGGTTCTCTGCTCGGCAGGGAGCCTGTTTTCCACCACTTCTCTCTCTGCCTGCCTCTCTGCCTAATTGTGATCTCACTGTCTATCAAATAAATAAATAAATCTTTAAAAAAAAAAAAAAGAAAGAAATACTACCCACCCAAATAGGTTAAAAAATGACTACTTTGGTATTAAAAAATTTCCTTTCACTTTTTTCCTATCTTCAGCAGTAATTTTGTACACTTCCCTCAGTCCTTTGATGCTTTATACTAAAATTCCCCTTGGGAAAGGACTTCATACTTGCAATTAACACTTTAGTGTGAATATTAACATGTTACTTCTCAGGAATAGTCCTCTTTTTGTTTGACTTCTGACTGGGGAACTAAGTATGTTATTGCTCATTTAAAGACTATCAGGCCTCAGGAACTGAGGGATGTGGTGCTTTTGGGCAGGAGATTTTTCTAGATTGCTTAAAACCATGCAATCACTTTCCAGAAGACTATAGAACTTAAAAAAGCCACACAATTCTATTTTTCCTGGGATGTTAAGAAAACATCGTGCTGTTGTGAAAAAGTGCTGGTCTTAGAGCTGGCTAGTTTTGGCTTTATCTCCTGGAGCCACCTCTTACTAATGGTGTGATTGTGGGTAATATATTTAATCTTTCTGAGCTTTAATATCACCATCCATAAAGTGGCAGCTAACAATCCTTCCATTATGGTGCTGCAAGGATTAGCAGTAATTTATGCAGTTTGTTTTGTGACTCAGTAGATGGTTGTTACAATGGATGGAAATAACACATGGGGAAAACAATATGGTAAGGGAGGTAAAAAGGGTACGATAATGATAGTAATAAGCTTTAATAAGTGTTTTACATATATTGTCTTGTTTAAGACTCACATTAATGCAATTTTTGGTCCCATTTCACAGATGAAGAACTGAGGCAAAAGCAACTCAATAAATTACACAAGACAATTCAGCTGGCAGTTGGTGGAACAGGTGAAATTGGTGAGCAGTCTCCGGAGCCCACGCTTAACCTCTAGTCCACACTACCTCCCCTGGTGATGATGACAGTCACAGGTATGAGGGGTACGCCTCTGAGAATCTTCAGCTTTGATGATATTTCAGTTTGTATTTTTATGTTGTCTAGAAATGTAACTCTATAAAATTTCAGTAATCTGTTCAACATTATCCTATACACGAGTTTTGCCACGAGTTTTGTTTAGTAAATAAACAAAAAAACAACTTATTTGAAGTCTATTATATTCTAGGCATTGTATTTAGCTTACTAGCTTTGAAGAGTTGACATTCTCAATGAAGAAACGCATGCATAAACAGATGATTTAAATATAAATATAGTAGGAGGTAAAACATAGATGCACAGGGATGCTGTGGAAATATAAAGAAGGAGGCTTTTAGCCAACCTGGGAAAACAGGGAGTGCTTCCCAGAGGAGATGGCCACAGTAAGTCTTGATAAGTAGGAACAACCAGCTAGAACAAGGAAGGTGAAGAGGGGATTCCTACCAGATGGTAGAGCAGGAGCAAAGGCACGGAGGCAGAAAATAGCATGGGGCATGGGAGGAGAGGGGGCTGGTGCACAGAACTGCAAAGAACTGGACTTTGCCAGAGGTAGATGGATGTGGGGGTGGGGCAGAGCTGTGAGGAGAGAGCAGGCAAATGGGCTCCTGACATGCACTGCCACACACCCCCTCCTTGAGTAGTTTGGCTTGTTGGCTGTCATTTTGTAGATGATGGGAACCATAGAAGGGTTATGAAGAAGTGAAATGATCAGCTCTTCCTGCAGTTCTTCTGTGGAGCAGAGACAGGGACAGGATTTATCTCTTGGATTTCCTTCTATCAAACAGTATCTTTTACGGAAAGTTTTCATTCACTTTTTTTTTTTTCCTTTCTTTTCTCTCTCTGCCTTTCGTTTCTACAATCCAATGGGGAGATCAGATTTTCATAACCTAAATGCAATAACTTATGATAGCTTCTGTCCCTTCGGTTCTTTTTTCAATCCTTCTTCCTTATGTTTAATCTAATTTATTCAAACTTCCGTTTTATAGTTATGTCTGAGTGAGTCTCATTCTCTGACTAGCCCTGGAGAGCTGGCTCATGTAAACTTAGGGGTCCTGGGCTTTACCAGATATTCTGTTGGATTTCTCCCAAAAGTGGATTTCTCCCACAAATCCCAAATCTGAAAACTGTATTGTTTGCAGTAAAGCCTAGAAAAATAGGGAGCCAAAGAACTTAGGAGAGTAATATGAGGAGATAAGAGAGAGAAACTGCTCTTCATAAATAGAAAGCCTGTGCTCCCTGGAGTGGAAAGGGCGAAGCGGGCCAATTTATACATAAAGCTCATAGTTAGCTTCTCAGTTGTCTTTCTTAGTTATACGAGGGACACACATGGACACTTAACCCCCTTGCACAGTTCAGTTCTGCATAATGGAGCACTGATTCTCAAGGGGGAGATAAGGCACAATCAAAGCCACTGCCACCTCCTCATTGAGAGTTACTGCCAGCATGAGTTACCATTGCTGGTGAGGGTGTGTCACCCCCCTTAGGTGATTGAGAGATTGAGAACAAAAAGATTTAGTTTTTGACAAAGATTTTGTCACCCCTTAGGTGACAAAAAGATTGAGATTGAGAACAAAAAGATTTAGTTTTTGACAAAGATTTTGTCACCCCTTAGGTGACAAAAAGATTGAGAACAACTGCAGGCATCCT
This sequence comes from Procyon lotor, assembly GCA_028646535.1. NCBI lineage: Eukaryota > Metazoa > Chordata > Mammalia > Carnivora > Procyonidae > Procyon > Procyon lotor. Next base: position 63,671,511 of record CM053607.1, read on the forward strand.
CTGGGGGTGTATGCGGTGGTGTGCGAGGAAACTTACAGAAGCCAGGCATGGTTATGTGGAGTTGGCAGCCATGTTTTTCCCAGTTCTCCCCTGTCAGCTGTGTTTTCTTTTGTGACAGAGAAGCGACTTACAGTAAGACATAAATCAAAAGCTGTTCTCTTATTGGTGTCTAGAAGGCAAGGACCATGTCTTATTTATCTTTCTATTCCCACTGCCTCTCACAGAGCCTGGTACATAACAACCACCTAGCAAATGTACTGCAAAATGAATAAGAAATGATATTAGGAGGGTGGTGAGCAAAAAGGCAAAGGTTTCATAAACTTCTAATTACTTAAAACACTGCATTTTTCTACCCAAATGTTTGAATTGGACCTTTTATATGTTAAGCATGTGGCTTATTTGGTAATTATTATTCTGTTACCTCACACTTAGAAAACCTAGCATTATGAGTGAAACTAATTTGAGGTCTCTCAGCAACTGTTGATTTTCAAATACTTTTCTTCTCTACAACAAATAATACTCTTTAGGGCATATTTTTTCCCTGTTTTTTTTTTTTATTTTTTTTTTAAATTTATCTTGGTGAACTTAACAACAATAATTTGACAGTGAAGACATTTAAATCACGTAGTTTAGTACAATTCCCAGAGCTAGAGAAGACAGGCCACTGTGATTGAAGCAATGGAATGAATCTCTGCTGCCAGATGGCAGTTGAAATATAATGGGCTTACAGCCGTCAGCCACAGCTAGAGATTTGCAGGCAAAGGGTAAGCCTTTCAGTGATGGAAAATGGAAAGCTGGGTGGTTACTTGAAATTCGTGCATTGTTCTTAGTGGCTTGTAAAGGCTAAGGGAAAACTCCATCCATGCAAATTCTGTTTAGGGCAGTATTTGTAAGGGAGCTGCATAAATGTATTCCTTGCAGCCCGGTATGATTGCTATTATATATATATACTGTTTTTGATTTTTAAACGCATATATCTGAAATCAGAGCCAGCATTATGTTTCTAAATCTCTGATGTTTACATGATTTTATTCTAATTGTTCTCAAAAAATACACAGTCAGTGAGAAACAGCTTCCCACATCTCAGAAGCCGTAAAGCCTAGGAGTTTTCAAAATTTTCTCTGAATGATTTGATTTTCCTTGTTGTGTTGTATGCTGCAATTGGTTCAGGGCAGAAGTGCTTTAAATTTTCTGCTCCATGTCGGAATAGCCCTGAAATAATAGAATCCTTGATAGGATGAAGCTGTTCTCCATGTTTCTAGAACTTCTGTTAGAGAATGCATCTGGATCTATTCAACCATGTTCAATGTTTTTAAATGCCAAATGAGAGCTTCAGAAGAGCCCCTTGAGGAGGGAGAGATGACATTTGCCATGCTCTGCTAATATCAACTCAGAAGAAGAATATATCTGGCAACACATTTATCCTGATAAACATGATGATAGGGAAAATTTTTGTTTAAGCATTGGCAGCATGTATTTACTGCTACATCTGTATATGGGCTGTCAGGTCACATAAAACAGGCCATAACAGAAGACAGTTGCAGGGAATAGGTTATGTAATGAGATTAAGCCAATGAAAGTCTGGCATCCAGCTGTAATTCTACTAACACTGTGGAGAGTCCGTTTATCCACCCAAGTCAAGGGATTTTTTTTTCTTTTTGGTCACTGTTCATGATATTACATTGTTATCCCCTTCAGCTGTTCAATGAGCCCCTAGAAAGGAGTATAAAATGTATGAAAATGGGAGGAAAACGAGAAAGGCCTCAGGCTATAGAATTCATGGCTGGAGAAGATAAGATTTTTATGCAGGTAAATTTCCTCAATAGAAAAAGACCACAGAGTCTTAAGCCATTCAGAAATAAATATGCCGTTCTAAGTTTATGATGTTCACAAAATCCTAGAGTATTGCAGCTCTCATTCTCACAAATATAGGACACTAGTTTTTAGAACAGCCTGAAAAATCATTCAAATGAGGGAGATATCAAAAACTACTGAAGCAGGAATTTCTTAAGTGTAAGTTAGTAGGTTTTAAATCACTTTAGTTTTACAATTTGACATTATTAAGGCTAATATATAGGTGCCTGCCAGCAAAGCTACCATTAAGAATCTATCAGTATTTCCATTATATATCCCATTTTTCAGGGGTTAATATCTTGGTCATAAAAATTCACTGCAGAATGAAATCAAGTCTTGAGGGGAAATCTTTTTCCTTAATCCCAACAGAAGAGTTTGTTCATATTTCTAAGACTAAGATGGGCAGAGGCTAGAAAGCTGGAACTATCATGAAGTTTTTGTTTCTGAAAATTTACCACCAATCTTGGTGCTGTCAGATGTGGTATGTACCATATTTCATTTGTTCATTGGCTTGCGTTTTCTTCTTCTACCTCTTCCTCTCTTCTCTCTTCTCTTCCTATTCCCCTTTCTCTCTCCTACAGTATTGTGGTCCTGAGTGGAAGTTAATCCTTCTAATATGATCAACATATGGACTTTGCCCAGTGGAGAAAGAGTAAGGAAGTCAGATTTATACATACATTCATCAGAAAAAAAAGCTCTGAGCTCCTTTGCCTTCTGGGTCTCTATAATCTTTTCATTACTGAAACATTCTTTGCAGAAACATTATAACATTACTTCAGTAAGTTGGGAAAGCTGTAGCCTCTTACTTTGTGGCTAAGTGAGAAAATCGATCATCTCACAATCTTTTTGACTAAACAACAAGAAATTTATCAACTTTCTCTACGTATATCAAATGCACAGTAACTATGCAAAAGTGCCATATTAGTATGAAACTGGTAAGGAATTAAACAATTCTAAATTTTGTCATTACCTGAGACCTTTTAGACCTAGCTCAGTTTCTTCCAGGGCCTAATTCTTTAGACATATTTTGATAGGCAAAGACTGGTCTAATTTTGGAATAAACAATATTTTTTCTACAGGTAGGCAGTACTGAAAGTCCCTCTTCTCTTTTTCCTGGGGGAGAAACAGTCAACCTACCCTTCATCATAGACCACCGAGCTATTGAAAATGTTGTAGAGCCACTTTCCATGCAGGTTTAAAGGCAATGAGTCGAAGAAAAAAAGAAAAGTGCTCAGCTTTAACTGAGAAACCCTGGACAGGATAATTCCAAACATTCTGTATTATTTTGGTGAATTTGGGAAGGGAATTAAGGGAGTTGACGCATACGGATTTCTAGAAGCCTAAATAGTCTCAGTTCCATTTCAAATCTCTGCATTGGTATGCAGGTAATTTTGACTTGTGTATTTCTACCATCTCCTTCTTCTAGTGCCTTGTCCTGACTTTTTGGGTTCTTTATTTCTGCGTATCTGTTGCTTCCTTGCCTCTCCTTGCTCCCCTTTACACTTCCTTGGCTGACCTAGAAAGCCTCCCTCGAGTTTCAGACACTGAGGGATCTGGGGTGCCTTGCTGCCGCCTACTGGTTACAAAAGACTATTGGGTTTGGGCCTTTAAGACAATCCTACATTTTTATAATTAATGCCCACGTTTGAGAGGTACTTCCTGTGGAAACTTTTTATTAAATAATTTTAAAAATTTATGTCAAATTGTATAGTGATTCTTATTACTTTATAATTAGTGACTTTGTTTTTTTAAGTGTTTATTTTCACTTTTTTTCATCATAAATTTAGAAGGAATTTCTTTGGTTCTTTTCATGATCTTTTTAAATGTTTATTTTGACTTTTTTCCTTCATAAATTTATAAGGAATTTCTTTTGTTCCTTTCATGATCTTTTGTGGTGCTAAAATTGGCACTACATCATGAAAGCGGAAGGCAAAATTTTTTAATCAGAATTATGCGAGGCTTTTCTTTCTTTGTACACTTAAACCAAAGAATTGATTTCTTTTCTTTTCTTTTTTCTCTTTTTTTTAAGATTTATTTATTTATTTGAGAGAGAGACAGAGAGTGAGGGCAGGGCCAGAGGCAGATGGAGAGCATCTCAAGCAAACTCCTCACGGAGCACAGAGCCCAACACAGGGCTCAGTCTCAGGACCCTAAGATCATGACCTGAGCTGAAACCAAGAGTCCGGTGCTCACCGGACTAATAACCCAGGCACCCCCCAAAGAGTTGATTTCTTATGGCTTTGAATGTAGTTCTTTCTCTAAACCGAAAGCATACATATTGAACTTGCATACTGCTTCCTCAAAACAGTTTATTTAACTGGTAGATTAGTCTGCTTGAGTTGCCATAACAAAATACCATGGGCTGCGTGGCTTATACATACACACGTATTTGCACAGTTCTGGAGGCTGGAAGTCCCATGTCAAGGTCCTCAAAGGCTGGCTTCTGGTGAGAGCTCTCTTCCTGGCTGGAGATGGCTGTCTTCTAGAGTGGGAATTCTGCTGTCTCTTCCTCTTCTAATAAGAACACCAAGTTAGGACTCTACCCATGACTTCATTTAACCTCTACCACCTTTTCAAAAACCTTATCTCCAAATGCAATCACATAAAAGATTGGAGCTTCACTATATAAATTTGGGCCAGGGGGACACAAACATAACAAAGGCTGATATATGGATTTTAATAATTTAACTGATTTTTAACTAATAAATCAAATTACTTTTCTAAAAAAAACCACATGCCAAGCAATAAGAATAAATGAGAACAGGATTAGTATTAGAATGATAAGACATGGTCCTCACCACGGTGAACTGATAACACAGCTGAGAAAATGAAATAAAATCAAGACTGAAACAAGGAAAAACAGTAAGAGTTCAAAGTACCAAATCATTATACAGCCTTTAATTACAAAAGAAGTTCTAACTGTGGACTGGAATAACCAGAGAAAGCATCTAGGAAGAAATTGTATTTAGCCTCCCCCTGAAAAATGTCTGGGGTTTCATTAATTTCAGGGGAGGGGTAAGAGTAAGAACCTTTTACCACCAGGAATACTCTGGCTTCAGAATGAACACAAAATATTCAGTACCATTTAAGGAGCCTGGCCTGACTGTCAGAGAGGACATTTAAAGGCCTTCTACAGTAAAATGTTATTGTTTAATATTCCCTGAGTATCCATACAGTGCTGCTGGTTCAGAATATACATGACATGGTCTTTGTTCTTTGGAAGTTTGCAATCAAAGACCATAAGTACTCAAGTCTGACAGCTTAGTGCTTTCACAATTTGCTTAAATCATCTGATATTTTCCCACCAGGCTACCGCTCCTAACTAAAGCAATGGGTTAGCTGTCCTGGCAGAAGCATACTGCGAAGAGTCATTCCTGTTAGGTTAGGGAAGAAAAGTAAAAACAAAAAAGCCACTTCCTCCCTTTGTTTCTGTCTTTGGTTGGCTGCCTGGTCCAGAACAGTTTCAGGACATCCAGTGGAGCCCTGGGCCATTCTGGCGGGCAAGGGGTTAGAAATACTGATTGGTTTGAAAACCTTGATACTTAATACTTTCCATAGCTTCTCTGTAAGTTCCACTCAACAGTTCATTTATTTGTTCCTCCATCCACTGGGGAAACAGGCCTGAAAATACCAATTCACAACACTACATTAGGGGTGTTAAAGATACACATGCTCTACCTACTGGCAACACCTGTAGGCAGGGCCCATGGACACCAACATTCTAATTATACCATCTCTGACCATATACATGCTCCAGGCTTATCAGTAATAGTAGAAAATATCACCATGATCAAAATAAGTCTGTAATTTAAACTGGATTCTCACCACTGTCAGGCAAAAGTTGTTTTTTAAAAAAAGTCATTGTGATGTAAATCGTATCTCCTTTTGCAGGATCTGGTCTAGAGGAACGATTGTGTAGTTGAAATTTGTCTTTGACTTTGTCTCTTATTTCAAAAATCATTTTCCTTCCAGCACAGATTACTGCATTTCCTTGTGCTCTCACTCCTGCTCTCCCCATTCATCAAAGAAAAGTGTCTGTTATCAGTCATATAGAACCTGGTATGAATTTAAGTCATAGTGCTCTCTCTCTCTGAGGGATTTATATTTTTGAATTTATCTATAATTCTGGAATAAATGCCTTTGTCTTCTGTACAATTTAGAAGCTTTAGGCCTGAGCATAGCAAAGAGAGAACTGTTTTTTGAAGTTAAGGAGACTTGTGTTGCTGTTGAAATCACACAAAATAATTAGCAGTCAACTTTATAGAGAAGATTGGTATCTAAAGTGTAAACGTTTCTCAAAGTTAGGGATTTATGTAAAATGAGAGGTCAGAATTCCAATTAAGGACATATTATTAAGGTATTTTGGAGATGTGAAAATGAAACAAACATTTATTGGGTATCTATTATATGCCAGGCAAGGTGCCAGACAGCCTCACATTTCGTTAGCTCATTGAAAGCTTCCAGCAATTCTGTAAACCCTTCACCCCACTTTGCCACCCAGGAAATAAGTTCTGGAGGTTAAGTAAGTTTCACAAATATCCTGCAGCTAGGAGATGATGAAGTCATGTCTCTCTGACTTTGAAGTCCATTATCTTGGTGCAGGGGAGACAAAAGTTGTCAGAGTACGTGACATTTGAGTGTCTGCTTTAGTTTGCCCTATTAAAATTTTGCTTTGAACATTTTGAATTAAACTCCTGTAATCATAGAATGGCGTGTCTTTGCACCACATGCACCGCCTTGCTGGTTTTTATTATGCAGAACCAAAATGAGTTGCCTTGAGAAAAATTTGCGATTCATTTCTGCGGTCAAAAACTGTCTATACCAGGATGGTGAAACTCTAATACAGAAAGTATAAGGTTATTCAAGAACTGCCTGATACATAGTTGGCATGTGGCTTTTTTTTTTCACAGTTTTTATTTTTATATGCAACACTATTGTCAATTCCATATAGCCAATCGATTCTCATAGGATAATTTCATTGTTTTTTTTCCCTTTTTTTCAAGTTGAAGTAAGATTAACATACAGTGTTATTTTAGTTTCAGGTGTACAATATAATGATTCAGCAGTTCTATACATTACTCAGAGCTCTTGAAGATTTCACCCCCTTCCCCATCTCCTCTCTGGCAACCGCCGCAGTTGGCATATGTCACATTCCAACTAACCTCTGGACATGGGTATTTCTGCGTAATTGAAAGTAAGCCAGCCAGAGTCAACCTGCATAATCATATGGTTGGAGTAATCATATATCTTGGACCAAAAATTGGGACGCATCAGGGGACGAAATATTTGAAATTATGGATCCCATTATATGCAGAATATATGAATAGCTTGTTTTGTGTTAGAGGATAATTTTGTATTTCTTCTCAATTAAACTTAACTGTAGACTCACTTGAGGATGTGTTTTAATGCTTTACTGAATGAATCTGCCCATTTTTAAATTTCACTGAGAAATAAAGAGAAAATTATGTGGTCAATAGACAGAAACTATTACTTTACTATCAATTTGTAGAATGAAAACTCATTTAGTGACTTATGCACCAAATTCATTTTCTTAGGGAAAACATAGACCGTCTTGGAATTCTTAACAATAAGAATGCCCAAGCACTGTAGTGAAGGGAAGTAAAAACAAATCTTGTCGAGGTCAGCAAATGCCCTGACTTGTTTTTTAACTTAAAATCATCTATGTGGCACTGGGTATTATGTAAGACTGATGAATCAATGAACTCTACCTTTGAAACTAATAATGCACTATATGTTAATCAATTGAGTTTAAATAAGATAAAATTTTAAAAAATAAAAATAAAAAATAAAGGAAAAATCATCTATGTGAGCTGAGACCAGTTTGAATCCCTGTTTTGTATATCACTTTCAAAAAAGTTTAAAATATAAAGTGTGATTGTTTTTCTAAGTTACATTAAATTAATGTGAATAATAACAATAAAGCTTACTAACTTAAAAATGTGTTTTCTTTAGGTTTATGCTTTAGAAAACACTACTATCTCTTTTCTTGGAAATACTGATCTAGAAAAGCAATAAGAAATATATTGTTAACTCTTAATTACTCACTTATTCAGTATGACTACTCTAATATGAAGATAATACAAGTTCTTTGCCCTGCCTATTTTCCCTCCGGTTACCTGCCCTTGAGCAATCCTCTCTGCTTATAGTGATCAAGGAGAAATAGGGTAGGAAAATGAGACAGGAACTTACCCAGGGCTTACCCTGTGCTTGCACATGATGGTGGTGGGAAACAATGGAAACAGGTATCTAATATCCTATTTGGGTCTTCTGAGGGTTCATTTATATATACTGTTTATGTTTTCAAATCGGCATAGATAAACTTGAGGTTCTGACAATGGAATTTATAAATTTATCCATGTTACTATAAATGTTGGTTCTATTAAAATGCAATTTTAGGGTGCCCAGGTGACTCACTTGTTAAGCTCAGGTCATGATCCCTGGGTCCTGGTATGGAGCCCAGCATTGGGCTCCCTGCTCAGTGGGAAGCCTGCTTTTCCCTCTCCCACTCCCCCTGCTCATGTTCCCTCTTTCGCTGCGTCTCTCTCTCTCTGTCAAATAAATAAATAAATAAATAGAATCTGAAAAAATAAAATAAAATGTACTTTTAAATGTTATCACAAAATATTCCTGCCATCTTTAAAAAATAGACTTTGAGGGGCGCCTGGGTGGCTCAGTGGGTTAAAGCCTCTGTTTTCAGCTCAGGTCATGATCTCAGGGTCCTGGAATCGAACCCTGCATTGGGCTCTCTGCTCAGCAGGGAACCTGCTTCCCCCTCTCTCTCTGCCTGCCTCTGCCTACTTGTGATCTCTCTCTCTCTGTCAAATACATAAATAAAATCTTTTTTAAAAAAATACACTTTGATTGATTTGGAAGTGCCCAGGTTACTAGAAAAAGAATCTTCTGTCGTCTATAGAAAGTAATGTTTATAACAGTGTGAAACTCAAAGGAAGGGAACTCAGGAGTAGCACGTTCACGAACTTTCAGGGTAACATGGATGCATACTGTGTGTGCTTCTTTCATCTCATTTCTTACTGCCATAACCTTTCAAGGAAGAAAATAATGTACTCTTCGTGGAAATAAAAGCAGAGAAGGCAGTGTAAGAAAGATGTATTTTGAGAACTAATTGAAGTGTTCATGAGGCAAGTACATGCTTCTCTGCCAATAACTTATGTGCAGAGATGGAACAGATTTTCAACCCCCCTCCCAAACTGAGATACATTGAACAAGAATTGTTCTGGTATTTTTAAATATCAAAAATATTTCAGGGGCACCTGGGTGGCTCAGTGGGTTAAAGCCTCTGCCTTCTGCTCAGGTCATGATCTCAGGGTCCTGGGATCGAGCCCCGCATCAGGCTCTCTGCACAGTGGGGAGCCTGTTTTCCCGCTCCCTCTGCCTGCTTCTCTGCCTACTTGTGATCTCTCTTTCTATCAAATAAATAAATAAATATTTAAAAAAATAAATATAAAAAATATTTTATGTGAGCTATTTTTTAATTAGCGCAGTAGAAGAAACTCAAGATGAATGAGTCTGTAGTCACGTTAGAAGCTGGGTGTGAGGAGGACATTGTGATGGGCACAAGGGGGGGGTCAGTGGAAGATAATAACTTGGAAAGGGGTGGGAGCAGACTGTGCCCAAAGGGTTGCTTTGGATTCACATGTGCCATGGTGAAATTGCTATGGACCAGACGGCTGAGAGATCCAACAGAGAGGAAGAAATCATCACCAGTATCAAGAGAGATCAGAACAGGGACAGCTTGGAAACTGTTGGGACAAAGTCAAGAATAAGAAGCCGTATATCTGGGATGAGAAGCTGGTCATGAAGGAGAGAACACTGTATCATTAAGGTTTTAATCAGGATTGAATAACTTCTGGCAATTTACTTATAAAGTGACTGTGGCAGCCCTGGGCCACAGTGCTCTTGCTTGGACCACTGAAAAGTCTCATTACAAAATACAAAATAGACTTTTTTTTAAAAAGGATGAATAAAGAAATTTAAAAAGTTTTAGCCACGTATATAGATGGAATTGGTGTGCAGCTTTTTTTGTTTGTTTGTTTACTAGTGGGATTAAATACTTCCCATAGTTGTTTAAACTAATTTTATTTTTTCCCCTTCAATTGAATCTAGTGCCTTATCTTTAGTAAATATTATTTACCTCCTATTTACTGATTATATACTACATGTAAAGTATGGTGCCAATGTTTTGGACGTGGCTGTGGAGAAATAAAAAAGAGTGACAGGTCCCTTTTCTTACAGCCATGTATTTTGGTGCTTGTCCAGAATAACGTGAAGGAGGGAAGGAAGAGAATGGGGAAGGGGGTAGGGTGTGTTAAATGCAGACACACCTTGAAGCAGCTAGCCTCGTTTCTATATGGAACCACTGGTGAGTGGAACTCATAAATTTCCTTTAATTTTGTCCTGGTGGTCCATATTGGAGAGCTATCTCTGGGTCTAGGGGCAGAAGAGCAGGCCAGATGGAAGATCCAGGAAGCCCTTTGAGAGTCAGTGAATGCTTTATAACGTGCTTACCTGCTGGCTCATCAGTTAAAAACGTCAAGAAAATTTCAGGTTTCACTTGTGATGCAATGAGACAGTGTTCTGCTGAGGAGATCCTGTAAAGGTCTCACTTAGGGCTCTGACCTTCATTCAGGATCCATATTCACACTGGATGCACCTCAGGGCCACTGGCTGAGGGTCTTGGGGTGTTAGGGAAAGCAACTTCTGCATTGAGTAGAGGAGACATTTTATCCTATGTTGTACCCTCCCTCTGGGCTGTGACAGTGTGCCCAACCTTCAGCAGGGAGAGTCAAGTTTGGTTACTTCCTGCGGTCTTTGATTAATGAACAGGACCATTCATCCCTTTCATGATCATGTTAGTGACTTTCTCAAGGGCTCCCAATTGGAGAAGTCAGCAGATGGCTGGGAAATACTGACCTGCTGTTTGCAGTCCGTATGAGCTTGTTAAGCTGGTTCTTTCAGGAATCTTACGTGGACAAGAGTAACCACCATGCTACTTTTTGCACATTTTCAAAATCCCTTTCTTTGCTCTTGGTTCAACAATCAAGTGGTTGAATAGCTTAAGTGAATTATCTTGCAGTTCCCTTTCTGAGATAAAACTGGTTAGACACTTAATATATGAACACAGAATTGTGTTACAGACTTAGTAGTGATAATGTGAATGTAAGACTTGATACATCTGCCGGTATATGGAAGTTAACCCATCTATCCATCATTCTCTGAATTGAGAATTGTAGAGTGGAGATAGCACTGAGATTCTTTGACTGAATGTCTCGTTTATTTATTGACAGGGTGATTCTAGGTTTTCCAATGAACTACTCTAAATTATAGTTTCCTTTAATCTGCAAAATGGGGATTAGAAACAGCAAGCCAGCATACTTCACTGGGTTATTGCAAATATCTAAGATTGCATAAATGAAAGATTTTACAAACTGTAGAAATAATACAGATGTGAAGACTTGCCAATAAGTGGCATATGCAGATCCCCTAGGATGTCTCTAATACAACTCTAGGTGCTTTGGAAGCTACTAAACAGATGAAAGTGTCGTTTTTGTCTTTAATGATTGAGTGGTCTAGAAAATTGAGAGCAGCATAAGATAGTTTCTAACTAAGACCTAAGGGGGCTGCTGCAAAGGAAGTGCCATCAGAATTTAGAGGAGAATGAAAGGAGCAAGTCTTAATGTGGAAAGGAAAGACATAGGCATTGAGTTGAATTTCAAAGAAGGGAAATGGTGGTGTTGAGAGGACTGATATTAAAAGAAGTTGAAAAGAATTTAAATTTCTAAGTTCAACCCTTCCCCCAAAATGTTCTTTGCCTCATAAATTCAAAAAATCCTTATTTATAAGTTAACTCCTTTCTAAACATTGGGAACTCTTCTCTGACTCTCCCTAATGGAGTTGATCACTGTCTCCCTTAATGGTTCCTATCCTTAAAAAATATGTATTTATATTCTTGAAAGTATCTCACTGTGTAAAAACAGTAGTGTGATCAAATATCATTTCTGAAATGAGACAGGTGTAGGTTCTAGTCTCAGTTTAACTGCTAACTGGCTGTCTGACTTTGGGTAAATCATTTACCCTTGACCATTTGAGCAAGGTCTTAGGTCTTTTGTCTGTTAAGTGGAGATGGTAATATCAAGATTCTGGACAGTAAATAGGGAATAGTGTCTCAGTGAGTCCTGAATGTAGTGAACACTTTGAAAATGATGTCCACTGTTAGTTTTTATGGATCTGGTGCCCTTATTAGATGGTGTTGCACTCTCATCATGTTTCTCTTCAGATGGTAGCACCTAATATGGGGCCAAGCATATGGCAGATACCTGATAAATACTTGAACCAAAAGGAGCATTCAGGAAGAGAAGACATTTTAGGAAATGGCACCAACAAAGATACAGAAATGGAAATAGAGATCTTCCATGTGAGCAGCAGTGGAGGACCCAGTGGGAAGGGAGATACTATGAGGGGTTCTCTGATGTGTTCAGAGGAAAGATTTATACCAGGGAATAAATTATGCTGGATGGATTGTTGGGGCAGAGGTAGAGGAGGACCAGGTGAAGGAATCTTCTTGATGTGGTGGGCAATAGGGAGTCATAGTTTTCTGAAGACGAGTGACATCATGAAAATGATGAGTAAATTGATTAAGACTTTCATGATCCAATAGCAAATGATTATAGGTTATTCCATTTACTGTGGCAATTTATGACTGCAATTTGCTGCCATCTTACTTGATTGTAAGAGGGACAAATCAGTATTTTTCTCTTCTTTACAAGTTTTTAAAGAAAAAGTATGCATTATTTTTCATCCTAGAGATGGCTGTGTGGTGAGGACTCCTTTAAATCAGTGAAAGTACTCCCGAAGACGTTGAAGGGTGTCTCAACGATAATGATTAATGACTTTAAAACACCCATAAATCTTTGAGGAATGAACAAACCACTATTAGAACCATATGTTGCTCTCATTCTTCACATGGAACTTCTATGAAAGTCGCCAGGAGTTCAGTGGAATGATGAAGACAAGCATATGGCACTAGATCTGAACTAAATTAATAACAGTATGAAAACACAGCTAAATAGTGATAATCCCCCTTGTTATCCAGCTTTTTTCTTTTCCAGACAGCCTTGCAGTGTATAGTTAGCACTGAAAAGACACTTGTTAAATGGGGGGAACCGATGTGCGAGAAGAAGCCATGTGGCATATCTTTTGAAGCAAGCTGAAGAGGCAGGGATTTGGGGCTTCTTTGCTCAGGACTGCTGCGGAGTCAGTTAGAGATCAAAAAGGAGCCTAAACCTCACTATGCTCTAGGCACTGCCTCTGACTCTGCCCCACACTGTTGCCATAGTCACCCATCTCCTAGCAACAATGAACAGCATTTTCATGTCTCTTAAGTGACAAAGCATGTGGGAAAAACACATAAATGTAATTACAATAGGCTAATCACCTCAGAGGTAACCTCAGGGTTAAGGTTCACTGTGAAAATCTATATGAATCTTTGGTTTCTTGATTTGCTCTCTCCTGTGATGGGAGTTGATAAGAAAATGCCTTGGCTCACATCGAAGCAGCTCCAGTGTGCTTTTGAATATGACTGCAAATATCACTACACAGAACATGATAAAGGGGAACTTAGTTTGAATAACCTGACCATCATTATCTAGAACTCTGAGTACAATATCCTGGAGGTGGAAAAACCCCGGCCTTGGGTCTGGGAAAAAGGAATATTCCATCCAGACACATTCAGGCTCAAACAATCCATTAGTAGCCTTTGCCATGAGCGATGAGTCTCAATTGAGGTCACTAATCAGAAGCAGTAAAGAAGCCAAAATGAAGATAAAAGGAAAAGGCTATATGCGTCATGCTTGTCCTTGAGGCAAAGTTAAAAACAAACTCTGTGGTACTTCTTAGGGGATCTTTAGTTGTTTATTTCTAAATGTTTGTGTCATATTTCTAATAATCTCTGTCTAAATATTCTGCCAAAAGAAATCCATTGAGATACGAGCCTTGTTTTAAAAAAATGTCATAGCCTTGAATCCTAATAAGCCTTGCTATTACACTGACCTTCGTGCATAAAATGAAAACTCAGGAGAGCTTAGACAGTCACAGAGAAGTTACTAACAAAGACATCAATGCTTGTTTTCATTTTAAAATGGCATTTTGTGTATTATTTACACAATTATATATCCCCTGACCCACTTCTTTAGGAATAAGAATATATATGTCATGGTATGAATACTGCTTTCCTGATTTTGTATCAGAACCTGTGCGTTTGGTAAATGTCACTGAAAGACGCACACTGTGAGAAGTAGATTCCGCAATGTCACCGAGAGATTTCACTTGAGGGGAAGTAGAGCATCGAAACAATGTCTCCAAGATGAAATAAATAATCCACACACCTAGGCAGGCCATTATAATGTGTTTACACGTTGCATGCAGAGCGAGTTTAGCTGCACTAACTGCTTCGTGAAAGGAAAATCCTCCTGAAATTAAATAATCAAAGAAGATAGGTGAGTGCTGATTTTGTGAAATAAACAGTGATTGAGGAAAGAAGAAAAACCAGCAGGACTCAGCATGAAGCAAATTAATTCATGTTGGAGATTTACTCTCCTGAAGAAATTAAATTGCCCACTTCCTAATCAGTACAGTTCTTGGCATGCTGTTTCTTTCTCTTTCTTCCTAAATTTGTTTCATGTTAGAGCCCCTTAATTTTTCACTCCACTATTTTTAAAATTACAATTTGAAGCTCTGGTTCTTTGTGTGGTTCTGTGAAGTTTGGCACTCAATCAGTCCCTTTACCATTTATTTGTTTTTGGAAAGGAAAATTCCTTTCCAGTCATCTCATTTATTTATTTCATTTGCCTCTGCTCCAGAAGAGAATAGAAGAAGACACGAAGGCTACTGCGTCTCTTCTGCATTATACAAATTTAATGGCTCAAGGGAAAAGCATGTTTTCATTCCACTAATTTGGAATCACTGAAGAAAAAATGTATCTTAGTTTTCATTCAGAGTATAGAGCTTCTCAATGTAAATAGAGATTGCTGGGTTCTTTCCCTATTCTTCTCATCCTGTAGCAGCAGGAAAAAAAAAAAAGAACAAACTGTTGTTCTCCAGTTAAGTCTGCACACAGAGGAAGATGTCAACACACATTAAAACTGAAACCACATTTGAGAAGACACGCAGAACTTTGCAAATGCCACTGCTGTTTATAGAGCTTTGAGCTGGAGGGGATATCATATGTTTTTCAATCTGTTTTTTTACTCTTCTGCTGTCTTAAAATAAACCATATAATTCTTGTTCTTGGCCTTAGAACGTGAGTTATGCCAGCAGTCTGTTGTGATTCATTTGCTAAAATATTCTGGTGATGAATGTCTCTTCCTTCCTGTAATAACTGTTGTGATTTTGCTTTTGCCTATGGAAGCCATTGTGTCTCTGGACAGCTGACAAGTAGGAAAGGGCAGCTATGTGACACAAGCACTGGATGATAATCAAAGCTGGTGAGATTTCATTTGAATCCTATCTTCCTTACAGGCACAGTTGCCTGGTGGGAAAATTCCACTGGCACCACCTGCACACCAACTTTGATTTCAAATGGCCAGATTTCTGAAAGTAAGGTATTGGAACATGACCATGCCTTAGAGTTGAAGCCAGTAATACACTTTGTTCTCTAAGTTATATATGTGAAAGTAGTTTTGGTGATGATTAACATGTCTAAGTGGTCTTCTTCCGCCTGTCATATCTGGATGTGACTGTTCAGCAGAAAGGCATAGGTGTGATATTAATACCTTTGGGGGCATTAATTATAGCTTCTTGTAACCATCAAAAGACAGAAGATCTACCCTGAATATCTAAACAGCTGGGTTACTGCCAGATATTCAAAGTATTAAAGGCAAAGGTGACACTCTTTTTGGTTGGCTCTTCTTGGAAATTGAGTCTGCTGCTGCTACTATGGTTTGAAGGTGTTTTGTTTTTTGTTTTTGTTTTTTTTTGTCCATGCAGGAATTTTAATTTTTTAATTTTTATTAACATATAATGTATTATTTGCCCCAGGGTACATGTCTGTGAATCACCGGGCTCACACATTTCACAGCACTTAACATAGCACATACCCTCCCCAATGTCCATAACCCAGCCACCCTATCCCTACTCCCTCCCCACCTCCCAGCCACCCTTAGTTCCTGTGAGTCTAGGAGTCTCTTGTGGTTTGTCTCCCTCCCCATCCCTTCCTGTTTCATTTCTATCCCCCACCTCCCACAAACCTCCACCTTGCCTCTCAAATTTGAAGGTTTTTTAATATTGTAAAAGATCATCCTTCTGACACAGGATGGCTAGAGGAGGCATCACTGGAGGAATGAGTGAGAGGCAGTGAAATAAAAAAAAAAAAATCGAAGTCAGAAAAGACTTAATCAGCGTTACCAGAAAAGTTTTGGGGTCAAGCGTCGGGCGGAATACATAAACATGTAAGATAAGAATTTGTGATCTTTGCAGGAATATATAAATGTGTAAGATAGGAATTTGAAATCTAAAAAGAAAAGTTCTCCAATTTTAAATGATGTCTTGCTTGAGTCACTTGATGCAATTTCCCCCATAGCTCTGCTAAGTGTTGTTGGAGACCTGGAAGAACTTACTACTGAAAGCTAAGGTTATCAGAAAAGCTAATATCAAAATCGCACATATGTTTCTAACCAATAAGAAAAAGCTAGAGCTGGATGGAGAAAAAAATAGCAAGGTTATACACTTATCCTGGACTCCACCCACAAGAATATTGTTAAATGCCCCTCTGATGTGGAGATTCTGACTTTTTAAAGTGTTCTGATGCTTGTCCTTTCTTCACATTTCCATCCAGAAAGAGACAGATAAACTAGCAGTGCTCATTGAATCCTTGTTGATGAGGAAAAGTGGAGCACAGAACAAAAAAGCTTTGGCAGCAAGCCATAAACTTTATTAAATCAGAGAACCAGGCAGGAGAGGAGGTAGAAAATTTTACTTTGGTAGAGGAAGTCTGCATTATAAAAATACCTGTGAGGCACTAGGATTGAGCTAAAGCCATGCACATCAAAATGCTTTCCTACTGTGGATCTGAGAAGGGAATGCAACCAGTATCTGTGATCTCCCTGTAGGTAGACAACAGCCCTGGGTAATGTCTCCTTGTTAAATGCAGAGGAGGAGTGTGAAGAGAGAGAAAGGTTTACTGCTTAAAGTAGAATTATTGGGTCATGACCTATGCTAATACGTACACATTTAGCTTTAGTAAGTATCACCAATCAATTCCCCCAAGTAGATGTACTCCCACCAGCAATGTATGAGAGTTGCGTGTGCTCAATATTCTTGTCAACTCTTGGCATTTTCTGCCTTTTTTATTTTAGCCATTCTGTGGGATGAGTAGTGGTATCTCATTGTAATCTTAATTTGGTTTTCCTTGACGACTAATGAAGTAGAGCATATCTGGTGAATTAATAGGACAGTTTCTAAGAGACCAAGGAGCCAGCTGACAGACTATATCATCCAGAGGTAATTTCAAAATATTTAACACCCAGTAAGACACAACATTGGCCAATCAGAGAAAACACCAGCTCAGATTGATGTAGTATGGTCCTGCATGGACTGGCTCTGCCATATGCTGACTCCTAGTTGATGGAATTGTGCCAAGTTTGAGGGCTCCTGAAAGAATGGCTGGGGTTGGCTGGAGAGGCAGGAGAGGGCTCTCAGGGTCACAGGACAGCCGCTATATGCAACCCATGAAGATCATTTCAGTATTTCATCAATTGCATGACCATAATGGCATATACTAGCTAAATATCAGCCATATCTCATCCTAAGGGAAGAAAGAATCAAACCCACAAGACTAATTAAATGGAGGGTGAAGGAAGGAACAACTCTGAGTATACTATAGTAATTTGTTTAGTGTGTCTGGGTACAGAGCGGGGAGGTTTGGGGAAAAGATCGAGGGATTGTACATAAAACCAGAAGGACATATTTTCCTACAGACTGTAAGATATTGAGGAAGAAGAATCATAACTTCAACACACCCTTCACAGAAGGCAAAACCAAAAGGATAGAATTTACTCTTAGTTTCATTTTGACGTCTTGGGTTCATTAACTTAGTCTCCAATAGGAGATGTTGGTGCTCAGTCAATAGTGGATGGAGCAGAACAGGGCAAATTTATGTACACTCTACTATAGCTCAACAATTTTGTTCTTGAGCGCACATGAGAAAATGCCTTATAACTCTCAGAAGTTATTAGAGGTAGACTTATCAGAGGGCTGGAGGACCTTCATAAGCCAGTAGGATAGAGAGTTATGGCTTTCTTTCTTTCTTTCTTTCTTTCTTTCTTTCTTTCTTTCTTTCTTTCTTTCTTTCTTTCTTTCTGCTTTTTTTTTGTTGTGGTATAAAAAAATACATAATATAAAATTTATCATTTTAACCATTTTTAAGTGTACAGTCTAGGGACATCAAGTACATTTGCATTGCTGTACAACCATCACAACCATCTATCTCAAGAATTCTTTCATCTTCCCAAACTGAAACTACATGCCCATTTAAATATGCTTCCTCCCTACACCCCCTGGCAATCATCACCGTGCTATTTCCTGTCTCTATGAATTTGATTATTCTTAGTACCTTACATAAGTGGAATCATATTTTGTCCTTTTGTGTTTGGTTTGTTTCACTTAGCACAATGTCATCAAAGTTTATCATCTTGTAGCCTGTGTCAGAATTTCATTACTTTTTAAGGATAAATAAAATTCTGTTGTATGTACATACCACGTTTTATTTATATGTTCATTTGTTAATGGAAATTTGGGTTGTTTTCACTTTGGGGCTACTGTGAATAATGTTGCTGTAAACACTGGTGTACAAATATCTCTTTAAGTCAAGGCTACATTTTTATAACTTACCTAATATACTTCAATGAGAGTGGGCTTTGTAAGTAGATATGGGCTCTTCTGGGGACCTTATCATTATTCTTTCTTCATCTATAACATAATAAAAATTGCTGGCCTTTTGAAGGTGCTGATATGTTGTAAGCATTTAAGATAGTTTTAAGTATGTTACTTGCATTATACCATTTAAATCTCAAAACAAATTTATAAAGTAGGTAATATATTTATACCTATGTTAATTATAAATACAAAGTAGATGATATAAAACAATATTTTATAGGGGTGGGCATTTTTTCACAGAGAAGGTTTTGTACAAGGTCACACAACTAGTATGTGCTTAAGTGTGTTGATCATTTTTTTGTGCTTAGAGATGTTACATATCTAATGTAAATTTCAAGTCCATGTCACATGTTCTATGTCTGCGTTTCCATTAGTGTTACTTCAGTATTCCCCAATAATAACATGAAATTTTACTTCCCATTCCATCAGGTGTTTTTTGTTTCTGTTTGTTTGTTTATTTGTTGTTTGTGAATTGCATCTTCTGGAACCCAGGGCAGGGATTGGATATCCATGAGTCTACCTGTCATATACTTTCAAATATTCTCAAAACTTTATCATAGTCCTCAACACATTGCTTGACTCCCTTAGTTCCTGCCAATGGGAGGCAACTGTGCAAAAATAAGCACAGATCCCAAATTACTCATCCATAAATCCTGGAACTACCTGTGTTTTAGAATTTAAAAAAAATTTCTTAGTTAAAAATTCTGTAAACCCTCTCATGGGATTTGTGCAACATCTTAAATTCAAATTTTTAATATTTCCACAATAAACTATATGAATATTCATACTGAGGTCAATTAAATTTGTAAATAGCCTCATGTCAGTTCCAGCTAACTTCAGTTGCCAAATGAGTTTTGATGCCAAATCATAAACATATCTTTAAGTTTTCAGAATTTTTTAATAATTTCATCACTGGGATAAGGGCTTTTGGAACTATGCTCTCAAGTAAAGATGGCCTGAGTCCGTTTTCCCAAAAGTCTGCTGTGCTCTACCCAGCAGGACTGGTAAACCAGTGCCTTTGCGATTGGTTTAATTCCATGGCAGATTCAGATTCTGTCAGCCTGAATCTTAATTTACTGGGAAAAGAAAAAGAATATTAAATTATAAATAGAAAATTAGGTATGAAAATGCATACTTATTTAGAATGAAAAATCACAAAAAATTAAATATTTTTAAAAACCAGCCAACAAATAACACAAATACTTTTTTTGGTTTATGATTTTTGCTTCTACTTGGATACTTTCTTCTTATACATTCACATTTTGATATACTCAATAATTCTGAAAAAATAATAAAAGGAATCTGAAAGTGTGGAATCCGTAAGAGCAAGCCAAAAGCATACCATGATTAGTGCTTTGCTGTAATGGGCTACATGCTTTTGCAATCAAATTACTCATATAATATACATTGAATAAAGAAATGTAGGAGCTTGGTCGTAGAAACACCTTGTATCTTCAGGTCGTAGAAACACTTTGTATCATTTTGTTGCCTTTGTAGCATTTTTGCATGTCATTTCATCTGGACTCTCTGGTCTTATCAGAACAGCACATTATATATACTAAGATGTAATGTAATACATTGGAATTCATAAAACATGTGACTTTACATATAGCTGTATTTCTTTTTTGTAGTACTGTTTCAGGTTTGTCCCCTAAAAAGTCAGAAATTCTGATAAATTCTTTTTTGGACCATTCCATAAAAATGTGCATTTGTAATTGTATAGGCTGTATTATAGATTATATTTCCGAGAGGAGAAAATTTCAGTTTTGACTAGTCATTGACAGGAATTGGTTCCTTTTAGTACAATTCTATATGTCTGATGGATAGAAGAATTTTCCATAGACTGGTTTCTGGCTCTGGACTTTCAAACCCCATTTCTCCACGACTTATGTACTTACATTACAATAAAACCTTTGTCTCTGCCCCTCCCTGGAGATGAAGCATCATTTAGTCATTCCTGGAGGCCATCCCTGGATCAGGATGACTAGCAATGCACAAAACTACCTACAGATAGAAGTCGCTGGGCGCCAGGCTAAACCCATGTTAAGTGAATTTGCATCTCATATTTCCTTTAGCTAGATCTCAATCTGCTCATGGCTCCTCCAGTGCCACCAAACATATAGCACAGTGCAATGGAGAGGACGTTGGAGTGGAAAGGGACAACAGTGTTCATTGGTTGCAGTTAAAATTATTTTGCAAAATTTCAAATACAATGCTTACTAAAACCTTTCAGGTCACGATGGTGCCCTCAAAAATGAAGGGCTCTGAAGATGTAAGCTTTGTTAGCTTCACAAAAATCTTGCTATCTTTCCATTGAAGGATAACTTAGCCTGCTGGAGGGAGTCCCCATTTGCAGTTTGTACCTGAACATCTTTCAGGTCATGAAAAACATGAACAGCTGGAGTTGAACAAATCCTTTCACAGCTACTCAGAACTGAAATGGGTTAAATGGGTCCGCCCCAAGCTCAATGCCAGACACTGCACAGAGCTCTTCTGTGGGAATCTGGGAAGCATATTTCATTAAGAGAATGGTAGTGGAGGACTTTGGGGAGTTTTTACACAATCTGTAACTTTGCTTTCTGAATATAGTGTTGCTGTGACAGTTTCTGCCTCAGGAGAGGGGTGGTACATACCTACCCTGCTACTGCTTGTCCTGCCATCTCTGTCCTTGTCCACAGATTACTTACTTTATAGCATGACCATCCTTGTAAAAGCAAATCTAAAATGTGAGGGTACTAATGGTAGGGTCCTTTTTCTTCCCGATTCTTTCAAATAGCCTTCCAGAGAACAGTGCTGAAATAGCTCTGTTAAAATTTCTCCTTCTTTCTGTTGCCGGAAGAGCTGTCTCAAAGTAGGATCACCTAGCAAAGCAGGTTTAGAAAGACTTTATGTACCATTTACGTACAGCTGTTCAAAGATCAGGAAGGTGACAAAGGAAATCAGTGTCTTCCCCTTTAGACCTTGTACCTTTCCCCATCTTTAAACCATAAAATAATGGTTCAAATACTGGAAACTTGGCAAATACTCCGTGATTTTTAAAAAGCTTTGCATTTATTAAGATCTTTCCCTAATAAGATCCAATCACAGAAGAAACATTTATCAGATTATGGTTGAGAGGTAGATAGCGGAGGACTACCTGTAAAGATTCATGTGTACATTGAGTAATAGAAAACTGAAGTTTAGTTGTATGATATTCCACAATCATATATATATAATTTACAAATTATGAAATTAAGTTATCCAAATTATTTTTATATATAATTATACATTTAACATAATTAAAATAAATTATCAATTTATAAATTATGGGATTTATGAATTAAGAAATTAAGAAAAAGTACTTTTGGAATCTTATTCAACTTGTTCTCTTTTTCCAGGTCAAGAAACCATGCTTAGCATTATTTGGGCACTGCTTCGTTAATAACTGATGGATTTATTCAGCAAACTTTAAGGTCAGCCAGTTTTAAGCCAGTTTTGCCTTGTCCACTATAATTATTGAGGAAAATACATTAGTTTTGTTCAGTGGCAAAGCCAAGTGTGGAATGTTTGCTCTCAAGTCTGTATTAGTAGAACAATTAAGAGAAGAGTAATCCAGAGCTCTGCTTCCCATTTCCTCTTTGCTTATCTACTGTCAAGTTAACATGCAAAACATTTATTGACATGCTCCAATCTTTAGAGGGAGGTACAGGCTCCAGCCTCCATTCTTTCCTCCTTTGCTACCTCCCACCAAAACTCCCCTACCTCACTTACTCCACTAACCACAAGGAGTTTGAATTCCAATGTGAATCAAGCATATTTAATTTCTGAGAATGGGGTAGAGGAAAGAAGTTAAACCCTTTCCCTTGTGCAGGTCTCCTTGTCATCTGTCTCTTGGACAATCTCTCTTTTGGACCTTTTTTCTCTCCCTTCCCACGAGGTGCAGTGAAGTGGTTCAGTGCTGTTTCACCTTGGGACCTTCCCTTTCTGAGCATTGGGAGACCACTCATTTGAGTGACTTGGCAGAACCAAGGTAAATGAATGGGGAGAGCCAAAAATGGGTCTCAAGGTTCTGGGCTCACTGAGACAGAAGATCACTCAGAGGTTTGGCACTGTAGTCTTAGCTGATAATTAAGAATTCACTTTCCTTTAGTGTCTTCTGTGTGCCCAATTCTTGGGCACCCATGGTGGCAGAATTTGGGGTTTGGAGATTCCGGCCACACATCTCTTTACTATTGGCACAGCTAATCCAGGGTGGGCACATTGTTTTTGCTTTGGCAGCTCAATCTCCCCTTCCTTCTCTTTTTGAGACCAGCAGCCACTTTGTTGACCAATATTCTCAAGGTCTCTTCTTGAGTCAACACAACCAACTCTTAGATAAGAATCTGGTAACTTAGGAACTCTAAGTTATAAATGGTAAGGCTATTTCCTGTTGAAAGGTTTTTGTGGTAGGTCTTGGCTTAACACCCATGATTATTTTGAAATTTACATGTAATACATAAAATAGCAAAGTTTAAGATTTTAAGCACCTGCAACTATGGTGTTGGAGGAGTTTTGGAAGCCTCATCTCACTTCATAGCAGGCTCCTCAACCACGGGTAGGGCTGAAGGGTATAGCACTAAACTGTTGGTGCCCCAGAACATGTAAATCATTTTGTTGCTGAGTGCTCAGGGCAACATTTTATACAGGTGAGAATTTCATAAATGCCGTATGAAGCATGAAGGACAACGGAAAATTTATCTCCTACCTTCATCAGACATTTTATGCTGGCTAGAAGCAATGTTTTTTAAAAAATCTCACCACTTACCAGCTTTTATAATAAAAACACCTGTAGCAAGCTGGAAACAAATATTTTACCTTCCTTCCTGTGGTTATTTGGTACCAATGTGCAGAGGTATTTTCATAGTGTGGAAATTCCTTGTAGTTCTCAACACATTGTGGTCTTATTCTTTGGGTCCACCAGAAAATTTCTGGCTTTTCAGGATATCTAGCCTATATTAGAATTCTTCGTTATCGATGTTAAACAATCTTCCGCTCTCCAAGCAGCTCTGCAGGATTAGTTGTTAAGATAAGAACAACTCCATTTGGAATATTGCATAAAATGTTGCAATCTTTCTAAAATCATGACTTAAATTTCTGGCATAATGTGATGGCAGCCTGGTCAAAACATCTGTTACTTCTTTGATGGCCAGGGTTGATTCAACCAATTTCAGTTTGGGTAACTCTTCCTGGATTTACTCAATCTAGAATTACTAAAAAAAAAGAATTACTAGAGAACAATCTAGAATTACTAGAGAACATAAATAACATGAACCCAGATATGCGAAATTTATTTATTTGTTGTTGTTATAATTGGCCATATCCCTTTTCTGCATTGCCTTGTTATACCCCACCAGGCATATAGAGTCCTATTTACCTTCATGACATGGGACTGTGGTACTTCAACGTGGGCAATCCAGTAACTGATGGTGGGCCGGCAGCAAATGTCTGGCAGGGTCCAATGAGGCAGGCACTTTCAGAATCTGGGCTTGGGGGAAGAAGAATGGTTTGGGAAAAGAACCACCTCATAGGGAATCTTTCAAGTGTGCCATAGAGGAAGTTCACTGATTGATTGATTGATTTGTACATTTATTCACTAATTAAATACTTCTCAGGTGTCACCATGTGTTATCATTTCAAGAGGCATTATGTACCTCCTGATACACTCACCCTTTTGTGGTTTCATTCTGAATCGAGAATCCAAGTTCTCTATAACAATGTCTGGGATTAAAACATATAACCCATCTCCAAAACACTCATGGATTTAAACCTGGAGTTAAGCTTGAAGGATTAGCTATCCTTCTACTCTCCTAGCCTTGATTTTATGCTTCCAACTAACTTGTGGATGGGCATGAATATCAGATACTCCACATTCTCATTACTTGCAATAAATGAATTGGAGTGTGGGGGGCGAGGCCTTTAAAAATTATGATGATGACAGGTGAGGGAAATAAATTGAATGATTAAGTTCGTATTTAACACATTTGAAAAGACGCAGAAATCATTAGGGAAGATTTCTGCTCTCAGCTTTACTTCCAGGTAAGTACAAGATGTGTCTTGGGTGTCGGTGAGGTAATTGCTCTAGAAGATCAGGGTATTGCTCTGTGCATTGTAGCATTCAGAGCTGTGATATGCTTCAGTAAGTTGAAATTGTAAAGAAAATTGTTAAAGGGAACCAAACGCTTGGCACCTGGAATCAGATAATCACACTGGTTTGAAAGATGGATAAACCAAAAAAAAAGAGAATTAGAATGGTTTTGAACTTATACTTGCTGCGTGCAACATTTCCCAGTTGTTTGAGCTTGCTTCTAGCTCCCTCCACATGCCCTTGCTCCCTCACAAATTATAGCCTCACAGTCTACCTAAGAAAAGATAGAACATGGTGTGTATCTAAATATAGCATGACATACTAATAACAGCTTTCAATTACACATTTGTTTTGCTATAGGTCTTTTGGTGGGGGGAGTGTTAGAAATTTTAAATCACCAGGTAAATGTGACTGACTTTATCTAATATGTGTAAATATGTGAGGTTTCTTGAGACTTCGGCAAGGCACCATAATTGCTGGAGATCTTCTGCCCCACGTGTGAATGAATTTCATGAACGAGAGAGGAGGCCTAAACTAGAGTGCCTCGGGGACCTGGCATTTGATTGAATCTGGCTTAAGATAAGAATAGGGGATAGTGGGGATTGCGGTAAACTAGAACAATGTATTTTAAACAATGTATTTTAAATCCAAAAAACTGGATTCAACAAATAGATGATTAGGTTGCCAAATGGCCATAAAAGTTTCTAAAAGCTGAAGCTCAATTTCTGCAGTGGTTGCTGACCAATACCAGTTCATGGGCTGACACTGGTCTGTGGAAGAAACTTAGAGCTAAGAATATTAAATTTTGGAAGGTTTTGTTTTTTTTTTTTTTAAAGATTATTTATTTATTTATTTGACAGAGAGAGATTACAGGTAGCAGAGAGGCAGGCAGAGAGAGAGGGGGAAGCAGGCTCGCCGCTGAGCAGAGAGCCTGATGCGGCCCGATCCCAGGACCCTGAGATCATGGCCTGAGCCGAAGGCAGAGGCTTTAACCCACTGAACCACCAGACGCCCCTGGAAGTTTTTTTTTTAAAGATTTTGTTTCTAATTTATTTGTGTGTGTGAGAGAGAGAGAGAGAGAAAGAATGAGAGCACAAGTGGGGTGGCAGACGAGAGGGGCAGAGGAAGAGGGAGAAATAAACTCCCCACAGGGAGTCCCAATCCGGACTCGATCCCAGGACCTTGAGATCATGACATGAGCCAAAGGCAGACGCTTGACTGACTGAGCCTCCCAGGTGCCCCTGAAATTCGGAAGTTTTAAAAATACTTACAGACCAAATGATATCTAAATTCAGGCAAAATCTGAGCATCAGTCTCCAGTTGTAACCTCTGAATTAGGTAATGACTGGGGAAGTTTTAATTTCTTTTTCCCCCCAAATATGTTTATTTTATTTTTTCAAATTATTAATTAATAATTAAAAAATTATTAATTGTTCATGCACCACACCCAGTGCTCCATGCAATACGTGCCCTCCTCAATACTCACCACCAGGCTTGCCCAACACCTCCCCCCCTCCAAAACCCTCAGTTTGTTGCTCAAAGTCCACTGTCTCTCATGGTTCATTGCCCCCTCTGATTTCCCCCCATTCACCCTTCCCTTCCTTCTCACAATGCCCTCCATATTTTTCCTTATGCTCCACACATAAGTGAGACCATAAGATAACTGACTCTCTCCGCTTGACTTATTTCACTCTGCAT
>CM053607.1:63698633-63800603 GCA_028646535.1 Procyon lotor
GTGGCTGCACCAGTTTGCAATCCCACCAACAGTGTAAGAGGGTTCTCCTTTCTCCACACACTCCCCAACATTTGTTGTTTATTGTCTTGTTGATTTGGGCCATTCAAACTGGTGTAAGGTGGTATCTCAGTGTGGTTTTGATTTGAATCTCCCTGATGGTTAAAGATGATGAACATTTTTTCATGTGTCTGTTAGCCATTTGTATGTCTTCTTTGGAGAAGGGTCTGTTCATGTCTTCTGCCTATTTTTTGATGTGATTATAGGTTTTATGAGTGTTGAGTTTGAGGAGTTCTTTATAGATCTTAGATATCAGACCTTTGTCTGTAGTGTCATTTGCGAATATCTTCTCCCATTCTGTAGGTTGCCTGTTTGTTTTGTTCACTGTTCCCTTTGCTGTGCAGAAGCTTTTTATCTTGATGAAGTCCCAAAAGTTCAATTTCGCTTTTGTTTCCTTTGCCTTTGGAGACATGTCCTGAAAGAAGTTGCTGTCGCTGAGGTCGAAGAGGTTACTGCCTATGTTCTTCTCTACGGTTTGGATAGACTCCTGCTGGTCAATCTTTCCTGCTCTGTTTAAGCCTGCCTTAAGTCTCTTAATGCGTAATTTCCCTTATGGCCTGTATTCAATACCTCATGCCACTCCAGACTACTCTTGTATTTTTTAATAATTCATTTAACTTCTCAGGTAAGTTTTTCCATCTTATAAAATCTGGAAATACAGTGACATACATACTTTCCTAACTTACTGGCATTTATTTAGGCACTTATATATAAACATTCTTCCAGGAAATCTCTTCAAATTAAATCTTCATAACTCTTAAAATTCAATATGGTGGGTAGAACTGTACTTTCACTGTATAATTTTAGGTCATTGTTTTGCACGTAACCTAGTAATATCATAAGGTCATTGTTTTGCACGTAACCTAGTAATGATATGTAGGGCTGGTTGTCAGTTGTCTTTCAAGAAAATGGCTTCAGATTACTTCTTTTACATCAAGTAAAAATTCTGGATTTTTATCTTGGAGGCAGTATGGAACCATTGCAAGATTTTAAGCAAGACCATTAGAGAATCAGATTTACATTGTAGAAAAGTCAGTACGTAAGCCATTTGGACTCTGGGCTTTTAGAGGGTGAGATAAGAAACAAGGTACCGTAAGAAATAAAATATTGATACTTGACTGAAGTATAAATGTATATAGTCTATAAAGTCTAAGAGTAATAAGTAAAAGAAAAGAAAAGAATTTAAAAATTCCACTTTAAAAACTTGAAACATCTAGGTGTAATATAGTTATGTTCACTATATTCAGCTTACGAAATCAAATTAGAAAATTTCCTTGTCCCAATTTGCTTTAGGGGCTTAAGAGATGGAGACATTTACATGAGAAGTTAAACAATTTTTTATAAAATACAGGATAAGTCTGGAGTGGCATTAGACTCTTGGACTCTGTTGCAGTAAACTGGGCAAAATACTATAAAATGGTTACTAAGGTGCTGACAGTGGGGATGGAGAAGAGAATGGATTTGAGGGTTCAAGTACCATTAAAGAGATAGAATCAATAGGGTTCAGTTTTTAATTGGATGTGAGGGTTGAAGGAGAGGGAAATGTCAAGAATACCTTCTGGCTTGGGCAACTAGTTATATAATATTTCCATTAGGAAATTAAGGACTAAAGGAGGAGGGACAGATATGGGGAAGGACTAAAGAAGATGAAGTATTAATTTGGGATGTGTTAAATCAGGGGTAACTATTGGACATTGAAGTAAGGATGTCCTAGGGGCAGTAAGATATACAGATCTAGAACTCAGAAAACAAATTTGAACTGGAAGGTAATTCTGGGAGTCATTAGCTTCTGATGATAGCTGCCGCCATAAATTTGGATGAGTAACTTATTTTAGGAGTAAATGTTGCATGAGAAAAGCAGAAGGCCAAAGATGCCATACTGAGGAATGTAAATAATAATCTTGTTCAGTAAGACTGTGTGGTATGGTAGAGATAGCTCTTTGGAGCCTTGCTTCCTCCCTAATAGCTTGGGTGAGTTACTTAACCTCTCTCTCTTGGTTTCTCATCTATAAAATGAGGGTAAATAATGTCTACCCTTAGGTTAGTTAAAATGGTTATAGGGATAATTAGAAATAATATAATGTTCCTATGCCAGTGCCAAGGCTATCTATGATCATTATTTTCTAAATCATTGTCATCACTACTAATTGAAATCATTAGAACTGGGTGGCAAGATAGAACAAATAGCCTGTGAGGGAAGACAAAGATCCTGACTAGAGGAGACTCATGAATTTTGGTGTTTGAACATTGGAGAATACATTTTGGACACTCAGAAAACATTTTTGCTAATTACTATTTTCCAACTACTTTAGGATAGTTAAAATTACAGGAAATACATTATTACAATACTTTCCCCTATATAGTTTACATGGGTATCTTAAAAATAGCTTTCAAATATTAGCCAAAAAAAATGAGACCAAAAATTTACTGTAGGTTGTTACAGGACAAGTATTACATATTGAAGAAAGGAAAGTATTATTTCTATATAGAATAAAAAATGTATGAGGTAGAACTTGTTTAACATCTTTTTCTTGGTAAGTGGGGGAGATTGCCCCCTCCCATCAATATTCTCCTTTATTCCGGTATTTACTGTATCAATGAAGAAATATACATGCACTCATTCTACACATACAAGTCAGAAACCTTGGAGTCATCCTAGTATGGGTAGTAAAGAGAAATAATCTAGCAAATTTAAGAACAGCCTCCTGAACAAAAGCACAACATGATTCTTGGTCAGGACCCTTGTGAACCTTGTGAATTTATAGCTGAAGACATAAGCCACCACTCAATTTTGTGGTAGACGGCATTCTTGCTTACCCTCAACTTTTAGTCAGTCTATGACTTTGTGAGCTTGTCATAGCATGTCTCTAGGAAGAAAAAAAAGCAAAATTTACATTTTCTTCTATCATATTAAAAACTTGTGGACATACTATTACATAATTCACTGAAATGAAAATCTCTAGGAAAAAATCACCAGGCTTATCAATCAAAAGACATATATCCAGCCCGATACAGAGAATTTTGGCTGCTTCTTTATAGAAGGCACCAGCTTTGTACTGAAATCTGATAAGTCACTTCACAAACCAGCACGTGTGGTGACCTGACAGCTAGAGGGCCGGCACATACTTGGGCACTTCCTCAGGGACAAGCCATTCAATTTCACATGCTAGAGTTAGGAATATTTTAACACTTTAGTAATCAGACTTGAATGGATTAAGTCGTGCAAACTTTTTCACTGCTAAAGAATATCTGAAGAACTTGTTGGCGGTTCAGGCATAAACCACAAAGTTGGTTAGAAAATTGAACTGAATTTATTCTGCCTAAAGCATAGAAAGCTAGTGAGAAATTTAATAACTGTCCATTCTTTTTTAAAAAATTTGTTTGATAGAAGAGACCGAGAGAGTACAAGCAGGGGGAGCAGCAGAAGGAGAGGGAGAAGCAGGAGCAGGGAGCTTGATGCAGGACTCGATCCCAGGATGCTGGGATCGTGACCTCAGCCGAAAGCAAACACTTAACTGACTGAGCCACACTGGTCCACAATAACTGTCTATTTCTATTTTCATTGCTCTTAGAGGTCAAAAGTGCAATAGATGCTTAAATTTAAAAAATTCGAGTGATAAATGTATATACAGACCAGGATCCCCTGGTATCCCCCGGCAACAATCATCACTAGAATATACATATTATTCTACACTTCCACATGTACATATCAATATATTAATAAAGCTCTTAGTTAGTAATGATACTCAAGTCCAAATCTTTTTAAATTGGTAAGGGAGGAAGGGGTAGAAGAAAGAATGTTGTTTTCATCATTCCAGAGCTGGAGATAACAGTAAAAGATGTTTGTAAAGATTTCCATGACCAAAGACATACTGGGTCTCAGTGAGGACAAAAAGTTGTGCCTCTAAGAATATGGAGAATGCAGATTCCTTCCTATTCCCTATATCCCCACATTTAGTGTGGAGGGAAAGGATAGAGTTCATACCAACTGGTAAATTCAAAGTCACATCTTGGCATGCATTTCATTGGCTAACCCCACACACAATCCCAACCTCCATCTCTATTGTCCACCTGCTGGAGGGTAGAAAACCACATACTCATTTTGATTAGAGGTGGCCAAAAAATGTATTTTGAAGTTTGCTTCTGGAAGGGTTCAATGATTTAAATGCACTTTGTGCAAACTACTTTCCTTCTTCCTACATTGAATACAGTATGATCTGAAACTGTAATGGTCAACTTGAGATTGTGGTGGAGACCAACACATTTAAGAGACAGCCAAAATACAGGAAAAGCCTAGATGCCTGACAATATTTTTGAATAGCAGTAATAATGCCAGAACAACATAACTATGTGTTTGGGTTGTGGAAAAATAACACTAATTTGTTTAAGCCACTGTCATTTGGGATTTCTGCTACTGGTAGTGAAAGCTCTTCTAACTGATACAGTGTTAACCCATTTCTATTATTTGCCTGGACAATACTGGTAGATAAAATCCCAGTGTTATTATCTTTAGGGATTGGAATCAAGTTTCTTATAAGTCCAGAAACATCAAGTAAAATCTACAGTTCCAAATGAGAAACCTGTTAGAGAGTGGTGACAACTCTTTCTTGGATATCCTGCATTTTTCGGACACACCTCAGAGACAAAATTATATTAGACCTATCTAAGAATACCTATCAGAGACACAAAGACCAGTATTTGCATGGGGAGCCAGGATAGCACCCGTTCGGCAGTCAGAAAGTGCTAGGTTGGAACTGGCACCAGAAGTCATTATTTCTAACAAAAGTATTCACCTAATGAACATGAAGTGGAAAAATTTTGGCTTTTGTTTATATTATGAGTCTATACCACAGGCGTTAAAAAAGAAGATAATGGGGTTATATTGCTTTGGTTTTTATTTTCTCCCTTCCCAGCTGTGATTCCTTGGGTGAACTAACCCCTTCTTATCCCTGTTCCCTAAAATGCAAATTGAGGAGAATAATAGTACCTACTTCACAGGATTTTCACAAGGATTAAAGGAAGAAATATGTGTAAATTACCTAGAAAAAAATGCCTGATCCTCTGTAATTGGTGGGTCTACATATAAGGCTGTTGTTGCTTAGTGCGGTGTCTGTCACATAAAAAATTCCCCAAATGTGAGTTGTTACTCCATTTAATTTATTCTCCACAAATTTTCCATATAGCATTGTGGGAAGTCATAAATAAAAAAAATTTAAAAATCATGCCAAGGATATCTTTTGAAGTGCTCATCTTACATTGTTGCATTAAGCTTAATTAATACTTTTATAGATTATTGCTCCCACCCCATTTTCATACAATCTCTTTGTTCTTTTAAAAGATATCTACAATATAGTTTAGAGGGTACACTGGATATCTTTCTACTTTAAACAGTTCAGCCTGAACTGGCTTTAGTATTGCTTCCTTGCCCAAGGGCTTAGCCATTGGTGCTTTGTGAACAGCCAATGATTAGGACAACCATATAGTTTATTGTCCAAACCGGAACATTCTTGGTAGAGAAAGGGAATGCTAGTAATAAAGAATCAGGACAATAGGAATAAATCTGGTTGTACAGTCCTTAAATGACTCCCTCCTTTCAGATATAGTTGTTTTAAGGAATCCCTCTAAGATCTGTCCACCCACAACTTTACAGACCCTTCTGTTAGCTTCCAGTTTTTGAAAGATTTATTTTGCCTGGTTTAAGGAGTTTCAGAATAGGGGAACATTTGGGAGGAGACAGAAACAGCTTCATACTGAACTACAGGGAATGTCCTTCCTGGAAAAAGACATAACAAAACAGCTAAAAATATGTATATTGTAACATTTTCATTTGCTTTGTAAACTTTCAGTGTTTTCTTTTAGCTCCATATTTGCAAGTCCCCTTGGAGCTTTTCAGTTTGGGCTGCTATAACAAACACCACAGACTGGGTGGCTTAAACACCTTACATTACTTTTTTCAGTTCTGGAAGCTGGGAAGTCCAAGATCAAGATACTGGTAGATCCTGTGTCAGTAAGGACCATCTTCCTGGTTTGCAAATGGCTGTCTTCCTTGCATTCTTACATGATGGGGCAAGAGAGAGAGGGAAAGCTGTCTGCAGTATCTCTTTATAAGGGTACTAATCCCATTTACGAGGGCTCCATCCTTATGATGTAATTATCTACTAAAAGCTTATTTCCTAATTCCCTCACCTTGAGGGTTAGGATTTCAACATATAAATTTTGGGGGGACCCAAACATTCAGTCCCTAACATTGACCTTATTTATTTTTTGATTATTCCTTGCACGAACACCTTGCCCAGCCAAAATATTTTATTTATTGTTCTGCAAACACAGTGCTTGTATTTTTATTTCTAATCTTGTATACATGTGTTTTCTGTATGCAATACCCTCTCTGATATGAGATGGTATTCTCATAAACTTACATATATAAAACACAGAAATAATACATTGCCACCATTTGTTATTATATTTCATCACATGGCAACATAAAGGCTCTCCCAAATGACCAAATTAGAATAAGATTGCTTCATCTCCCATATTAAATCAACCCTATCATATAATATCCTATGTTTTCTTAGCAAATAGGGTTATGATCCTGTAACTATAAACAGGTGGGTTTTTTCATCTTTTCTTCTTGTAGAGGATAACATTTCTGAAATTTTTGATGTCTTTATGTTGGAATTTATTATTTAGAAGGCAAAAGTAAAGATTAAACTATATGAGTTGTTGTTACTATTAAAATAA
This sequence comes from Procyon lotor, assembly GCA_028646535.1. Taxonomy (NCBI): domain Eukaryota; kingdom Metazoa; phylum Chordata; class Mammalia; order Carnivora; family Procyonidae; genus Procyon; species Procyon lotor. Next base: position 63,705,432 of record CM053607.1, read on the forward strand.
TGAGTAGGCAGTGGTAAAAACAATTTGTGTGACTCAACCTCATTAAGAGTATTCAGTCCAATTATGTATATATATTATATGATTTCAGTAGGAACAACAAATCATATCACATAGTTGAATGGATGTGAGGCCAAGAAGAGGAAAAGGAGAGAGGAGAGTTTGGGCCTCACATCCTTTCATATCAAAAGAAGCCCTGGGGGCATTGAAAACAGACTTAGAGTGGGAGGGAGAGCTTTCTTGACTGTACAGCCTCATGGAGTGCTACGTGATAGCATGTAGCAGATTATTTAGTCAGGTTTCTAGAATGAAACCCCTGTCATTAACTCTGTTTCATTTCAAGTCTGCCCAAAATGTTATTATAATCATGTGTTCAATTTTAGGATGTTTTTCTCTATATATTGAGATGACCATATGGTTTTTCTTCTTTGCCGATCTGTCCAATTGCAATTCTAGGCTTTCTTTTTTCTTTTCTTTTCTTTTTTTATTTTTTTTTTTAAAGATTTTATTCATTTATTTGCCAGAGAGAGGGAGAGCACAAGTAGGCAGAGAGGCTGGCAGAGAGAGAGGGGGAAGCAGGCTCTCTGCTAAGCAGAGAGCCTGATGTGGGGCTTGATCTCAAGACCCTGAGATCATGACCTGAACCGAAGGCAGAGGCATTAACCCACTGAGCCACCCAGGCGCCCCAATTCTAGGCTTTCTAAATCAAACCATCCTTGCATTTGTGGGACAAACCTAATTTAGTTATAAGTATTTTTTTATGTCAGTTTGCTAATATCTCTATATCTATGTTTATAAAGGAGATTATCTTATAACTTTTGTTTCTTGGACTGTCCTTATCTCAATATTTTTATTAATCACTGATTCTTCTGCAGGTATTTGCAATGGTTTCATATCATAAATAGACAGATTAAGCCAACAACTCTATCTTCTAACTATATAACATTTCAGAAACTGTTCTTAGAATTTAGAGTGTCATAAAGGGTAGTTAAAATTTGTGATTATATTGCTATTAATTAATAAGGAAGAGTAAAAAGAGACCCATATCTAAGAGAACTAAAAATTAAAAAGCCAGCATCTCTGATTCTCACTCTGACACTTGTTTACTAATTGTGTGGGCTTGAATATAACTGGAGAGTTTTTAAAAAGATTTATTTATGAGAGAGAGAGAGAGAGAGAGAGAGAGAGAGAGAATGCGTGTGTGCGTGTGTGGGGCAAAAGGCAGAGGGAGAGGGATAGAGAGAATCCCATGCAGACTTCCTGCTGAGCATGGAACCTGTTGTGGGGCTTGATTCCACTACCTGTGAGATCATGACCTTAGCCAAAATCATGAGCCTCAACTAACTGAGACACTCAGGCACCCCTATAACCAGAGAATTTTATGATGAGTTATGCATTTAAAAATTTAATTCTATTGGATAAAGAAGATTTGGGATATATATGTATAGATATTGGTATATATATATACTGATATATATCTATATCTATATATATCATATATCATGAGAATATTACTCAGCCACAAAAAAAGAATAAATTCTTGCCATTTCAACAACAAGGTGGATTGAGAGTATAAGGCTAGGTGAAAATATGTCAGTCAGAGAAAGACACATACCATATGATTTCATGCATATGTAGAATTTAAGAAACAAAACAAATGAATAAAGAAAAAAAAGAGGCAAGTCAAAAAACAAACTCTTATCTATAGAGAACAAATGGAGGGTTACCAGGGGGGAAGAAGGGGGGGGTTGGGTGAAAAAAGTGATGGAGAATATGAGTACACTTAACCTGATGTACAAAAGTGTTGAATCACTGTATTGTACACCCGAAACTAATGCCACAGTTATGTTAACTATACTGGAGTTAATAAAAATGATTCTGTTGTAAGTGTAGAAGATGGACTGAGAGGGGAGAGTATAAAACTGTTGAGAACCTGTTGGAATAGTCTAAGCAACAAGAAGATACAGAACTAAGACCATTGTACTGGAGATGAAGGAGGGTGCAGATGCAGATCTTTTGGCCATAGTTAATATTCTCAGTCTGCCCCTTACTTATAGTGGAATTTAGACAGACATATATCTAAATGGTCATTCTGTCGGTTGTGAGGTGCCAGAGTTTACAGTGCATAATTCAGTGTCATTGAGCATTACTTTAACTCATACAGTGCAGATGTAACAGTACCTGTCTCCTTTAAGTCACGGGAAAAATAAATGGTAAATTCTAGATAAATTTCCTAGTCTCTTGCCTGAAACATAGCATGTACTTGGTAAACTAAACAAGTAATTTTTTAAAAAGATTTTATTTATTCATTTGGGAGAGAGAGCGAGCACAAGCAGGGGGAGCGGCAGGCAGAGGGAGAAGCAGACTCCCCACTGAGCAGGGAACCTGACACGGGACTTGATACCAGGACCTTGAGATCATGACCTGAGCCAAAGACAGATGTTTAACCATTGAGCTATCCAAGTGCCTGAAAGGTAATTTTTTTTTTTTTGAAAGGTAATTTTTTAAAAAAAGAAAATTAGTTTTAATTATGGGAAAACTATTCAGTTCCTAAATGTACTTTAGCTTGGTGGAATGAAAAGAGTACTGGGGTAGAAGACAGAACATTTGGATTCTAATCCAGCTCTGTCACTAAACGGTAATTTATCTTGAGAAACTTGAGCTTCAGTTTTCCAATTTGTGAAATGAAGGGTTTTTCCTGCATGGATGAGTCTCGACTATAAGCAGTGCCAATACCATGAGTGGGTCCCAGCAGCTGTCTAGGCAGAAGCCATACTTTTCAAAGACTTCAGTAAACAGTCACTCTTCTTTAATCCCTGTGGTTTGCATCACTTTCCATTTCTTCTTCTCTTCAAGTTGCTCGTCATAACCTTGAATCATTTTAGTTAATCATGTTTCTTTCCTGCACCTATGTAAACTTTCAGATGTTCTTCATTTAGTCTATACAAGTGAACTGGGCTAATCCATGGTTACCTGAACCTCTACCACCAAGGGAATAAGGCTACATTGATGGCTCCATGGAAGACATCCTAGGGACCAAGATGAAGGGCATGACAACAGACTGGCAAGTCCTGGCCCTTAGTCACTCAGGGTTTCTGAGTTTCTGTTTCTCTGATTTTCTTAGAGTTTTAAAAAACCCAAAACACAGTGGTGTTGGTTCTTTGGCTTGTTACCAACTCTTCTTTGTTCTTTTAGTATTTTTCCATCCCAATAAATAACTGGTTGAATTCATACTATGAAAGGATAAGTCATACTGGAAAAGTTAAGCCTAAACTCTCTCCAAACCTAGGAACTTCATTCTAAAATGATTCAGGAAAAAGCTCCTGATAGAATTAAAATAATATGGTAAGCTTAATGTTTAATTGTAGAATTGATCTTCTTCATAAAAAGAAAGAAAATATAATGCTTATTCAAAAGCAGAAATAAAGTCATGTTTGTTATTATGAAAAGTAGCTCTGAGATTTGAAGAACTAAGATGAAGGAGGTTACAATTGTTCTCAAAGTAGGAATAAATAGTTATTAAAAATGTGTTTGTCTTATAGGCCAATGGTTCTTAAAAAAAAGTGAACATTTGTAAAGATGAGAAGACAAGGTTAAGATGAAGGCTTGATTGACTTTTAAGTGCTGAGACGTCCATTTGTCATTCTCTTAAGAAAGTTGGGTGATATTCGTAATAGGGTACGGGGCATAATCAGTTTAAAAACTGGGTCTGAGAGCTGGGTGTTAGAAGATGAGCGTGTTATGGTGGAGTTATGAGTGTCAGCCACATCTCCCATTTCAATTAAACACCTCACTAAACCTGTTGGCAGACCTGAGCCACTTCATCAACAAACTCGTCCTCTCACAAGTAATCCCAGCAAATGGCACCCTGCTCATCCTCACGAGGTGTGAGAGAGGTCTCAGAGGGTGTACATGCTGTGTGCTCCCCATCTGAGGAATGGCATGCGGGGATCAGCTGCGGAAATGAACAGGTCTGGGGTAAGCTGGGTCAAGAGCATGCAATAGATACACAGAACACTCTTCTTAGGCAAGAATAAAACATGCTGGAAACTTGTAGAACAGGAAGGAGAGTGAGCTTTTGCTATAGTGATCAACAAAACATATTACTAGGTCTTTTTGGCAGGAGAATATTAAACTTCCCAGGGCTCTAAGCACTTAGTCAATTGATAGCAGTTTATGACACCGATGGTGATTTTAGTGGAGTGACATGATATGTTAGGCAGACCAGCAATTCATTCCTCTTGGAGCACTACAAAACCCTACATGGTTGTAATTTTCTTTTCACATTTACCATGACCCAGGGTTGAATGGCGCTCTCGTCCTCGTTTTCCTCAGTATTAACCATTCAAACGTTAACACTCTGATAATGGACAGAGAATGGTTCTTAGGAATTACAAGGTTATGAAATTTCATTTCTGAATATAGGATAAGTAGATACAAGTATCTGAATGCTACTGTGGTCTATTAAGCATAAAATTTATGGACAGACTTTTTACTGTTGCTGTTTACAAGAAAAAGTAGTTTTCATTATAATCATCCAATTTAATACTAACATGCAATAGTATATTGAATACAATATACTGTATTACAGATGTTTTAATTATTCACTTAAAAAAAGTTTATCTGTCTCCCCAATAGACTGTTAGCTTCTGAAGGGTAGGAGAAAGATTCTCTTTTATTCATCCCAGAGTCTAGCAGTAAACAGAAGCTCAATACATGTTAATTGGATAAGTGAATGAAATATATCCAGATTCCTTTTTAATGAATATGAAAATTTACCATGTGTTGAGCTGTACAAAGCTTACTTCATGTGTTCCTAAGGGCCATTGTAAAATCTAGGTACTTTTAATGTTTCTAACTGAGGGGAGGAAGAAATGGAGGCCTAGGGGGTTAAGTAATATGCCTAGTGTCACAGTAAGTGAGAGCTGCAGTCAGAATTTAAACCCAGGTCTTGCTAACTTTATAGAGAAGAAATTTTTCAGTTCATATAACCAGTTAAAGTATTTTGACAAAGTGTGTTTTATTAATCAAAAAAGAAGGACTTAGTAATATTACTTTTTGTACAAATGCGAAAGTAAGATGAAATTTGGACCTATGGCTCTTGGGGACTTGGTACTTTAAAAATCCTGTGGCCCATAGGCAGCAAAGATCTTTAGTTACTTAGTTGAAGTTGTTGTTCTATATATAAAACAGGTTTGGGCATTAAGTTCCTGCTGATTCTAAGTATGAGCAAGAGAGTGTACTAGGGTAGTCTGAGTCAGAGTTTGATGACCTCAGAATGGTCTGGGAACACCTTCCACCTGCTGGACTGCATGGCCAGCCATCCAGGGGCAAGAAATCACCCCCTGTATTTTAATGGAAAACTTGTCATTCTGGTTTTAATTGAAGGATTAAAAGGGATACATGAAAATACTTCAGACTTGAATTCCTGTGTGATTTAGGCTGCCAGGCTTCAAAGATTTCTGCCCAGCAGCCAAAGAAGGCAAGGCCTGGTCAAGAGATACTGCCTTTGTTTGGTTTCCCTCTGAAGCATACTGTGCGACAAGGATTCTAGTGTAAGTGGTTTATTCAAGGTCATCCCTGGAAAGAGCAGTGGTGGAGTAGGCAAGTCAAGTCAGACAGGGAAGGAAAAGAAACAAGAAAGAGTTTTTCATCAAACAAGTGACTACCATGGTGAAACTGGTGCTCATTCCCTCTCAGCAATTTTGGGAGGCCCTACAGTAAGTGCACCTTAAATTATTCCAACAGAGGGGCAAGAAAGCTGAGGTGTTCTATCTACCAATCTCTCTTTCACCATTGGTTGATGGCTACTTCGGAGATCAGAAACTGGTACTGCTTGCGTGTTCAGAGTGAGCCACGCTTTCTCTATGGCCAAAGAATCATAGGTATTTTCATTGAGCAGCCTCGGGTGTGCAGAAATGAGTGCCAAGACACTGTGGTACCATATACCTCAACACTGGCTACAGGTATAGTGGTAAAAATAGTAATGCTCAGCCATGTCTGTAGCACTTTAAAATTTAACAAAGAATTTTCAGAAGCAATGACTGATCTTTTGTTGTTGTTGTTGTTTTGATTCTGTCAACCATCCTGTGAAGTCAGGAGAGATACGAGATACTATCATTCTTATTTTCCAGAAGAGGAAATGTAGCCACAGAGAATTTAAGTATGTTGCTCATGGTTATACACATTGTAAATCACAGGCCTGGAGTAACAGGTCATCTTTAGACCTAAAGTTCATTTGGCTTTGCATTCTACTGAGTTACAATGGGTGGCATATAAATTTATGTCTTATATGTCATCATATTGTAAAACTTCCTTCCGGGGCATTTAGTAAAATATGGAAACTTTCAGCGAAAGGAAGTTGGACTTTTTTTTTTTAATAGAATGGATACTTTGTACTTCCTATACCTCACTGGGATTTTGTGTAGACGTATACAATTAAACTTTGCATTTGGGTGGTATTTTATATCCTTATATTGGAGGGAATCACAGGTAAGAAATTAAAGAAGTTGGATTTTTGGGTACCCAGCTTGAATGCAAAAGAAATAGAGACATACAGGAAGAAAACAGAACAAAGAAAGAAAAAGGGCCTGGGGCAAGTGTTATCAACATGAATTAAATGTTTCCACTGTTAACTTTTTTCTTTTTCATCTTCAATAACTTTAGTATGTGTATCAGATGGTCAATCAATTCATTAACAAGTAAAGATTACTAAATTAGGGTGTCTAGGTGACTCAGACTTAAAGCGTCTACCTTCAGCTCAGGTCATGATCCCAGGGTCCTGGGATTGAGCCTCTCATCAGGCTTCCTGCTCCGCGGGGAGCCTGCTTCTCCCTCTCTCACTCCCCCTGCTTGTGTTCTCTCTCTCACTCTATCTCTCTCCGTCAAATAAATAAATAAAATCTTAAAAAAAAAAAAAAAATTACTAAATTACTTCACCTACTGAAGAAAATACCAGACCCTCTATTCCTCTTTTCACACCTGGTCATAGACACAGAGGCACAACAGTGTTTATTCAATCTTTGTGTAGAACAAACATAGATGTTAAAGTCTTGAATGAGTATCCGTTTTCAGGTAGCATATACCATCATACTGTGAACATTTTTGAAGTCTCCATGATTATTCATTTTAGAAATGCTATGTAATACTAATTGCATAGATTACTAAAAATCCATGGCAACATGAGTAACATTTTGAATGATATTAATGTAATTTTTGTATTATTTTCCCATTTGGGATTTTCCAACTGGTCCACCTGAAGCATCCATCTCTCTGGGAGATTCAGATATCTAGGTAATACTCAGCTTTTGACATGCAAAATGGGATTGCACAGCAAATTAGTATCTCTGAGAACAGGTTTTCCTTTTTTTTTTTAAATTAACATATAGTGTATTATTTGCCCCAGGGTACATGTCTGTGAATCGTCAGGCTTACACATTTCACAGCACTTAACATAGCACATACCCTCCCTAATGTCCATAACCCAGCCACCCTATCCCTACCCCCACTACCTCCCAGCCACCCTCAGTTTGTTTCGTGAGTTTAGGAGTCTCTTATGTTTGTCTCCTTCCCGATCCCATCTTGTTTCATTTCCTCCCCAACCCCCCCATGACTCCCCGCCCTGCCTCTCAAATTCTTCATATCAGAGAGATCATATGATAATTGTCTTTCTCTGACTGACTTATTTCGCTTAGCATAATACCCACCAATTCCATCCACGTCATTGCAAATGGCCAGATTTTGTTTCTCTTGATGGCTGCATAGTATTCCATTATATATATATATATATATATATATATATATATATATATATATACACACCACCTCTTCTTTATCCATTAATCTATTGATGAACATCTAGGTTCTTCCCATAGTTTGGCTATTGTGGACATTGCTGCTGTAAACATTCAGGTGCACATGCCCTTTCAGATCATTACATTTGTATCTTTAGAGTAAATACCCAGTAGTGCGATTGCTGGATCGTAGGGTAGCTCTATTTTCAACTTTTTGAGGAACCTCCATATTGTTTTCCAGAGTGGCTGTACCAGCTTGCATTCCCACCAACAGTGTAGGAGGGTTCCCCTTTCTCCGCATCCTCGCCGACATCTCTCATTTCCTGACTTGCTCATTTTAGCCATTCTGACTGGTGTGAGGTGGTATCTCACTGTGGTTTTGATTTGTATTTCTCTGATGCCGAGTAATGTGAGCACTTTTTCATGTGACTTTTGACCGTTTGGATGTCCTTTTTGCAGAAATGTCTGTTCATATCTTCTGCCCATTTCTTGATTGGATTATTTGTTATTTGAATGTTGAGTTTGAGAAGTTCTTTATAGATTTTGGATACTAGCCCTTTATCTGATATGTCGTTTGTGAATATGTTATCCCATTCTGTCAGTTGTCTTTTGGTTTTGTTGACTGTTTCCTTTGCTGTGCAAAAGCTTTTTGATCTTGATAAAGTCCCAATAGTTCATTTTTGCCCTTGCTTCCCTTGTTTTTGGAGGTGTTTCTAGGAAGAAGTTGCTGCAGCTGAGGTTGAAGTGGTTGCTGCCTGTGTTCTCCTCCAGGGTTTTGATGGATTCCTGTCTTACATTTAGATTTTTCATCCCTTTTGAGTCTATTTTTGTGTGTGGTGTAAGGAAATGGTCCAGTTTCATTCTTCTGCATGTGGCTGTCCAGTTTTCCCAACACCATTTGTTGAAGAGACTGTCTTTTTTCCACTGGATATTCTTTCCTGCCTTGTCGAAGATTAGTTGACCATAGAGTTGGGGGTTCATTTCTGGGCTCTCTATTCTGTTCCATTGATCTATGTGTCTGTTTTTGTGCCAGTACCATACTGTCTTGATGATGACAGCTTTGTAATAGAGTTTGAAGTCTGGAATTGTGATGCCGCCGACTTTGGTTTTCTTTTTCAACATTCCTCTGGCTATTCATGGTCTTTTCTGGTTCTATATAAATTTAAGGTTATTTGTTCCATTTCTTTGAAATAAATTGATGGTATTTTCATAGAGAGTGCATTAAATATGTAGATTGCTTTAGGTAGAATAGACATTTTCACAATATTTGAGAACAGGTTTTCTAAACTCCTCTGGTTCCCTCTGTTGCTGTATTAACCACAGAATTTCCTTTGCCATGTTGTTAATATGCTACCATGTTAAAGACAGAGCGGGAGGCCTCAAGCTTTCTCCATCATGGGGCTTAAATGGTGCCTGGGAGAAGGAGGCAATGATATAAAAGATGTAAATGAAAGCTGTGTCTCTCTGGCCCTGTGATATTATAAGGGGAATAAGAGAGATAAGCCAGAAGCAGACACATATAGATGTCTGCCCGGATTTTTATTTATTTGAAGTTGGCCTAGAGAAGGGCAGGTACATTAGTCAGAGGACTCTTTTTTTCCTACATCAACAGATCCATTCAGGATCTCTGGAACGGAGTACATATTCTCCTACTGGGGCTCTGTACTGTCCCTTTTCCCCCCAGAGATCCATCATTCCATCTGTTCTCTGTGGACTGCAAATTCAAGCTTTAGAACAAATGCCACCTCTTCCATAAAGTCTTTCCTGATATGTTTAGGCAAAATCATTTTTACTACCTTATCTCAGCATTGTTTGCGTGCATGTTAAATCAGTGTCTTGGTATTATCTCCCCCATTAGACGAAATCCTTTATGTGCCTTGCTCATGGCAGTTGTTCAAAATACGTTGGTTTTCTTGAATGATTAAAAGGAGGCAATTAATCTTTTCAACTATAACACTGAATCAGTAATGTCAAACACCTTTGTATTATTTACTGTACATGGGACTGAATGATTTTTAAGAGGTACAAATTAAGTAAAAATAATTTCTTAGGCCATGTAACACATCTCTGTTGTTGCTGATAAGTTAAACAGGAATGTGTGAAAAGTCATCGCAAACACTAACAGTTGGAGCTTAGCCCAAGGTCTATAAATACCTAAAGAGGACTCTTGAAGGCTAAAGATGGTTTCAGTGGAACACATTGTTCTATGTAGATTATATATACATATCGTTTTAAAAATACAAAATTAGAATCATGTTTGTAGTTCTCAACCTGCTGTATCTTAGTAGCCTTCATTTTCAAACCACTTGAAAAGAAACAAATGAAAACTTATATAACATGAATGAATTTTAGTATTTTTGATCCCATGTATTTTTTAATAGAAAATTTTTCTTCCTTTGAATTATCCTGGGTAGTATTTATCCTGAGGATGAACATGTTTTTGACGTAATCTATATCCTATAACTTTAAATTGGAGAAGCAATGTTGGACTTCACATATTAAAATAGTTTGGCTTTCCATCTCCTTAAAATTTATTTGAAATGTCGACATTCTCATTGATTTCTGTCTCCATAGTCTATATTCCAAGGACACTGCATATTTTGGATTCAAATAGTGTTTCCTTTCCTTTTTTTTAAAATAATTTTTAAAATTTTATTTATTTACTTGATAGAGAGGAGAGAGATCACAAGTAGGCAGAGAGGCAAGCAGAGAGAGGGGGAAGCAGGCTCCCTGCTGAGCAGAGAGCCCGATGTGGGGTTTGATCCCAGGACCCTGAGACCCATGACCTGAGCCGAAGGCAGAGGCTTTAACCCACTGAGCCACCCAGGCACCCCTCCTTTCCTTTTAATTCTTGCCTTGTGGAATAAGAAAGTTTGGATGACCAATAAAATAAGACTTTCAGGCATCCCTCTAAGTTGTAAAAAATATGATCAATGAACTGAGTAAGTATTCCTTAGATACTTGAGATCTTTTATAAACTTAGAATTCTTTTAAGTTAGGGTAATAATTCTTTCCTCATTTCCTGTTTCTTCTTCAAACTAGATGTGAAAAGATGAAACTTGATTAAATAATCTAATTTGAAAATTATAACATGAACACAAAAAAGGGAACCTCCGTATTTCAAATAGAATCAATTCTTGGCATCAGGAACTCCCCAAAGGGAACCAGCTGTAATCAGATGAGCCAGTTCAAGGAAAGTATCATACTTTAGCAGACTAAACTATACTTCAGTAGTATAAACTAAGTATTACACTTGAAGCAGAAAATGACCTGTCTTGAAAATACGTGTGCCTCTGAGTATTTTTGAAAACAGATTGGGATACTGGGCTGTCATGATGTACATTTAACTCTAACCCAGCAGTCATGTTCCTTGCCCTTCCTGCTCCAGTGGAAGGAGACACGGGGAGGAGTGTCACTTTCTGAGATCTCCACCTTCCTCTCCTCTTTGGCACACATTAGTTGACAGCCCCTTATATCTTGTTTCCCTCCATTTGGTTTATATACACGAGGTGACTGTTCTTCGGGTTACATGAGTGGGTATGTTTGTTTGGTAGAATTGATGAGCCCTGACCTCATAAAAACTGTATTGGAATGATACAAAACACAATCATTTTCAAATTCAGTAATTTTATAGCCAATTAAAAGACTCTTTAGAGAAAACATAATGCATTTGATCAAGCTGAAAAATTCAGTGATTCGTATGAATGCATGTCCCTCTTTTGTTATTTTTTAAAGTTTCCACCTTATAAGCATGGCCCACCATCCAAGGATACATTTGCAAAGCAAATAATATAGGCTTATACTCCATAGTGTTTTTATTACATGGTTAGTTTAGATATCTTTCCTTTCCCTAGTGTAGCATTTTGATAATTGGTTGCTTGCTTTCTGCAATTTAAATTCTAATTCACTCTTTAAATCTAACTAGGAGGAAATTTAAGTTAAAATGATAAACATGGTATCTAACATACACTAATGAAATTGTCTTAAAAAAAAAGATGGCTTGCATGTGTATCTGTTTAACATGTTTCATCAAAACTGTTGCAGTGGTATGTAATTTTAATGTAAAATTGCCCTCTTTGCAGGGAATTGAGCCTGCTGCTGGATCTTTAAATTTTCAGTGTCTGTTGTCATAGCAACCAGAATTGACTCTGGTACCCACTGTGTTCAACATAAATTAATTTAAAGATATAGCATTTGAAACAGTTTAGTCAGTTTTAAGTCTGTATCTGGCTAGGCCTCAGATTCCAATGCTGTTTTGTATTTAAAATGTCATTAAAATGTGTTCATTTTGTTAATTAGACTTATTTGTAGGATTTAGTGCCTTTAATGTGATTTAAGAAAAATGTTGAAAGCTAGTTCCTGAATTATTTGTGAGATGCAGACTTCCAATAATGTAAAGTATTTCCTTTTTAAAAACACTGGAATGTTATTGTTTGTCCACCCCAAATACCCTAGTATTCTCTGAATAGATAGCCTTTATGTTACCAAAATAAATCCTCATTTTGAATGCTTTAGTCAAAGATCTCTCAGGCTCTACACTCTGATCATCTTCTAAGAAGGAAGCTGGCTATCTTCTGCCCCTTTTTATGCCCTATCAGTCCCTTTTACCTTGAAGAGACATGGATTTTCACATTTGATCATTCTAACCAGCTTTAACACATTTTTTTCATGTAACTTTTAGGGCATTTGCTTTTCAATGTAGCACAATTAAGAGACCAAGAAGTAATATATTTTATATATATGTATATATATAATGTATTATATATATGTAATATATATTACATATATATATTTATATATTATAATATATATTATATTACATATGTATATATATTACATATGTATATATAAATATATAATATATTATATATGTATATATATAAAATATATAACAACATATTATATATAATATAATAATATATAATAATATATATAAATAATATTTATATGCGTCTTTTGGTGAGGTTCAAACCTGTCTTGCTTTCTCTTTCTGACCTAGGCAATTTTTAGAACTGAACCTACAAGACTGTTCAGTAAATATTTTATGTTTTTCATACTCTATTATTAAGTTATTAGAAGTAAACTTATGGAAATGGACTATACATTGTGATAGATGTGAGAACTTAAGGAAGAGAGAAACTGGACATATGTTAACAACTATATATTAATATATTATTAACACATTAACATTTTGTACAATTGATAGAATATATCTTATTTGAAATTATCTAATTTATTGCTATATTTATTATAGGACAAAATTTCCAACATTTTCTAATAGTTCTAAGTTGTCCAATAAAAAATATTACACCTCATTTCTGAGGAATGAATTTTTTTCATGATGCTATTGAGCTTTATGTCATGCTTTTCTGATCACAGAAAATATTTCTTCTCTACCTTCCAGAAAAAAGTGTGGTTTTCTCTGAAATGGTTTTATTTTTCCTGAACTATCTAATGCTAACTTGAAGTCATTTGAACCATAATCCTTCACTTTTGGATTTAAAATGATAGACTAGCTTGTGGGATTTCAGGAACACTGCCTTCATATTTCTTCTGAAATTAGAAAGAACCCTGTACATTAAATATTTAGAAGTTTAGCTGTACACATCAAGCTCAGCTGCTACATCAGCCAAAGGTTTACATGTATGAGTTGTTTTCTACTTGGCTATATTGATATAAACTAAAACAAGACATTTAAGGAAAGACAGGAATCTGTTATGGCCCTTGTGTGAGGCATCGATGCCCACTAGACAGTGTTATTAATAAACCAGTAGAGACAACACATTTGAAATTCACTGCTCCTGAGGGGATTTGTTCTGTGAGATATATATATATATATCTCAAATCAAAATGTGGAAGTCTGAAAACTTTCCTGTTTGAATTAAGTCCCATGAACACCTGTCTCTAGATGAACATGCCATCAATCATTACACAACATCTTTTGTTGATTACCATAAGTAAATTTGGAAATTTATCACTAGATTCAACTGAAAACACATTTAAAAATAAGATTGAGAATTCCTTAAATAATAAACACATACTTGGGGATTAAAAACAATTATAATTTAATGTGATAATTGACCCATAATCCCAGGCTTATGAATGGAATGATATGAATGGAATCTCATGCAATTTTTAAAGACCCAGAGTGGGTAAGAATGAATGATGGTGAAAAGAATCCACTTGGAACTTCCTGGACTGAGATAGTGTTTTCTTCAAATTACTCTTATTTCTATCCTTAGAAGCTTAAATTTGATATGGTGACACAGATTCAGAGACTTGGGAAAACAGGAATCACTTTTATAAAGCATTACCATGAGGCTTGTGACCAGAGCTACATCCTTCCCTAATCTGAGCATCCACACTAACAAGCTATCTGAAATGAAGTGGCTTTTAGACTCACAAGACTATTAAAATTACCCCAAAATGGATTTATGCCTTCAGCTCCATCCATGTTGCATGGTCATAAATAAAATAAATTATGGAGTAATACTAATATTTTGAAAAATATTATTATACCCTCTCCCCTTTCTGTTCTAGTCAGCTTCAGCCATCCAAATGTCTAGGGAGAGATCAAAGTTTGCTGGAAAAGGAATGCAAAAACAATAAGTAGCTTCTGCTCTGTCAGATAAGATTATAAAGGAACACAATAGCCAGGCAACTTATGTAAGATGGGATTCTCCAATTTTCTTTATTCCCTTTCTTCTCTTAATATTTGGGTATTAAGGTTATAGGAGTCTGCTTATAGTATTCTTCTTTAGAATAGAGCAAAATCCCCTTTTGTCTTTGACAGCAGAGCTATATGATGGTTCTTAGTGACAGAAGGAGAAGTGTATAAACTACAAGAAGGTACCCTTTCCTGGTCTGGAAATTTTGTTATAGGTTGCCAAGAAAACAAGAAGGAAGTCTTCTCTTGAAGTCAGAGGGTTTGAGATAAGTCAGAGAGTACCCATAGGTTTGGGAGTGGAGAGGGGATGGAGAATAGGGGAAGGTGTCATCTTGCTCCCCACATGGGACCCTGAAAAGTTGTCACCTCTATGGTTGAACCCGTGCCATTTTAGAAGCTAGGCCACATCAATGAGACTGCTCAGCAGTGAGGAAGGAGACTGTAAAGCTCAGGATTCTAATGTGGCATTAATGCAGAATTAAGCCAGGAAGTTTATGATAGCAACAGAAGCTGGGGTTGATCCAATGGACCTAGAGGTTGGAAGAAAAATGTGACAGGTACTTGAGAGTTGGTAGGAATGGGAGCTGAGGTGAGGTCCAGTCAGCCTTTGTCCTGCCCGTGGCAGATCTGGGTTCCAATAAGAATAAGTTGTAGTTGTGAGTGCCAAAAGAGGCATCTGCTTTCAGATAAATAAGGATGTCATCCCAGAGATCAGAAGGCTTTCTAAGGTTTCAGATCCTTCTCTGCCACAAGTTCGCCCAATTGCTCTCAGCATACATTAGGCATCACATTGGGAAAAGAACCTGGGTAAAGGGAGAATATTTGCAAAATGGAGTATTTTTGTCCAAGAGAGATTGAACACTGCTATCTATAGAAACTACTTAGATTTTCAGATTGGACTGAGTTTAAAAACTGGATTGAATTGCTTCCACCCTTCTTTCTATCTGTCTGCCCCATTCTCCCTCACTTTTATCTCCCCAGGATGCCAATTACTATATGTCCCAAGGTAATGGAGGCTTTGTTCATTATTTTTTCACTCATGCTTCCCTCTGTGCTTTTGTATAGATGATTTCTTTGGACTGTTTTCCAGTTCAGTGATGTTTTATTATATCTAATCTCCTGTAAATTTCATCCATTGCATTTAAAAAAATTTTTTTCATTGAATTTTCTATTTTGGATTTTTTCCATTTCAAAATTTTACTCAATTATTAATTAATACCTCATAGTTTCCACATCTGTTCTGAAATCCCCTATCTCATCATCTATTATCCAACTTTTCTCATAGATTCTCTAACATTTATTATGGTTATTTGTTAATTCTAATGTCTGGTTTCACCTTTATCTAGTAACTGTGTTTTTTTTTCCTCTTAACTATGAGTCATATTTTTCAATTTGTTCATATTGATTGCACTCTGGATAATTATTGATGCATTATGGAGACTCAGGATTCCATTATCTTCCTCTGGACTTCTGGACAGTACAGTTTTGTTTTTGTTTTTTCCCTAACCAGGTAGTTAACTTGTTGGTAAAACATTTAGTCCTAGTTTGTAGGTTTGGTTTTTTTTTTTTAGGTTTATTTATTTATTTTGGAGAGAGAGAGAATGCAGTGGGGAGAGGCGGGGGGGAGGGAGAGAGAGAATCTCAAGCAGACTCTCTGCCAAGTGTGGAGCTTGACACGGGGTTTAATACAGGCTGGATCCCTGAGACCCTGCGATCACGACCTGAGCCAAAATCAAGAGTCAGACAGTCAACTGACTGAACCACCCAGGCGCCTCTTGGCTTATAGTTTTTAATTTTAATTCTAACATGTGGTCCTTCTGGAACTTTAATGGAAATCCTAATGTATTTATGAATTCTAATTGCAAAATCTAACTTCCCTGTAGGATGCATTCACTGAATTCTCTGCTAACCATTGCCTCCCCCTCCAGCACCCTATATATGTGAAGTTTAGGAGCCAAAGATTTGAATGGGATTATACATAGATTTATACATAGAAGGGTTTTTTTCTCTTCTGTAGCTCTCTCCTTTCCCCCTCTCGTTTTTAGCCACTCAGGCAAGGGCCCAATTCACTGACTCTCCTGCAATAATATCTCGCTTCAGTTCTATCTATCATCCTAGGCTGTAGACTGGAAGGTGCCATTAGGGGAAAAGCATAAAAATGTGATTCTCCACCAGTGTGTTTCCCTTCTTCCAAAATCGTATCTTCTTTAGTTTATGCTGATTTTGTCACTCTGCCTGCCTTCAAACAGTAGTACTTTTCCCCAGACTTTTTAATTGTTACCAGCAGGAGGGCTAGTCTGAAACAAGCTACTTTACCATTATTTAAAAGCCAAAATTCCTAAAGTAGGAATGAGATGTAGTATAGAGACCAAGGAATAATGATAGGAGATAAGGTTGAAAATATAAACAGGAACTTAATCATGCAGGGTTTTGTAGGACTTGGCAAAGATATTGAAATTTCTTCTAAGCATTATGTAAGCACGAGAGAATTTTAAGGAGTTGTTTAATTTTATTTAAAGTTACAGTGGTAGTTCTACAAGATCATATGGTAAATAATAGTACTGGTAGTTCTACATGGAAATAGATGGCAAATAGTAATATTGGATAGGGTATTAATCACAAAAGATACGTCTAGGGCAGTAATAAGTGACATCACATAAAACTTCAGAGTGGATAATAATACTGATGTCTTAATCACCACCCAAGGCTGCTCACCAGTTGATTTAGAAAATAAAAGAGGGATAGTCATGGCTTTAAAAACTGAGATGCTTCTGATAACTAAGGGATAGTTCCTTTTCATTCATTTATTGAGCATTTCCAAGCTACTATTCTAGGTACTAGGGACCAAACAGTAAATAGATACATTCTTTGGAAAAACATAAGTCTATGTAGTTTTGACATTTCGTCTCTGACATATTCCTAATAAATTTACTTTCCCACTGAGACTTGATTATTGAATTTTTTTTTAGCTCTCTTTGCTAGTGATCAAATTCTAATTGTAAATTATAGCAAAAAACAAACAAATAAACAAACAAAAAACATATAATAGGAAAAAACCTTTGAACCATGGATACAGTGTGGTAATAAAAATTTCTTTTAATTTGACCTCCAATTTGACTAAACTAAGTACCATTTTTCTGTTATCAAAGGTTTTTTTGTCATAGCTTAGACTACTTCAGAATTCTTCTGAGAAACTGATGAGCTAGAGTTGTAGTTTATTTGTTAATGTTTTAGTCTTACTAAGGAGACTGTAAAAATGATTGAAATTAAGAAGAAATCCTGCTGTCAGTTCCTGAATGAAAACCATGTGCCTGCTAAGGAAAATCTCTGAGGTTTCTTTTTGTGTGTGTGCGTGGGGGCAGCTCAAAAGCCAGCAGCCAAATAATAAAACAAAAGGGAATATTTACAGATCCATTGCATGCAAATCTGTTCTTTAGGTTTGTGAGGGAGTCCTACTTAACTTTTTTATTTCAGGGCTTTTGGTGCAGTTTTAAATAAACAGCACACATCCATGTGGGAGCAATGAGGAGGAACTGTAGCATCTGGTATGACTTTAAAAATAACTTCCTACTTATATAACTGAGATTTCACTAAAGATCAATGAGATTTTTCAAGTCTGAGACCTGAAGTTGGATAGCATGAAATAGTTCCTTTGGAAGCTGTTGATTCATGTAGCAGTGCTATTTTGAAAGAAAAACATTCTTACCCAACAAGCCGATGTTAACAGACCACAGCCCTGGAGTCATAACTCTAGGTTCCTGAGATCCAAGTTTGTGTTCTCAGCTTCATTTACAATCATTAAGAGTCTTTCCCTTTTAATTACTTCTTTATTGATCTCATAGCACACATTTCTTCTAGTCTGTACAAAATGTCAACTTAAGTGGAAGAGGCAGGACTGCATTCACCATTCAAAATCAAGCTAGCCTGCTTAGCTACAACACATAATGGGGCTCCCTGGACCATTGTGTTTGGATGGCAATGTTATTCATGATATTGTAGGCTTCTGAGATAAAAACCACTTCACTGCTTTCGCAGCTAAGCCCTGTTCTGCTTTTGAAATATGATATTGTGGAACTGTCTTTGCTTTTTCAAATCTGGGGAACTGTGGGAACATGTTGAAATCAAAACTTATTTGTGGCCTGTGGAAAGAACCAAGATGTCCTTCAACAGATGAATGGATAAAGAAGATATGGTACATATATACAATGGAATATTATGCCTCCATTAGAAAGAACGAATATCCAACTTTTGTATCAACATGGATGGGACTGGGAGAGATTATGCGGAGTGAAATAAGTCAAGCAGAGAGAACCAATTACCTTATGGCCCCACTTACGTGCTGAACGTAAAGAAAAACATGGAGGGCATTATGAGAAGGAAGGGAGGGGTGAATGGGGGGAAACCAGAGGGGGAGATGAACCATGAGAGACTGTGGACTATGAGCAACAAACTGAGGGTTTCCGAGGGGAGAGGGGTGGGGGTTGGGCGAGCCTGGTGGTGGGTATTGAGGAGGGCATGTACTGCATGGAGCACTGGGTGTAGTGCAAAACAATAAATCTTGTAACACTGAAAAAAAA
This sequence comes from Procyon lotor, assembly GCA_028646535.1. Classification (NCBI taxonomy): domain Eukaryota; kingdom Metazoa; phylum Chordata; class Mammalia; order Carnivora; family Procyonidae; genus Procyon; species Procyon lotor. Next base: position 63,724,466 of record CM053607.1, read on the forward strand.
TAAATAAAATAAAAAAAAAAACTTATTTGTGGCCAATCCAAAAAATATTAATTGAGTTATCTTTTAAAAAAATACCCTTCTTTGGAGGGTATTTTTCTTCAACAAGAAATGGGTCTGTAAGTGGAAAGTACTCCCTAAAGAATTCTGAGTTTTGATATGTCACATTAAGTGTCTTATTATCTCTGATAATTAAAGGTTTTCTAAATATTAGGTCATAGAGCCCAGTGTGCAATAATGGATGTTAATCGTAGGTCCTTATGCAAAACTTTTTTAGGGGCATGGGTAGGATTGAAAAGTGGGTGCCATACTCATTTTTTGACAAATTATGAGCTCCTCCTATGACTTATTTATCTTGTGTTCTTTTCAATTCTCTATTCTCAATGGCTTATGAACTTGCTGCTCCCACGAAATGAATATGAGGTTCAGGGGAGAGTGAATTATTGGAACTCATAAATATTTTGAAAAGAAAGGTTTGTAAAGGTCTGCCTGCACATAGCATCCAAAAGAATGGAAAGGAGGAGGGCACATATTTTGAAGGCTGCAGGGATGCCCAGCCCGTGTTTATGGTTTGTCATTGTATCATCTGGTCATTAGCAGTTCCTTTTGCTCTTACAGTTGTTTTTAATAATTCCAGTCTCTTTTGAGTTGCAGGAAAATAATTTGTGTATCCTAATTGGCCATCTTTGCCTTATTTCTTGAATTATGCAAATTTTAGTCATTGCTCTACCCCAAATAATCAAATTACTGTACTAATAAAAACAGACTGAATTTACTTAGGCCACATACTCTACTATCATGTGCTACAGGAATCACTTGATTTCCTCAAGTCAGATTGAATGTAATAAAGATTTTTTTTCATGGAGAAGGAAATGGGCCCTGAAAATTTTAGAGAAGCATTATCAGTGTAGAGGAGAATAAGGAAAGGATCAAGGAAAAGAGTTTTAATAAAATACTGGCAGGAGTAAGCTTAGAAAACTTACACCTTTTTTATATAAATATAAATATATAAATTTAAGTAAATATACATTTAAATATTTCAATAAAACTCAAAAAAGTATTGCTTTACTTTTTAGTTATTTATTATACCCCTAACATGTGCACAGAACTCACTGTGCATTTAAGCTGGGGTCCACAATGTGGTATTTAAGCTGGTACCCTGATTTATGTGTTCTCTAGCTGACTGGCCAAGTATTGTTTGATTTGGCAGATTCCCTCCAAGTTCTCTTAGAACCTCAATAATAGCTAAATGTTGGGATATATCTGTTAGCCATCTATAATGCTGACTGTGAGGTTACTGAGATGGAAACTAAGTCCTAGGAAAGGACTTGCAATAACCTTGTCATTAAATTGCATGTGAGAACTGAAATTCTCCAGGCTGATCCCATCCCAATCTTTGTATGGCCTTCTCTTTATTGATTTGACTGCCTTCATGCTTCATGTTTCTCATCATTTTCTGATACCTGCTCTCAAATCATCCCTCCCAGCCTTCCAAAGCAATCTTCTATATACTTGATGTGTGTAAGGCCTCCTGGTTTATTTTGAATCCGCTGCTTCAGTTTGTGCCTTCATGGAGAGAAAAATTGGATACACACTGAATTCTTTTTTTATACCTTACTGTTTTTATATTTTCTTTTTCTATTGAAAATTTGCCATCCTATCAAATAAATTGCAATACAGGTAACAAAGACAAACCAAACCCAGCATATTCACATTCAGTCATTTCCTTCTGAGTATTTCTCCCATCCTTCAATCTGTAACAGATGAGTCTCAGTTAATACTGAGTTAATACTCTCAGTATTAACTGAGACTCATCAGTGCTATTTGTATGTGGCTCTCCAGCACCTATTCCAGAAGCAATTTTTGTTTTTCTGTCAGGCAAAGCCTTTTTAACTGTCACTGAATCCTTGGGGATATTAAGGTAGCTATTGGCTACCTTAAGGAAATATTCCTTCTTGGAATGGAATGATATGTCAGGGTAGGCTCGAGTCATCAACAAGCTCTTGTACTATTCAACCCATTACATCCAGCCTGTTAGCAGCACCTGTATGCACTGGCAAGGAAGGGAAGGGGAAAATGTGGAAGAACTGTGTCACCACAATCTCTTGCCTCTATGTTCCTGCACTAAAAAGAGATTAGATGAGGAGCATCGGGAGTCAGTGATATAGTGAAGGAAAATGCTTTAAAGTTATGCTTCTCAAATTTCAGCAAGCATGACAATTTCCTGGAGAGCTTTTGAAAACAGAATGCTGAGACTCTCATTCTCTAAGTTTAGAGTGTGGCCAGAGATTTTGAATTTTAATAAGCTCTCAGTTTGTTAGATGCTGCAGGTCTAAGGACCACACTTGGAGCAGTTCTGCGCTAGAGGAGGAAGTTGCAAATTTTAGTGAGTATCAGAATCAGCTAGGGTTTTTTTCTTTCTCTAACTTATTTTGCCTAGTTTAAGTCTCTAGCCCATCCATGTCATTGCAGATGGCAAGATTTCATTCTTTTTTATGACTGAGTAATACTCCATTTCGCACGCGTGTGCATGCATGTGCGTGTGTGTGTGCACACCACATCTTTTTTATCCTTTCGTCACTCAAGGAACACTTGGGTTCTTACCATAATTTAGCTATTGTAGAAAATGATGCTATAGACATTGGAGTGCATGTATCCCTTTGAATCAGTATTTCTGTATCCTTCGGGTAAATACCTAGTAGTGCAATTGCTGGATCATAGGGTAGTTCTATTTTTAACTTTTTGAGAGTCCTCTGTTTTCCAGAGTGACCACAGTTTGTATTCGCACCAACAGTGTAAAAAAGTTCCTCTTTCTCTGCATCCTTGTTGACTCCTGTTGTTTCCTGTGTTGTTAATTTTAGCCATTCTGACTGGCGAGGTGATATCTCATTGCAGTTTTGATGATTTGATGTAGACTTCTTGTTTTGTTTTGTAGATTTGATGATCATATGTGGAATTTAAGAAACAAAACAGCTGAACATGGGAAGAAAAAAAGAGAAGCAAACCAGGAAACAGACTCTTAATTATAGAGAAGGAACTGAGGGTTACTGGAAGGGAGGTGGGTGAGGGGTGGGCTAAATGGTTGATGCAGACTAAGGAGAGTACTGGCTGGTGATGAGCACTAGGTGTTGTATGTAAGTGATGAGTCACTAAATTCTACCCCTGAAACTAATATTACGTGTATGTTAACTAACTGGAATTTAAATAGAAATTGGAGAAAAAAAGTATCAACTAAGGTTTATTAACATATATTTGCTGGGCCCTGCCCCTAGGTATTTTGACTCAGTCTTCTCTCAGTGAGGGCAAAATAATTTGCATTTCTATGAGTTCCTTGGTCATGTTGATGCTGTAGGTGCTGGACCATTCTTTGAGAACCACTGCTCTAAAGAATCAAAGTAAGTCACCAACAGTGTGTAAGGAGTCTACGGAGTCTATCAGTAGGAGCTTTGGGGCAGAGCCAATCTGCAGACAGACCGCGATACTCTAAGCAGCAAGAGGGACATTAAGGTTCTAGTAGTCCACTGGACACATGTTGTGTTTTGTTCAAACCAAATTTTATTTGAATCTCAAAGAGCAAGATAACTTCACCTGACACTTGGGTTATGAAATTTAGAAAAGAAGAAATACAATGTTCCGGGCATGACTCATTATATGAAGGTTAATCTCTTTTGAGTACTCCCAAAAAGGCATCAGAAGATAAAAGGCTGAGGTGAGATGCTGTCTTTACTGGAGTGGGGGACTGGGGACAAATTCTTACCCTAGGCTCTGTGAGTAGGAAGGCATTTGGTTGTGACATTTTAAGGAGAATAGTTACACTTAAAACCACCCAAAGAACCCCATCTTCCTAATTTTTGGATTGGAATAGTTATCTCTTTTAACCAAAATGTGGAGGCCGAGATATTTTCAGTATCTCAGGAGAGTTAGCTCAGAATACCTAAAAGTAAATCTCTTAGTAGTAATCTATTCATATGTACTTCAATTCAATCATAGAAATGAATGTCTCTAAGGGAACTCTGTATTCAAGTCCTCTGGAATAACACCTTTCTGTGTGAGAGGAATGTTCTCAACAGGAGGCTGGGAGTCAATCCATCCTGGGAATGACTGATTAGAATCACATGATTGATAGAATTCATGTGATTCTAATCACATTAGAGTCAGACGCTACATGCATGTCCTCCTGTTACTGTGTTGTGGCTCTTAGGTGAGTCTCTCTCCCTCCCCAACTCCCTTTCCTCCCACGCTGAAAATTGTAGCCAGCCTTGTGGAGGAAAATATATGGGATTCCTTAGGGATGTCGGGGCAGAGAAAAGGTAATTAAATACTGGATTTGAGCCTAGTGTATTTAGATTACATTCATAGATTTTATCCACCAAGGGTTTTTATCAAGTCAGACTCTGTCTTTCCCTTAGGCCATATTCTTTTTTCCTCTTGGGGGAATCTTGGGGAGACAGTTAAATGGTTGAGCACAAATTGTTTCTCCTTGCTGGAAATAACTCAAAGTGCATATATACCTTATCAACTATAGGTAAATTAGGTCACCTTTCCATACATGAAAAAAACACGTATAGCTTATAGAGGAAGACAATTACAATTGACTCCTTCTGTGAAAATCCTTTAGGATTCAGAGAGGACATGCCAACTGTAGCTTAAGTATGTTAGCTTGAAGTAAAAAATTCTTTCCTAAATTTGAGCCTCCTCCTGCTAAGTCAGGATTTGGAGTTTGGGAAACTGGAGAGTAATCTGCTTTTCAAATCATGCCCAGAGATGATTGCTTGAATTAAGTACGTCATTATTAAAGTGATGGCAATCCCACCTTTTGGTTCATTACCCTTTTGGAAGGTAGTGAATTTGAAAAACATCGCATTAAACTTCTCATTAATGATTCAAAATGAAGAAGATAAATTTAGATAAATATTAAGAATTAGTCGATGAAAAGGAGAGCAGTATTGAATAAAACTGATATGATTTGCATTTAAAACACAGTTCAGCTCAGCTCAATAAACACATTGAATATATATTATATTCCAGGTGCTGGTGATACAAAGATGAATAAAACATTGTTTCTGTTTTTGCATAATCCCAGTTAAGGGATTGGAGAAACCAATAAAAAAAGAATACATGCAGAAATAGGAGGTAGCTTTTTTTTTTAATTTATAGAAGAGATTTATTTGAAGAAATATTACAACATATAAAAACTACATAAAGTCTTAATTTCCACTCATACAGTGGTAATTTGATACAACGCTGAATAAAAAACTTTTAAAATCCAGAATGCACAAAGTACGGCACAGTTTGATCACTACGTCATTAGTTGATGAGCAAACCTCACAGAACAGCTTCATGTCAGCCAAGGCCACAAACACCGTGAACAACACAGTTGAACTGACTGACATGTTAAAAATACAACATCAGTGCATGTTGGGGATCCCTGGTGCCAGAAACAAGGGCAATGAGAGGGCAAAACTAGTCCTTAGTAGTTTCCACCTCCTTGACTTTAACTGAGGCACTTTCTCGAGCTTTGGCCAACATACAGCGCTTGATCTCCAGGCCAATGGCTTTGGCCAGAGGCGGCGGCACAGCGTTACCCACCTGCCGGTGCTTGTCAAGGATGTTGCCGAACAGCCGGTATCCCTAAATAGGCGATAATGAATACAGACATTGGAGCTAGATAGACTTTGATTATTTACAGTCCCATGTCTTGCTTTAATTTTGTGGCTTTAAGTAAACCATTTTACTTTTTCTAACCAGTCTTTATCATCTCTGGAATAAAATAGGCATTCAACAAATGGAAGCTAATGATAAAAATTAAAACTATGTATCGGTACAGAAGTAATATAGGAGAGAGAATGATTTTGAGGGGCTGATCCGGGAATGCTTCAAAGTGGAAGTTGTACCTCTGACATGTTTGGATATGAATAGGCATTCTCCAGGTAGATAATATTTGTGAATGGACTTGAGGTAGAGGAAATAAGACTTCCAAAGGCATATGCAGTGGAAACTGTAAAATCAGTTTAATATTAATGTTACATTCATTATTTCTGGAAAGCAATTAGAGAAGGGGCTGGAGGGGACAAGGGCCAGTTTCTCATCACAGCCTGAACTCTGTTAAGTTTGGACTTGATTCTTTATGTCAGAGGTTGAAGATGTGCTTTTTTGTAATTTTTTTTGGTTTCAATTTTGTTTTATTTTTTTGTGTGTCATCCAATGTTTAACAATTGAGATATTTCACCTAAAACCTCAGATTTTTTCTGACTTCTCCTGGAAATTTGCCACAAGAAATCTGCATTTGTTCATGGCAACAACTGGTTGAGGCTGAAAAAAGGCTGCCCCCTCAAGGGGATATGTGCAGTCTTGATAAGCATTGAGGGAACATGGAAATTTTAAGTAGGTTGGTTTTGTGGCAGAACTGTCCTTGTCTGCAGTTGAGGGAGAGGAGGCCAGGAATTGAGAAGGGGTGATTGAACATGAAACCCTCCAGGGCTTTAATGGAAGCCTTAATGGAAGAAGGACTTGTAATGTTACTCAGGTTAGTAGAGAGATAGTGGTGGGTTTTTTTGTTGTTTTTTTAAAGCAAAATGAGGTTAAACATTACTCTAGGAGAGGGGATATGAATGTCATATCGAGACTCAGTGACTGTTATTGTTCGGAGACTAACCCTTACAGGGTAAGATCTCTGATTTTTTTTTTTTAAAGAGATACCTCTTAAGAAAAATGGAACAAAACAAAAAGTAAGATTAAGCTGCAATATAAAATAGGCAATCATTCCCATTGTCCTTTCTCACCTCTTCTCAAAACTGGAAACTCCCCTTCTTCCCTTAACCAGCAGTAGAAGTAAATAGAGAGAGAATGTCTATGTCTGACACATCTCACAACCAGCAACCCTCAGCATATAACATGGAGACCATAAAGATTTCCAAGACCCCAAAAGAGGCCAGAGGCCTAATAGCTGTTTTCTGAAGGTCCTTTATCCAAGAAGGGAGGAGGAAGTAGTAAAAACTCCAATTACAAGGAAGGCAAGAAGAGAATAATTGAAGGGAATGAGAGGAAGGAGTCAATGAGGAGACACTGTACCATTGGAAGGAACGTCCATGTGGAGACATGCTGCACATCTAGGAAACGACCTTTAAGGATGGAATTAGATGAAGTAGGGATACAAAGCTATTCCAAATCCACCCTCCCACTCTATACAATTTGCATTTTATCCTCTGAAACCTTAAGTAAAGACCTATTTGGATCTTTGTTGTGTTAGGCATCTAGGTTCACTGGTCAGAAAGAAGGGAAAATACTCTCTCCCTCCCTCCCTCCCCCACCATGCTGGAATGACAAGCACCTACAGTTTTCCTATGAGAAATCAGGCATCAAAAGGAGACCCTTGTGGATGCCATACAACCAGGGAAGGAGGTAGAGTGCTTTCCTGACCTTCTGTTGTTTTTCCCAGAGGAGCACGGTGCACTGCTTCCACCGTGGGCTGAAGATAAAAATGCCTGGGTTATAGATAGATACCCCACTGGCTACAGAGTACAGAGTGAATTGGGATATGCATGTTTAAGACTTGGGATCAAGGGGTGCCTGGGTGGCTGAGTGGGTTAAAGTCTCTGCCTTTGGCTGAGGTCATGATCTCAGGGTCCTGGGATTGAGCTCCATGTGGGGGAAGGTCTCTGCTCAGTGGGGTGCCTACATGCCCCCCCCCCCTCTGCCTGCTTCTCTGTCTACTTGTGATCTCTCTCTCTCTGTGTCAAGTAAATAAATAAAATCTTTAAAAAAAAAAAAAAGACTGGGGATTGAGGTAGGGGCAACAGTTAAAAGATTTGTTTTTTTAAAGATTTTATTTATTTATTTGACAGAGAGGAGAGAGATTACAGGTAGACAGAGAGCGGGGGGTGGGGGGGAAGTTAGGGGAAGCAGATAGCCTGATGCAGGGCTCCATCCCAGGACCCTGAGATCATGACCTGAGCCCAAGACAGAGGCTTTAACCCACTGAGCCACCCAGGCGCCCCAGTTAAAAGATTTTTGAAATAGTTTGAAGAAAGAGGAGGGCCTAAACTAAAGCTTGGGCATATGGATAGAAAGGAAGTGGCCTCATGATATCTCATATCTCTGGGTTTTTGTATATTCTTCTTGCTTCACCTTGACTGGATTGCCCTCACCCCTGTACGCATTCAAATTCAGTGTTAACTCCACAGTGAAGAATTCCACAAGAAGATTCAAGTCTTTCTTCTTTTCTGTATACTTTTTATCTTATAAATAACTTAATTTTAAGAAGGAGATAGTTGAAAACCTTTGCTGACTGCTCCCTGGAATTTAAATTTCTTAAATCTAGAGCACAATGTCTTGGAAAACTGTGATCACCTACATCAGCATGACATAGTTATTAGGACTAAGAACAGAGACCACCTGCGTCAACATGAGTTAGTATTTTGTTCCGGGAAACTTTTGCCCAAAAAAAGATAAGGCTGCAGACTAATAAATAGTTTCACTATTTGAGTCAGGTAATTCCTGCAAATCAATTTATCTGAGACAACAGTTTGCTGATCTAGGCAAACCACTCACTTATCAAACAGCAAAGACCCTCATCTTGCTATGATGATCAATTTTATACTCTTATGTCATGACCAATGCTCAGTCCCAATAGGTTTTTACTTTGAAAGATGCTTCCTAAACCACTTCTGCCTAGATGCCCAACTCTATGAATATCCCCTCTTCTTGTGACATTGCTAACAATCTCTCAAGGTGATGTTCTCCCTTACGATAGAATAAGACATTGTCTAGTGGTGATATTTTGAGGTACTAAACTCCTTTCAGTCTTAACCCTCTGTAGACTAGCACACAGTGGTGCTTAATATTTGTAGGAAGAGGTACTTAATGAAAAATCAACCTATGTTGTTTTCGTTGGATGAGAGTAGATGAATGAAGAGTCAGGGATGCTTCCAACATACTAAGTGTTAACCTGTGCCATTACTTAAGATGGCAAAAACATAAGAGCAGATTTTCAGTGAGAAGATAGTGATTTCAATTCTAGACATGTTGAGTTTGAGATTTCTGTGATGTGAAAATAGAGATGCTCAATTCCATGTTTAATGATGGAAGGCCCCAGATATAACATTTCAGGGAGGTTGGGCACTTGTTTTCTTAATCAGTGGTTTCAAAGTATGGTCGTTAGGCACACAGCATCAGCTCCACCTGGGAACTTACTTGAAAATGCAAATTTTGGGGACTCATGACAAACCTACTGAAGTGAAAACTCTCTGGTTGAGGTTCAGCTTTTTGTGTGTGTGGTTTTTTTTTTTTTTTTTTTTTTTAGCTCTTTGTGTTTTAATGAGCTATCCAGGTGACTGGATGCACCATAAATTTTGAGCACTGTTGCCTTAGAGAGTAATGACAACTATCAAGGTCTGAGACAAAATGTTACCCAAAGTTGCGATGATCTACTTGCTAAGGCGTGCTAATCCTGTGTCCTTTGGAGGGCAGGTCCTCTGTAACAAGGTGGCCTGAGAGGCCATGTAGCAAAGCAATTGAACCTTGCACTTGAAGCATTTGAAGCTGGCTATACCATTTTCTACTTGTGTGTCTTAAGGAGTCAGTTGCTTAGCTTTTCCCAGCCTAGGTTTCTCATCTGTAAAATGGGAATACTAATAGTACCTACCTCCTTGAGTTCTTTTGATGATTAAGTAAATTGATATATGGAAGTACTTAACGCCTATAATGAGTTTGTTGCTCTAAAAATTTTCACCTCTTTACAAAGTCACTGCCCTTCTATTTGTCTAACTAAATATTTCCTGTCTTTATAAGTCTCACCTGTCTGTGTTTCTACTGGTTAGCCATAGCATTAGGTATCTCACATTGCTCGGCCCATAGGACGTATTCAGTAAATATATTCATTGAGTGAATGCACACTGTAGTCCTCATTTCCTTATTTCTTGTCTAAGTTTTATAGCTTTTATTATCAGTACCTCTTGTTTTGGCACTTAATTATATATTGTTATATTTATGCCTTGTTTCCTAATTGTATTATAAGCTCTTAGAGGGGAGGTATTATGCCACACTTACGTTTTCCACCTACGCAGCTCCTGGTACAGTATTGACAATATAAAGGGAATTCAATAATAATTTGTGCAAAATAAAAAACTCAATTTTTTTTTCATTTCAAATTCTTTCACCCTGTTAAATTTTTGCAATTTCTTATCCCTACCCCGGCAATGACAGCAATTTCAAAATCCTAAATCTCTACTTCCACTTTCTCCCAAGAATCACAAGATGAAAAGAACAGGGATTCTTTTATTTCTGGTGTCATTCTGTATTATGGCTTTTATTATTTTGAGCCTCCATGTCAACCTCATAAATTTAGCCTAATATTTCTAAAATTCTTTCTTGAGTCAAAGCTAGGGTATTGTGAATGACCTGTTACCCTTAACCAGAATAATGTTGTGCCATCTTTATCTCTCTGGAAATACACCTCTAAGGCCTCTAATACACCTCTAATCTTAATATGATGTTCCTTATACTTGATGCAGTCTTATTTTTACCAGCAGTTTCCTTCAGCTTTTCTTTAGCCCTTCAATAACTTCCCTGCTACACTCAGTGTAGCACTGAGTTGAAATTCTGCTAGCAAAAAGGATTGAAAATACCTCTTATGTAGTTAAGCTCCTTCAAGTATATGGAAAATTAGTGTAATGTATATAATGAAAAAAAGCCAGCTTTGGAGTCCTATAGATCTGAGATACAAATTTGAGCTCTGTTATAATTTTTTGTATGGCTTTCAGTAAGCTACTCAACATGACTGAGTCTACTTACTGTAAGTAGGGGCATAAATATTCACCTTATGGTGTTATGTAAGGCAATTAAATAAGACAAGTTATGTATTGTACACAGCACATGGAAGATATTCAATAAATGGTAGATATTATTATAAAACAAAAGAAGAGAGCAAAACACTGTAAATCTCAGAAACAGGCCACTCTAGAGTCTGCATGGTATCATTATAAAATAGGGCCTCTGGTATTGTGGACATTATTTCTATTCTAAAATTCTATTTAAATTCTGTTCAAGAATGGCCTCATCAAATCTCAAATCACTTTACTTTTGATAGTCTTCAAATAAGATCTCCTAATTAATGATATAGCTGAAGGGTCTCTTTATACAGTGTAAACCTGTCACACTTTTCCCCTAGAAACTCCATTCACTGGTCACCCGGGATTCAGTTACTGAGGGAGTTTTCCTAATCCTTAGGCAAAGGCTGCTACAGATAACTACTTGTTCACAAAGCCCTTCTCAGTACTTTCTCTGGTAAACCTTGAGTGTCCTTCCTCTAGGGTCTGTTAGAAATAGTTGCTCTCTGCAAGGGCTTTCTGATTTTTTTCACAAAATTCTAGCAGGATCAGTGAGAAACTGGAAATCTAGTGACAAGTTATTTCTAATCCAGAAGGACAGATGTATTCAAGAAGAAAACAGAAAAGCTTTTCTAGGTAGGCAAGATCAATGTAGTCCTGGATGGCTGAGGGACTTCTGAAGGATTATTTGGAAATAAGAATATAGTGAAATACAAACATGTTACATAATTCATAAGGAGACTATATATATATTTTCTTTCCTGCAAATTACCTGAAATAAAATTGCTGATTAATTAATTAATTAATCCTGAATCCATCTGTACCACTGACTGACACAGGAGAATATCTGCTACCATTTCTGTCCTCCTCCATCATCTCCTGCAGGGCCCAGAGCTACTTGGGGAACCACCACGGGGGAAATAGCATTCTTGAATAACTTGGGGTTCAGAAGAAGAGGCAGGGAAGAGCCAGTTTACAGAAGTTAACTTTATAGGACTCATATCCAGCCAAGGGGCAGACTTGGCTACAGACCGCATATCTTCTTCACATCACCAAGTGGGACTTAATTTATATTAATAGGCTGTCTCTATTTTAATTTTAATTTTTTAAAGATTTATTTTTTATTTGAGGGGGGGAGAGAGAGAGAGAGAGAGGGAGAAAGAGAGAGAAGGGAGGGAGAGAGAAGGGAGAGAATCCCAAGCAGACTCCCTGTTGTATGTCAGGTCCCAGGCTCCATGTGGGGCTTCATGTGGGGCTCCATGTGGGGCTTGATCTCATGACCCTGAGATCATGACCTGAGCAGAAATCAAGAGTCAGATGCTTAACTGACTGAGCCACTCAGGTGCCCAAATAGGGCTTTCTCTATTTTAAAAGGCAAATCTCTCTCTAGACACTCCAGTCATTCACACATTGGCATGAGTTGCTTACTTGAATTCAGTGAGTTATTGCTGCCTGATTGTTTATGTTAATGAAACCTATCACAAATGTGTGATGGATTGACTAGAAGAGTAAACCACTGGTACCTACAAACAATGCTTATGTCAATTAAATTATAGCTAAACATTCTTTATGCTGTAATTTTTTTTTTAAGATTTTATTTATTGGGGCACCTGGGTGGTTCAGTCCTTAAGCATTTGCCTTCAGCTCAGGTCAAGACCCCGGGGGTCCTGGGATGGAGCCCCTCATCAGGGTCCATTCTTGGCAGGAAGCCTGCTTCTCCCTCTTCTCCCTCCCTGCTTCTCCCACTCCACTCCTTGTGTTCCCTCTTTTGCTGTGTCTCTCTGTCAAATAAACAAATAAATAAATACAAATCTTACATAAAATCTTTATTTTTTTTTAGTTATTGGAGAGAGAGAGTGAGCGAGAGAGAGTGAGCACGAGTAGGGGTAGGGGTGGCGGCGGGGGAGGGCAGAGGCAGAGGGAGAAGCAGACTCCTCACTGAGCAGGGAACCTGATGGGGGCTCAATCCCAGGGCCCTGGGATCATGACTTGAGCTGAAGGCAGATGCTTAACTGACTGAGCCACCCCCCCTTCTGTGCTGTAATTAATGTTCATTCTCTATCCTTCCTCTCAGGAGAAAAGTAAAGGAGTGTTCTTTATTCTTGTGTAGACATGGTTCCCAGTCCTTTCACTTAGGACTATAAAGAAGTATGTGTGGAGTCAGAATAGTCAGAATGTTGTCACTATTCAAGTCTGTGCTTGATTTGGGAAGCTCCTTCTGGTTTGTGCACTTACTAGTTATTTCAGTGCTCTTTCCCTGTCATGGTGTATGTGTTTTGTTTCATGAATTCTTAGTATCTTGGAAAATTAGTCTACATTTACTTCTAATTCCTGTCTTCTATCCACTTTTGAAATTTTTGTAATCCAAATTTCATCCCCACCATTTTACTACTACAGTTCTCAAGAAATAATGTCTCCTTCTCTTGGTCAAATTTGAAGGTCTCCTCTCTATATTCACTCATTCAATTTCACATCAGAATTGAGTATCTTCTCATAAGTCTTTGATTTAGTGGGTTTTCTCCCATCTCTTAGAACACCTGTTGTAGTCACTTCTCTTCTAATGCCCATAATCAAAAGTAAGGATTCCTTCAAGATTTTTCCACTGCTTAAACCAGTGGTTTCCAATCTTGACTGTATATTAGAATCACCTGGGAAAGCTTTAAATACTAATGATGACTGGGTCCCACTCTCAGAAGTTCTGATTTAATTATTCTGGGGTATATTCTTTGTACTGGGAGTTTTTATTAATAGCTCCCCAGGTAATTCTAACACTCGGCCAAGATTGAGAACTGTGTTAAACTATAAGAATTCAGATTCCAAGGGGGGCACTCTTATTTTCTTGGAAGTTCAAACAGGATTGTCTCAAGTGCCCATCCTGTGGGAAAGCCCAGATTTTTTTTTAAGGTAACTGCAATTCCTGAGGGCTAACATTGTCATGGTCCCTTCCAGTTCCAAGTTCCTAACTTTCTGAACATTTGGTATCATTGGCATCTCATTTCCTTTTTTAAAAAAATATTTATTTATTTGAGAGAGAGTAAAAGTAAGAAAGATCACAGAACTCTGGAGAGGGAGAAACAGACTTGCCACTGAACAGAGAGCCCAATGTGGGGCTTGATCCCAGGACCCTGGGATCATGACCTGAGCTGAACCAACTGAACCACCCAGGTGTCTCTGCATCTCATTTCCTAAAGCTGTTGGTCCTCTTGCCTCTGGCTCTACACAAGTCACAGTGTAGAACTTGGACCCCTTTCCTTCTATCTCTGAGCCACACACTGAAGGCAGTTTTATGATGGCAGGCTTTACTGAAGGTTTGGATCAATATAAAGGTTTTGTGTCAATGTAAGAATTTTAAATTGAAGCAAATAGTTAAGGGTAGTTTTTACATAGACTCCAACTTCCAGCCACATATACGAGCCTGCTTTTCTTTGAAACCTTTCTCATCTTAATTTTCCTCATATTCTAAGTAATTTAGATCTCCATCCCTTTGGCACCTCTTTGCAGCAGTCTTTTCTTACCACTGTCTTAAAATGGAATGGGATAGTATGCAGATCAATTTTTTTCCTCTGGTATAAATTACATCGCCTCATGCCTCTTTCCTTACCCCTACTGTCCTTAGAAGACAGAAATTCCGGGTGCCTAAGTGGCTCAGTGGGTTAGGCCTCTGCCTTTAGCTCCGGTCATGATCTCGGGGTCCTGGGGTCAAGCCCCGCATCGGGCTCTCTGCTTGGTGGGAAACCTGCTTCCTCCTCTCTCTGCCTGCCTCTCTGCCTATTTGTGATCTCTCTCTGTCAAATAAATAAACAAACAAACAAATAAATAAATAAGAAATCCCTACATTCACTTCTGGCTGTAAACATCATTTTTTTTCCCATCCTACCATAATGTCTTCAGTCATCTGTTACTGTGGTAGGCAGAATCCAACAGTGTCCCGTCGAGATGCCCATCTTCTAGTTATTCAATCAAACACTTATGTAGGTACCACTGTGAAGGAATTTTCCAGATGTGGTTAGTGTTATGGACCTTAAAATAGGAAGATTATGCTGGATTATCTAGTGGTTACAATCTAATTGGATGAGCTCTGAAAAGCAGAGGTCAATAGAACAGAAAATCTTGCCAAAAACCCAAGAATATGAAGGATCTTGATGTGTGATGAGGACATTTCGATCAATGACATTCTGTACATCTAGCCCAAGTAGCATAGTAAATGTATGACTTTCTTACTCCCTGTGGCCAAAATAAATAGCAACAATGGAATATAAAAGGAAGGAGGGGAAAGAGGCCATTTCAAAAACAATCATCTCTATAAACCAAGAAAGTAATATAAGAGTGACAAAGTGAATGGGGCTGAATCTCCCACTCATGGGTCTCCGAGTCATTTGTGCTCGAGATTTGCCATAGATCTTACAGGATAAAGGGTAGGGAAAGGGAAGTCAGAAGCCAGAGATTGGGGTAAGGCTACCTCCCTTATTAAAGGAAGATTAAAAATGGACACACTCTAGCTGACCTCTGCTTTGGGCTCTGAGAGAGCTCTGGGCTTAGAGAAGCAGAAGATAGTAGACACAGTCATAGGACCAGTAACTAAACTAGAGCATCCCTTGTTTTGTAACCAAGCCGGCAACATCTACAATAACTCTATAAATAAGACCCCAAATCACTGTGATAAGGTTCTGGTCTGGGGTTTGGAGGTCTGCATGAAGCAACTGAAAAATCAGTAGACTGATACAGATGTGGTGGGGGAGGGGCATTGAAAAATGAAAAAAGGAAAAGCCTCTTACAATGTATTTATAATCTGCCCTTCCCCCTCCCCCCCATAAATAGTCATGGAGAAATCCGATGCCGGAACAGACAGACAAGAAAAATTAATGGTCAAAACAGGAATTTATTCCAATGAAAAAAGACTTAAAATAATTGTGCTTAGGATATTCAAAGAAGTGAATGAGGCATGATTTCCATTTTAAAAAGGCAATAATTATTAATCAGCACCAATAAAAACAAAATAAAATAGTTATAAAATAGAATTGATTATAAATCTTAGAAATGAAAAATAGAGTCATTGAAATAAAAATATATTTCTTTCAGTTATATATTACAAAGTTAAAAACCATTCCAAAACTTAGTAGTTTAAATCAACAGCCCTCTCATCATTCTGGGTCAGGACCTTAGGCGGTACTTAGTTAGTAGCATTGGCAGGGGTGACTTGGCTACAGTCAGCTGGGCTAGAAGGTTCCAGAAGTCTTTATTCACAAGCCTCAGGGGTTTACCATGTGACTCTTTTCTATCCACCTGGTGTCTTATCATTCATTAGTCTGGTCCATGCTCTGTTAAAGCATGGTGGCTGGTTTTCTTGAGGGAGTATGAAAGCAGAAGTGGCCAGCCTTTTAAAGAATTGGAATTGGCACTTCTGCTACAGTTTATTGTTCAAACAAGTCATAGGGCTGACCCAGATTCATGGGGAAGAGACATAGACTCAGCCTATTCCTTTCAGGAGTAGCAAAGCGTCAGTGCAAAAAACACGTGGGGTGGAAGATGGTGTGTGATGATATCTGGAAACATAATCTACTATATGAGTAGACTGAATAAATTTTATAGATAAACAGTGAATTACAGGATGGGACTGAAGAATTAACCAGAACACAGCATGAAGAAAAGATATAAACCAAATTAAAGTGCTATTAAGAGAATAGATTAATTGGTAGAATTGAGTGTAGGATAAAGAAGCAATATTTGGTGAGATAGCTGCTAAAATTTTTTCCAAAACTGAAGAAATAACATGTCCTAAGATCAAACTATCTCTGGATAACATGTAACATAAATAATAACCTATACCTAGAAATAATATAATGAAATTGCAGATGTCAAGGTAAAAAAGAAATTGTTTAGAGCTATCAGAGAGTTACTTTCCAATGGAATGAGAAATGAAACTTAGATTGATATGTTCCAGAATGAAATGCAACATTGTCAATGTATTGATAATATTATCTTCCATCTAAAACTTACATCTAAGCTATAAATCAAGATTGTTTGCAAATATAAGACATTTTCAGTCATTTTAAGTCTTAAAGAGTTTATAATCTATAGAGTCTAGTTAAATTTTCAAGACAAAAAAATCAGCTGAAAGAGAGGGATACAAGAAACAATGTCAAACACAGAAATTAATAAAATACAGTTAAAGGCAACACAACAATTTTGTTTTCAAAGTTGTTGATCCTAAAATTTTAAACAAAATAATAAGATGAGGGTAGTTGATGTAAAAGACTGCCAAGATCCTTGTCATTGTCAGGAAGAAGGAAAAATTGTGGAGTAACTCTAGGCTTTGTGAGGACAATTTATGGTTGATTGCATATGTTAAAATTTAAGATTAAGACATAAGATTAAAAACCAGCAGAAGTTTGTATAGAAAATATAGAGTACTTTATCAAATCATTCAAAGGCAAAGGATTGAAAAGAATAGGGAGATAACAGAATATAAATTAAAGATGTCAGAAATAAGCCCAAATATGTCTGAAGTAACACTAATATATAAGGATTAAATTGCTCTATTAAAGAAAAATGATCAGATTTTTCTAAAGTCCATCTATATGCTACTTTATAAACTATATAGCCCTTATAAATAGAGGGCTATATAGCAATATGGAAAATATAATTTAAAGCCAAAAGTGTGAATAGAAATAATGGCACTATATAATAATGCAGTGAATAGCCCATCAAGAAGATCTAATAATCATAATTGTTTTTCTCATTCACAACATAGCTTCAAGATATATAAGACCCAAGTTGACGGAATTAGAAAGACAATTGGATAGGTCTACAATTATAGTAAGAGATTCAAAGGCATTCCATCATAACTGAGTAACTTCTGCTGTAACAGACCACAAGTTAATAATGGTGTAGAACAGTTTTGTATACTCCACAGGCCACAGGTGTGCTAAAATATTGTCCTTCTCACACTTTTGATCGCTGAGTGGGTGTGGGGTGCCTGGGATATCTTTGCACCCTCAGCAGTTGGGAGCTGCCTCAAACATAAAACAAATCATGTGCCAGTTGAAAATGGTGAGAAAAGACTAAAAACAAAACAAAACACCAAAAACTCATAATACCTAGCACAGGGAACAGAGTCAGAAATTAGCATATTATACACAGATTCAAGGTATTTATTTTGGTATAAACTCTCTGCAGTATAATTTGGTAATGCTTTTAAAAATCCTTGGAATTTTGCATCTGTTTGGATTCAGCAATAACAGTTATAGAAAGTTTTGTTAAGAGTATAGTTACACAAATGTGCAAGTGTACAAGCCTAAGGATGTTCATCATAGTGTTATATGTAACATAGAATAATTGAAAGTCATCTAAATGTCCAAATATATGGAACTGATTACAATATACATCCAATTATATGATAGAGTACTATGTGATATTAAAAGTGATATAGAAATGAACCAGAAATTTTGGGGGTTTGTAGCACAGCTTCCCTGATCCGAACTTGTGGAGACATTGCTAATGTATTGAAGCATTTCTTTTCATGTAGAACATGGTCTCAAAATCCTTTTAATATTAAGCTCTAAGCAGCTATAATCAGGATCAGAAATAAAAGGAAACATGAAACTTAGGAGCCATACCTATCCTTAGAGGAATAGCTAATGACATAGAAAAATATTCTTTATGTATTGTTAAGGGAAAAAGTAGATTACCAAGGAGTACACGCTGATGATTACATTTTCTTTAAAGAGTATTCATGCTTACATAGGTATAGATAAAAATGTTGAATATTAAAAGTAATTATTTTCAAGTGATAGGATGGTATGTGATTTTTATTTTCATTTATTTTCCATTGTGAGACTGTACTTGAAGTAAGAAAAATAAAAAGATTGTACTCATCTGTTAAGCCCTAGCATCTAAAAACCCTTTCTCCTATTGAATCACTTTTTCTCTTGACTCCCTTAGGTGTCTGAGCCTCTTTCCTTGCACTTATCAGAGTTTGACCTTTGTTCAAGTAATCTGTGTATATGCATCTTTCCCTTCAACTAGATTGGAGGATCTGGAGTGTAGTGACTCTTACTTAACACAAGTGGATTGCTCTTAACAGGTGCCAGGACACATTGTATTGAATTGAACTGACTACGTGAGAGCATCGACTCCATACACCCTATGCTCAAGTACAGAGTCTGTAATCCAAAGCTCTGATTGCAAGTGTCTCTGGAACCTTGAGAGGGAAGAAACTGGCCTGTCAGACTCAGTGGCCTTCTTGAGTGCCCTCGCAGAGCTTTCCCCATACAACATTTTCATTTTGTGCAGGCAAAGGCAGATATTTTAGTTCTCCTTTGTGGACCTTGGTAAGATGGATATTTAGGCAATACTTTTCCAGTTTTCTGTCTGTAGCAGAGGTAGAGTTCACCTTCTTAGAAGTTCTTGAAGACAGCAGAAGAAGACTGTTTTCACCTCTGAACCCTAAAGGCTATGATGTGATATTGTCAGAAAGGCTGAGCTGGAATAATTTCTCCACGGGACAGAATATATTCAGTGATCCGGGAAAGCAGTTCCCTTGCTCTGATGCCTTTGTCTGTGTCTTCAGGACTAATCTGGTAGAAGGCACATTAAAGAGCAAGGAATCTAAACTCAGGACTAGAAGTGGAGTGAGTGGAAGAGAGAAACTTCTGGGACCTAATTAATGGAACACACAGAGAAGCAACCTGGGCCTAAAAAAAAAAGACCCTGGCTGGGCTCAAAAATAGGAGTATAATTATTTCCAGGAGAATTAAACTAAATATTACCATCAGTTAATTTTTTCTTAAGTTAAAGCTTCAACAACCACAGCAAATCCCAGTGTTGGAGTCACTCTTTGTCATTGCTTTGCTTTTACATGGGTCCTTACCAAATCTTTTCAGGAGAGAAAAAAAAAAATGCCTTCTTTTTAATGATCTTCAAAGGAGGAAAGTACATAACCTTTCCTGGTACGCTGTTCCAGAGGTGAGCAATACATGCTTGAAACAGAAAGATATTACATGTGTAACTGACAGTAAAATTGAGGACTATGCCCTTTTGTGCTATGCTTAATAGATATGAGACTAATGATCCTGGTTCTCATTATTATAAAACTTCACATATATGACAACTGCTACTAGCACCAGAGTTATAATCATTAGAAGATTTAGATGTGCCTAAAGTTTACTGCAGTCTTTCCTATTACTTGTGGGTGGTTAAGGTGGTCATTTGGGTGGCAGAATCATTTGAGTCTAAATCTGTATGTCATTTTTTGTGGGTCATGGAGAATAGGATAAACCACATCTATGCCAGTAAAATAACAATATGGTTACAAATCTCCCCACATTATGGAGCTCATTTTTTCTTCAGACATCTTTATTTTTAAATTGTTAGTCATAGAAACAGAACATTCTAGAGCTGATCAGGAATGCTAAAATCATCTACGCTAATCTGACAATTCTCCAGGGGAGAACTGGAGGACTTTGAGTTAGTCCATGAGCTGGTCTAGAACATAAGAGTTTGAGTTAGTAGACGAGCTGGTCTAGAACATAAGCTTCCTGACTTCTAGTCCTGGGCTTTTCACATCACACCATTCTGCAGCTAGGCCTCTTCCTCTCTACCAGGGGTGTTCAGAGGCAGACCTGTCACACCAGGGTCATGTTCATGCTATGGTAAGCGTGGTTTGTGGACCTGTGTCACACTGATGGCTATTTGTTGCGGGTCCATGATGTGCCACGTAAAGAAAGTGAAAGTAAATGTTGAGAAACTTTTATATACAATTGGACAACATAATTGATGTCTGTTCAGTGTAATAATAAATGATTTGGGCCAGTGTTTTTTTCATGTAGAAAGGTTAAATTTAAGAATATTTTATTGTTGGGGCACCTGGGTGGCTCAGTCGTTACGCGTCTGCCTTCGGCTCGGGTCATGATCCCAGGGTCCTGGGATTGAGCCCCACATCCGGCTCCCTGCTCGGCAGGAAGCCTGCTTCTCCCACTACCATTCCCTCTGCTTGTGTTCCCTCTCTCGCTGTGTTTCTCTCTGTCAAATAAATAAAATCTTTAAAAAAAAAAAAGAAAAAAAAGAATATTTTATTGTTGTATTTGTTTATGAGTTTTAGCAGTTTTATGGTGGAGTCTTTCAAGTTTTCTATACAGAGTACCATGTCATCTGCACATAGTGAAATTTTCCTTCTTCCTTACCGATTTGGATGCCTTTTATTTCTTTTTGTGTCTTATTGCTGTGCCTAGGATTTCCAGGCACATGATGGAGTGGACATCCTTATCTTGTTCCTAACATAGGGGAAATGCTCTCAGTTTTTTCCCGTTGAGGATAATGTTCACTCTGGGTTTGTCATACACAGCCTTTATTGTGTTGAGGTATAACCTAGTTTATTGAGGATTTTTATCAGAAATGCATGTTATACTTTGTTGAATGTTTTTTCTGCATCTGTTGAAATGATCATATGATTCTTATCCTTTCTTTCTTTGATGGGATATATTACATTGATTTATATGTGAGGATTGAACCACCATTGCAGTCCAGGAATAAATCTCACTTGATCATGGTGAATGCTTTTTTTAATGTATTGTTGAATTTAGTTTGCTAGTATTTTGTTGCATTTACATTCACCAGAAGTATTGGCTTGTAGTTCTCTTTCTTCGTGGTGTCTTTATCTGGTTTTGTTATCAGAGTAGTGCTGATAACAGCACTCCTCGAATGAATTTGGAAAATTTCCTTCCTTTTCTTTTTTTTGGAATAGTTTTGAGAACAATAGTTATTAACTCTTCTTTAAATGTTTGTTATACCCAACTAATAAATTGTTAAACACTACATCAAAAACTAATGATGTACTATATGTTGGCTAACTGAACATAAAAATAATAGAAAAAAAATGTTTGGTAGAATTCTTCTGTGAAGCTCTCTAGCCCTGGACTTTTATTTGTTGAAAGTTTTTTCATTATTGATTCAATTTCTTTTCTGGTAATTAGTCTGTTCAAATTTTCTATTTCTTCATGTTTCACTTTTGGTAGGTTATATGCTTCTAGGAATTCATCCATTTCTTCTAGGTTGTCCAATTTGTTGACATACAGTTTTTCATAATATTGCCTTGTAATTGTATTTCTGTGCTCTTTGTTATTTCTCCTCTCTCATTTGTGATTTTGCTTATTTGGGTCCTTTCTCTTTTTCTCTTGATAAATCTGGGTAGATGTTTACCAATTTTACTGATTTTTTTTTCCCCCCAAAGAACCAGATCCTGGTTTCTTTCTTTTTTTTTTTTTTAAAGATTTTATTTATTTATTTGACAGAGAGAAACACAGCGAGAGAGGGAACACAAGCAGAGGGATGGCAGCAGGAGAAACAGGCTTCCTGCCGAGCAGGGAGCACGATGGGGGGCTCGATCCCATGACCATGGGATCATGACCTGAGCCGAAGGCAGACGCTCAACGACTGAGCCACCCAGGCGCCCCCCAGATCCTGGTTTCAATGATCTGTTCTGTTATTGTTGTTGTTTTTAGTTTCTATTTCATTTATTTCCGCTCTGATCTTTATTATTTCCTTCCTTCTGCTGGTTTTAGGTCTTGTTTGTTGTTGTTGTTTTTCCTAGTTCCTTTACGTATAGGGTTAGGTTGTTTATTTGAGATTTTCCTTGCTTCTTGAGGTTTACCTGTGTTTCCATAAACTTCCCTCTTGGAACTGCTTTTGCTGTTTCCCAAAGGTTCTGAACTATTGTGTTTTCATTTTTTTTTTCTATGTACTTTATTTATTCTTTTATTTCCTGGTTGACCCATTTATTGTTTCGTAGTATGTTCTTTAGGGGCGCCTGGGTGGCTGGCTCCATGGGTTAAAGCCTCTGCCTTTGGCTCAGGTCATGATCTCAGGGTCCTGGGATAGAGCCCCACATTGGGCTCTCTGCTCAGTGGGGACTGCTTCCCTCTCTCTCTGCCTGCCTCTCTGCCTGCTTGTGATTTCTCTCTGTGTGTCAAATAAATAAAATCCTTAAAAAAAAAAGTAGTATGTTATTTAACCTCCATGTATTGTGGTCTTTTCAGATTTTTTTCTTGTGTTTCTAGTTTCATAACATTGTGGTCAGAAAAGATGCATGGTATGACTTCAGTCTTTTTAACTGACTGAGGCTTGTTTGTGGCCTGGTATGTGATCTGTTCTGGAGAATGTTCCATGTGCACTCGAAAAGAATGTGTATTCTGCTGTTTTAGGATGGAATGTTCTGAGTATGTCTGTTAAATCTATCTGGTCCAGTGTGTCACTCAAAGCCATTATTTCCTTGTTGATTTTCTGTTTAGATGATCTGTCCATTGCTGTAAGTGAGGTATTAAAGTCCTCACTATTATTGTATTATTATCGATTAGTTCCTTTATACTTGTTGTTAACCCTTTTGTGTATTTGGATGCTTCCAAGTTGGGTGCATAAATATTTGCAGTTGTCACATGGTCTTGTTGGATTGTCCCTTAATTATTACATAGTGTCTATCATTGTCTCTTGTTACAGTCTTTGTTTTAAAATCTAACTTGTCCAATATAAGTATTGCTAGTCCAGCTTTTTAAAAAATATTTAATTAATTTATTTATTTTAGAGAAAGAGAGAGGGAGAGAGAGCAGGAGGAGGAGCAGAGGATGAGGGAGAAGAACAAACAGACTCTACCATGCTGAGCATGAAGCCTTACAGAGGACTTTATCCCATGACCCTGAGACCCTGACCTGACTTAAAAATCGAGAGTTGCGTGCTTAACCAACTGATCCACCCAGGTGCCTCAGTGGTTTTTTTTTTTTTTTTTGACATCCGTTTGCGTGATAAATGTTTTTCCATCCCCTCACTTTCTTTTTTTTTTTATTTTTAAAGGTTTTATTTATTTATTTGACACAGAATGAGAGAGAGATCACAAGTAGGCAGAGAGGCAGGCAGAGAGAGGTGGAGAAGCAGGCTCCCTGCTGAGCAGAGAGCCCCATGCGGGGCTTGATCCCAGGACCCTGAGATCATGACCTGAGCTGACCCACTGAGCCACTCAGGTGCCCCCTCCATCCCCTCACTTTCAATCTGCAGGTGACTTTACATCAAAAATGAGTCTTTTGTAGGCAGCATATAGATGGGTCTTGTTTTTTTCTTTAATCTATTCTATAACCATATGTCTTTTGATTAGAGCGTTTAGTAAATTTACATTGAAAGTAATTTTTGATAGATTTTATTACCATTTTATTACTTGTTTTGTGGTTGTTTCTGAAGATTTTCTCCGATCTTTTCTCTCTTTCATAGTTTGCTGGTTTTCTTCAGTGATATATTTGGATTCCTTTCTCTTTGTTCTTTATATATTTATTAGCGGTTTTTGATTTGTGTTTATCATTCGGTTTGTATATACTATATTTTGCATAGCAGTCTATGTTAAGTTGATAGTCATTTAAGGTTGAATTCGTTATTCACTCCTCTCCTACCCACATTTCAGGTTTATGGTGTCATGTTTTAAATCCTGTTATTTTGTGAGTTCCTTCACTGATGTTTTTTTTTTTAACAGAAATAATCATTTTTACTGCTTTTGTGTTTTCTCCTTTCATACTGTGATTTTTGGTCTCTCCTGTCCACTCAGAGTCCCCTTTAATATTTCTCACAGGGTTGGTTTAGTGGTCATGAACTCTTTAATTTTTGTTTGTCTGGGAAACTCTTTATCTCTCCTTCTGTTCTGAATGATAGCCTTGCTGGTTAGAGTATTCTTGGCTGCAGATTTTTTCCATTCAGTACTTTGAATATATCATGCTCTTATTTTCTGGCTTGAAAAGTTTCTGCTGAAAAATCTGCTGATAGCTTTATGGGGTTCTTTGTACGTAACTGTCTTCTTTTGTCTTGCTGCTTTTTATTAACTAATTAATTAATTAGAGAGAGAGGTGGGGGGAGAGGCAGAGGAAGAGGGAGAGAGAGAATCTTTTTTTTAATTTTATTTATTTTTTTACTGTTAAGTTTTATTTGACAGAGAGAGCGAGAGAGAGAGATCATAAGTAGGCAGAGAGGCTTTTTTTTAAATTTTATTTATTTTTTTACTGTTAAGTTTTATTTGACAGAGGAGAGAGAGAATCTTAAGCAGGCTCCATGCCCAGTGTGGAGTCTGACATGGGGCTTATGAACCTGAGATCATGACCTGAGCCAAAATCAAGAGTTGGATCCTTAACCAACTAAGCCACCCAGGTGCCCCTTTTAATATTTATTTCACTATATTTTGCCATTTTAACTACAATATATCTTGATGTGGATCTACTTTTGTTGAGTTTGGTGGGGGGTAGTTGCAGTGGTTCCTCTATGCTTCTGGATCTAAATATCTGTTTCCTTCCACAGATTAGGGAAGTTTTCAGCTATTATTTCTTCAGATAAATTCTCTGTCCCCTTTTCTCTATCTTCTTCTGGGACTCTTGTAATATGAATGTTACTATATTTGATGGAGTCACTGAGTTCCCTCAGTCTATTCTCATTTTGCATAATTCTTTTTTCTCTCTTTTATTCAGCTTGATTACTTTCCATTACTGTCCACTAAATCATTCACTAAATGATTAGTGAATCATTCACTAAATTTAGTCCACTAAATCACTAATTAATTCATTCCTCTGCTTCTTCTATCTTGTTGTTCATTCTATCAGAGGTGTCTCTCATTTCATTTATTGGGGACTTTATCTTTGCTATGCTATTCCTTATGTGTGTTAATGGTCTCACTGATGTCCTCTATTTTTTTCTCCAGTCCAGTGAGTATCCTTATGATCATTGCTTTAAATTCTCTATCATGCGTGTTACTTGTATCTGTTTCACTTAGATCGCCAGCTGTGGTCTCGTTCTGTTCTTTCATTTGGGACAAATTCCTCTGTCTTATTTTTTCCTAGTCTTTTTGCCTGTTTCTTTATGTTAGGATAGTCAGCCACATCTTCTGTTTTTCAGGGTTATGTCTTTATAAGAAGAGGTCCTGTAGTGCCCTGCAGTATAGTATTCCCCCTCCCGCTTGGCCTGGTGGTTCTGAGAGTGTCTCCCATGTGTGCTGCATATGCTCTGCTATTATGTCCTGGCTGCTTTATCCTTCAGGCCAGCATCTGCTGAGGTTCTCTGTGCCTCTCCTGTGGGCAGTGTTTTGTCCCTGGCCTGAATGTGGTGTAGCTTAGGTATGTTTTGGTCTGCTTATGAAATTTTCTTAAACTTGTTAGGGAAAAAAAAGAAATATAAATAAATAAATAAATAAATAAGAAAGAGAGAGAGAGAAAAAGAAAGAAAGAAAGAAAGAAAGAAAGAAAGAAAGAAAGAAAGAAAGAAAGAAAGAAAGACGTGTTGCCACTGCCACCAGAACCAACATCTTGTAAGAGGCCCCCGTTGGGAGGCCCCCGTCGGGAGACATGGCGTTGACAGGGGTTTGGGCCAGGCTTCCTGGGGAGAGAACCAGAAGTACTGTGAATGAGGCAAGCATAATTGGGAAGAGCCGTTTCTTCTGGAGCGCAGGGCACCTGGTGTAAGCACGTTAGGTACTGAGCGTCAGCACTGCACTGATTCCTGCTGGTGGCTGTGTTTATGTTGAGAATCAGGAAAGGGATATGGTGCCTGTCACTTCTTTTGTTCCCAGAGAGGACTGTCTATGAATGCTGCCTCTCTGGGACATGCTCCAAGATAAGCAACTAACCTCCTCACTGTGTGCCCCAAGTGTACCTCAGATCATAATTTCCACACTGTGTGTTCATGGGCTATTTGTCCTGCCTTTTCTCCAAGAGCAGTTCTATGTCCTCTGAGCTCTCTCAGAGCCAAGCACACTGACCCTTAAAACCCCAGGCTTTAAGCCCTATTATTTGCAAAAACTCGCAAGATTTACTGCCCCCTCACTTTCCAAGCCAATTGCTATGGGGATTTATTTTCTCCATATGCTCCCCAGGGTGCTAGTCTTCTCTTGCCCTTCTCCATGACCATGACTCCCTCCCCACCACAGTGGAAACGATCTGTTTCTCTCCTATGTTGCATCTCTGTACTTCCTACCTTCTTTGATGTGGCCTTTTCTCTACGTTTAGTTGTGGAGCTTGTTTTGCCAAGATCGATTTCTGGGATCTTTCTGTGGATGATTTGAAGGTTATCTAGTTGTATTTGTCTCCATTACCCAAATTTAGTTGTATTTGTGGAATGAGTCAAGTCATCCTCCTATTCTGCTGCCATTTTGCAAAGAACTCTTCACCTTTTTTTTTTTTTTAAGATTTTCTTTATTCCAGAGAGAGAGTGGGGGTGAGGGGAGGGAGGAGCAGAGGGAGAGGGACAAGCAGAGTCTGCGCTGAGCATGGAGCCCAATGGGGGGGCTTGATTTTAGGACCCTGAGATCATGACCTGAGCCAAAACTAAGAGTTGGCTGTTTAACTGACTGAGCCGTCCAGGCATCCCAAAGATTTTAATTTTGATGTAAGTGTAGTAGTTTGCATTTGTTTCCCCTTCCTGAGGAGACCTATCTATAAATATGTTGCTAAGCCCAATGTCCAAGAAATTACTGCTGGGTTTTTTTTTTTTGTTTTTGTTTGTTGTTTGTTTTTTAAATAGTTCTTTGGTTTCAGGTTTTAAATTTAGGTCTTTAATCCATTTTATTTCTGTGAATGGTGTATGAAAGTGGTCCAGTTTCATTATTTTGCATGTAGCTGTCCAATTTTCCCAACCCTGTTTATTGAAGAGACTTTCCTTCCCCTTTGTATATTTTTGCCTCCTTTTTGATTGATTAGTTGGCCATAGAAGTGTGGGTTAATTCCTGGGCTCTCTACACAGTTCTGTTGATCTATATGTCTATTTTTGTGTGAGTACCATACTGATATAGTATACTATAGTAGTATATCTTGAAATCTGGGATTGTAATACCTCAAGGTTTGTTCTTTGTCAAGATTGCTTTGACTATTTGGGGTCTTTTGTGGTTCCATGCACATTTTAAGATTATTTGTTCTAGTTCTTTGAAAAATGCTATTGGATTTTGAAAGGGGTTGCATTGAATATGTAGATTGCTTTAGGTAGTATGGACATTTTAACTATATTAATTCTTCCAAAAATGAGCATGGTGTATCTTTGCATTTGTTTATATTGTCTTTAGTTTCTGTCATTGAAGCCTTATAGTTTTCAGAGTATAGATCTTTCACCTCCTTGGTTAAATTTATTCCTAGGTACTTTTTCTTTATGGTGCAAGTGTAAAAGGAATTATTTTCTTAGTTTCTCATTCTGAAGCTTCATTATTAGTATGTAGTGTATCTTGTTGAGCATCTTTATTACCATTAATTTGAACTCTCTATCAGGTAGATTGCTTATCTCCATTTTGTTTAGTTCTTTGTCTGAAGTTTTGTCTCGTTCTTTCATTTGGAGCATATTTCTCTGTCTTCCCATTTTGTTTGATATTTGGTGTTTATTTCTGTGAATTAGATGGAACAGCCACTTCTCCTAGTTTTAAAGGAATGGCCCTGTGTGAGAACATTTTCAGTGTAGACTGTGTGTGCCTGGCAGCTTTGGCTGGCTAGCTGGAGCTAAAGCAGGTATGGGGTGGTGGTCCCTGAGCACTCTGTACAGGGGATGACCTGGTGGGTGGGATCGCTGGAGCCGAAGCAGGTACAGGCTGGGGGGTCTTGGGGTGCTCCGTGCAGAGGGTGCCCCGGCAGGAGAGGTGAAGCTGAAAACTTGTGTTATTTATGTCTGCTTTTGTAGTTTCATTTGCTTACCAAGTCATTATATAAGATTTTATAAAAGCATTGACATTTAATGGATAAAAAATTAAAATCTGTTTGTCAACACAAATGAGTTGAAAAGTACTAGTTTAAGTGGGACACTGGGTTTTTATCACTACCGACTGGAAGTTAACAGAACAAAATGCTTATAAACTTTAAAAGTGTGATTACTACATTTTCCATTGCATTTTTTTTTAAATACACAGTCAAGTCTAGCTTCTTTTTCCTTAATTTGAATTTTCTTCCTCAGTATGTTAGTATCTGCCCCTACTTACTAGCCAAGTTTGTTCTAATCACTAGTCAAATTTTATCATGGTTGTAAAAGGTCTAATTCAGTCCTGTGGGCTTTCTTTCACCTCTAGATTCATTAAGCACAATTGTCTCCATTACCCAAATGAAAGAAAAATGCAAGCATGCTTGAATACAATGTTGGTCACAGTGAAATATTCCTTCAGGACTGAGTTCCTCCAGGATTGATAATGACCTACTGATAACTGTTCCCTTGGACACTCCACCCGTTTTTTAACCCATATAATACAATAATGGCAGTCTCGCAGCAACCTCAACTACCTGACACAGCTTAAACCTGACAGTGCAGAAAACTGCTGTGAGCAGTGAATGAGAGGTGTCATAAATGCTACATATGGTTCTAAATATCAGGTTGGAACATGCAGCTGTACTAGGTCAGAGTATAAAGTGTTGTCATTATGTGTAGGCTCAGGTTAGTAACCGATGCTGTCCCTTTTGCCAGGAATGCTCTAATCACCCTGTATACCTACACTTCAAACACCACTTCCTCTACAAAGTCCACTCTAAGACCTTCATTCTCAGTGTACTGAAGGACCTACATAACTGTAACTGTAACTATAACTATATATAGTTTCTTTTTTTTTTTAATTTTTTTCTTTTTTTTTTTTTAAAGATTTTATTTATTTATTTGACAGAGGGAGAGAGAGAGAGATCACAAGCAGGCAGAGAGAGGGGGGGAAGCAGGCTCTCTGCTGAGCAGAGAGCCTGATGTGGGGCTCGATCACAGGACCCTGAGATCATGACCTGAGCCGAAGGCAGAGGCTTTAACCCACTGAGCCACCCAGGCGCCCCACTATATATAGTTTCTATCTAACTTTGTTGTACTATTTTGTTTACACATCTGCCTATCCGGCCCTCTCAGTGAAGTGGTAGAAGGCAAGGACTGTGTTTTATGTCTATCTGTATCCTTAGTATCCCGTACATAAGTATTCTACCATGCTGAAGGAGTGAATAAATGGTTATCTGATTTCAGCTTCTGTTATTCTGAGGGATGAAAATACCCAGGTGCTTCTACGTACCAGCAGGTTAAAATTTCTTCTTGTGAATATCTGTGATTTCAACAGAATGTATAAAAGAGGCTGGAGTAGAAAGCACTTATGTCAAGAATAAAGCTCATGACTGCCTTCCTGCCTTGGTGCCATTTTATTAAACTACTTGCACTGATGGCTAAATCTGATGTCTTACTTGCCTTGACCAATGGAGAGCTGATTATCCCTTTCCTCCAGTCAGACCAAGCATGTTTCTTCACTTCCTGCCTCCTCCAGACTGTCTCATGTCCCGCACGTGCTGTCCTCTTTCTTTTTCTTTATCTTTACTTGGATTATCTGCTCCAGGTAAACGGCTAACTATAAAATATGAATACTAAATATGAAATATTGAATTTATAGCAAGTTCATTCTCTTTGTTAGGCTTCCTATTATATACAGTAGACACATATAAGAGCGAGGTATAATTCTTATTCTGGAGGAACTCACAATTGAGTGGGAAAAACAGAGGAGTTAATCAATTATTGAATTTCCTAGAACTATCATTAATTGAATAGTCTCTCCAACAAGTGTTTTCCTGTTATAACCTCATTTACTTTTCATAAGATGTGCTATTATTATTCCCATTTCACAGATAAGGAAAGTGAATCTTAGGGAGATTGTGTCAATTGCTCAAGATCTCATAACTTTTAAGAAACAGAATAAGGATTTAAACTTAAGGTGTTTGAATAGCAAGTCTAATCATGTAACTGTGCCATAATATCTGTGAACATCTGGGTCCCTTCCCAATCTCCTTTCCTATCTTACCTAGAAAATTCACTGGGGGTGGGGAGGGAGTACATCTCATTTTCTAATTATGGTTGGTAAATTAGCAGATACTGTAGCTGTCATGTGTGGACTTATTTTCCTGTAATGTTAATGGAGAATATGATGCAAAATCTTAAGTAAATTTGTAAGAGATTAAAACCTATAGTCTGCCCTAACATACCAGGGCTGTTACCTTTGCATAGATTAAATTATTATCTTAAAATTTATTATTTAAGAAAACAAGCAGGTTAATAATACCCATTACCCTGTCCTCCATAAGAATCTTGAAAATCATTTTTTTTAAAAAGATTTTATTTATTTACTTGACAGAGAGAGAGAGAGATCACAAGTAGGCAGAGAGGCAGGCAGAGGGGAGGGGGAAGCAGGTTCCCTGCCCAGCAGAGAGCCTGATGCGGAGCTTGATCCCAGGACCCCGAGATCATGACCTGAGCCGAAGGCAGAGGCTTTAACCCACTGAGCCACCCAGGCGCCCCTCTTGAAAATAATTTTTGCTTTGATTTCTTCTTGGTATTTTTTCTGTGAGAGTAATTTTTTTGCTTTAATTTTCCAAATTCTCCTCTCTAAAACAAATCATCTTTCTTGTCTTCTGAAACCTGCCTGATCCTGTTCAAATTCTCAAAAACAACAGCTCCTTGACCCATATAGACCCTGATAATTTTATAAATGCCTTGTTAGGAAAATAATCAGACATTTTAGACTTAACCCCATTTTATTTACTCCCAAGTATGTTCCTATTGTGGCTTGATTCCTTGTCCTATCTTCTGTGAGATCTGTTTTGCTTCCAAGTACAATTCATTTTATTAACATAATTTTTTAGTGTTACCTGTAATCATAGTTCTATTGCACTATAAAAAAGAAAAAACAGTATGTCCCTTTGTCCTTCCTACAGTGAGAAAGTGAATTATATTGAGTGAGAATCATGTTTTCCTATAATATAGCAAACCCTTATCTTTTTATGCTGCAGGTGACTGGCACTGCCTAAGTATGAAAAATGTCTTCTCAACTTTATGTGTTAATGCTGCTCTGATACTTTTCCCCCATAAATACAAAGTAGAAACTCTATAATATGTTGGGAAAAAATAGGTATTGGTGACTCACTGGCGAGTGAATGTATAGATCAGCGCTAGGTGTGAATTTTGAGTTTTATTTTTATATAAATCACTTTCTGCAATATTAGAAACTATCTACTTGTCTTGATAATCCCACTGCCCAGTGAAAAACAACAGTCAATTTTATTTACTTAAATGGAGCCAACACATTGAATTTTGCCAAATATTTGATTATTAAAGCCACAATTAGCATTTACTATTTCTAGTGGGATTTAAATAATGAGAATTACTTTGATACACTAAGCAAACCAAGCAGCAGATTGTTTCTCGAAGTATTTGTAACAAGAGAGATTTCTGCATCAAAGACCTTTATTTTATAGTGTTGGTTTACTCATACAATATGGCGTGATGTATTAGCCAGGATTCTCCAGAGAAACAGAACCGATAGGATGCGTGCATAGATATAAAGAGATTTGTTTTCAGGAATTGTGGGGACCGGTTAAGTCCCAGTTCTGTAGTGCAGGCTGCTAGGCTGGCAGGCTGGAGATTCGGGGAAGAGTTGATGTTGTAGCTCTGGTTCAAAGGTCTTCTATGGACAGAATTCCTCCTTGGGAGACGGCAGTTTTTTCTCTTAACGTCTTCATTGTATTAGATGAGGCTCACCCAGGGTGCAGGAGAATAATCTGCTTTACTCAAAGTCTACAGATTTAAATGTTAATCACATCTAAAAAAAAAAAATTCAAAGCAACATCTAGTCTGGTGTTTGACCAAACATCTGGCCACCATAGCTTAGCCAAGTTGACACATAAAATTAACCACAAATGATCATATTTTTAACCAGTTGTGAATTATTTCCAAGTTCACCATAAAATTTAAAGACAGTATTCATAATAATTAAAGCAAGAATGACTTTCGAGAATGGATGCAAGATAATTTGATAAGATCTCATATACAAAGAGAAACCCAACTGAGGTGATTTTACTCAGTCCCCCCATTTGAGGCACAGTATTGACTAATGCGGAGACGGAGTTTGAAATTAAGGGGATAGATGACTGGAAAGCAGATTGTGTTGTCTCTGTGATAAAGTAAGACAAAAGTTATTGACACTTCTCTGAAGAATAATTAAGAGAAGCATCCACACAAGAATTTCTTGCTTCCCATATTAAGTGGTAAACTATGAGCAGGGATCACATACCACTTTTTTGCACCTCATTAATTTTTGCATATTGTTGAACAGTTGAAGTGGAAAAGTGAATCTTTGAAAAAGTTAACCCTCAGATTCAGTGTACAAAGGGACCCAGTAAAACCAAAGGGCATAAAAAAAAAAAACAAAAACCAAAGGGCATCAAAGGTAGGGAGGAGTGTAGGGAACTGAGTGATTGTAGGGCTGGTGAGCAAATAAGAGATGTTTGGAAAAGAGGCCACTTTTGAAAAAGAAAGCAGTAGGTTAGATATTCAGGTCATGGAGTAGCCCATTTTGAGAATGTGATCTTCCTAAAATGTAGGTGTCCTGAGGTAGAGGTAGATGTACTCTACTGATGTGAGGAAGGGTAAGAAGAACATGATGTTGAGATGGTTCCTAATTCATATATACATTATATATTACTTAGGAGGATGAGAAAGAAGCAGGGTGGGAGGAAAAATGTGAGCCGGGTACCCTGTTATCTAGAAAGGTGAGAGAAGTTTGTGAAAGTTACATATGAAGGCAGCACTCTTGGATGTTTGTGAAAGTGACAGAGAAACACTGCACTGTTAGAAGCTGTCAAGGCTTTCAAGAATGAGAAGTCGGAAAAAGTTGTTCTCTCATGACTCTGAAATGGCTCTGGGAATGGGAACTTATGTTCAGGCCTGGTTTGAAAAAAATAGGGTCAAGGTAATATGTGTGTGGACTGACTTCGATGAGCATTTAGGAGAGGCAACTGAGGCAGAGAGTTTGGATTAAGAATAGCTGGTTTGGAGAACAGTATCGAAGAAGCTATGGATCAGGATAAGCAGAGGTCATATATCTAATATGTACAGATGATCCTCTTTCTTAGCAACACTGGGGGAGCTAACGCATTATGATGAACCTCGTTAGACACACATACACATGTATACACATATACTAATCAGCAATACCGCTGATTCTACAAGAAGTAATATGAGTAAGGTTAAAATTCTAAAGAACAGCAGAATGTCTTATTGTTCGAGGACACTGATGTCATACAATTTGCACGCAAAAATATTTAAAAATTTTAAATCTTTGCTGAAAGAGTTGCAAAGAATGTTGTTATATAATGCTAAAATATGTGCAAAGTATTATATAGACTTTAGAATCAAATTTCCTGTCCAGTGGATTAGAAATATTGCCAATGATATATGAGACTCAGGAAGTAGGTTGCATAGTAAAAGTGAAAACAAAGTGGAGCAATTAGTAACCTCCAACCTACTACAGTGGATGGACCAAAAACACTACCCCTTGTTATTTACACATGAATAATTTACAGTGCTGAAATAAATACAAGTGGTAATTTTACCTACATGATATTCTGCTTCGAATACTATTTCAAATAAAAAAATGTATTAATGCAAGTGCCAGGCACTGAGTTCATTAATGTTAAATTGACACCTCTGCCTTTTATCAGAGGTGACTCAACCCCAAAGGCAAATGTGGGTAGAACCTGGCCTCATTTCAGAGAACAGCTTATAAAGGAGAGCTAAGGACTCCAAGGCTTCTGAGTCCTTTGATAGTCTTCTGGCATTTTCTGCTTATGCTCTTGCCTTTCATGTTGAAGCTCTTGTCTTCTCTGAAGGTTTGTTCTAAGGAGCAGGCATAGAGAAACATTTTCCACAGATCTGACTATGCCAATTGCTCCAAAACATCTGGGGTACCATTAACTTTGAGGATCCACCCATCTCATTATTGCACAAGGAACAATCAGCTCACTTTTCCCCTTCGCATTCTGCAGACTGCAGCAACATGTCCTCTGTGGCGGAAAAGCACAAAAATCTATGTCTTATCCTGAGGGAGGAAGCTTTTTCCTCCCTCCCCTACTTGAACTTGACAAGGCTATGCTTCAGTGGCACACCTTTGAGCCATGGGTTGCAGCACTGGACTAAATAACTCTGAGCGCATTGTGAAAGTCCTCTGGGAGAGGACAACGTGTGTTCCTTGAAAATGTGTAAAGGAAAAACTTTGGGCTTAACGTGAAATGACGTGATTTTGAATCTAATCCTATAACTTGCTAGTCTTATAAAATTAGGCAAGTTTCCTTTCTGAGTCTCCTTATAAAATGAGAATAATAAAGGTAACTCTCAGGCTGCTGTGGAGAAATAATGAGGTGGTATATGAGCAATAACCTGGCAAAGAACCTGATCCAAAAAAACCCTGCTCAATAATTGCTAATCCTATCATGTTCTTAGTAGGCAACTGATAGAGGCCAGGCATTGTGCTAAGTGCTTTCGAGATACCATCTTATTTAATCCTTCAGCCATCTGGCTGGGAGGTATTGTTTATCCCCACGAATCCGATAAGGAAATGAATGCTGAGAGAATCAGATAATTTAACAGTAAGTTTAAGTCCTAGGACTTGAGCTCATCTGAAGAAACACTCTCTCCTTTAGCCTGCATTGACTCTGGGTTTGAAGTAGAAAGGTAAAGAGCCATTAAAAAGGAATAGATTGGAGCTCTACTGGACTCCTGTCCTCATACCCAGATGACTTAGCACTTCCCTTACTTGATGCTTGTTACCTGAAGGTTCCCCAAGAGTCATTAGAATATAAGCTTTTTGAAGATCCGTTTTCTTCTTTCTTCTTCTTATTTTTAGTGTATCAAGCACAGTGCCTGGGACATACATAGTAGAACCTCACTAAAAGTCTTTTGAATGATTAATGATTCCATGTGCAGATGACCAGTAAGGATTTGGGAATTGCATGGAGGGAGTGGGGCCTACAACTGCTCAAGAGATGAAGAATGAGGATTGACTCTGGGTTCAGACATGACTCTCCAAAAATTACTAAGAACTTAGAAGAGAGTTGTCAACTGCTAGGTCATTCCAAAGATCCCTTACACCAGGAATTAGCCTAGATACAAGCCAATATCTGAAGCAGATTTTGTGATGACTTGTGTTTCTTTGATATCCCTTGGCAAACTGGCCGTGATTTTCTGATGCTCATGGCTTCTCATATTTCCATGGTACAAGTTAGTCCCGGGCCAATAATGCCATAAACAAGCTGTGGAGATGCATTCAGAATTGTAGCTATTTCAGAATTTAAGAGAAATACTAGATAAAGCAATTTTGGTGGAAATAGTATATTGTTCTCTTGAAATTTCATTGTAGGAGGGGATCTATAGATCAAGAAAAAGAAATCATAGCTTTTCAAAATACAGAAATTCTATTGGAAAGTGGTAAAAAGTTCATCAAGGGCTTTGCCTGAGGGAGGAGGGCTTTTCTCTTAGACATAGGTTCTGAAAATTTTTTTTCTTCTTTCCCCTTGAAGCATCTTATGACTGCCACCCAATAAAGCCGAAGAAACACAGAGACAGTGATAGATAGTTGTCGTCATCTGGAGGCATATGTGACAGGTAGGTTTGGAAGAGGGTTAAGTGGGGCTGGAGTGAAAGTTGGAAGGAGCCAGAAATAGAAGAAGAAATCATCAATAGAGGAATCCACTCAGAAATAAAAAAAGGAAGGAGGCTGGTGTGATTAGACTTGATCTATTATTTTCTGGTAGGCCCTTAACAATTCTGCTTTTTGAGACACAATTCTCAAATATAAATAAAGTATGGAACACAAGTTTTAAGCTAACTTCTTCTAAAAAATATTTTTAACTTACTTAAAAAAATTACTTCCCAGGCTGGCATACTCTTATCAGATTACAATTTCTCAGTAAATAGCTTTTTTAAAAACTAGATTTGTCCTTAGATTACGATGTTAACAAATTATGCTTTTAAGTTGTAGGGTTTCTTAGAAAACAAGAGTATTTTAGGTTTCTTTAATATTCACAAGACTTCGGATTCTAGAAAGAAGTTGGCATAGTGTCAGTGGGAAAAAGCCCAAAAGTATTTTCTTTTTTTTAAAGATTTTATTTATTTGACAGAGAGAAACACAGCGAGAGAGGGAACACAAGCAGAGGGAATGGTAGCGGGAGAAGCAGGCTTCCCGCCGAGCAGGGAGCCCGATGCGGGGCTTGATCCCAGGACCCTGGGATCTGACCTGGGCCGAAGGCAGACGCTTAACGACTGAGCCACCCAGGCGCCCCCCAAAAGTATTTTCTAATGTAGTCATCAGATACCTCACATTCTAGTTCACATCCTATATAAATAACTACTCTCTATCTCAATCCACATTTTGAAAACTATCTGATACATAGAGAAGTATTCTTGGGTATGAATTTCTATAACAAGTGTTTCCAAGTTCCTCTACCTAGTTTCCCCGCCAGCTCAAGCAATTTTACCTATTTGTGGTATTCATGTTTTTGTTCCATTATTTAAAACAACCTGCAGGGTATTTTTGTATGTTGTGATTGTAACCATGAATTAGATCTATTGTATCAGGAGGGATTTTTACTGTCTAGAATCCCCAAAATATAA
The DNA here is from genome assembly GCA_028646535.1 of Procyon lotor. Lineage (NCBI taxonomy): Eukaryota > Metazoa > Chordata > Mammalia > Carnivora > Procyonidae > Procyon > Procyon lotor. The sequence goes on from CM053607.1 coordinate 63,761,719, forward strand.
AACAAAACAAAACACAAGGTGTGTACATGCAATTCTCGATGTCATGATTAAACATAGGGAGGATGAATGAGCTAATGAAGGAAGCTTTTTGAGCTCTGAGGAGGACAGCTGCTCCCTGCAGTCAAGACATCATTATTATTAATTACCTTTATTCATTTTCAAACCATCTGTTTCCAAATATGAGCACTTGTGGCCCAATTCTCTTTCAGTGCCCCCCAAAGTGTCCCATATACGTAATTAATCTTCAGCTGGTTTCAAAAGAAGTAACCATCTTAGAGAGATGGATGGTGCTGGAGCAAAGGGAAAACATTAATCCCCATTTCTTTGATGATTCTTTTGTTTGAAAAAAGATTATTCACTCATATTAAATTATTTTGAATACTTTGCTGCTGGTTATTAGGTCTGTATAGGTGCTTTTTTAACCTTTAAAAAACTAAATAATGCCATCTGGTGGTGAAAATAAATACGTTAATGTCAGCATGATATTTCTAGAATTTTTTAGTTGTCTTTTTGTATTACAACAGCTTCATTACTGTAATAATTTTTAATGAGTTGATTGAGATCACTGGGAAGTAGAAAGAAGATTTTACACATCAGATAGCAATAGTTTGCAGTATATCTGGCCAGATCCAAATATACAGTCACAAAATCCCCTACTTAAAAGTTCTTTTCACCTACAAAGAGTGGTAAGAAATGAAGACAATTGCGGAAAGCCATGGAACTGGTTCTCATCTTAAGTAAGTAGGAGTGGTAATTTCCTGGTATCTGATGTTATTTCCTCTGGGGTCACATGTAAATAAGATGAGATCCATCCATAAAATTCAGGGCTGCACTTGGGGGTGATAGACCAACTGCCTGAAGAGATGACGCTTTTACTGATTTTCTCAACACTTTGCTGGACTCCAGTAACATCTGAAACCTATAGGCGTAAACTTGCCAGAAGTGTTTTTGTTTGTCTGTGTTTTACATAAAAGCCTGAGGAACCTGCTGTTTGAACCCAATGGGGATGAAAATGGAGACTACTGTAAATCAAAAACTGTATTTTACTCATCTCCTATGTCTTTTTTTTTTTTTCTCCTCTGTCTTTTAAAGACTAAGTTATGTCCTAAGAGAGAAATTTTCAAAATGGGAAATGTCTCCAGGCAACAAAATTGATTCCTTTATCTTCGATTTCTCTGAAATTGGCTTTTTCTAGGAGGACAGAGAATAGGTCTGGCACAAAGACAGTGTTCAATAAATGTTTTTTTAATTAAAATGAAGAATACTTCTTCCCTTGTGGCCCTCATGAGAAGAGGAGACTTCAACCAAAATGAAATTTCTGATATGCCATTCTAACTCATCACTGCTCTGCCTAAAATCCTTCAATGGCTTCATTATCAATTCCAAACTCCTTACAAGAGCCCTCTGTACCTTTCTTAACTCATTTTCTCTCCTTCCCCCACTTCACTACTCTGATCTAATAACTATATCCACATGTGTGCATATGCATGTATACACACACTCACACACACTTTGAATAGATCTGCTCATACAAGGCTACTTGCCATCCCCCAAGGCCATTACATTCTGCCAAGGCTTTGATGACCCAAGTACTCTTTCTTAAGTTACCTGGTGACCTCATAATCTTTTAACTAGATTAAGCTCAAACACTACCTCCACTCTGAACTTTTTATTGACTTTCTTATGTGGACAGTAGTACTCTTTTCTCTGTGCTCAGAGAACCTAATAAACATACTCTACTATAGCACAGCTACTCTGTTATAATTGTTTCCATGGACATCTTTTTCAGTACACTGCGTATTTTTCAAGAGCAATAACTCTGTTCTATTTTTAAAAATCTTTTTTTTTGGGGGGGGCGCCTGGGTGGTGCATTCATTTAAGCTTTGAAGGCTTGGTTTCTGCTTGGGTTGTGATCTCAGGGTCAAGAGATGGAGCCCTGTGTGGGACTCTGTGCTCAGCAGGGAGTCTGCTTCTTTTCTTCTCTGTCCTCTGCCTCTACCCCACATCCCACTCTCTCTCTCCCTCTCTCTAAAGTAAGTAAATGAATCTTTTAAAAAAAAATTTTTTTTTTGCTATTTTAAGTGATAATTAATCCCATTAAGCAATTATTTAATGCTTGTTAAAGGCATGATTGATAGGTGGTGGAGATCAAGCTCCAATGTCCCATCTCCTATCTCTTTCTCTTTTTAAAGATATGTGTGCTTATTTATTTATTTTTAATTCCAGTATAGTTAGTATACTGTGTTATGTTTGTTTCAGGTGTGAATATAGTGATTCCACAATTCCATACATCACCCAGTGCTCATCACAAGTACCCTCTTTTTTATTTTTTTAAAGATTTTATTTATTTGACAGCAAGAAACACAGCGAGAGAGGGAACACAAGCAGAGGGAATGGTAGCGGGAGAAGCAGGCTTCCTGCTGAGCAGGGAGCCCGGTGGGGGGGGGGGGGGCTCGATCCCATGACTATGGGATCATGACCTGAGCCGAAGGCAGACGCTCAATGACTGAGCCACCCAGGCGCCCCACAAGTACCCTCTTAAATCCCCAACACCTATTCCACCCATCCCCCTAACCACTCTCTCTATCAGTAACCTTCAGTTTGTTCTCTATAGTTAAGAGTCTGTTTATTGGTTTGTCTCTCTTTTGTTCTTTTTTTATTTTTTTTCCCCTTTGATCATTTGTTTTCTTTTCCACACATGAGTAAAATAATATGATATTTGTCTTTCTCTGATTTATTTTGCTTAGTGTAATACTCTCTAGCTCCATCCATGTCATTGCAAAAGGCAAGATTTCACTCCTTTTAATGGCTGAATAATATTCCATTACACACACACACACACACACCCCACATCTTCTCCGTTCCTCTATTGATAGACATTTGAGTCCAATCTCCTCTCTTATTCAATAGACCATTCCAACTTCTCTGTACCTACTCAGGTAGGTATGCCCGTATAACTAATTTCGTACCAATAAGTTGATTGGACAAGATATGTGACACTTCCATACTGCTTGCTTCTTAAGACACTGCTTGCTTTCCCTTCCTCCTCTCCATCTCCTCCACCCTACCCCACCCCCCAGCTGCTGCTGCTGCTGCTGCTGCTTTTTTTTTTTCTTTCTTCTTTCTGGTTTCCCCCAACTGGGAAATGGTAAGAACTTAGCAGTCTTCTTGAACTAAGAGGTGGGAAATAATTTAAAGTTGGCTGAGCTGCCCTGACAGACTGGGAACCTATGTAAACTTGGTAACCAGAGCTGCTAGATAACCCCACTCTGGGTTGTCATATTAAAGTAAAATAAATTGCTGTCATATTGAAGCCACAATATTTTGGGGTCTCTCTGTTATAGCGACTCGTAGCTGTTAACCGTATTATAAATTATTACGTATTACCATTATCACATATTTTTAAAAAGAAACTTTTTTCTATCATACTGAAGATTTATTTTCTCAGCTTTATACCAGAGAAAATAGTTCCCATTTTTATTATGTATTAGGGGACATCCTAGAAATACGTCATAAAGAAACATCTAGGGCACCTGGGTGGCTCAGTTGGTTAAGCAACTGCCTTCAGCCCAGGTCATGATCCTGGAGTCCCAGGATCAAGTCCCGCATCGGGCTCCCTGCTCCACGGGGAGTCTGCTTCTCTCTCTGACCTTCGCTCCTCTTATGCTCTCACTTTCTCTCTCTCTCTCTCAAATAAATAAATAGAATCTTTAAAAAAAAAAAAAAGAAAGAAACATCTAAATATTACTTTTAATGATGAACTAAAAGATTTTATTGAATTTCTCAAATCATATGCAAACATTATTATTCATTGCCTGTTGAACTCAGATTATAATAAAACAAAAACAAATTCCTTATAATCCTTAAAAATATCCTCCGTTCTCAAGACTCTGCTCTCAGTTTCTGCATCTTATTTCTGTGTGAATGGAATGCCTGGATAGCTCAGTTGGCTAAGTGCCTTTGGTTCAGGTCACGATCGCAGGGTCCTGGGATGGAGTCCCACATCAGGCTCTTTGCTCAGCAGGGCGCCTGCTTCTCCTTCTGCCTGCTGTTCCCCCTGCTTGTTCTCTCTCTGACAAATAAATAAATAAATCTTTATTTCTGCATAGAAATAAGATGCTCAAGAACCAATCTGCAGTTTCAGACTCAGCTTTTCCTCATGTTCTAGGAAAATCTTGACCTTGGGTAGGAAAGTTGAAGGAACTTCACACCAACAGTCAGGTATTAATTAGTAGCAAAGTACCACCTCTTAGCATCAGTTCAGATCATTGTGCTTTTTAGGTTGAAATCCAATATCCATCATTCTTTCTGTATCTGATATCTGCAATATTTTGGAAACTAAAATGGCAACCCAAATGCTGTGAGGTGGGACTGCCTTCCTTGAAAATGCCAATTTTCAAAAACTCCTGACCTCTGTCAGGATACCTTCCCTTGATTCAGACTGTATGATGCAGTGCTTGGCTTGCCTGTTAGAAATCCTCAAGCTCTGGCGATTTTCCCCCAGTCTAGATCACTGAATGTCTTTGTTATAATCTGTACATATTGTCTTCCACTTAACATGAGACTGTCTTTATCTCTACAATCTAGTTTTGTCCCCCATTCCACCCTAGTGCCTGATCATGTCAGATGAAAAAGTCCTTGTTGCTTTTAGTATTCCTTTGTTCACTGGAATTAATGCATCAGGAGTGATAATATCCCAAGATATGATGTGATTGGTGAGTGTCTTTAATTTGTCTGTGCACTCTATTTCTTTCCTTCTTTTTCATAAGTTATTCCTTTTTTTCCCTCTTACTTTCTGCCTCTCTCTCATCTGGCAAGACTGGCAATCAAATAACTTTCCTCTCATTTCTGATTTTATATGTGTGGACATGTGAGCTGTGTTGACCATTAAGAGACCTCCTTCCACTGGGAATATCAGTTGATCCAAGGATGGGAAAATGGTTCAAGAAAGTCTTCAGTATTTTTTTTAGAGATTAATACAGTTGCTAGAGAGAGTTTTTTATATTCCTTTTGAGATCATGAGCAGTAAAGGCGTTTAAATCTGGAGATGCTAATGGCCAAGAAGTGGAGAAAAAATGGGTACCTGATAACAGCTTTGAACATTTCCACTAAGATTTTGTTGTTCTTGTTGTTGTTGTTACTGTCAATAAATATTCAACAAATTTGACGTGGTTTTATTTTACTTTAAAGGAAAGTCATCTAGACCAAAGGTTACACACTTGGTCCCACCATCTGTTTTTGTAAATTGTTTTATTGAATCACAGGTACATCCATTTGTTTGCATAGTGTGTATAATTTACCCCCCACTACAATGGCAGAGTTGAAGAGATATGACAAAAACTATATGGCCCACAAAGCCTAAAATATTTACTCTATGGTCCTTTACCAAAAAAAATTTGCCAACTTTTGATTGCTTTTGAAATAAACTTTCTTTTTTTTTTTTTAAAGATTTTATTTATTCATTTTCCAGAGAAAGAGAGAGAGATCACAAGTAGGCAGAGAGGCAAGCAGAGAGAGGGGGGGAAGCAGGCTCCCCACTGAGCATGCGGGGCTCGATCCCAGGACCCTGAGATCTTGACCTGAGCCGAAGGCAGAGGCTTTAATCTGAGCCACCCAGGTGCCCCTGCTTTTGAAATAAACTTTCTTAAAGAAACTTTAATTTCTAAACAATTTAAAGATTTTCAAGTAGAAGGGTTTTGTTTTTTTTTTTCCTTTTTCCACAAGCACTATGTCTTTTCTGAAGCGGACAACAATAAAGAGACAAAAAGCTATGGCTGCTTTTTCAAAATAGGTCTTCCACCAGAACACAGATGGTGTGAAAACCACCATTAAACCTAAACCAGAATGGGAAAGGGAAAGACTCACAACATCATCATCATTGGACCCATAGATCTGGGCAATTCTACCACTACTGGTCATCTGATCTACAAATATGGTGGGACCAACAAAAGAACTATTGAAAAATTTGAGAAGGAGGCTGCTGAGAGGGAAAAAGCTCCACCAAATATTCCTGGGTCTTGGATAAACTGAAAGCTGAATGTGAACACGGTGTCACCATTGATATCTCCCTGTGAAAATTCGAGACCAGCAAGTATTATGTGACTATCACCGATGGCCCAGAACACAGAGTCTTTATCAAAACCTGATTACAGGCACATCTCAGGCTGACTCTGCTGTCCTGATTGTGGCTGCTGGTGTTGGTGAATTTGAAACAGGTATCTCCAAGAATGGGTAGACCAATGAACATGGCTTTTTGGCTTATACATTGGGTGTAAAACAACTAATTGCTGGTGTTAAAAAACTGGATTCCACTGAGCCACTCTACAGCCAGAAGAGATACAAGGAAATCATTAATGAAGTCAGCACCTACATTAAGAAAATTGGCTACAACCCTGACACAGTAGTATTTGTGCTAATTCCTGGTTGGAATGGTGACAACATGCTGGAGTCAAGTGCTAACATGCCTTGGTTCAAAGGATGAAAGTTACCAGTAAAGATGGGAATGCCAGTGGAACCACACTGCTTGAAGCTCTGGATTGCACTGTGACACCAAATTGTCCAACTAATAAGCCCTTACATCTACCCCTCTAGGACATCTACAAAATTGGTGGTGGGTACTGTTGCTGTGGGATGAATGGAGACTGGTGTTCCTAAACCTGGCACGGTGGTTACTTTGCTCCAGTCAGTGTTACAACTGGAGTAAAGTCTGTTGAAATGCACCATGAAACTTTGAGGGAGGCTCTTTCTTGGGGACAGTGTGGGCTTCAATGTCAAGAACGTATCTGTCAAAGATGTTTGTCATGGCAATGTGGCTGGTCACAGTAAAAATGGAAGTATGAGTACCCACCAATGGAAGTAGCTGGCTTTATGGCTCAGGTAATTATCCTGAACCGTCCAAGCCAGACCAGTGCTGGGTATGCACCTGTGCTGGATTGTCACATAGCTCACATTGCTTGCAGGTTTGCTGAGCTGAAGGAGAAGATAGATCATCGTTCTGGAAAAAAGCTGGAAGGTGGTACCAAGTTCTTGAAATCTGGTGATGCTGCCATGGTTCCTGGCAAGCCTATGTATGTTGAGAGTTTCTCTGACTATCCTCCTCTGGGCTGTTTTATTGTTCATGACATGAGACAGACCCCTGCTGTGGGTCTCATCAGAGCAGGGGACAAGAAGGCAGCTGGAGTTGGCAAGGTCACCAAGTTGGCCCAGAAAGCTTAGAAGACTAAATGAATATTCTCTCCAATACCTGCCACCCCAGTCTTAATCAGTGGTGAAAGAACAGTCTCAGAACTGTTTGTGTCAGTTGGCCATTTAAGTTTAAAAGACTGGTTAATGGTAACGATGGATTATAAAACCTTCAGAAGGAAAGGAGAATGTTTTGTGAACTCTTTGTGTGTGTGTGTGGGGGGGGGCAGTTTTAAGTTCTTAGTTTTAAAAATCTACTTTTTAATGGAAGCAACTTGACCAAAAATCTGTCACAGAATTTTGAGACCCATTAAAACCCATAAAAGTTTAATGAGAAAAAAAAAAGCTATGGCTGGAAGTGTGATTCTAAGGATGGTACCAAGTGGTAGGCAATTTTGTACTGTTGGTTTATGCTTGCATATACGTTGTTGATCTCTCAGCTGACTTATATCCATTTGCCTTAGGTATGATCAAGTTTGGTATGCCTTAATAATTCTCATTTTTACAACAGGCATGTACTAGAAGTGCAGTTTGTGTTTGAGGTGATAGTGGCACCTTCTCCACCTTAAAATTTGTAGAGTCCACTCATAAACTATATAAATGCATAATGACCTGACCCATCTCAACTTGTTCAGTATGGGAGCCACTAGCTGTATGTGGTTATTAGCACTTGAAATGAGTCTAATCTGAAGTGAGATCACCAAAGGTTCCAAGTACACAACCAATTTTAGAGTTACCATTAAAAATGAGGATATAAAATATTGCAGTGATAAGTTTTTAAATATTTATTAAATATTGAAATGATTGTATTTTGGATATATCGAGTTAAAATATATTGAAATCATTTTTATATTTTTTTCAAACTTAAAAAAATGGATACTAAAAATTACATTTACATTTGTGACTCACATTATATTTTTACTAAACAATGCTGACACAGAAATTACAGAAAAAGTTAGCATGGCTGAGGATTAAAATAAACTCTGATAGAATTTTTATTTTTTTAAAGGTTTTATTTATTTGACAGAGAGAAACACGGCGAGAGAGGGAACACAAGCAGAGGGAATGGTAGCGGGAGAAGCAGGCTTCCTGCCGAGGAGAGAGCCCGATGCGGGGCTCGATCCCAGGAAGCCGGGATCATGACCTGGGCCGAAGGCAGCCACTTAACGACTGAGCCACCCAGGCGCCCCAAACTCTGATAGAATTTAAAAGTATTTTAAGTATTTTATTTTTGTAACACAGGCAAAAGCATATTTGTTATTTTATGTTATTAGAGAATGCTAGAGAATAGAAATAATGAATATAAATTATGAGTATGCATATACTAATGAACAAATATATAACTTGTATTTTTGTTGATAAAAATGAGTCTATGAAAAATTACATATGTAGGGTTACTTATTAGATATTAACAATTTCCTTACTCTGTACATGATTTTAAAAAATCCTCCATGCAGGGAGTCTAGAGAAACATGCAGAGAGTTTGAGAGATACTTTAAAAAAGAAAATCCTTCTGGGGGCACCTGGGTACCTCTGTTAGTTAAGCATCTGACTTCAGCTCGGGTCATGATCTCAAGGTCCTAGGATCCAGCACCGGTTTGGGGGTCCCTGCTCAGCCCTTCTCCCTCTGCCTTTGCCCCTGCTTGTGCTTTCTCTTTCTCTCTCTCAAATAAATAAGTAAAATAAAAATAAAATAAATGAATCCTTCTGTTTTTTACTCAAGTAAGTCTAACTAAGTATATACAAATGTCTCAACATTGTAGATATAATTGAAATAAGCTTTTTATTTCATCTACTTCCAAAGTCTTTGTCTTACGAAATTTCTTATGGTGAAAAATATAAATAGAATTTTCCTTCCCATTCATTTTGCATGTTGTCATATCAGAATTGATATCTACAAAATGTGGATGATGGTTGAAGGCGAAACTGTTGAGAGGTTCCAACCAAATGGCACTCTTTTAGATTTGATTGCTTAATTTATGCTAATTTCTACTTTTAATTTAAATGTACCAATAATGCTTGAAATGAATAGTAATACACTTGCACTTTTCCTTCTAAATGAAAGCAAAAGTCTGGAAAGCATAATGAGTTCAGTACACAGTTTATATATTCCATTCACATCTCCATGAATTTAGCATATATGTTGTCAGTGTGTCATTTGTGAGAAAGAAAAGGTAGTTGTTAAGATAAGAAATTATGGCCTCAGATTCCATATACTTCAGCTTACCGAGTCAATAAGAAAGTGATACTTTTAGCTGTATTTGTCTATTAGAGATGCTCTTAGAAGGTTTTTCAATCATTTCTGTGCACCGTGACTTGTGGTGAACAGATAACATATGTATCATGAAGAATATTTTATTTAAGAATTTAAGAATAGACCCATAACACAGTCTCTATACTTCAGACATTAAGAAGCCCCTGGCTAACTGTCAAATGCTTTGTTTTACTTTGGTTATTTCAGAACAACAGCATTTGTATTCTGCAAGATTTTTCGCTGTTTATATTTTAGTTCATATTATTTATTTATTTAAAAGATCTTTATTTATTTATTGATCTATCGATCGATCTATTTATTTATTTATTTATTTGACAAAGAGACACAGTAAACAGTGAGAGACGGAACACACGGGGGAGTGGGAGAGGGAGAAGCAGGCTTCCCGCTGAGCAAGAAGCCTGATGGGGGGCTTGATCCTAGGATCCTGGGATCATCACCTGAACCGAAGGCAGATGCTTAACGGCTGAGCCATCCAGGTGCCCCTAGTTTATATAATTTAAAATTTGAAATTTTTAGTCCATCCTCACAGAGAATGTATTGAGAAAACTTAATAAATTATAATCATTTGAGATCATAAAATATGTATCTAGACACTGATAAAGGATTATAACAAGAATAGATTTTGCAAGTGTGTAGTTAAACTGCAAACACATTATTTTTTAGAATTTTAGATGTTTTCCTAGTGGGAAACTGAGTAAAAAAGATAATATGGGGATCTCACTGTATTATTTTTTACAATTGCATGTGAGCTTAAAATTATCTCAAAATAAGAAATTTAATTAAACTTAGCACTAATAGGAAAGTTCAGCAAGATAAAATGCAAAATCAACAAAGAAAAATCAATAGCTCACCTATTTATAAATAGCGAATTGTAAGTATTTCATTTATAATAGCATCAGCAGCAATAAAATGCTATGGAAGAAATCTATTAAGTAATGTTTAAAAACTTAGGAAAATTTAACACTTTGCTGAATAAATTAAAATAAAACTTGAATAAATGGATAAATGATGGTCACAAAGACTAGAAGACTGTATTATAAATAAATCAATTCTCTACAATATAAGCTGTGAATTCAGTGTGATTCCAGAAAAAAAAAAAATCCCAAAGCACTCCCTGTTCAGAGGGGAGTCTGCTTCTCCCTCTCCCTATGCCTCTCCTCCCACTTGTGCTCTCTCTCTCTCTCTCTCTCTCACTCACTGTCTCTCAAATAAATAAAATCTTAAAAAAAATCCCAAAGTGGTAAACTGTTAGAACAAAATTACAAACTTTCTAAATACTAAAAGGTATACTGTGAGAGAGAAGAATAAAATAGATCACATAAGGTGCACCTGGGTGGCTCAGTGGGTTGGAGCCTCTGCCTTCAGTTCAGGTCATGATCTCAGGGTCCTGGGATCGAGCCCCATGTTGGACTCTGCTCAGCGGGGAGCCTGCTTCCCCTCTCTCTCTGCCTGCTCTCTGCCTACTTGTGATCTCTCTCTGTCAAATAAAAAAAAGAAAAAAAATAGATCACATAGTAAAAAATTTATAACCAAAACACAAATATATATATATGTATCTATAAAATAATATGACAGAAGTGAAACCCAAATATTAGACTTATCAATAAATGTAAATGGGCTTATGAAATCTTATCTCCAGGTTGTATTAAGTGAAAGAAACAAAGTAAGATATGCAGAGTATGCTATTACTTATATGCATAAACACATTCGTTTACACTAAAATAAAACAATGGAAAGATAAAACATAAAATTACAAATATTAATATTGATAAAGGTAGCATTAAGGTGGACAGAGTGGGTAGAAATTAGAATTCTTAGGCTGTACCATATTTTGTAGATTTGGAGTCCTTTCTCCAGAGAAGATATTTAAGTATTTTAGGTAATTATAAAACTGTTAAATAAAAATATAGTAAAACAAATTAGCTTAAACTTTTGTCTAGTGGGTGACATAACTATGTAAGTAGGAACTATTCTAAAAAACTGTAAGGCAGAATGATCTTATCATACATCATTAGAGAATATACGGAGAACAAAATGAAAAAAAGTTCCAGTGTTTTCAGTTTATCATGGTGATTATTTTGAGATTGAATATATACTGTCAGATAAAGCAAATGGGTAGTTTTTGCTTTAAGAATCAGGATTTTTGGCATGAGAGAAAGTATATCTAGATATAAGGTCAGTAAATCTAGGATTTTGAACTGAAGTTATCAGTATGAACTGAGATACATTTTTGTTAAAAAACCATTTCTAGCTATGTCTACTGCACGCCTGTAGAAACAATGACCAGCCCAGTAACAATAAATTTTTCTAGGGCTCAGATTGTGGTTTCTAAACCTAGTTTTCCACTGAAAGGAAACCAGAGCAACTGGGAAAATGGCAGATTCCAGGTCTGGGTCATTGGTACGTCAATGGTATATTCCAGGAAATGTACAAATTGATTATACAACTTGTCGTTACATTAGAAAGTAAAAATGAGGGGTGCCTGGGTGGCTCAGTGGATTAAACCTCTGCCTTCGGCTCAGGTCAGGATCCCGGGATCCTGGGATTGAGCCCTGCATTGGGCTCTCTGCTCAGCAGGTAGCCTGCCCCCCCATCTCTCTGCCTGCCACTCTGCCTACTTGTGCTCTCTCTCTGTCAAACAAATAAATAAAATCTTTAAAAAAAAAAGGAAGTAAAAATGATATGAAAAACTAGTCTGATCATGTATAAAGACCTAAAGAAATCATGTGAATAGGTTTCTACTGGTCAAAGAAGCCACAGGAATAAATTCAAACACATTGTTAATAAAAATTATAATTAATAAAATAATAGTAATAACACAAAATAAGATAAAAATAAAATAATAAAATAAAATAAAAAATTAATAATAAAATATATTACTAGTTAATTAATATCACTCACCCATTGACTCACAGTGACAATTTCCTAGCCAGTTAGGAAATACCATCCCATTTATGTTCAATGTTTCTGCATCTTTCACACTTAAATTGTCCTAATTTTAATTGAGGGTTACCATATCCTTTTAGTAAAAAGAAAAGCATTTAATGATTTTTTTCAACAATCTGTAACCTGAAACAATCCTTCAGTCAGAATCACACTGCTTCTTAAATAGGGTCTGTTACCTCTCTTTAACTTTCTACAGACTAGTTGAATTGTTTTTTCAATGTGATTCTGCAGAACCTTGCAAGCACAGACATGCAAGGTGCTCACTGTCCTTAGTTCATAAACTTTCTGGGTCATAGGATGGGTCTCTCTTAGGCACCCAAATAAGCACCTCCAGGTGGTGCTAGAGCATTTTGTATGCTTCTCCTACTGTAAAATTTGCCAGGTAGACAGCTATTTACCTAAAGTCTTTAACAATGAAGAGGGAACTATTAACTGAAGCATTCACCATTATTTAAGAAGATAATTTCAGCCTTTAATAACCATGAGAAAAAAAAAATAACCATGAGAAGATTGCTATAAGCCTGGCTAAATTCCCTAAAAATTTAGAATTAATAGAGTTCTGACTACTTTGAAGAGGAATCTTGAAAAATCTAAACTGAAATCTGATCAAGATTTTCCTAGTTTGTTAACTAGACCAATGTTGTGTACCTCTCAGAATTCATGAGAAAATTGGGTATAGCCATTCTTTGAAACCCCTGGTGTCTTAAAAATGAAGAGCAACCACAACAGGGTAACTTAATAACATTGTGATATGTTTACAGGCCTATATTAACCAAATGCAAATTTTTAACACAAGAACAGTTCCCTGGCCATCCATATAACAACTTTTTTGCTTTATTAATGGCAAAAGTCTGCATCTGAGACTTTTTGTTGATTGCAAAGACCCATGGTGGTCGTTAGCATGTGCTTTCCCTGGCAGCCTAGAACCCAAGTTTACTCTCCATTTTGCTGCTTACCCAGAATATGTCACAGGGCAAGGGGTTCAATCTCTCTTGCAATCAGCTGCTCTGTTATAAACCTGTTATAAAATATTTGACATGCTTTAAAGGAACTGAATCATAACATATCTTCCATGAACAAAAAAAGTATGATGTAGGATGATTCTTCTGCAAAGGCCCTTGGTTCTGCTTCTCTGGCAAACTCTCACCCTGGATGTGGACTCTCATCTACTTACTTTATCCCTCCTTCTTCATTATTACTGAGCTGGCCTAGGCCTCTTGTATCTGTGTGAAGCATTTGTCACCCTATACTTGAGTCTGAAGGAAGGACCTTGGGCACTTAACCATTAACCTTGGGCACTTAACCATTTCTCCTCTGATCTCCATGTAAATGACTATGTTTGATAAAATGATAGAAGGCTGTTCCAGTTAGCGGAAAAAAATGTATTTAAAAAAGATTATCTAAAAAAAATGTACCTAAAAAAAGATTAGAATTGGGCATAAGGCATTGATGCTCCCAGTTTGGAGGGATTTGGGTTTTTTTTTTTTTTTTTTGGCTCATTAAGTAATGTCATTTATGAGCAATACAGTTAGGGGAGCAAATTAATCATCATATTTAAGGAAATGACATTAAGATATACCATTTAGAATAAAAGTAATTATGATTCTGGAAATTAGGATAGGTGGTATTTTAAAAAGAATTTAAAAAAAAAAAAGAATTTTCAGCAGTCATTACCACCACTACTAACTAGAGAAATTTTCAACCAATGAACTATATAACCAATGAAGCACATTTAACATTGTTAGCTCTAAGTCCCTTTAGCCAATTGTTTCCTTAGGGGATAATAGAGTTTCTAAGGACATAGAGAAGCCTCTGTTACAAACAATATTAAGTCCTGATTTAGAAGTGTTCTGCAGATAAGAAGTTAAACTAGATTCAAATACTCCATGTTTTTTTCAGATAAATAAGTTTAATCAATTGGATTCAATCTATGATTAATAGCACTTTTTTTTCCAATCTAGAATAAATTTTAGCCAGGGTACTATGTAATAACAAACTTTGAAGAATACCTGTTTCTTCTACTTTTGATTTGCCTGGGTATCAAGATACAAAGTCAAGCATAGTAGTCCTTGATTTGTTTCAGTGACTCTAGTATGTCTATGTCATGACAAAATTCAAGTCCTATCCCCAATGAAGGAAATAGGACTTACATACAACTCCTGCAACAAGAAGTTCAGAGATTTTTAGTTATTTTGTTCTTAACTAGTTCTTTTTAATGACAAGGAGAGTTATATACAATAAAAACATAAATTGTTGCGATGAATAAAGTAAGGCTAAATCTTTGGGCATATTAATTCCTTAGAATAATAATAATTTCCTTAGAATAAACTTTGGAAGCAGAATTATGCATATTTTAATCAATGACTACAAGTGGATGAAACATATGCCTGAAAATTTTAATTATTTTATGTTCCCTCTAGATTGTATGAAGTAACTATTTCTGTATACGAAGGGTGGGCATTGTTTTGGACATATTTATTTATATTTGGACAATATACTCGAAGATAAATAATAGAGCTTTAAAAAAAGATAGAAGAAGTTTTCCTGTTATTAATAATATGTTGCATCTTGGGGAAAAAAGATACATTGAAGAGTGTGCATTGCGTTCAGAGGCTGCGCTAATAATTATAAAGAATTTATATAAAACTAAAGTGGAGGAAAAAAATCACACATTCTAATAGATTTGCATTATATTGCATCCATGTGCAAAGGGATAGTAGTATGCCTTTGTTTTAAGTTGATACATGAGTACCTTTTGATGGATGAAATAAGCTCTGCTAAATATTATAAGCATGAAATATTGAAAAAAGGGTATTTGTCTGTGTGCTTCAGAGCTCTGAAAATGAAGAAATTTTATCAGTGGTTATTATCTCATTCTATATGAGGGAAATAAACCAGATATGAGACTATAAATACTGGATTGTGTTAATGTGAAGAACAGCAAAATTAGTGTATTTAATTCTCAGTTGTGCAGCTTTGTTATAAACTGCATTTAGTTTTAGTTTGGGTTTACTATCCTAGAATATACTTTAATTATTCAGAGCTCAATATTGATGAACTAGAAAATCTTTTTTATTATCTTAATTTGACATAAATCTGTACTAACCCCACTTTCTGATTTTCATTGCAATGAAATAGCATGGGAGTTGTGTGATGTGAGGCAGTAAAAAGAACATAAGAGTTTGAATTAGAGAAGTTATTAACTGTCAATCATATGTAAATTTGGTCAATCTTCTATGTAAAACAGCTTATTAACATCTTTTATCTTACTAAGATTTGTCTATAAATGAGAGCAGGTAAAGATGTATGATTCTTAATTGTTGCAAAACTGTATAATTCAAGGTAGGGTAACTGGTATAAAGAGAAAAGAAATTCAGTGAGTTAATACAATAAAAGCTTATTTCTTGATTATGTCACAAACATAAGTCATTGGGTTGGGGAACATATATTAGTTCTGCCATCCCCTAGTATGTTAGAATCCTCTGCTGGCTGGGAAACAGAAAGAGAGTGTGAAGAATCAATCAAGGGGGTGGTTTAATGAGCTAGGACTGGATGTTTCATAAATCAGAGTTATCCGTATTCCACTAGCCAAACAGTCATATGGCCACATACACAAATAGACTAGCTGTATGCTTGGGGTACCTGGGTGGCTGGGTGGGTTAAAGCCTCTGCCTTCAGTTCAGGTCATCATATCAGGATCCTGGGATCGAGCCCCACATTGGGCTCTCTGCTCAGCAGGGAGCCTGCTTCCCCCTCTCTCTCTGCCTGCCTCTCTGCCTACTTGTGATCTCTCTCTCTGTCAAATAAATAAATAAAAATCTTAAAAAAAAAAAAAAAAACCTTTAAAAAAAAAAAAGGCTAGCTGTATGCTCGATAGAAAGAAACAGTTTTGGTGGCCATCTAGCTAGTTTCTGCTGATTGATACCGAAGTGACCAAAGTCAATTTAATTGACCTAAATAATCTATACCAATTGACTTAGCTTGTTTAGCTTTTCATAGATACTAGGGCTCTCTGCTTTTTTTTTGGAGATAAATGAGAGTAGTTTATTATCATAGTAACAAGTGAGAACTACAGGTTTCTATTCCTGTTATTCTTATCTTTGTTTCCCTGTATTTAATATGTCTTCTATCTATTTTAAGGATTTTGTTTACATAAGTAGTTACTAAGAATTTGATTATGATGTGTCCTAGTATTATTTCCTTGTTTTGTTCTGTTTGGGGTTTGTTGAGCTTCTCAGATATGTAGATTTATAGTTTTCATTGAATCTGGACATTTTGGGTTATTATACCATCAAATGATTTTTCTTTGACCCTGACTCCTACACTTCTAGGACTACAATTATGTGTACAGTACAATGCTTGGTATTACCCAATAGGTCATTGATATCTGCTTTTTTTCCAGTATTTTTTGTCTCTTTAATTTTGGACATTATCTTCTAATTCTCTTATCTTACTTCTGCAGTGTCTCGGCTGCTAATAATCCTTTCCAGTTAAATTTTCATTTTAGTTATTAAACTTTGTATCTCTAGAACTCCGTTTGGTTCTTCTAAAACATTTTCTACTTAACTCCTCATTATATTGATGTTTTTCTCTAAACACTTGAAGATAGTTATAATAGCTATTTTAACATTTTTGCCTTCAAATTTCATCATCTCTGTGTAACTGTTTCTTTTGACTGATTTTTCTCCTAGATGTAGGTCACATTTTTTTCCTGCTTCTTGGAATATCTGGTAGTATTTTACTGGATATTGAACATTTTGTATCTTGCATTTTTGAATGTCTAGGTTCTGTTGTCTTCCTTAAGGAAAATTGAATTTTGTTTTGTTAGGTAGTTAGTTTAGTTATAGTTAGTTTTACCCATGCATGGTTTGTTTTTAAACTTTGTTTATATGAGTCTAGGGTTGTCTTGGTCTTTGAATAATTTAATCCCACCACTAAGAAATTGATCTTGGGGATCTCAAACATCTCCCATTCTTGAGTGAGCTTTGAAATAATTTAACTCATAAACCTGCAGTTGCTCTTTTCTAGTCTTTGCGGATTTCTTGGGTTTTCTATCTATGTAACTCTTTCCTCTCTAATATCTGCCCTGCTTCAGCTACTGAACTCTAAATTTTGGTTTCTTGAATAAGCAAACTCCATGTTTTGTTTGGGATGCCCCTTTTTGCTCAGAATGTCCCTCTGGAAAAAAAAGTCGGTCAATTATAGAACTAAATTCATCTGCTTTAATTTTGTCAGAGATCACATTTGTATGTTGCCTGTAGTCCAATGTCTGAAAATTTTTTGATATATATTTGTCTAGAATTCTAGTTATTTATTGTGGGGAGGTAATTAAGTTTCTATTATTCCATCATGGCCAGAAGTGGACTTCTCAATTCAATCATTGTTGTGCCAATTATCTGAAATAGATTTTAATCTTTGTGTTGACTTTTTTTTTTAAAGATAAGATTTCTTTGTCTCTAAGGGCAGTCAACATTTTTTCTTCAGCTCATGGTCTTGGACATACTAAATAAAAATACTATATATGAGAGATTTGTCTGTTTAAGTCATTCTTTCTTATAAACTCTCTTTCCAAAATATTCTCAATGTTCTCACTTTTTCCAATTGACCCTCTAATCCTTTTCCTCTTGCTCATTTTCTGGCTATGAGATGAAGGCATGGATAATATACCAATTAAAAATACAATAAATAGCAATTTGAAAGTCTTCTCATAGGTGCTCTGGTTACAAGTACTGATAAATGCACACAACTGCAACTTCCAGAAGAGGAGATTTGCTTAATTCACACACTAATCCCAATAGCAGTCAATGTGGCCAATTGATGTTGATGCAGTTCTAATCAATGATAAAATAGATTGATAAAATCAGATGTGCAGATGATTTTCTTCCTACTTAGTGCTCTTAGATGTTTCTTTGGTCCCTATTTCATAACCACACCCTTCTTTAGGATATTTTACTAAATGAACCGGGTTATTGGTGTTTTTTAATTAGTTCATGTGCTAAAATGTTTAGCTCTATTTCTTTTTTTAATTGCTATTATGTATGTTTGTACATGCAATAGAGAAGATAACTGTTTCCTCCCAAAATAAGAAAGTGGGGGACACATGGGTGGCTCAGTTGGTTGAGCAGCTGCCTTTGGCTCGGGTCATGATCCCAGGGTACTGGGATCGAGTCCCATATCGGGCTCCTTGCTCGGCGGGGAGCCTGCTTCACCCTCTGTCTCTGCCTGCTTGTGTTCTCTCTCTCTCTGACAAATAAATAAAATCTTTAAAAAAAAAAAATAAGAAAGTGGATTATTATGTATGTTTTCCTTTAATGGAATTAATTCTTTAAATTAATCTTTGAGAATTAAAGATTAAGGGGCGCCTGGGTGGCTCAGTGGGTTAAAGCCTCTGCCTTCGGCTCAGGTCATGATCTTAGCATCCTGGGATGGAGCCCCACATCAGGCTCTCAGCTCAGCAGGAAGCCTGCTTCCCAGGTTCTCTCTCTGCCTATCTTTCTGCCTACTTGTGATCTCTCTCTGTCAAATAGATTAAAAAAAAATCTTTAAGATTTGTTAGATTACATTCATTTCTTTATATTCCATTTACTCCCCAAAGGGTTTGAGGGGACTAATATCAGGTATAACATGATGCCAAATACAGCTTTTTGAAAGCAATGAACTTGTCATTTGCTTCCTTTTCTTTCTTTCTTTTTTTTAAATTTCTTTCTCATGAAGAGTACATAAACAAGCAGCATTAATTCTACTAGTGTTTATTGAGTACCTACTGTCTGGTAGGAACTGTGAGAAGTGACTGAAGTTCTGAAGCCTGTAATCAGAGTTTGCTTCTTGTACTTTAGTGAGTACATAACCAGCCAGTTTGTAGGCATATTGCACATGCCTACTAGCAGTTCTCAGCTTCTAAAGGATTGGGACAATTTAGCATTAACACCCCTTAATATTGCTGCCACAATGGCAAGTGTGAAGATGCTTATTACATTGCAGCTGATGATGAAAAAGCAGAGATGGTCAAAAATCCCAACAAGTCTAACACTAGCTGTAAATGACTCTATATTAAGAAAGTGTTTTTTTTCCCCCCCAGAACAGCTATGAATGGAGAAAGTGGAACACTTTGGTGTCCATCTGTTTGTGGCACAGCTTAGAAAAATATTTTTAAATGATTTGAGAATGAGTTTTTGGATCTTTTCCACGCTCTTTTATTATTTCATAATTTGCCAGCCATTTAGAACACTTTGAATGCAATTGGTTTAGATAGCTCATTTATATTAGTTTTAGCATATTCCCATTATCATTCTGAAGGGCAGCATTCTATTCTTGCAAGCTCACTGAAGTTCATAACTCCTGTTGTTAATGCAAAGAAGCAAACTCCCTCACATGGTCCCATATGAGCTATTTGTATCATCATAGTCATGAAGTCTGTGATCATTTTTCTTCCTCTCAGCTGACAAAACGGGTAAGTTTGTATTGATGATGTGAACAATTAAAGAGATAATTGAAATTAGAATATTTGAAAGGGATGTCACCTTCTAGATAAATCCATCAGTGAGGCTTTCATAAAATCCTGTCTATCAACATCATAAAAGATTGGACAGAAATCCTTAAAATTTCTCATTTTCAGATGCCAAAACGTAAACATTGCTTCAAGAGATTGATATCTGTGTCAGGAGGGTCTCAGCAGGATGGTCACTGGACTGGGGTTGGAACTGTGAGTTCACCAAGTTGCTCCCTGCTTTGGGCATGTGTCCCCTGAATGTCCCCACCCATTTGCTTCTGTTTGCAGCATGATACTTACAAGAAGAAACAAACAGAACCATACAGGAACCAGGAAGAGAATCTCCCTTCCCCTGTTATATCCTTTTAGGGTTCTCCAAAAAACAAAAACAAAGAAAAACTTAACATTGTATTCACTGCAAAGGAGAATTGCTTACATGGTCTAGTACCATTGTCACAAATCAGATAATGTAGGGTATATTTGGATCTGAGAGGCAATAAATTGATAACTGCCCCAAAGATAAATAGAAGATAAATTGGCAAAAGAAAATGATAATCTTAGGGGCGCCTGGGTGGCTCAGTTGTTAAGCGTCTGCCTTTGGCTCAGGTCTAGATCCCAGGGTCCTGGGATCGAGCCCCGCATCGGGCTCTCTGCTCAGCGGGGAGCCTGCTTCTCCCGCTACCATTCCCTCTGCTTGTGTTCCCTCTCTCGCTGTGTTTCTCTCTGTCAAATAAATAAAATCTTTAAAAAAAAAAAAAAGAAAAAAAGAAAATGATAATCTTAATTTCTTTTGACTAAGAGAAATATGTAGATGTTTATAAATGTCACTCTATGTATCTTCTGACTGTTTTCCCCACTAGTACAACAATTTAATTACAATATAATTGGAATTTGATCCTGAGGCAGTAATGCTGTGTGAAAATTCCATTGACTTTGGCCCTTACTTTTCTTCATTCTGCCTCCTAACCTCCATATGTATATGCACATATACACACATAACTAAATTCTAATCCCAGTTCTGCCAGTTATTAGATTCATAATCCTCTAAAACTTAATCTGCCTATTTGTAAAGTAGGAATTAAAATATGTCTTCATAGGCATGTAAGGGTTGCAAAATACTGTTTGTGAAAATTCAGCTCATCTTAGACACTAAGTAAATGTTTATTAAATTCAAATCCCTTGTAATATCTAACTCAAAGACTATTGCAATAATAGTGTATAAATGAAAAGGACTAGGTGGTTTTAGCTTCTGTACTTGGAGGAAACCACAGAAAATCCTAAGTTACCTTGAAATATTAGGAATATAACTATGGCTTGCAATTAAATTATTTTAGGTTTTGCAAACTGTTTGAAATCACGAGCTCATATTCTAAAAGCTTCATACTTCTGTGACAATACAACCATTATTAATTGCTATTCTATATACATAGATGTTTGAAAGTTATGATTGTAGAGTTGATCAGTCAGTCAATCAGTGTGGTTATTTTTAACTGTTTTTCCCCTTCTGCTAAGTAATTAACTCTCTTATTCAGTATGTACTCCTAAATAATGCCCCCCCCCCCACAACACACATGGATTTATTCTAGTGAGCAGAAAGTGTTTTTGGTTGAAATGTGAATAAAGTTGTTTCCCTTTCAAATTCCAGCATCAGTCATATTTTCTGTTCTTTTACTCTTTGCAATTCTTGGTACTTCCCAATCATGTGTACCATTTTATGGTAATTAAATCCTGTCTTTTCTTCTACACGGAATGCCTTTGAATTGTATTCATCTATCAAGGCTTCACTGATAGCATAAGCCAAAAGTGATCTCTTAGTCTTTGACCTCTCCTTAACCCCACAGAATATGGTCTGCACACTTCCAGGATGTTTTTCCTCCTGCTGTAGGCCTCTGTTTATTTACCTGTGTCCATTTCAATGCTCTTGAGTGATAGGGTCAATATCTCTGTTGAGTATTACATAATATAGTTGGTACCCAATAATATTTGATTATGATAATAATGGTCTTAGACAAGGTAAATGATATCAAACTGATTATAGTCATAATATAGCTATATTTAAAAATATAATTTCTAAATAATATATTCAGAGTGCTCAAAATTCAAAAAGCATGAGGAGCTATACAATGGCAACTCTCTCTTTTCCCACTTCCACTCAGTTTCTCTTCAGATAGCTAATAAAGGTTATTAATTTCTTAGCTATTCTTGCAGAGAAATTTTATGTATATACAAGTTAAAATACATATACAATTACCCTATTTTTTAAAGGTATTTGTCACTTTGCTTTTTTCACTTTAACATATTTAGGATACTTGCCCACACATAACATATAACTAATGTTTATTTAGTATTTACTGGGTACTAGCTTTTGTTTTCCATGTTTCATGTGTATTACTTATTTAGTCATAACAATTACCCTAAAAGATAAATACTATTATTGCTCCTCTTTTATTAAAGAAGAAACTGAGGCATCAAGAAATAGAGTAAACTGCCCAAGATCATAATGGTTAGTATGTATCACAACTCATACTTAAAATACTGACAGTCCGGCTCTGGGGTTCATGTTTTTATCCATTATACACACTGACATTTGTAGAACTTCCTCGTTCTTGTTTGCAAAATACTAGATTTCAGATCCTTAACAGCTGCCTTTTTTTTTTTTTAACTCTCACTATATGTTAGGCACAAGGCCAGTCACCTTGCATGACTGCAAGAGGCACAATTTATGTGGAATACTCTATGAATGAATCACCCCTGGAGTGGGGTGATGTGTTTACCATAGAAGGCACCTTTCAACAACTCATGGAGAAATGAGGTTTAGATTGGTAATTTGCCCAAGATTACATATGGTATCGGTAAGTGTAGAATTGGGAATTGAACACTGATCTACTTGATACCAAAACTCATCCTCTAAACCACCACAGTTAAACCGCTTCAGTTGCTTGCAGACTTCAGATCTTCAGTAAAGAGAAAATGTATCTTTTAGGTTGTAGGTGATATGATAGAAAAAAACAGTAGTACCATCTTTGTTGAGTTTCCTTCAGGATAATCCTGAAGATTTTCACTCCTTCATCAAACTTGCTTCAATTATTAACATTCTTATATTTCAATCATAAGGAGAGTTAAAAGAGGAGTTCATTTCAGAAAGACAAATGTTTAACTTAAGATATGGATCTTGCTGATTTAGTCATTTGTTTTTCAGACCACACTTTATACTCAAAAAGAAAGTGCAAGAGATATGACAGACTTCACTTAGAATTTAAACAAAATTTCTTATCTTTTCTCCTTCCCGCCTTCCTTCCTCTCCTGTCCTCTCCTCTCCTGTCCTCTTCTGTCCTGTCCTCTCCTCTCCTCTCTTTTTCTCTCCTCTTTATTTTTTCTGGTCTGGTTCTGCTCTGAGAACACTTGCCCTATTTGGGGTTAACTTTTCTTTGGAATATATTTGAGTGACTCACAATTCTGGAAATTGATGAAAATTTGCAAAGTGCCTGAGCAGCCTTTTAAACTTCTCTTTCAACCCTTGAAAAGGATTACTCTTCTGGGGGAAAATGAGCAGATGGTGCCTAAAGCAGTTGGCCAAATTTCTGTAACAATGCTATTACTTGACTCTGTGTCATGGGCTGGAGCATCTGTCAGAAGAAAGAGTTATGCTCCCATGCTTCTCTCCTTTGACAATCACACCTCTCCTCCATTTCTCACTGTTGAGCATATTGTCTTTTTTGAAATCTGGTGCCAGAAGATTTCACTGACACTCTGACATAATTCAAAAAAGATACTACAATAATAGCATTATTGGGATTCCTATGAGACAAAGAGAGACTTCACTGGGAAGAAGGCTGACATTTTTTCAGTTATTTCTGACAAGAAGACTGTATAGGGTCAGTCACTAAATCTCAAGGGAATTATGATCTTTGATGACATCTTAGTAAAAAACAAACAAACAAACTAATATGCTATGGGAACTCCACAACCTCATTCTTTTTCAACTTTCTAACTTAATTCTAGTCGACCTATATTTGGATATGTATATGTTGAAGAAAATCTATCATTTCATCTTACCGTATGGCATTATTACCACATGGGATGCCTGTGTCAGAGACCAAATGTCCAAATGCAACAGGATTTGTAATATTTCCTATATCAATTAAGATGGTTACTGTAAATGCCCATGACTATGCTTTGGCCAAAGTTAGAGAAGAAAGGACAGGAGAACATGTACTAAATTGGAGCAGTCATAGTCATAACACTAAAACTGTTGGTCATAAATCTGTACATAGTCTGTTGAAATAGAATATTGAGTCTTCAGAATATAATGAATAATCCCATTTCATAGGTAAAAACCAGTTTATGTTTTGTATCCTAGGCATCCAATAGTTACTATGGCTTTCCAGATACAATCTCAATGGCCCCAAGATCTTTAGCCAAAGTCATAACATTTTTAATGTTTCTGTTCATCCAGTCCAACTGAGGCTAAGCCAATGGACTCTCCCTCCCACATCGAAATGAGAAACTCATGTGCTGGCCCAGGGGATGGAGTAAGGCAGAGGATGACTCAGTTTTATTTTTCTTCTTCTCTTTGACAAATCCTATTTTTTTGTTTTATTTTTGTTGTTGTTGTTGTTTGTTTTTTTGAGAGGCATCTGATTTTCTTGAGCTGATTTTACAACAGGGGGGATATTTATGGGGAAAAAAAACAAGAACAGGGACTGTCCATGGAAGACTAATCTCCATGGTCTGCTAGAAAGCAAATAGACCTGTCCGTCTCTTACTCTTTTGTTCCTCAGAGACTTTGTCATAATGATATGGAACTGTATCCTCTCTTCCACAAACAGTGGAGGCTCTAGTTTTCTATATAAAAGGGCTGAGCGTCACAAACAGGTTGTGAATTATTGGAAGTCAGAGTCTAGAGAACTTGATTTGAAGCTGAATTTGTTCACTGTGATTAACTTAGATTATATATTACAGATAATATAGCAAAAATTCTCAGAGCTTTCATTCAGTTTAAGAACATAATGATTTTTGGGGCGCCTGGTTGGCTCAGTCGTTAAGCGTCTGCCTTCAGCCCAGGTCATGATCCCAGAGTCCTGGGATCGAGCCCCACATTGGGCTCCCTGCTCGGCAGGAAGCCTGCTTCTCCTGCTACTATTCCCTCTGCTTGTGTTCCCTCTCTCGCTGTGTTTCTCTCTATCGAATAAATAGAATCTTAAAAAAAAAAAAGAACATAATGATTTTTATATCAAATTATGTTGTTAATGGTATTAAAATTATAATCATTGTTTTATTTAAAATGGCTTTCAGGGATAAAGAATCTAGCAGTGCTAAAACTTCCCAAGTTACCTTTCGGTTCTAACTCTGTTCATGAGATCTTCCATGTTGTTTCTCCTTCCACCCCCCCTAGATATCACCTGCTTCTCTCTTCTTCCCTTGTACTTTCCCTGTTTTTCTGTTGTACCTCTTATCATATGGAGTTGTAATTATTTGTTCATATTTTCCATTAGATCATTTGTTTTCAAGAACAAAAATATTGCCCTGTTTATTTTTATAACCATGGCACTATGTTGAACATCAATGCCAATGAGTCAGATGTGGAAAATGAATAAACAATTTCATCAGTCTCTTGGATGACAGTATCCAAAGCTCTGCTTACCTAAATCAATAAGAAAGAAAGAAAGAAAGAAAGAAAGAAAGAAAGAAAGAAAGAAAGAAAGAAAGAAAGAAAGAAAGAAAAGCCAGTGGAAGTTTTTAGAAATGGCCTAAGGACAAATGGCAAATGAAGAATATATATTGAATATATATATTCCTTGAATATATATTCAAGGAAATCTGTAAAAGTTTAGTAAGAAAGATGAGAGTATGTGATATTTGAACAAAGAGTGCCTCCTCCTTTCCTTTCTCCCAGCTCTGAAAGGTGGAAAAACTGCTCCAGACCATTGCAGCCAAGATCACAGGACCCCTTCTTGGCCAACTCCTTTGTCAGAGGGCTTTTTACCGAGGAGAAACAGGTCTTCAGTGCTTCTCCTCCTGCCCCCAGCTACCTGTTGGCTCTGGCTAAGTTCCAGGAGATTTCTGATGAGAAGTGGGACTCCCTTCTTCAAATGGGGGTTCTACTTTGGGTATGGAGCCCTGAGAATACTGTGGTACTGACCTACTTGCCCTAACTTGTGAGGTAGAAGTTCCACACCAGGAGAGAGAAACAGAGAGACTCAGTTGGCTGCCCCCTACGCTGAGTGTTGAACTTCCAGAGGGGGTGGTCATGCAGAGAGAGGCTTGCCATTTGCCCCATCCCCAGTTCTAAAGCCCTGCTTCACAAATTTTTGCCTCAAAACAGAAGCAGACTGTAAAACAGATAGCCCCTTATCACTTACCAAAGGAATTGACTTCATTTGCATGGAGAAATTAAAATCTAAGACTCTCTCATAAATGAACAGTGGAGGTTGTGGTGAAAGGCAATTGAGAGATTTGTGGATTTCATGAAGAAGCAGCCTAGACTCTAAACTAGACTCTCACCACCATAGCCTCAGCTGTCTTAGCTGTTTTCCTGAAGGGAGAATTAGGCCATAAAACAGATAGTTCCTAATCTCTTCACAAAGGAACTGACTTCATTTGTTGCAGTTTAATGGAGAAGTTTAAGTCTAAGAGCGCTCTAAAGAATGCTGGAGATTGGTAAAAGGCAATTGGGAGGTGATTTCTTGAATATAATGAAGATATAACCTAGACTGTTGGCTGCCAAGTTTGTATGAGAGAACTAGAGAATATGATAGCTGGGAGAAGCTTTCCTGGGGTTATAACTAACATCAGACACTGGCCTCAGGACCCATTTATTCTGAAGAGCCACCATTTGATTGGATTAGTTCATAGGTGTCTAGGTGTCTAGGGGCATTGCTGAAAACAACAGAGCAGTCAGCTGGCAATTAATGTAGTTTAACATCTGGGTGTGGTCACTGAAAGAGAGGAAGAGAAGCTTATAAATACTACTGTCATCCTATGGTAGCTGTGGGTGTGTCTAAAGCTGTGCCTTCCCAAAGAGCAACAATAGAGCCTTAATATTGTGTGTGGAAGGGTGTCCATAAGGAATAGACTATGCTAAAATAATCCAGCCTTTCACTAAACAAATTTTTAAAAATAGCAATAAAATGCCCTGGGAGTCTTTTGGTCTTGTTGACTGTTTACTTTGCTGTGCAAAAGCTTTTTATCTTGATGAAGTCCCAATAGTTCATTTTTGCCCTTGCTTCCCTTGCCTTTGGTGATGTGTCTAGGAAGCAGTTGCTGTGGCTGAGGTCGAAGAGGTTGCTGCCTGTATTCTCCTCAAGGATTTTGATGGATTCCTGTCTCACATTTAGATTTTTCATCCATTTTGAGTCTATTTTTGTGTGTAGTGTAAGGAAATGGTTCAGTTTCATTCTTCTGCATGTGGCTGTCCAATTGTCCCAAAGCCATTTGTTGAAGTGGCTGTCTTTTTTCCATTGGACATTCTTTCCTGCTTTGTTGAAGATTAGTTGATCATAGAGTTGAGGGTCCATTTCTGGGCTCTCTATTCTGTTCCATTGATCTGTGTGTCTGTTTTTGTGCCAGTACCACACAGTCTTGATGATCACAGCTTTGTAATAGAGCTTGAAGTCCGGAATTGTGATACCACCAGCTTTGGTTTTCTTTTTCAACATTCCTCTGGCTCTTTGGGGTCTTTTCTGGTTCCATACAAATTTTAAGATTATTTGGTCCATTTCTGTGAAAAAAAAGTTGATGGTATTTTGATAAGGATTGCATTATGTGTAGCAATGCGTAGATTGCTCTTGGTAGCATAGACATTTTAACAAGATTTGTTTTTCTAATCCATAGGCATGGATGGGAGAAGATATTTGCAAATGACATATCAGATAAAGGGCTAGTATCCAAAATCTATAAATAGCTTATCAAACTCAACACCCAAAGAACAAATAATCCAGTCAAGAATGGGTGGAAGACTTGAACAGACATTTCTGCAAAGAAGACATCCAAATGGCCAACAGCATGAAAAAATGCTCAACATCACTCAACATCAGAGAAATACATATCAAAATCACAGTGAGATACCACCTCAGCCCAGTCAGAATGGCTAAAATTAACAAGTGTGGAAATGACAGATGTTGGTAAGGATGTGGAGAAAGGGGAACCCTCCTACACTGTTGGTGGGAATGCAAGCTGGTGCAGTCACTCTGGAAAACAGTGTGGAGGTTTCTCAAAAAATTTAAAAATAGAGCTACCCTACAACTCAGCAATTACACTACTGGGTATTTACCCTAAAGATACAAATGCAGTGATCTGAAGGGGCATGTGCACCATAATGTTTATAGCAGCAATGTCCACAGTAACAAACTATGGAAAGAGCCTCGATATCCATTGGCAGATGAAGTAATAAAGATGTGGTATATATATACAATGGAATATTATGCAGCCATAATGAAATCTTGCCTTTTCAACAATGTGGATGGAACTAGAAGGTATTATGCTAAGCAAATTATGTCAATCAGAGAAAGACAGTTATTGTGTGATTTCTCTGATATGTGGAATTTGAGAAACAAGGCAGAGGATCATGGAGGAAGAGAGGAAAAAATGAAATGGGACAAAACTAGAGAGGGAGACAAATCATAAGAGACTTTTAATCTCAGGAAACAAACTGAGGGTTGCTGGAGTGAAAGGGGGTGGGAGGGAGAGGTGGCTGGGTGATGGACATTGGGGAGGGTATTGCTTGGTGAGTGCTGTGAATTGTGTAAGACTGATGAACCACAGACCTGTACCCCTGAAACAGATAATATATAAAATAATAATAAAATGCCCTGGAAGGGGGATAACCAGTACCCAGGATTTCTATAATATGTAAATTTTCAGTTTCCCCCAAATTATAAGATATGCAAAGGGACTAGAAACAAACAAACAAACAAAGCCCAAGACAGCAGAAACTGTGACCGTGACCAGATATTAGATTTAATATATACTTTTTAACTCCACAATTTCTATTTGGTTCTTTTTTGTTATTTTTATCTTCTTATTGATGGTATTTATTTGATGAAACATTGTCATTATACCTTCCTTTACTCCTTCAGTCATGCTTTCCTTTAGTTTTTTGAACATTTGTGATGGCTCCTTTGAAGACTTTTATGTGAAATACGGTTTCTTTGGTATGTTAGGCATTCTTCTCAAAGAACCCAGAGGAAGAAGGTAACCAGGAGGACTCATAGGCATGCTGGTATTCTGTTACTTTTTAACTGTAAGCCTACTTTATAATCTAGTTTTGTTCCTCTATGGAGCTAAAGACTACAATTCTATTATAATTCCCAAGGCCAAATTCACTCAAAAATATTTTCATATTCTGTCATATTGTTGAGGCTTTTCTGCCAATCTCTCTTCTTGACCACCACATAGGCAACAAAATTCTGACTTTTCTCATCAAATGAATTAAATATGAGACTTCACTGAATATATTTAAAAAGTGCTGACCAAAGCATTATTTTTTTTTCAGGTGTATTAAATATCATCCCCCTAGAAAATCCAAGTCTAGTTACTCCAAATGAAATACAGATGGAGATTCCTTTAGAATATCTTTAAAAATGAGATTTATCTTACTTATAGATATAAGGCTATAATAGTAAAGATAAAGTTAAGATAAAGTAAAGATAAGTTAAAACTAAATATATTTATTAAGTAGCTTCCAAGTAGATGGTGATATTTTTATCGGACTTAAGAGAAGTATTTAATTTACACATACATGTATATATCTCAGAATGCTCTTCTGTCTAAGAAAATACTTATTTGATTTCTCATATTTAATAGTAAAACAATTTTTAGGGGCACCTGGTGGCTCATTGGGGTAAGCCTCTGCTTTTAGCTCAGGTCATGATCTCGGGGTCCTAGGTTGAAGCCCCACATCAGGCTCTCTGCTCAGTGGGGAGCCTGCTTCCCCCCCTCTCTCTGCCTGCCTCCCTGCCTACTTGTGATCTCTCTCTGTCAAATAAATAAATAAAATCTTTAAAATTCTTAAAAAAATAGTAAAACAATTTTTAGGCATATGTGAAAAAAGAGTAGTGAGTTATGAAAGAACAACATGTATGGTTACTTGATTTGTATAGATCACCAGGATGTTCTAGTATGTTATTTCCCAGTCGATATTTGGATTGTTCATTTAAAAAAAAAAAATTCATCCCTATCAAATTAATGTCTTTGAGTCTCTTTACATTTTGATTAGAAAATATCAGTGCACATTTTAAAAATATGGCTGCACAGAGAAATTAAATTTCAGATTTGCACATTAACAGAGAATTTTACAAAACCTACCAGAATTGTTCAGAGTGTTCATGATCATAATTGCTTTCTTGTGGGCACTTTTTTTTTATGTTACGTTAATTGAGTATTAAAATATCTAATATTAAGAAAATAAAAACTTACTAATACTTGGACAAAGGACATGAACAGTAAAAGTCAGCATCTTTAGGTATGTATTCAATAGCTTTTAACAGGTGTCACAATCGTATAACCACTACTGAAAACAAGATTGGGAGTACTTTACTCTCTCTAAAAGATTTATTAATACTCATTTGCATTTAGTCCTTTCATCCCACTTCCTTTCCCCCAGCAACTACTGATCCAATTTCTGTTGCTGTAGTTTTTCTTTTTCAAGAATGTCATATGAATGGAAGCCTAACATATGTAGCATTTTGTGTCTGGAATCTCTCACTCAGCTTCTTTCACTTTTAATGTTCATCTATGTGGTATGTGGTTGCATGCATGAATAGTTCATTCTTTCTTCTATAGTTGGATAGGTACCAACCTATAGGTACCATACCTATAGGTACACCACATGTTTATTCAGCCAGTCACCAGTTGCTGGGTTGTTTTAAGTTTTGTTAAATGTAAATAAAGCTGCTATGAACATTTATATACTGACTTTTGTGTGGACATATGTTTTCATTTATCTTAGATAAATGGAAAGATGTAAGATTGCTGGATGGTAATGTAAAGACCTCTCACAGCTCGACACTAACAAAACCAACAATAAAACCAAAAAACATTTGGCAAAAGATTTGAATGGACGCTTCAGTGAAGAAGATATAAACTAGTCAAATACGCACATTAGAAAATGCTCAACGTCAGTAGTCATTAAAGAAAGGCAAGCTGAAAATACAGTGAGATAGAGTGAGATACCACTAGAGTGGCTAAAATAGTGGCCAAGTGCTAATACAAATATGGAATAATTAATTGAACTTTCATGTTTTATTGGCAGGGATGCAAAACAGTATAGTTATTTTGAAAAAACATTTTGGCAGTTTCTTATAAAATTAAACATCAGTGCTACTTGTGTTCCTACAACCAGTTTAAGCAAATGGCTCCACCTAGTGTATATATGGAAGGAAACGCATATAAAATCTACATTTAATTTGGAAGAATTACAGCATGTCAAATTTTACCTTATTTTTTATTTAGACATTCTTGTTATTTTCAATCTTATTTCTGTGTGGTGGTTTATGAGCTCAAGGTAAGAAAATTCCAAAAAATAATCCAATGTAGAAAATAAAATCTTTTGGCATACTATTTTCTTCTTTAAAAAAAATCACACAGATATATTTTTTATTGTGATAAAATACACATAATGTGAAATTTACTATTTTCACTGTTTGTAAGTGTACGGTTCACCTGTGTTAAGTACTTTCACACAGTTCTGCAACCATCATCTCTTTTTGTCTCCAGAATTCTTCATTCCAAACTGAAACCTGCACATATTAAGCATAAACTCCCACCTCCTCCTCTCCCCAACCCCTGGTTACTTTTATTCTACTTTATATTTCCATAAATTTGAAAAGCGATATGTTATTCTTTTTCCGGATTTATTGAGATGTATTGACATATGATATTGTATAAGTTTAAAGTGTACAATGTGTTGATTTGATACACTTTTATATTGTGAAAGGATGACTATATTAGCATTAGCTAATGTCTCCATCATGTCTATAGTTACTATTTCTTTTTTGTGCCACCTACTATTAAAAGAAGAAAATGGGTAAATGTTATATAATCTTGGGTAAATTCCAGACACTGTATAATAAAAAGCATTGTTTTCTCAAGGGTAAAATGTTAAGTTGGAATAGAATGCTGAGAAGGCAAGAAAGTCTTAGGATTCTAAATAAAAACTTTGTTTTCATTTTGTATGTTAGTAGTAGTATGAATTTATAAAATGAATATATGGGGAGATGGTTATGTAGTGCTCTGCCTTTAATAGTTTATTTATTTATGCTTCAAATTTTAATTCGATATTTAACATGTGCCAGATATAATATGAAGCCCAACATATGCAAAGATGTATATGAGGCATAGTTCCTATCTTCTAGGAGTTCACATATATTCCGGGAATGACAGTAACAGTACATAAAAATAAAAACAAATAAAAAGCATGAAAGAAAAAATTGCATCACACAAACAGTGGTGCATTTGTAGCTACATTGGTCCTAAAAAATTAACTACCTGATAAAAATTTATTTACATAAAATTAGTGTTTCATCTCAAATGTGTAATTATAGGAGAACCCTATGTAAATTTAGAAAAGGGATAAAATTTCCCTTTGCACATTATAATAAAGATCCTTAAATTACCTTGAAAACTCAGTATTTTCAATTAACTTAGTAGAATGAGTTTGAATAGAAACATTTACTACAGCATGGAAGGCATTGCATACTTTTAGTACTTACTATAAGAAGCTGAATGCAGTTTGAGGGTAAAAAAATATGTTTTTAAAAAATTGTGAAAAAGGCTTTAGGTTATTCTAAACTAGCAATGTTAAGAGCTGGAAATACAGTTTATTTCAGTGTGCTTTTTTAATTCATTTACCAAAAAGCTCTTTGATTCAATGAACAGAGAATGTTTTCTTAAACAGACAGATACACTCAATTACACATATAAGACAGAAACATTTGGGTAGTAGCAAATATCATGGAGTTTGTCCATTTGGGACCATGTCATTGTTTTTCTTCTATGTGCTGTGCAAAGTACGTTTTAGAAGATAGCTTTGAAGAATCAAAACATTTGTTATTCTAGTCACCAGAAGATTTTAAAAATATTCAGTAGGTTTTATAAACGGGATTACACACTTTCCAAGAGGAACACACACAAAATTCCCGCATATACGTATTGGATTTGAGAGAGAAAATCATGAATGTGAGTCTTTGGAAAGCCATTCTTGGGTCTGGACATGCTCTTATCAGTGGCCAGCTGTTCTACTGTGTTTCTAAGACTTGCTGCAATCAAGAACTGTTTTTATGCTTAATTTAGAATGGTCATCCCAAATGGTTGGAGAGCTTCAGGTTTCTCATGTCTCCTAGCAGCGTGGTTCCCCAAAGAGCAGTACCGGCCAAGATCGTGATGTCATTCCCACTGTGGCCTGGAGTGTTTAAAGGCTAAATTGTTTCTCATGTTGTTGAAAATATCTTGTTTAAACTATTGAATATTGCCTATGCTTCATTTTACAGAACCATATCAAATATCTAGAGCATATTAAGAAATGTAACTGTTTCTTTTCTATACTACGTCAATTTACATAAAAACTACTTAGTACAGTTTTGATTCAACTATTAAAACAACTAACTATAAAGATACAATTTTAAGCTTTTAGAGAACTTCTATAACCTATTAACAGAAGAAACTTCCCATTAAGCATACATTAAGCGTAGTTAGCTACAAATTATAAGAAATTTTAACCATAAACCTTTCCCTACTTATTTAATAAGTTTGTGTCCATTTTACAGAAAAAACCCGTATAAAAACAATAAATGGCTTCTAATAGGCTATAGAGCCATGGTTCCTGTGTGGCTACCTTGGTGAACTCTGCTCCTAGGAACTTTGACTTAGTCACAACTATATCCTGTTTCAGCTCTTCTGATGGAAAGGAATTTGTAGCCTAGTGAATTTATGTCTAACCAATTTCTTCACTCAAAGGAACTCAGTGCACATTTCATTACAACACCCTTACAACATTCAAACAATGTAAGAGGCAAAACTTGCTTTCCACAGCTTAAAAATGAAGAAACGGATGTATGTTGAAGTTAAGTGGTTTAACGAAAGTCATTCAGAGGTTCAGGTCTGACTTTCCTACTTCCACTTCCTTTAACTCACTCAGAGTTAAAGGTTCTTGACACAGCACAGAATCATAGCAGTCCCCGTTCTGCCTCCTAGCTCCAGATTTTCTGATGATTTAAATTCTACAAATCAATGTGCAAATAAAGATGATGCTGTTGAAGAGATTGAGTTTTCTGCACATGTTCTATAGTGCAGGGTTTTAGAGGTAATCAGCATGTTCCTAAAGTTTTATGTTTAAATTTGTCTTGCTAAATATGACTTTTCCTTTTATTTATGGCTGCTTGGTCATCAGAATCATCATGTGCTTTTCCTGCCAGTGAGTGAGAAAGGGCATCAGCTTCAGTGGGTTGAGTAGGATAATTTTTACCTAAAAAAAAGTTCTTAATTGCACAGATTTCTGTTATAGGGGCAGAAACAGATAAAGAAGTTCTTGGACAGTTGGTAAACTCTTTTCTGGTTCAAGCAAATACCTTAAACTCTGCTTGGTAGCTGACAGAGACAGGAGTTTTTCTATATTGATAGGAGGAAAATGGCTCAGCAGTCATGATCCAGTTAGGGTTCTCCAGAAGAGGGCACTATGTTTCAGAGCCAGAACAAAAGATAAAAGGAACCCAGATCTATACCAAGAACCAAAGTCGGTTCTCTAACTTTTCATGACTGAGGCTTTTTTGAAGAAAGATTGGAAATTAACACAAAGCTATAAATTATACAGCTATAATTCGGTTCAAATTTATTAAAGAAATAGGTTGTAAAATTAAAGATATGAAGGTTTCTTGCTATAAAAATCACTTTCTTGTGGCTTCCAAAAGTCACACATGAAAGTGCTAAAAAACATTTAGATAGTCTAAACCAGGCAGACTAGGCAATA
Organism: Procyon lotor; assembly: GCA_028646535.1. Classification (NCBI taxonomy): domain Eukaryota; kingdom Metazoa; phylum Chordata; class Mammalia; order Carnivora; family Procyonidae; genus Procyon; species Procyon lotor. The sequence continues at coordinate 63,796,573 of CM053607.1, forward strand.
AGGCTGTGCAGCACTTTCTTAAGCACTAGCTGGGTGTAAGCTCATCATGAACGGAACTGTTTCATGAGCAGTGCCTATTACGCTTGACACATACGTAGGCATTTAAAAAAAATTTTTTTTATTAACATATAATGTATTATTTGCCCCAGGGTACATGTCTATGAATCGTCAGGCTTACACATTTCACAGCACTTACCATAGCACATACCCTCCCCAATGTCCATAACCCAGACACTCTATCCCTACCTCCCCCACGTCCCAGCCACCCTTAGTTCGTTTCGTGAATACGTAGGCATTTTATGGGGGCTTCTGGTCTCCTTACTGAACGTGTCCTTTAATAATTTCTCTCTCATTGTAAATGGTTTGATCGTAATGAATAATTAAGTGATCACTATTTTAAAACTATTTCAATATTATAAATATGACACTGTAATTAAATTTGGTCTGTTAGAGTCTAGAACTTAAAATAAGTTTTGATGTTTTTTTCCTCACTAATATTTGGAATGCATCTTGTTAGTGGCCAGGCACCGTTTGATGGACCATGAAGTCTTTGTGCCAATATTGAACTAGCATTTACGGGGAACCAACCATTTTAGCCATTGTCTTAGGAGCATGGGTGAAGATTATAAAGTGATTAGGACAACTTTGTACATATAGTTGTGATTTGATTATTTTTTAACCAAAATTGTTGATCATTTCAGCTGAACAAGCAATTAGTTCGACCTTACAATTGGGGAACCTCTTTTTATTTAAAAATAAATTAACTGCTTGGCTGATGGAAGTGACGGGTTATTTTCAGAAAAGTAGCTAAATTGTGTCTTGGATATAAGCATAGCATCGCTTGTCAAAACTCTAATTTTCATTCATTCCATTGAATTGGATATACAGAGCCACAGATAGTTATTTCTTTTCCTTTATGTTATTTCTATCACCTGTTGCTTTGCTTTTCCATATGGATCATGCATTTTAGTTTTCCAATGGCCTTCAAGTAAAATCTGGGCAAAGAATGCAGATTCTAAGTGGTGAGTGCCATACTGAAAAATATAGTGACAAATGGAAGAGATGTAAGTTGTATTATATTATAATTTCAGAAACATCTAGGTGAAATTCTTCAAGCTGAATTTTAACTCGAGGGGATCTTAAAAGTATACATTTGTTGTGGTTTTATTTTTGCCTTCTTTTGTGATGTTCTAGGCAGCCTTCTCTGTTTTTTTTTCCTAGTTGATGATCCATGATAGCTATTTCAGTTAGGCCAAACTGAAGAGGTCACTGAGGTCATAGGCTTTATCTGTGTATCTCACCTCAACTTCCTACAGGTCTTCTTAGTTCCTGTTCTATAGACTTGTGCTTTGAAAAAACAAAACAGTAAAACATACACAACAATAGCCTCATCAAAAGTTACTCCCTTGAGGCACAATTTGCAGTGTAATGAAAATCACGAAATGCAAGAGGACTGGGTGAAATCTCAAATTATTCTCTTCTGAGTCCTGGTGAGGAACATTAACCATTCCATAAATTTACTTTGCTTGCATCAGCATTCCTGTAGCAGGATAAAGAAGAACTATGTTAATCTTTAAGTTCTATAGGTTGCCCAAATAATTTGTTATAAGGTACAATATTATTCGGTTTAGGGCGTAATATGTAGACTATCTAAAATAATGCATACTGGCCATTCAGTAAACATTCTTAATGATCTTGTTTTGAAAATAAGAGCTGGGCAGCCCCTGTTGGCCTATTGTTCTCCTTGCCCAGGAGATACAACCTGGCAGACTGTGCAGTTAATCAGGAGTTTTGCTTAGCCCTTTGTCCTTTCTTCTGGGAGATAATTCACACCCCATCTCTCCACAGTGCTTACCCATGTGGTAAGGCATACCAACTACAATCAGGTAGGGAAGTTTAACTGTGTCGGATCTGGTTTTGAACATTTGTTCCCACCAGACAGCCCAGGAGGGGCAATCAGCCAGTAGCTCTCTTTTCATCCTTCCTCAGCTTGGGCTTTAGGGACCTTAAATCCTCCCCCTGCCAGTGACCTAGATCCACTGATTCCCACCTCCTCTTCCTTGTTTGGTGTAATGTAGTTCTGCCTAACCCGGTTTAAGGATTCCATGGAAATGAAGCGACCCAGATAAAGGACTGGAAGTTATACTTGGAAGGAGATAAGCAGAAGAGTTTTCAGTAATTCAGTATTTATTCCACATCATAAAGATCTGGGTAGAAAAACAGAAAAATCTAATGATGGAGAAGTGTAACAGAGGATTCAGTACAACAAAAACAAATAGTAAGATAGCAACTGGTTATACAGAACAAAATAAGGGACACCAGGGATGAAATTAAGAATAATAACCAACTACTTAAACATTAAGGATAACATATATTTTTCTCTTTATAATTTACAATAGTATGGATATAAAACTTTTCCAACATAATTACCCCACAATGTTAGTAGTGCGTGAATTCTAAAAATACTCAAGTAATAAAAGAAGTAGAATTTACAGATGAAGCTCAAATATGATTAAGGGTTTTGCTAGAGAATTGGTATTCATCCTGTGTTTAAGAACACAAAGCTACATTAGTCATGAATCACTAAGTTGTCAATGCTAAAAGCACATAGCAAACCCGTTAAAACAAAAGCAACAAGATTCATTGGCACACATTACTGGAATTGAAGAGATATGTTTCAGATATTAGAGGTTAAACTAATCATATCAGAATTCTTCCTTCATTCCTGTTTCTACTTGTGCATTGGTTTTATTCTAGAGATAGGCTTTTTTCTTATGGCAGGGAAGAAGATTTGCAGCTAGCTCAAATTTACATCTAGCCAGATAGAATCTCGGTGGGAAAAGTCAGTATCTCTAGATCAGTGTCAGTGAAGATTCTTATTGCTCGTGCTCAAGTCAGGTGAGGCACCTTGGGCCAGCCTGGGTCACATGGCCACCCTGAAGTGAGGAAGGAGCACTGTGGAACAGCCTGAACCAGAACACACGGGCAAAAACTTGGTGCTATTACCACAGAAGGGAGAAGAAATACTAGGCAGGCAAAAACCAAAATTTCCTCTCATAGTGACATTTTTAATTGGGTGTGATAGAAAGGTAATATATGGACATTAAATTTTTTTTTTTTTTTTTAGTGAGGCCACTTTACTGCCAAAACGCTATAGAAAATGTGTTTTATAATTGTAGGTAAAAATAGAAAGAGGGTGTAGCCTACTTGTTAATGATCTTCATGTTCAATCTTCTTTATAAATTTTGATTAGTTAGACGCCCCTGGGTGGCTCAGTCAATTAAGTGTCCCAACTCTTGATTTTGGCTCAGGTCATGTTCTCAGGGTTATGCACAGGCCTCCCTGGGTGTGGAGCCCGCTTAAGATTCTTTCTCTCCTTTTCCCCCCTACTCCCCCTCAGTCCCCCCTGCCCCCCCACCCCAGCTGCTCCCATTCTCTCTCTCTCTCTCAAAACAAAACAAAACAAAAAATTTTGAGTAGTTAAAAAATAAAAACTATCTGAATGTAACTAATTACATTTGCAAATCTTATAGACAAATGGCATTGAAGAACTATGCTAATTTCAATGAACTGATTTGAGTGGCAGAAACATATAAAGTTGTCATAATAGAAGATTATTTATTGATTCTGATTGCGTTTACAGCATACTCATGTTCAACATACAAACAAGATGCTCTCATCACTAATGGTCAGGGTACATAAAATGAGGGTTAGTCCCCAGAGTAGCAATTCTCCTTTAAAATTTACATTTGACTCTGCTTGACTTACATCACTTAGCATAATCCCCTCCAGGTCCATCCTTGTTGATGCAAATGGTGGGTATTCATCCTTTCTGATGGCTGAGTAATAGTCCATTGTGTATATGCACCACATTTTCTTTATCCATTCATCTGTTGAAGGGCATCTCAGCTCCTTCCACAGTTCCGGCTTTTGTGGACATTGCTGCTATGAATACTGGGGTGTATGTGGCCCTTCTTTTCATTACATCTGTATCTTTGGGGTGAAACTGAACAAAATAAAATATATATATA
>CM053607.1:63800703-63815322 GCA_028646535.1 Procyon lotor
GAGTCCACAGTCTCTCATGTTTTGTCTCCCTCTCTGTTTTCTCCCAATTCACTCTTCCTTTCCTTCTCCCAATGTCCTCCATATTTTTCCTTATGCTCCACACATAAGTGAAACCATATGATAATTGAATCTCTCTGCTTGACTTATTTCACTCAGCGTAATCTCTTCCAGTCCTGTCCATGTTGATATAAAAGTTGGGTATTCATCCTTTCTGATGGAGGCATAATATTCCATTGTATATATAAACCATATCTTCTTTATCCATTTGTCTGTGGAAGGACATCTTGGCTCTTTCCACCATTTGGCTATTGTGGCCATTGCCGCTATGATCATTGGGGTACATGTGGCCCTTCTTTGCACTACATCAGTATCTTTGGGGTAAATACCCAGGAGTGCAATTGGAGGGTCATAGGGAAGCTCTATTTTTAATTTCTTCAGGGAATCTCCACACTGTTTTCCAAAGTGGCTGCACCAACTTGCATTCCCACCAACAGTGTAAGTCCCTTTCTCCACATCCTCTCCAACATTTGTTGTTTATTGTCTTGTTGATTTGGGCCATTCTAACTGGTGTAAGGTGGTATCTCAATGTGGTTTTGATTTGAATCTCCCTGATGGCTAATGATGATGAACATTTTTTCATGTGTCTGTTAGCCATTTGTATGTCTTCTCTGGAGGAGTGTCTGTTCATGTCTTCTGCCCATTTTTTGACATGAATATCTGTTTTTTGAGTTAAAAACAGATTTTTAAACCTGTGTTTCTCTCTGTATAGAAAGAGATTTGATGTATCTTTGAGGTATAGATGTTCTAACCTTTAATTATGTAATATTTAAGAAACAAATGATTAAACCTTTTCAGAGAAGATTTTATATCTAGATCATATATAATATATGGTGATTATATATTATATTGAAATTATATATTATATTGAATTATATATTATATTGAAAAAGGTGATTTCTAGCAGTGTTATCTAGAAGTTAACAATTATAAGAAATTCAGGGCCATCTTTGCACAAAGTTTGCTGATAGTAAAAGACATACACCTTAGCGAACTGGTGGGAAATATTAAGATTCACCAGAGATTTAAAAAAATAATAGTTAAAAAATATAACTTATTCTGAAAGTCTAGGAAGAACATTTTTCCTCCTCTGGAATACTAATTCTACATTGAAAACTAATTTGTGAGTTAAGAGAAAAAGTGAAGTGTAGTTACCACCTGTCACCATACAAAATTATGACATGCATTGTGAAATGTATAGAATTGCTGAATCACATGTTGTATACCTGAAACTAACATAACATTGTTTGTCAACTATAATTCAATTAAAAAAAGAGAAAGAGAGTAACAAAAAAGACAGCTTACTTTCTTTTTACTCTCCTCAGTCAATAAAGAAAAAAAAAGTAAGTGAAAACTGACAGCTGCCTAATCTCATATTTTGTTTCTCTTTTGATGTAGGTTTAGAGAAACAATCTTGAATTTCACATTTATAATAAATACTAGTTCTATTCTGGTCATGATCTCAGGGTGGTGAGATCCAACCTGGTATCAGGCTCTGTACTGCTTAAGAGTCTCTCTCTCTCCTCTGCCCCTCTCCCTGCAGCCCCTGCTCAGAACACACACTCTCTCTCTCTCTGAAAAAAAAAAAAAAAAATCCCAATGTCCATATCACACCCCACACCAATTAAATCACAATCTCTAAGGATGGGACCTAGGCATTTATTAAAGTTCCCTAGACAATTACAATATGTGGTCACAGTTGAGAACCACTGCTTTAGGAATAAACTGAGTTATGCACAGTTGTGTGTCACTTAGGAGAACAATAGAAGATCTCAGAATGGGTAGTACATACAAATACAACTTCCCCCTTCCCATGCCACCCTCCCCCACAGCAAATAGGCAAGCAACTTCTTATAGCTTTTTGTTAAAAAGAGTATTTCTGTGTGGTGGTGCTAAAGATTATAAGAACACATTTGATACCATCCTATTCATCAAGATTATGTTTAATGCCCCCATCAGTTCTACATTTACCCTTGTTTCTCTGCTACAAACAGTTATTTTTGAGCTTGAAATTTTGTGAAATTTCTAATATATGAAACATCTGCATGGATTAAGCATGTTGAGTAATCAGTATTTATTGATTTCTTTTTAATTTTTCTTATTTTCTTATTTGAGTATAATTGACACACTATGTTACATTAGTTTCAGGTGTGCACTTTGTGATTTGACAGTTTATACATTATGCTGTGTTCACCGCAAGTGTAGCTGCCATCTGTCCTGCTACATTGCTGTGATAGAATCATTGACTGCCTTCCTAATGCTGTGCCTTTATTCCCAGGACTTATTCATTCCAGAACTGGAAGCCTCTTTCCTCTTCATCCATTTCCCTTTCTTCCATTTTGCCAAACCTCCCACCACCCTCCCCTCTGGGAACCATCAGTTTGTTCTCTGTATTTATAGCTCTGATTCTGTTTTTTGTTGGTTCTTTCATTTTTTTTATTGCATTTATGAGTGAAATCATATGGTATTTGTCTTTCTTAGTCTGACTTATTTCACTTAGTATAATACCCTCTAGGTTCATCTATGTTGTCTCAAATGGTAGAATCCCATCTTCTTTATGGCTGCATAATATTCCATTGTATATATGTACTATATAATATATATTATAATATATTATATAATTTGTAATTTATAAATTATATTTATTATATATAAATATATTTATTATTAATATGTCATTAATTAAATATATTTATTTAATTAAATATTAGATATTAATAATTTAACTTATCAATTATTAAATATTAATTAAATATAATTACTATTTACTATATATACTATTATAAATTATAATATAATATATGTGATATATATCTATATCACATTTTCCTTATCCATTCATCTATAGACAAATAATTAGGTTGCCCACATCTTGGCTATTGCAAAGAATGCTACAATAAACATTGGGGTGCATATATTTTTTTCAAATTAGTGTTTTCTTTTATTTGGGTAAATACCCAATAGTGAATTATTGGATCATATGGTATTTCTATTTTAAATTTTTTGAAGGAAACTTGAACTATTTTTATAGTGATTGTACCAGTTTACATTCCTACCAACAGTGCATGAGCATTCCTAATTTTCTCCACTTAATAATTAGTATTTATTAAAGAACAGAATTTCTGATTAATTTGACAGGATTTTCAGCTTATATTATTAGAATGCTCTTCTAGTGGTTATCACGGAGTTATTTTTCATTAGATCTTGTGTTAAGTCTTTAACCAACTAGTAATTCAGTGATATTTATAAGCATACATTTGGTTAATAGCTTGGAATTTTGTGTTAGACCTGTTTGAATTCTGGCTAGATGTGTGTCCTTAGTAAATTAGGTTCTTCTTTTGCCTCCTTTTCTCTGTATCTGTAAAATTGGGATATGTGTGCCTAATTCATAGAGTATGGAATTAAATGATAAAACACACAAAAAGTGCTTTGTGGAGTGCTTGACAAATAATATGTACAAGTAAAAGCTATTGTTATTTAATTTTAGTAATACTATGCACATTGCTATAATCCAGAGTAACTAAAGGCTATCATTTCTATCAAAGAGAGGACTGCATATTTATTACATATTTTCAGTAACTAGAATATATCGATTTCCGGCCAAGAGGCTGATACAGATTTCTCATTTAGTCCTCTTTGTATGAAGTAGATCTTACCACCCCAGCTTTACAAATGGAACCCTGATGGCAAGGGAGATTAACAGTGCATCCTAATTTTAATCTAGTGAGCCCTTTTATCGATAATAGCAACCACCTTAATAATGAATCCCACAAACCCTTGCCTTCATAATAATTAGAAGAATAGAAAATAGTATTACATTGTGTGGAATATTTCTATGATTCTCTTTGTGATTATTTAACCTCAGAGCCTAAGAGTCCAGCAAATGTGGGAATATCTCCATGAGTAACATAAAACAGAAGAAAAAGTGATAAGTAGATCTTCAGAATTCAGAAAGAAATAGACCTGAAGGAAGTAACACTGTGTTGGCCAGAATGCCCTAATCAGAGAAACAGTTTGATTTCTAGCTTTGGTCAACTTTTTTTGCTAAGAAAAGCAATCCAAATGGACCAATTGGATCTTAAATGAGCAAAGAGAAACACCAGTCCCTTTGTACCCTGGCTCCATTTCTCCCCACTCTGTCTCCCTCCAGGGAGATGCATCCCAAGCAGGTGTATTTTAGTTCCTAGGAGCTGGGAGACTGAATATGTGCAGGGGCAGCACTATGTGAGTCTAGACATGGTGAAGCAAGTATAGAGAATATTTTGCTTGGATCTAATTATGCTTTGAGGCCCTACTTGTATGTCAGGAGAGTATTCTCTGTACAAACAAAATAAATATTAATATGGAAGCCCAGTGGAGACTGGGTTTTGCCTAGGAGGCTCATAAATGTCATCACTATCCCATCCATCCTGAGTAAGAATATCCAGATGGTGAAATTCATTCTCCTGTGACCAGAACTGTGAGTACTTTCTGCCACTTCTTTCTATCTCCAACACCTAAAATAATAAGGCTCTCTCTCTTTTTTTTATTAATGCTTGATATTAGTGTTCTTAATTTGGTTGGAACTTGAGGGGCGCCTGGGTGGCTCAGTGGGTTAAAGCCTCTGCCTTCAGCTCAGGTCATGATCTCAGGGTCCTGGGATCAAGCTCCACATCGGGCTCTCTGCTCAGCGGGAAGCCTGCTTCCCACCCTCCCCTGCCCGCCCGCCCGGGCCTACCTACCTCTCTGCCTGCTTGTAATCTCTCTCTGTCTGTCAAATAACTAAATAAAATCTTAAAAAAAAAAAGTTAAAAAAAAATTTGGTTGGAACTTGATCTATAATTCTTCAGTTAACCTGTATCTTAATCTGCAATCTTCTAAAAAGCATAGTGTAAAAAAAGGATTTACATGCCAGTGGTAATTTGGGAAACAGAATGACAGCAGCGAGGGTGAGATCAAGATCAAACGGGGAGGCCGGGGATGCCGAGACAGAGCTAGGTTGCTGGGAATGTCACTGCTATAGGTCACAAGAGCTCCATCATTGGGGAAAGTGTAGAATACCTCAGCATTGTCTCAGTATTTGTCCCGAGGGCACAGGGCAAAGCATTTGCCCTTTGCTCTCCTACTGCATCCCTTGAGGGATAGCCTGTGTTTTTACCCCCCAGGGGCATGAGGGTGTGTGCTGAATGGAATCCTGAAGGACTCTCAGGGCACAGAATTGGAAGGCCCTGGGGCAGTTGCTTGAGGCAAGATATTGTCAACACTAGTGAGTCAAAGCAAACCCTTACCTGCTCCCTGGAGCCAAGGCTGCAATCAGAAATGAGGCTGAGGAAAATGAGAAAGGGCACCTGGGTTAGGCAAACAACCTTTTTATGACTGTTCAAACTGGATTTGAATTGGGGCGCCTGGTTGGCTCAGTGGGTTAAAGTCTCTGCCTTCAGCTCAAGTCATGATCTCAGGGTCCTGGGATCGAGCTCCGCATCGGGCTCTCTGCTCAGCAGGGAGCCTGCTTCCCCCTCTCTCTCTGCCTGCCTCTCTGCCTACTTGTGATCTATTTCTGTCAGATAAATAAATAAATCTTAAAAACAAACAAAAAAAACCCAAAAAACTGGATTTGAATCTGAACTCCATAACTTGTTCTGTGAGTCATTTAGGACCCAATATTTATCATTATTATGTCTCAGTTTACTCACTGTAAGATGGAAATAGTTATGTGTTTCATAACAAGGAGCTGCTTTTTAGCACCGCTATAGGGAGTGTTTGATGAATATTGCCTGGAAGATTCAAAGGCATGTAAAAGAGTCATGTAGTTTGCAATCACATCACATGTCTTTAAAAAGGCTGATCAAAACTATTTATTGAACAATACAAGAATGTTTGCTTTGAGTAGGGCAAGTATTATATTTACTTCATAAGGACTTTGAGACACAGAGATTATATGATTTAACTAAAATCTCTTACCTAATAAGGGACAATGCTGGTTTTCTGCCTCTCCTAAGTGTTTAGTTGTTGTTGCTGTTTTTAATTTTTAGTAAATATTAAAATTGGTGAGTTGATCTGCCATTTGCAGATTATAATTTACTTACAAATACAAGTTATGGATCAAGGCTTAATTGCAGTGTACTCGTATCTGTTTTCTTACTGAACTTGGTGAGTAGCTCCTTCCCTGTCATTGATTTTACTGTTAAGAATTGGACAGGACTTTGCCAGGTCATTTTTCCATGTCAGAGTTCACTATGGAAGGACCACTGTAATTACCTCCATCAACTTCTGGCTCTTAATTAAATTAGTGATTCCTGTAGTCTGCCTTAAATTAAGTTCTTAGGAAGCAATTTAGTTGTCAAATAACTCAGATTAAGTATACACATTTGGATGTTAATTTTTTGAATACCTCAGTACCTAAAAAATGTACACAAAAGAGGTTATAACTGAAAGAGTCAGAAACAGAGTTATAGAAACTTCATTAATCCAGAATTCACCATTTAACAGAAATGTTAGGGAACACATTAATTTGATGAAGATTATTCTTTCTATTCACTTAGTTAAAAAAAGCATTTTGCAGTTCTTAACTTAAAGCTTAAAAAGTAGCATCACAGCTTAAAAGTAGCATCATCTTCTTTTTAAACATTTTTAAACATTATGTTTATTATATGACCATTCCTGCTCTAAGACTCTTACATATACTAACCTATTTAATCTTTACAATAGCCTTATGGGAAAAGAATGATTTATTTTTTATTTTTTCTAAAGAGAGAAAGAGAAGGGAGAGGGGCAGAGAGAAAGAGAGAGGGGATCTCAAGCAGACTCCCCACTGAGCATGGACCGCCCCCCCCCCACACGGGGCTTGATCTCACAACCCTGAGATCATGACCTGAGCTGAAATTGAGTTGGAGGCTTGAATGACCGAGCCACCCAAGTGCCATGAGATGGGAACAATTATAGCCATTTTATGAAAGAGGAAACTGAGGCACAAAGAGGTTAAGTGACTTGGTGAAGGTCATATAGCTAGGAACTTTGTAGTAGGGCTTTAAAATCTATGCCCTTAGTCACCTTGCCTATTTCCTCAGGTGACTATTGAAAGAGAAAAATCAGAGTTCCTACTGAGTTTACTAAGCACAGGTGATTCTGATTAGGGATGGGGCTTTTTGTTTGTTGGATTCTCCCAATACCCTTTCAAGTAAACATATATAGTAGAATTTTTTATTGAAATGTTTAACAAGACACATGAAATGGACTACCACAGATAAAATATGCTGAGATGCCCAAGTTTCTTCTCGTTTGTTTATTCAGTTGTCCAGATCAAAATTTTCATAGCCTAGATCATCTATGTCATCTTTGGGTTGCTAGGGTTAGAAGTTCCATTAAATTGGTTTAACAAGACAAAGAAATTTGTTGGCAACTTTAACTGATAATCCTAATGGTTAGTGCTGGTTTAGGACTTGATTCTATGTAGGACATCTTTTTCTTTTTCTTTCTCTATCTCTTAGCTCTGTTCTCTATTTTTCCCTTTAGTCAGGCTTTTTTTTTTTTTTTCCTTTTTAAAGATTTTATTTATTTGAGAGAGAGAGAGAGTGAGAGAGAGAACACAAGTGGGGTGAGGGGGAGAGGGAGAAGCAGATTCACTGCTGAGCAGGGAGCCTAATGCAGGGCTGGATCCTGGGACTCCAGGATCATGACCTGAGCCAAAGTCAGATGCTTAACTGACTGAGCCACGCAGGTGCCCCAGGCAAGCTTTCTATCTGTGGTGTCAATGTTGACCCTGGAGACACCAAAGGTATATAATCAAAAGGAAAGCGCCTATCTTCCAGAGTTCATAGTAATTTCCAGAAAAGCACTGATTGGCTCTGCTTGGGTAGGGTGTGTGCTCCTGCAATAATTATTGCTTCCAGAGGCCTGTGGCGCTTGCTTGACGAACCTGGGTTGATTGAGATTGACACATTGTTGGAATCACATCAAATAGATGACATGCAATTCCCCAAAGAAACAGGATTTAGTTGCCAGAGGAGGAAAAGCAATCTGTGTCACTCATTGAGTCACAGTTGTCTGAGATTCCAAAATCTTCAGGTCCTTTCAAGATATTTTGTGACAATAGTGACTGTAATGGACATTGCTGGACCCTGTTTTCTTATTTTCCCAGAAAGCAAGATAGTGAAGAGGAACAATAGATATCCTGCTCATTATTTATCATCTTCATTAAAGGGACAAAATAAAAACATGGTTTTTTTATTATTTATAATGGGTCTTAATTTGCTTCAGGTGATCAATAAAAGTAAGCAATTTAAAGTTAAAATAGTATAAAGCTCTCGCTTTGTATATTGGCATACGTTTATATGCTGCTCTCTTATTGCAATACTGGTCCTTATCTGCCAAACATACTCTTGATTCTCAGGAAATCCACCCAGGCCACAGCCCTTCCAGCCCTACACTCACCTAACTCCTATTCTTAGTCCCTACCCAACTGCTCCTGCAGTAGCTTTTTAGACTTGGGAGAATGCATGTCTCTAATACAGCAACCTCTCTGTGAGAGAGTAGTATTGTTATCCTTAAATTACATTTGAGGAAACCAAGGCCCTGAAACATTGCAGCATTGGTTAATGATGATGGAGTCAAAATACAAATTTAGGCAGATTAGTGTCCAAACCTATATTTTTAATCACCATATCGCCTTTCGTTCAGGATGCTTATTGAGTGAATGGATTAATGGTTATTGAAAACCAGCGCTAATACTATGCCATGACTGACTAGAAAAATTGAGTTAATTTTTTTAAAAAAGGAAGAAAAGCAAAACTGCTATTAGGTTCACTTAAAAAGGAAACAGAAAAGCCAATCCTCCCACATTTTGTGATTGCAGTGTTGATTGAACAAAGCTTTTAGGTTAATGTAAGGTATTTTTATAGAGTTTCTGAGAGAAAATTTTGATCTATTAGAACCAAAGCATTTGATTTAAAGGACACACACAAATACACACACACACACACACACACACACACACACACACACACACACCCCTTTCTATTATGACCTGTAAATTCAATATAAACACTTAATATTTAATTTTTCCCTTGAGGGAAGAGTCAAGCTTATGGTAATGTACATATGTTTACTTTTGCTTTTATAAAATGTCTGTTAATGTTTGTCCTTTGACATTCCAGGAGCAAAGGCTTCTGATAGTGCTGCTGAATCAGGGACTGCTTTGTTTAGAAATTCAGCTGTATTCAGTGGGATGTGATACCTACCTAACTGCTGAAAACCAGCCGCATAGGGTTACTTTTGCCTGAATAGCAAAAGGCTAACACTTTGAATGTATTGGAAAATAATAAGATAGGGAATGGAAGTAAAGAAGAGTTGATAGATTTGTGCAAAACCAAACCAAACCTATAAAACCAAACAATTCTTAAAAGCAATCATATAGTCTCTGTAGGAGCAGAATATCTTTACCAAAAATTATTAAGTTTTGACCCCAAATAGCAGAATAGTCTCACCATATTCCGTATCCAGGAGAACCTTCTTGGATACTTATTTAACAAGGATCTTTATAGAATTCCAAATTTAATCTCCTCATTTGAAAGATCATTATTCATTCTAATTTATTGGTCTTTCCCTAGATAATACTAAATGTTCCTATTTTTATCTGAACTCTGCCTGAACTCTTTCATCTACCTGATGAATCTTTGACTGTCACTTTAATTCTATTATTCGCTACCAAGAATTTCATTGCCTTTCCTTTATTATTTAAGTAAACCATGTTTTTGACTTTTCATAATATATATTTGGGGATCAATTGCAGATAAGTAGCCATAGGAAAATAATTTTACTTTATTTTAAAATTATGTACTTTTTTCACCATCTGCATAAAATAGTTAACATCAGGTCTTTAGAATCATGTTTCCTAATCCTTAACATGTTAAAACTCCTTAACCTTTCTTCAATTTGTTCACTTCACAGAAAATACAGGATAATGAGAAAGACCCATAGAGAATTGTCTCCCAACCCTTGGGACTCTTTCCTCCAGGGAATCCTCATTATTTTAATTAGTTCATCCCACAGAAAAAATAAACTGGTACTGGTAGTCTGCAGAATACTCACACACATATTTCTACTTTAGTGGACTTTCACTCCTCTATAACGACATGGATTTGTCTAGGAGACTATAGCAATAGGCGATAATTACAAGGATCCCATTAAGGGTTGAATTTTATGTCTTCAAAATTTATATGTTGCAGTCCTAACGCTTGGTGCCTTAGAATGTAACCTTAGAGGGAATAGAGTCATTGTGGATGTAATTAGTTCAGATGAGGTCATATTGACATAGTGTGGCCTCTAATTGAATATGATTGAAGCCATTATGAAAATGGGACATTTAGACACAGACATGCCCACAAGGACAATGCCACGTTAAAATAAAGGCAGAGGTTGGGTTGAAGATTCTGTACATGTCAGAAAAAGCCAAAGATTGTCAGCAAACCATCAGAAGCTAAGGGAGAGTGGTAGGATCAATTCTTTCATATAACCTTCAGAAGGAACCAAGTCTGCTGACTTCTGGTCTTGGATTTCTAGTCTCCAGCACTGTGAGACAATATTTAATTCTATTGTTAGAATTAAATAGACAACAGAGATTAAATAGACAACAGAGACAAGATCTCTGTTGCTTAAGCTATCCAGTTTGTGCTACTTTGTTACAACAGCCCTAGAAAACTAACACAGACTCACACAGATTTGGAAGACCTGATCCTAATGAGCACTGACATTTGAACAGAATCTTAAAATCCTTCTCCAACCTGAGCTCATATTAACCCCCTGAGTTACAGTATCACCGTTTGGTAAATCCTCCAAACCCAGTAGAGACTATACCTAGAAGCCAGTAGCCAGAAGGAATATCACTAATTTCAAATGGTATTTTTAATGCAAGGATTTTAGATCCAGAGAAACTCTTTAGATCTGAACTGTTGATATTGATATGCCTCTCCTGAACTTCCAACCAAGTTTCCTTTGCTCTCAGCTCTTGTAAAACTCAGTCTGTCACAATTCTGGCTGCTACCTACCTTTTCTGGCTTTTATATACTGGACTATTAAACCTTGCCTTAATTATACCATCATTCCTATCTTTATAGTGAGGGATGTAGCCCCAGTTCTGGGGATCTGCGCATGCACAAGAATGCATGCAGTAGAGAATTGGCAAGATGGGGCAGAGTAGAATTACCTTTTTTCCCCTTCACAAAAGGACGATGCTTACCTGCACATGGGTTCATGTGTGATGTAGCCTATGCATCCAGTTTGAATCACTTGAACAAGAAGGACTCTGCCCCTGGGATGATAACACATTATGAAATTCAACTTTGTGTGTTATCTACTGCATGAGGTTCTTTGCCTATAAATTTCAAGTTGATCTTAACAATGACCACCATTTTCATCATTTACCAAGTATGTACAGTGTGTTTGTACTGTAGTAGGCTTTAATACACTTAATTTTAATGTATACCTAGGACAGAATTAGGGATTATTCTCCACATTGTACAGATAAGGGAAGGGAGGTTCAGAGATGTTAAATATATTAGCAGGGCAGGAATTTTGACTGACAAGATTAATGCTGTAACAGTCTAGGACAAAGTTATAAACATAAAAAGACAAAAAAAAAAAAAAGAAATTCAAT
The DNA here is from genome assembly GCA_028646535.1 of Procyon lotor. Lineage (NCBI taxonomy): Eukaryota > Metazoa > Chordata > Mammalia > Carnivora > Procyonidae > Procyon > Procyon lotor. The sequence goes on from CM053607.1 coordinate 63,812,390, forward strand.
AAGTAAAAGTTTCTATTTACATTGTCTGTAGTCAGAGAGATTTCTTGTCCTTTTGGACATAGGGAGCAAAGGTACCTAAAATCTGAAAGTAACACAGTAATGAGCCTAATTCTTTCTACATGTGACTCACTAAATTTTAACATTTCCCTGCTTCCAGCTCAAAATGTTCCACTCTTTCCCACCTTCTCTCCTTCCCTCCTTTTGTCCAAGCATGGACATGGCCTGAAATGTCATGAGAACAGGCAGAATATACAGTAGTACCTCCTACTCTGTGGCTCATGCCATTACTGTACAATTTTTCTCCATCATTTCAGACGAGTGGGTCTTTATTGGAACTCTAAGTGAGAACTGATTTCTAACAAATTTTTGTAATAGCCTGTTGACTTACTATTGAAATGCAATAGACTGTGGCTAAATCAACTGTCCTCGAGACTGTAGAAAATGGAGTTTCCTGAAGCTCAAGGTTAATATTACTTGCAGTAAGATTTCCCCAGAGGTGATTTTTCGTTGTGGAATACCCTAGTTTTATGGCATGGTTTCAGGCAAGGTTCTGGTTTCTTTCTATCAACACCCTCTTAAAAATTCATGAATCAAAACACAGCATCAGAAATTAGTGGAAGCATGAACCTGAAAATCACAATTCCAAAAGCCAGCTTGTCTTTTATTGTCATGCAGGAAAAAAAATACTCTCACTGGGAACTTAGTTTAATTAACTACTCAAATATTCTATTCTAAGGATTATTGACACTTTAAGTGGATTCTTTCTGAAGTAGCTAACACAGACTTCTATTGGGAGATTGTTTAGAGCTGGTGAAATGTAAGTAAAATGGTTATTCCTTATTTGAGGGAAGTAAATGGCAAGGAGCTGATCTATTCCTTTTCTTGAGAGCAGAAGAGAAAAAAAAATCTTCCAAGATCTGCAGTAACATTGTTTCATATCTCCCAAAAACACTAATTGCACCTTTTCTTTATTTCTGCTCTTGAGACAGTAGGACAAATGGTACCAGGAAGATTTTAGCAAGTGAATAAACTGTAGGATCTAAAAATTATTACCAAATGGTAACTCTAGATAAACAGAGAAAATGAAAACAAATGATGTAATCTTCCGTTGGTTATAAGTTTCTAGGAATTAAATGAATATTAAATATGTAGTATTAAACATTTAGAACAAGTAATCTTTGAGGTCATAAGTAATTTCCTTTATTCATTTAACATTTATTTTTACTTATTGTTTTTTTTCTGACGTGGGACTTCAAAGCAAGATGGTGTATGTATGTTTATATTTGAATTTGCAGTATATATAAGAAGTATACAGGATAGTGCCTAAGAATGTGGGTTTTATTTATTTATTTATTTTTATTTTTTTTAAAGATTTTATTTATTTATTTGACAGAGAGAAATCACAAGTAGGCAGAGATGCAGGCAGAGAGAGACAGTGAAGCAGGCTCCCCGCTGAGCAGAGAGCCCGATGCGGGGCTCGATCCCAGGACCCTGAGATCATGACCTGAGCTGAAGGCAGAGGCTTTAACCCACTGAGCCACCCAGGCATCCCAGAATGTGGGTTTTAGAGACAACTTGGATACGAATTCTGATTGTGCTGGTTGGTTAAGTCTAACCTTGGACAAGTAACACTACATCTCTTTGTCCAAATATTCTCCTATATAAACGGGTTAATAGTAGCTACTTCATGGTGTTGTTCTAAGAATAAAGTAAGTTAATAATGGTGGACTAAGCTTGGTACATGAACACTCTAAGGGGTAGGGACAGTTTTAAGGGAATTCCTTTCTAGATCCTGAAGCCCACATGCATTCTGCCTGAGAACTTGTGGCTGGGAAGGGATCATGTCGGGGAGGTCATGCCTGTTTTCCTCTCTCTTTTCACAACTATTCTTTCCCACACTTTAAAATAAGATGCATCTCTTACCAATCCAGAATCTTATTCTGCTGCTTTCACTTAGTGTAGAAATTCTTTAGTGCCAAGTAAAGGGACTATCTGAAATAGGGTTGTCAGTGTTGAGATGGTGAGTGACACTAATGATTTGAATTATGTTTTTCTGCAACTCTGATGATTTTTAATTCTTTTCTTTCAACAAAATTGAAGAAGGACTTAACTGAGTTTTCAGCTGATAGATCATTAGAAATAATTAAGGATAATAAGAAGAGGGGCGCCTGGGTGGCTTAGTGGGTTAAAGCTGCTGCCTTCGGCTCAGGTCATGATCTCAGGGTCCTGGGATCGAGCCCTGCGTCAGACTCTCTGCTCAGCAGGGAGCCTGCTTCTCCCTCTCTCTCTGCCTGCCTCTCTGCCTACTTGTGATCCCTCTCTGTCAAATAAATTTAAGAAGAAGAGAGGATTCTGTCATTGCTATCTATGTATGTGTACAAGTTTTTTTTAACTTGCTATGTATCCCTGGTCACAATTTATTTATTTTTTAATTATTTAAAGTTTTAAATATTTTATTTATTTATTTGACAGAAAGAGAGATACAGGGAAACAGGGAACACAAGCAAGGGGAGTGGGAGAGGGAGAGGCAGGCTTCTGGCAGAGCAGGGAGCCCGATGCGGGGCTCCATCCCAGGACCCTGGGATCATGACCTGAGCTGAAGGCAGATGCTTAACAACTGAGCCACCCAGGCGCCCGCTCCCTGGTCACAATTTAAAAACTGTTTTGTGTGTGTGTGTGTGTGTGTGTGTGTGTATAGTTTGCTTTTTTGTTGTTTTGGGGATGATAGGTATCAAATTATGACCTATACAAATTTTGGCTAAGTCATATTTTGTTTAATATCGAGCATCACTCTGGTTGTATTTCAAAGCCTGCTCATATACAAGGGGAAGACACAAAGATCCCACCTCTTGGTGGAGAGCTGCCAAGGATGTATTGTGGAAGAGTTTGTTGGGTGGGATGTATTATTGCAACCATCTTTTTTTTTTTTTTTT
>CM053607.1:63815822-63859691 GCA_028646535.1 Procyon lotor
TTATGCTAAGCGAAATAAGTCAGTCAGAGAAAGACAATTATCACATGATCTCTCTGAATATGAAGAATTTGAGAGGCAAGGAGGGAGTTTGGGTGGGTGAGGGAGAGAAATGAAACAGGAAGGGATGGGGAGGGAGACAAACCATAAGAGACTTCTAGACTCACGAAATGAACTGAGGGTGGCTGGGAGGTGGGGGGGGTAGGGACAGGGTGGCTGGGTTGTGGACATTGAGGAGGGTATGTGCTGTTAAGTGCTGTGAAATGTGTAAGCCTGATGATTCACAGACATGTACCCTGGGGCAAATAATACATTATATGTTAATAAAAATTAATTAAAAAAATAAAATAAAATAAAAAAATGTTCAAAAAGATAAATAAAAGTTTAACTTCTTTTATTTAATAAAAAGAAGAAATAAAATAAAATGATAAAGGAATGAAATAAGAGCAGATGAATAAAAAAATAATAAACCTGGACATTTAAAAATCTTACTGCTAAAAATAAAAACTAAAGTCCTAGACCAGAGACATTTGAAAAGTTAATAAACTGGAAGAGAACATTCTGTACTTCATGCACTATGTAATACAAAAAGAAGAAGAAGACGACGACGAAGAAAAAAAAGAAGAAGAGTGAAAGTAGAATAACCAAGATAAGTAGTTAAAGGACAATGAGTACAGTGGAGAAATATGATAAACATTACCCAGTTGAACAAGGTCAAATTCAAAAGTAGTAAACCATGGTGATAGTATGTATCCTTGATATGATTTGATGAAAATGCCACTTTAGTTCTGTGATCCTCCCTCTAAAACCCATAACTCTTGTCTAATCACAGAGGGGAAAAAATCAGACAATTCCCAATTAAGGAGCATTCTAAAAAATACCTGACCAGCACTCCTCAAAGCTGTCAAAGTCATAAAAAACAATGGAAGACTTAGAAGCTGTCAAACCCAATAGAATCTTAAGAGATATGACAACTAAATATAAAGTATCCTGAATGAGATCCTGGGATAGAAAAAAGGATATTGTGTAAAAGCAAAGGAAATAAAAATAAAATACTGACTTTAGTTAGTATTAACATTGGCTCATTAATGATAACAAAACTACCATACTAACATAAGATGCTAATAAAAGGAGAAACCAGGTTTGCAGTGTATAGGAGCTGTCTGTACTATCTTCAATTTTTTTTTTTTGTAACTTTAATCAGAAAGTAACTTAAAAAAAAACAACACAATGAGAACAGAATAAGAGACACTACAAAATGCTTTACTGCACTTGTGAGAAGTATAATGGAATAAATTCCAGGGAAATAATACATGAAAAATTGAAACTGAGAATGAGAAATTTCCATCATTAAAAAAAATAAAAGTAATAAAAAAACACTCCAACTACTGAGAAGGATTAAGAATAAATAATTAAATACATCCTAAAATATACAGAAGTAAGGTAAGAAAACTTTATATAATCAAGAATAAAGAAAAATTGTAAAATCTGCCAAACAGCATGTTACTTGCAAAAGAACAATTATAGCTAATTCATAAAATGACAAAATCATCTAGACATGATATGAGCACATGCACTCATTCTTGAAGAGTGGGGCTAGTGAACTATCAGTGGGTAGTTAAAATCTCCTGAACAAAACAAAGGGGAAAAAATGAAAAAAAGAAAGAAGTCCATTGAGAGAGGACAGGATAGTAGGGAGAAAAAGAAGCAAGTTGAAGGGTAATAAATAAAGAAATATAAGAAGTTAAAAGTTACTTAAAAATGTCAGAATCCCCAATAATGGTAAATGGATAAAGCTTAATTATTAAAAAGACAGATTATTAAATTGGATATTTTTTAAAAGGAAAGTCTGAAAATAAAATACTAAAAAAATGTGCCATGGAATGTAGTTCATAAACCTATATATATTTAATGACATTGTATGAAATAAATTATGTTAAAATTGTGCAGAAAATTAAAAATCCATAAGCAAAGTATCTTGAATCAGCTTTCTCATAAACAGAGACTTAGCTTACAACATCACTAAAGATACGGAAAGTATTACTTGATGTGAATACTTATTTAAAAAGAGAAGCAACCCATATATTTAAAAACTAAAAATCTTTTCTCAATAAGACATGACTTAAATAAAAATATGATGAGAATCATAATTTAAAATAGAACAGAAAAATAATGAAAATTACACCTAAATGTATGATACTACTAAGGGAAATCTATAAATAATGATACCACCATGATCATAAGGTTGTTATGAGTCAATATTTAATTGCTTAGAAAAGTGTCCGGGCACAAAGTAAACATATGAATGAAAAAAGGTAGACATTCACAAACAAATTCATTAGAAAGAAAAAAAAGTACAAATAAATGGAGTAGGGGCAATATTTATCAAGAAAATTGTGGGACTTGGACTTGAATCAGGAGACTTCAAAGGGTGAGAAGTAAGCCTGAAAGTAAGGAAGTCAAAAGAGGCAAACCATGTTTTACCCCAGAATCTCAGAAATGAAGGTCAAGAGTGACATAAAGGTAAAAACAAGGGGAATGGATGGCAGGCTATATAAAATGTTTGAGCTCCAAGTCCTATCCCCATCCCCAAGCCATATAACTGACCCAGGAAAAGGCCCTTGGTTTATTCATCTTGAACCCAATCACTACAGATTTGGGAAAACCACAAACATTTGTGAGCAAAACACTGAGAATTCAACTCATCTAGGAAGATATTAGCTATCAGGCTACTGCCCTAGGCAATAAGAAAATACTGGGCACAGGGAGTTCAACAATTAAATGGCTAGCTCTTTAAAGTCTACCCCAAGAGGAAACAAAGCAGTTGAAAATTCAACCAATGCACAGAACTTCCACTCAACTTTTTATGTAAAGATTTCATTGGTGCACAGAAAAGTACATAAATCACAATTGTACATGCTGATGACTTTTCAAAGTGACTGTTCCTATGAAACTACCACCCAGATCAAAAATCCAACACTGCCAGAAGATCAAAGGCTCTTTCATGCACTTACAGGATTTTATAAAATATGGATCATAAAGTATGTCTACATTAAGGGCTCTTTTGTTTGATGTTTGAAAAATTCATCCATGTTTTTATATATGACAATAGATGATGCCTTCTCATTGCTGAATAGCATTCTAGAATACACATACACCACAACTTATTCACCGTGATATTGTGAATTATGGTGCAACTTTAAAACTTCAAGTACATGTCTTTTTGTAAACATTTCACTTCCTCTAGGTATATTCTTAAAAGAGGAACTTATGTTTGGTATGTAACATGGAGTAGAATTCCTGAAGGAGGGAATATGTGTATGTTCAGATTTTCATGATACTGCCAAACAGACATAAAATGGTTAAACTAATTTACACTTCCACTAGTAAGGGATGAAATGCTACCACTCTGTGTCCATGCCAACATGTATTTCCCTTTTTCATTTTAGTCTTTGTGGTGAATGAATAATAGTATTATATTGTGGTTTTAATATGCATTTCCCAAAAAAGCAATTAAGATGAACCCACTTTCATATGAATATTGGCCAGGGACAGCATCTTCTATTGAATACTATTTCAAGTCTCTTGTCCATTTTTATTGAATTATCTGCCTGTGTGTGCGCTCTTTCTCTCTCTTACAAATAAATAAATAAAATCTTTAAAAGAAAATAAAAGCTGCATTGTTGAGGGCATGCCAATATATAATTGTTTCATCTACCTCACTGGCTGACTCTGCTGTCCTTATAAATGATCTCTTCATAACAAGTAATGCATATTGCTTTGAGGAATACTAATTTAAAATTACTATAGTTATACCATCTTTTCTTCTGGTTAGCATTCACATAGTAGAACTTTTCCTATCCTTTGACTCTCAACCTTTTCATGTCCACATATTCAAGGACTGCCTCTTGCAAGTAACATACTAGATTGTCTGTTTAATCTGGCAATCTTTATTTACATGTAATGTAATTACTATTATATTTATTGGGCAGCAATTCTCCATATATCTCATGTTTCTGCATATCTAGCAAGCAGAATCACTCACTGATCTTTGTCCTACCTCTTCAAGGATATTTGTATAGTGAACAAATAGCCTTGGATAATAGAGACAGTGTTCTCCTCAATAACAGAAGGCAAGTTTGCTTATAGTTTTGGAAAACAGAGATGATATCCCTCCTGGAACTAAGAGAAAGTACATTTACTGTCAAGTATAATAAAGATATGTCTTCTTCTGGATCAAAAGGTAAGCACTATTACTGTCTATTATAAGATTTATGTTCCTCCAGAGTTGTGCCCATATTCACTAACTTGCTTACACCATGCCCTGGATCCTCAGACTTCAATGGATCCACCCTTCTCAGTCACGTTTGCCTCAGTCCCAGTGTCTGCAGAAGTCTTTCCCCAGAACACTGCTGCAAACCTTGCCAACACCATACCTCCCAACTCACATGTCTTAAGGGCCTCAGTCCTAGCAGCAGCAGGAGTGGGCCCTGTGGAAGCCTGAGGTATACCTCATTAAAACTGTGTGCCCCACCCCAGCTGGGGACTTAACACTGCCCACAACAGGTAAAGAGAGCCTCTTCAGTTGGATGGACTGAAGGAAAAAGCAGCTGAACACCAGAGCTGGGCACAAGCAACACACATAGGAGACACCCCTGAAGTGCCAGCTTTTAGTAAACAGAGGACTGCACTGCAGAGCACTACGGGACCTCTTTTTCATAAGGAGACAGAGCTGACCTCCCTAACAAAGAGAAACAGACACAGAGGGTTAGACAAAATGAGGAGACAGAGGAGTATGTCCCAGATGAAATAATAGGACAAAACAAAAACACAGCAAGAGCTGTAAGTGAAACAGATATAAGTAGTATATGCCTGATAGAGAAGTCAAAGTAATGATCATAAAGATACTTACTGGACTTGAGAAAAGAGTGGAGAATATCAATGAGATCCTTAAAAAAAAAAAAGATAGAAAACACAAAAAAAGATTAAGATTCTCTCTTTCTCCCTCTGCCCCTCTCTCCACCTCTCTCTCAAAAAAATAAAATAGCATTTATATGTTGCCTACATGAGACTCATTTCAGACACATTTAAAGATGTTCACCATCATTTATCATCAGGGAAATGCAAATTAAAACCACAATCAGATATCACCTCATACCTGGGAGAATGGCTAGAATCAAAACAAGTGTTGGCAAAGATGTAGAGGAAAAGGAACCCTTGTACACTGTTGGTGGAAATGCAAACTGATAAAGCCACTGTGGAAAACAGTATGAAAGGCCTCAAAAAATTAAAAACAGAATTACTTTATGATCAAGTAATTCCTCTACCAGGAATTTTTCCAAAGAATACAAAAGCACTAATTCAGAGGGATATCTGCCTCCCTATATTTACTGCAGCATTATTTACAAAGTCAAATTATAGAAGTAGTCAATGTGTCCACTAATAGATGAATGGATAAATACAATGTGGAATATATATATACAGTGGAATAAAAAGAGCAATCTTGCCATTAACAACAGTATGGATGGTGCTAGAGGGTATAATGCTGAGCGAAAAAAGTCAGAGAAAACAAATACCATATGATTCCAATTATATGTGGAATTTAAGAAACAAAACAAATTTAAAAAAAGGGGGGGACAAACAAAAAGCCATACTCTAAATACAGATAATAATCTGGTGGTTGCCAGAGAGGAGGTGGGTAGGGGAATAGGTAAAATAAAGATTAAGAGTACACTCATTGTGTTGAGCACTGATGAGCACTGAATAATATTTAGAATCATTGAAAAATAATAAAATAAGATAAATGAAACTTGAGCAATTGCTATTACTCCTACTTGATGCTTATTTCAAATATTTCATAAAAACATATAAGAAAATTTTATATAAAAACTTCAAAATAAGTATAATGAGCAGAAAAGGTCTACCTGCAATTTTAGTTGCTGTAGTGCGTGTTACTAAAAACTGATTTTCTATATATATAGGCAAATATTCAGAAGCTCCAACAAAAACTAAAGATTCTGAAGCTTTGGTCAGAGCTAGGCATATAAATATTGGATTCTTCAACAGAACCTAAAATAGAAATGTCATACAGAAATTATTTTATTTTGTCAGGTAAAGAAGAATAGATTTATTCACTCACATGTTAATGACCAATAAGCAAAAATTTTACCTTTTCCAGTATAAATTGAACATATATATAAATCAAAATCTGCAGTTCACCAATATACAAATACTATTAAAGACATGTAGTGTTTGAAACATTTCTATTTATTTGACCTCCATACCACCTATATTTTTATTTGTGAGTCTGACAGTTTTCTAGAAAACTTAAGGAAAAATAGATATCATTAACCAGGTGTCTAGAATGTCCCTTTACCTTAGTTAATCTATTTCTTTCCTTAACAAATCTTTTTATTTAACTAAAAAACAAAATGAAGATAATTTAAGCAACACACAAGGAAAATTACTAGTATTACTATTAAAATTCTATAACATTTTACTCCTGGGAATTCCACATACATACAGTGAAGTCACTTAAATTCTGCATTTTAGTCAATCTTTTGAACTTACTCAGAAGCCTTATGAGGATGTATAGTGATGGTTTACTACTACCTTTTATACTATTACACTATACATAGTAACTAACATGACAATAATTAACATTAAAATATTAACTTTCAAACTGATTTCTGTGTTTCTTATATATATACTTATCTTTGGAGTGATGTTTTGTTTGTATATTGCTAAATCAACTTAATTTGTGCATATGGCCCTTCTTTTCACTACATTTGTATCTTTGGGGTAAACACTATTTTTTAAAATCTAAATGTATTCTCTATATTAATCTAATTCATCCTCTGAGTGCTATCTAAATTTACATAGTGTGATCGTATCATATCTATCCATTCCCACAAGTTAGGCTCACTTCAACTCCCACTGTCACAAAGAAGACCACATTAAATGTCCTGGTGCATGCACACTTAAGGACTAGGGTAGAATGTCTTTGGAAGTGTATATGCCAGAACAGGATTGCTTGGGCATTAAGATGTACTGTATGTACTTCATTCCATTATTTCTTTAATTTTTTTCCCAAAATGTATCACTTTACAATCCCACTATAATGTAGGAACCCACTATAATGTACTTTTCTTCATGTAGCAACTTACAAAACTCACCAGAGCAATATTTTCAGTTCCACATACCCTTCCAGAACTTTGCCATTCTCCCATCAGGAGGCATTGAACTGGGAAAGTCCTTAACGATTGTCTCAACAAAGCAAGAGATACTGCACGACTTCTGAGGTTGATGACAATGATACTTCTGCTGTACACACTCACTCTCTCAGGACTCTGGCTTTGGGACTCTTTCACCATGTCGTGAGAAAGTCAAGGCCAGATGGAGAAGCCACGTGTGGGTGTTCCAGCAAACAGCCAGTATCAACAGCTCATAGTTGAGTAAACAAGCCATCAGAGGATTTTATTCCCCAAACTTCACTTTAATTGACAAGTAGAGCTGAGCGGAGTAAGCCCTGACAAAGCTGCAGATTGATGAGCAAAATCATGTTCTATTATTTAAGCCACTAAGTTTGGGGTGGTTTGTCATGTAGCAACAGATAACTAGTACACCCCACATAATCACAAACACTTGGTATTAGTAGCAGGCTTTTAAAATTTTGCCACGCTGATGGATGTAAAGTCATACTACAATGCTTTATATGGTACTTTCCTAAATTCAAATCCAAATGAGCACTTCTTCATGTAATTCATAGCTATTTAGACTTGGTTTTTGTGTGTGAACTGCTTATTCATATTTTTATAAGGCTTCCTGAAATTTCTGTATAGATTTTCCAAGCATTCCTTTTTTATTCTAAATACTAATGTCTTGTTAGACTGAGAGATCTGTTACTCATCTTTTAACATTGTCTGTAGTTTCTTTCATAGAACGGAAATCTTTGTCATAATTTAATCCACTAATTTTTACTTTGTATTTTACACTATTGCAAACTTGTTTAACCTTTCCTACCTCTATGTCACAAGATACTTCTTTCATGGTTTAGCATTTAGCATGCTGTTCTTTTTTTTTTCTAGTCACATTTTATTAACCAATAAGTCATTTTTGTATATCAGAGGTCCAACTTCATTTCACCATACAGAGAATCAAATTTGTCATCATATTTACTGAACAACTATCATTGTAGTGCCTCCCCTATCATCTAAAAAGTTTTTATATATATTAATCTGTTGCTAAGTCCTGTCTTCTGTTTCACTGGTCTATACCATGATTTTATAGGAAATGGCAATCTGTATTAGATAGAACAGGTAGAATAAGGAACAGAAAACCTTGCTTTTATCTTGGCTCTGCAACTGATTTTTGGAACAACAATTAGCAAATCACATCTCTCTACATCCTATTTTTAGGGAGTATTATATAATAGCAGTAGTAATGGTGTTAGAGTTGGCACATGAGATATTTTTATATTCTTAACCTCAATCTTTTTTTTTTTTAAAGATTTTATTTATTTGACAGAAACACAGCGAGAGAGGGAACACAAGCAGAGGGAATGGTAGCGGGAGAAGCAGGCTTCCCGCGGAGCAGGGAGCCAGATGCGGGGCTCAATCCCAGGACCCTGGGATCATGACCTAAGCCGAAGGCCGACTGAGCCACCCAGGCGCCCCTCTTAACCTCAATCTTAACTTCAAACTACGTGTGTGTGCATGTGCACATGTGCGCGCGCACACGCAAGCGTATCCAAAGATATATATATGTCTTTGGAAAAATTACCCAACCTCTTTGAATTACTGGTTCATGATCTATAAACTAGAAATGATAATATATATATCTCCAGGTGATCATGAGAATGAAATATATGTAATAATTTAATTTCTGGCATCTAGAAGTTACCAAGGAAAGAATACATATCATTTTCATAATTTTTAAAATAAGAAGGTTACGCTAGATTATGAGATTTGCTATTTGCACTCTATAGTGTGCTTTGAATCATCTGAATGATGTAAAACACAGATTTACCAGGTCCTACTTTCAGAGTTTCCAATTCAGTAGGTTTGGAGCAGGGCCTAAGAATTTGCAGTTTTAGCAAATTCCCAGGCAATGATGATGATGATGGCCTGGGAGCCACACTAAGAACCACTGCACTACATAATTTTCATGTTTGAACCCTTGAGAATTAAAATGAATAGACTCATAGGTTAATCCAGTTGATGAGACTTATTATAATGTTACACAGTAAAGTCAGAAAGCCAAAACCACTAAGTAGCTGAATAACTCAGCACTCATAAAGAAGCAGAAAATGATTCAGGAGCAAATGGCAGCTTATCTGATCTGCTCTCTAGTGGGCATTCCATCGCTTTGTCTTAATTGTTACAAAGGCCCAAATATTCAGCTTCTTTCTGTCAGCTTATTGTGCCAATATCTACTTCTATTACAGCCACTCACTATATTGTCTCTCCATTTGCTTCTCTATCTCAGTGGCCTTTGCACATTCATTTTGTCTATGTCAGTTTATTAAAGCTGTGTCATTTAAGTTTCCTGGCCTTTCTCTTATATATACTCTCCCAAGAAATAGAAATTAACTAGTCGTTGATATCAGGTCTCCCTATTGGATATTTTCTCAAGGTATTTATTTATTTATTTACTTACTTATTTATTTAACAGAGACAGAGATCACAAGTAGGCAGAGAGGCAGGCAGAGAGAGAGGGGGAAGCAGTCTCCCTGTCGAGCAGAGAGCCCAATGTGGGGCTCGATCCCAGGACCCTGAGATCATGACCTGAGCTGAAGGCAGAGGTTTTAACCCACTGAGCCACCCAGGCGCCCCTTCTCAAGCTATTTAATAGGCTTTTGAGAAATCTAAGGAACTGCTATCTTAGGTTCAGGTTCTGATCCCAGACCTAGTTTTAAATTAGGACATTTGAACTACATCATATAGAGCATGGCAACTCATGCACAAGGAAACACTGCTGGGCACTTTATTCAGAAAGGGCTATGGGCACTTTACTTAGAAAGACACTGTGAGCATAGCAAACACTCAAAAAACCTTCCCAAAAAAGTGTCTAGGCTTTCCTCTTTTTAAAATAATCTATTTTTTTTCTTAAATATAAATATGGGAGGCAAAGAAAAAGGCCAGACATAAAATCAGTATTCAAGGGATTTTATGTAATAAAATCAGGCTTAATTATGGTAGGTGTTGGAAAAGAAAAGGAGAAATCAAATCTTCATAGTAGCAGATAATTTCATTCAATAGCCATTTCTTGTAGCACTGTGGCTCTCAGCCCTACTCCATCACAGAGTTTGTCTAAAACCATGGTCTTTACCAGAGGAGGTTCATGCTGGTCTGGGAGGTATTGTTTCAAATGGTAACCAACCAACATGGTACTCTTGCATGTACTCAGTAAGAGTCGGAAACAGGGACAGGAACAGCAAAATATAAGGTAAATGGTATAGTAGACACAGACAAGTAGACTAAGATACAGGACAGGGCTCAATGAGCAGTGGAAAACCAATCTTAATGAGGAAACTGATGCAGAGGAATGTTGCAGGAAGGAAAGAGCTCCTAAAGAGCCAACCAAGGTTCATTGAAGATGTATAGAGGAGGGCATGTATTGCATGGAGCACTGGGAACAATTAATCTTGTAACACTGAAAAAATAAAATAAACGTATTTGGGAAAAAAAATTTAAAAATTAAAAAAAGAAGAAGACGTGGTATGTAGTGTCCCAATAAATTATGGAACTTTTTCTTTCAGGTGGTAGAAGCATTAATCTTTCCCTAACTTAACCAAGATAGCTTGACAGGAGAGAATGATCTTGCCAGTAAAAGGCCCTGGTGTCTACAGACAAATAGGAGGAAAACATAAGTTGAAGAGGATACCAGTAAACTTCTTGGAATTACTCAAGTGTTTTTACTTAATCATTTAACTTCTCCCTTGCTCTTGTCTTGGTTCCTCATGAAGAACATCTACAATTAGCCATAGAAAATAAATGGTGGTTATCGTTATTAAATCTGTCAATAAGATAAAATACCTCACGTAGAAAAGGCTGTTTTTTCAAGTTTAAAAATGTTTCAGCCCTCTATCCTGAAATCTCACTTACTCTCCTTCTACAAACAATTTATTTCATCAAACCTAGTAGACAACTCAGAGACTGAAAATCGTACATGATGTCCTGATATAAATACAAGTAATAAATATATTTTTAAAAATCTTACTTATGGGGCACCTGGGTGGCTCAGTGGGTTAAAGTCTCTGCCTTCTGCTCAGGTCATGATCTCAGGGTCCTGGGATCGAGCCCCGCATCAGGCTCTCTACTCAGCAGGGAGCCTGCTTCCCCCTCTCTCTATCTCTCTCTGTCAAATAAATAAATAAAATCTTAAAAAAAAATAATCTTACTTATGTCAAATGTATATTGATTCTAGTTTCTATGATAGTAGTTCACCTGTTTTCAAAGGAAATTCAATCTTTTGACTACCAATAGTATAATATCTAAATAATTTGGACACTAGCTTCCTTTGATATATTCTGTCAACCATTTCTAGTCACAAAAGTAATGAATAACACTTTAAATTCAATTTGCCCTTTATAGTTAAAAAAGTTCTTTCATATCATAATATTCATTGACAAGTGTTGGTTCACTGGAGTGCCAGCACATAAATGTCTTTTCTGTTAATAAGGTATAAGACTTAAGGCATGAGATGAAGAAAAAGAAGGTAAAAGTGTTGATCTCTCTGCTCTATACATTTAAAAAGTTTTCTCCTATAAAATCTTATTCCTTACCTGCTTCTAGCCAGTCTTAATTTCATTTTTTTTCTTTTCCTTGATTTATTTCCCTGATTTCCAAGCTTTCTATTTTTGTTCTTTTGAACAAAAAAGTGTATGTGCCCCTTTGAATCTGAATTTTTGGGTAATACTTATAGTGCAATTGCTGGGTTATAGGGTAGTTTTTTTCTTAACTTTTAAAAAAAAGATTTATTTATTATTTATTTGAGAGTGAGAGAGCAAGCAGAAGGAGAGACAAACAATAGACTTCCCACTAAGCAGGAAGTTCGATGTGGAGCTCAATTCCAGGATCCTGAAATCATGACCTGAGCTGAAATCAAGAGTCGGACACTTAACTGACAGGGCCACCCAGGTACGCCTATTTTTAACTTTTTGAGGAACTTCCATACTGTTTTCCAGGGTGGCTGCACCAGTTTGCATTCCCACCAACAGTGCAAGAGGGGTCCTTTCTCCACATCTCACCAACATCTAGTTCCTGTGTCGTTAGTTTCAGTCATTCTGACAGGTGTGAGGCAGTATCTCATCGTGTTTTGATTTGCATTTCCCAACGATGAGTGATGTTGAGCATATTTTCACCTATTAGCCATCTGGATGTCTTCTTTAGCAAAAATATCTATTCATGTCTTCCCATTTCTTAACTGGATTATTTAGGTTTTGGATGTTGAGTTTGATAAGTTCCTTATAAATTTTGGATACTAACCCTTTATCAGATATGTCATTTGCAAATATCTTCTCCCATTCCACAGGCTGCATTTCAGTTTTGTTGATTGTTTCCTTTGCTCTGCAGAAGCTTATTATCTTGACAAACTACCAATAGTTCATTTCTGTTTTTGTTTCCCTTGCCTTCAGTGATGTGTCCAGTAAGAAATTGCTACCATTGATGTCAAAGAGGTTGCTGCCTGTGTTCTCCTCTAGGATTCTCATGAATTCCTTTCTCACATTTTAGGTCATTCATCTGTTTTGAATTTACTTTTGTGTGTGATGTACAAAGAGGTCCAATTTCATTCTTCTGCATATTGCTGTCCAGTTTTCCCGATACCATTTGTTAAGAGATTTTTTTCCATTGGATATTCTTCCCTGTATTGTTGAAGATTAGTTGACTCTTAGTTGTGGACCCATTTTAGGGTTTTCTGTTCTGTTCTATTGATCTATGTGTCTGTTTTTGTGCCAGTACTATACTGCCTTGATAACTACAGCTTTGTAATATAGTTTGAAGTACAGAATTGTGATGCCTCCAGCTTTGCTTTTCTTTTTCAAGATTGCTTTCATTATTCCATGGCTTTGTGGTTCCATACACATTTTAGGAATGGTTGTTCTAGTGTTGTGAAAAATGTTGGTGGTATTTTGATACACCTTGTGTTAAATGTGTAGATTGCTTTGGGCAGAATAATTTAATAATATTTGTTCTTCCAAACCACGAGCATGGAATGCCTTTCCATTTCTTTGTGTCATCTTCAATTTCTTTTATAAGTGTTCCATAGTTTTCAGAGTACTGATCTTTTACCTCTTTGGTTAGGTTCATTCCTTATGGGTTTTGGTGCAATTGTAAATGGTACAATTACTTGATTTCTCTTTCTCCTGCTTCACAATTGGTGTAGAGAAATGCAACAAATTTCTGTACATTGATTTTGAATCCTGCAACTTTGCTGAATTCATGTATTAGTTCTAGCAATTTTTTTGTGGAGTCTTTTGGATTTTCTACATAAAGCGTCATGTCCTCTGCAAATAGTAAAAGTTTACTTCTTCCTTGTTAATTTAGATGCCTGTTATTTCTTTTTGTTGTCTTATTGCCAAAGGCTAAGTCTTCTAATACTATGTTAAGTAGAAATGGTGAGAATAGACATCTCTGTCTTGTTCCTGAACTTAGAGGCAAAGATCTCAGTTTTTCCCCAATGAGAATGATATTAGTTGTGGGTCTTTCATACATGGCTTTTATAATGTTGAGGTATGTTCCATCTATATCTATTTTGTTACGGATTTTTATCAAAAATGGATGCTGTATTTTGTCAAACGCTTTTTCTGCACCTATTGAGAGAACTATATTTTTCCTATCTTTTTTTATTAATGTAATATATCATGTTGATTGTTTTGCAAATATTGAACCACCCCTGCACGCCAGGAATAAATCCCACCTGATCATGGTGAATAATTCTTTTAATGTGCTGTTGGATTTGATTTGCTAATATCTTATTGAGGATTTGCAATGGATATTATAACTTTATAAATATGTTATAATATTTTGTCCCTGTTCTGGCTTTTTAGCTTTTATTTATATCTATTTTATCTATTTTAAAATTAAAATTATCTTTACTGACATTTGAATAAAACTCTTTTCTTTCCTTAATTGATGAATTTACTAAACTATATAAGTAAGTACCAACAAGAAATATGGTAATAATAGAGAGAATATATTCTAAAAATAGATAGTTCTCTGGCTCCTTTTAATAAAAATTTATGACAAGAAGACTCTTTTTTAGGGGCACCTGGGTGGCTTGGTCATTAAGCATCTGCCTTCGGCTCAGGTCATGATCCCAGGGTCCTGGGATCGAGCCCCGCATCAGGCTCTCTGCGAGGCAGGGAGCCTGCTTCTCCCGCTACCATTCCCTCTGCTTGTGTTCCCTCTCTCGCTGTGTTTCTCTCTATCAAATAAATAAAATCTTTAAAAAAAAAAAAAGAAGACTCTTTTTTAGAAAAAAAAACCTAAGCCTAAAAAAACAGGAGATGTGTTTTTTAACTAGCTATTAGTCAATAGGTCTTATAATTATGGTGATACATTTTACTGACTGGAATAATTTGCTTGCTAGAATGATTTTATGTAGGTCCTTAAAACAGGAGCTTGTAAACAGACATTGAACTTCAAGCAACACCACCAATTAAATGTCATGAACTAGGAGGTACTGAACTATAGGGTTAGTATATAGGAAGACAGTAGATCTTTAGTCAGTCAAACTCCTCACACTAGTCTTTTAAATTTATTTTCTAGTTGATAACCCACTCTTCTTATCAAGATGAAAGGAAAATCTTATGACATTTTCCCCTATTTTTTGGCGCACGTTCCTTCCCTAATCTAAGATCAGAAATATCTCAAACAGGCATTCATATTAATTATGTATTTATTGAGTTTTTACTATGGGCTATGCAGTAATCTATATACCCTACACTCCTCTAAGGAAGGCACCATTATTGTACTAATTTCTCAGTTGAAGAAACTGAGGCTCAGAAAGGTTTTAAAATGTCATATTTTATCAATCCTAAAATGCTATCAACAGTAAGAAACACCATTATTCTATGTACCACTAAGAAAAATATATCACTGGCCCTGATATAATGATACAATGCTTTAAGAAAAGTCCTATACTATGCAGATTTTAGTCTCACCAGCTTTTGAAATATATTAGATCCATTAAGAAGGACTTGTCAATTTTTTCTGACTCATTTGCACAGCTTGGCATATAGTCCAATCTGTCCTTTTGCAGGCATCTCAATAAAAGAACAATAAAGCTATCTCTACTTAAGTTTCTTTACTTAAGTTTCATAAAATAATTGGATGTTACTTTGCAAGAAAATGTGAACTGGTGGTCATCCCTTCAACATTAAATATATGCATATGTATTATACATATATAATAACTTTATAATCCCATGCTTAAATAC
The DNA here is from genome assembly GCA_028646535.1 of Procyon lotor. Lineage (NCBI taxonomy): Eukaryota > Metazoa > Chordata > Mammalia > Carnivora > Procyonidae > Procyon > Procyon lotor. Next base: position 63,831,261 of record CM053607.1, read on the forward strand.
TGCATCATCTTTTTGAAAAGTTAACCCAGAAGTCTCACTCAATATGGAGAGCACCACTACAGTATATAACTTAGTTAAGGTAATGATAATATGAAAAGCCATGACCAAGTTTACCCATACTCGAGCATTATCTACTATGTCACAACTACAACCTGTTTTACAGTTATTCCAAGACTTCATCAATTTAATACCAACCCAAGTTTAAAGATGTTAAAATGTGAAGGAAAAAATCATGCCTTAGAGTCAAAGAAATATGGAAATTTGCATAAGGTATCACCAGTAGTGAGTGTTATATAATGTCCCTGATGAGTAGTCCTACATAGTAGTTACCCCTGCTAACAAATAAGAACCTATAGATAGAGATCTGATGCATCATTTGCCTCTTACCCCTTGGATAACCACAGAACACAAAGAGAAGGCTAGAGCTAACTCTCTCTAAAACTTTACCAAAGAAGAATAGGATGCTACTCGGGTGGTCAGAGTCTCTAGCATGCAATTCGACTTTTGGGCTTAAGTGAAAAGTAACAGACCCTAACAAAGACAATCTCTCTGCCTATGAGATCTACCACAGAGAAGCACAAATTTACCTTTAGTTCACCTTCTACACATTCCCAGAAAGTCGTGGCATCTCTAGCTTTTACCTGATGAAGGATTATAACCCTTATCCACTGCTCAACTCCACTCTTCCTTACGTGAATTCTTTAATAACCTGCATTGCTTAACTGACTCACAAGTAACCATCACCCTCATAGAAAACATTGGCTGACTCCCTTAGGAGCAGAGAAGAAATGCCCTACTAACATTGCACCAAAATGTGAAATAAAATAAAATAGAATAATTTCACCAACATGGCTTAATAGATACATTTTACTGAGAAACTCAGTTTTGGTGGGTTCTAAACCATGAAACAAGGCAAACAGTGGGAATTTTTCTAATCTAGTAGGCTCCCTAATGTATGGTCCATTATCCCTCTGTTTTTTTCTGAATTCAGCTTGGGACATGCCTAAAGGCAAGAACCTAGATACATAAGCTTTCTGTTGGATATTAATATTATATGTCTATATGTAGACTTTAGAACATTTGCTTCCCCATATTTTAGGTTTTAATTTATTTTCTTTCTTTTTTAAGGCTCCAGAATCTCAAGTCATATTGCTATGTGAAAGTTTACCTTTTTTCTTCTTATACAAATCAGTCAATAGCCATGAATTTATAAATGCCAAGTAATTCTTTAATTGGTTCTTGCAACAAGGTCTTATATACTATAGTTGAATAAAAAATAACCATTTATAATACCGAGAGAAAACTTTCTGTAACAACACCCAAATCATATTGCCTTTTCAATTCTTATCCCACTCTAATCCATTTTTTACATGTTTTAAAGTTCTTAAAACATTATCCCCTTATTTATATCAGTGACTTCCTATTGCATTAAAAACAAAATTCTCATCATGTCCCACAAGGACCTTCAAGAGCTAGCATCTGCTTGTCTCTCCAACCTAGTATATTCTTTCACTCTGCCCACCAAGCAACCATGCTTTAAACATACAAGTATTCTCTAAACTGAATATAGCCAAAACTTGCAGTCTCTCTCTTTTTTTTTTTTTTTTAAGATTTTATTTATTTATTTGAGGGAGAGAGAGAGGAGCGAGAGAGAGCATGAGAGGGCAGAAAGTCAGAGAGAGAAGCAGACTCCCTGTGGAGCTAAGAGCCCGATGCGGGACTTGATCCTGGGACTCCAGAAACATGACCTGAGCTGAAAACAGTCATCCAACCAACTGAGCCACTCAGGCACCCCTCCAAATGTGTCTCTTACGCCTGGAATTTTCTTAATGACCATTCTTTGCATGGATAATTCTTTCTCCTGCTTTAGGGTTTTCCATTTAAAAACTCCCTGTTTGGTGAAGCCTGCTTTGACCCATTTCTAATGTACATTTTACATGGAATTTTCCCTACATAATTGTTAATCACTTGCTTTTAATCTGTTTTTTTGCTTTTTTTTTTTTAAGATCTAAGACTCACACAAGAACATAGCTCCATAAAGGCATGGGTGTTAGTATTCTATCTTCTGCAATTCTATCTATCTTCTGTGGGCAATTCTGCCCACAACATAAAGGATAAAGTTACGAAAAGGAGAAGAGGAAGCTAATTGAATACAGAATCACTATTTAGAAGCTGAGTTTTTTTCAGGGTGCCAGGGGGCTCAGTCAGTTGAGCACCTGACTCTTAGTTTCAGCTTAGATCATAATCACAGGGTCATGGGATTGAGCTCCAATGGCCCACTCCACACTGAGTGTGGAGTCGGCTTGAGATTCTTTCCCTCTCCATCCCCTTCTGCTTCTCCCCCTGCTTGCACTCACATTCTCTCTTTCTCTCTTAAATAAATAAAATCTAAAAAAATTTTAAAAAGCAGTTGGGTTTTTAAATTCCCCTATGTCTATGTTGTAGGTCTTGTTTCTCATCTGGAGAAGCAAAGATTTCTTCTCTATCTGATAATGAGATATTTTCCATAAAATATGATGTTTGCAAGAATATTTGCTAACTTCTAGAGTTCTCTGCTAAGTCATGTAAACATAATAAAAAGATGTTAATACCTGTAAGTTATCTCATTAAATGTATTATTTATTTCTTCAGAGAAAGAACAAAACAAATTAACACAAAAGTAAAGTTAAAAGAAATAGAAGGAAGGGCACCTGCGTGGCTCAGTCGGTTAAGCATCTGCCTCAGCTCAGGTCATGATCCCACGGTCCTGGGATCCAGCCCCCCATCAGGCTCCCTGCTCGGTGGGAAGCCTGCTTCTCCCACTCCCACTCCCCCTGCTTGTATTCCCTCTCTCGCTGTGTTTCTCTGTCAAATAAATAAATAAAATCTTTAACAGAAAAAAAAAAGAAATAGAAGGAAAATACTAGTACCATCTTATGACACTAGCCATGTTCCTGGAAATGCCACTTATGTAAGGTGGGTCCTATTTTCCACAATCTATAAAATGTATAAGTTAATTAAGACTTCGAAAGTCCCACTCAGATTTAAGTTGAACACTTTGTGGTTATTTTCTTAAATCTACTACAGGTCAACTTATTTGGCTTGTGTGTATAAAATATTTTACTTTACCCAAAGAGTAGCAATTAAATCCTTGATACTAGTTTCAAATTCCTGATCTTTAATTTGTCTATCAAATGGATGAGGCTGTTTACGCTTCTCAGCTTTTATCTTTGCTGTACCTATACAATAAAAAGTAAAAGAATCTTACGACACATTTAAATAAGTAAAACACATATACAAATAGATGCACACATCTTAAAAGAACCCATTTCATACATGAAATGACAAGTAAGCTATTTGTGAACAAGCTAAAATCAATCTAATTAAGTAAAAAGCACATTCTCCTAAAACAATGTTGTCATGAAGAACATTCTATGATAATGAAAATTTTCCATATCTGTACTGTCCAATACTGTAGCCATGGACTATATGAAGCTATTAATACTAGAAATGTAGCTCCTACAACTGAGTACATGGGTTTCTAACTTTAATTTATTTTGAAATTTAAGTAGCCACATGTGCCAAGTGATGATAGTATTTGACAGCACAGCTCTAAAATGTAAAAGAGTGACATTTGACATTGCTAAAAATATTTTGTGACAATAAAATGTACTACCATTAGGAAAATAAATGATTTTTCTAATGTTACATATTATTTTTCAGTGTTTTCAAAAAAACGTTAATACTTATTATTTTATCTTACAATAATTCAGGTAGTATATATATTAAATAATACTAGATAAATAGATTTACACATTTTTTCTTTTTAAAGAAAAATTATGAACTCTAGCATTTAAAAAAATGACAAGAAGCAAAAATACATAGTAATTAAAGTCTGGCACATAAATAAAATAATATTTGGCCAAATCCAGCTTCATTTGCTCAAATAACACTAGTATATGTCACCATATCTCCATGACAAAAAGAAATGTAGTTCAGCCATATTCTGACATTGGAGATGGTGGTGGGGCAAGGAGTCTATTGTCTTTTAATTAAATGAATTATATTTTTATAGTCACCTTGTACATTGGGTGGAAAGCACGACAATGGTATTAATGTAAACCATGCAAAAAGTGAAACCAAACCAAAATAAATCCACCAGCGCTGCAGCCAGCTTTGAACGTCATAACCGTCTTTAACACTTTAACAGAGAAAAAATTAAAAATTTTAACACTGTGTATTTCATTACAACAATGCAATAATCAAACAGAGAGAAAGAGAGAGATGGAACATTTTCTGTTAACTTGTCCCTAATGTTTTGTTTTGCTGAATGTGAGTCCTCCAATTATGTAGTTTTCTTTTATCCTGCAAGAGTCTAAATTTTTCCCTTTTCTTTCTTTTCCCATGTCCACTCAGGTGACAAAAGTAATTTTTTGTTCTTTTTAACTTTTTTCTCCAGCAGAAAACATGTGTTTGGAAGACAATCCCTTTAAATTTCACCTATCCTTTAAAATCACTCCTGCCCCTCTAAATCATGCACAACATTTAGGACAAGCCTGGCCCTTTAAGGTACACAACCAACCCTTTATCTGGCATCTGACCCTTTAAATCATCAGTACTTGGAGATCACCTTCTTATAGTTCCTTCTCTTACTCAACTCAGATTGAATGTTAATTATCCTTCTAGTAATCACACCTAATCACCCATAGGACCCTTTTATAGTCTTTGTCTTCTGTAGCTTTTCTTGGTCTGCCTTTGCAGATTTTGCAGTGAGCAGGGTGGGATGGAAATGTGAAGGATCCTGTGCTGGATTTGTTAATTTTCTCTTTTTACTCACTGTTCATTTTGCAGTTTCAACATTTTTTCGTCTTCAGTTATGCTAAGGCCATGATCTTGGAAAAATTTTCATAGTTGTGAAATTATTTTGTATCTCTTAGGGAGAAGATTTGGGGGTGTTTGTTAACATATAGCTACCTCTGTCTTCAGTTCCAGATATTTAACACCTTGTCCAACCATCTGTTGTGGGAAAATATCTACATACTCAAGAACCACAGTTTTGAAGATGAAGGTTTCTCACAAGCAATTCTATTGTCAATAGAGACTGGTGAGGAGCTTGCATATAGACCTTGCCTTTCATAGAATGTGGAAAATATTCCCAGTTTTATTTATTAATGGGACAACTCTATTCATTACTACATTATTCAGTGGTACAAGTTCTAACTTGCAATGCTACAAGGTTGCAACCTTGAGTTCCATTATCCAATAGGTATATCCAATAGTTATATACTTCTGAACATGTTATGCACAGGGAGTTTCAACTCTAGATTGTCACTAAGGCTATGTGTTTCCTCACTGATTATAATATTTAGAAATTTTCTTTTTTTCTCTTTTTGTTTTTGAATCCAGCTATGTATTGTAATCATGTGCATCGTTCTATACATGATTATTACATATGTATAAATAATTGATAACCAAGAAGACTGAGAAAATTAATTAAAAGTGTAAGCAAATAACAAAGAAAAAATAAAATAGAAGCAAAGAATTGAATACAGTGCCCTATATATCAATAGATTTTCCTCCTACTAGAAATAGTTAAGATTTTAGTTCATTGTAATAATGTAATAATATAAAGATTCCATGCACAATACTAACAAAACACTTTAAATTACTACGAATAAGCTTAGTGGAATATTTTCAATAAAGAGAATTCTTTTCTGGAGAAATAAAAGAACTAAAATCTAATCAAGTCAAAATAAAAAAGGGTATTAATGAGATGCAATAAAAAATGGAGGCATAGGATAAATGAAGCAGAAGAGAGAATTAGTGATATAGAAGACAAAATGATGGAGAACAAAGAAGCTGAGAAAAAGAGATACACAACTACTGGATCATGAGGGGAGAATGTGATAGATAAGTGATACCATAAAGAGAAACAATATTAGAATAATTGGGATCCTAGAAGAAGAGGAAAGGGTAAGGGCAGAAGATATATTTGAGCAAATTATAGCTGATAACATACCTAATCTGAAGAAGGAAACAAATATTCAAGTCCAGGAGGCATAGAGAAGCCCCTCAAAACCAACAAATATAGGTCAACACCTCAACATACAACAGTGAAGCTTGCAAATCTCAGAGACAAAGAAAAATCCTGAAAACAGCTCAGGACAAGAGAAACATTAGAACACCTATGCAAAGAGACCTGGCAGGCCAGAAAAGACTGGCGTGATATAATTAGGGTGCTTGATGAGAAAAATATGCAGCCAAGAATACTTTATCCAGCCAGGCTGCCATTCAAAATAGAAGGAAGGTAAAAAGCTTCCGGGACAAACAGAAACTAAAAGAATTTGCAATAACTAAGCCATCCCTGTAAGAAATATTAAAGAGGATCTTTTAACCGAAGAGAGCCCCAAAGTAACACAGACCAGAAAGGAAGAGAGACAATATACAGAAACAGTGACTGTACAGGTAATACAATGGCACTAAATTCATCTTTCAATAGATACTCTGATATACATTACTCTGAATGTAAATGGGGTAAAACCCCCAATTAAAAGACAAAGGGTATTGGATTGGATAAAAAAGCAAGACCTATAAATATGATGCCTTCAAGAGATTCATTTTAGACCCAAAGACACCTCCAGATTGAAAGTGAGGGGGTGCAAAACCATTTACCATGCTAATGGACACCAAAAGAAAGCTGGGGTGGTAATCCTTATATCAGACAAATTACATTTTAAACCAAAGACTGTAATGGGGAAGGACACTAGATCATAAGTAAAGGGTCTATCCACCAAGAAGATCTAAAAATTGTAAATATTTATGCCCCTAACATGGGAGCAGCCAATTATATAAACCAATTAATAACAAAATTAAAGAAACCTACTGATGATAATGCAATAATAGTAAGGTACTATAACACTCCATCCACTCCAATGGATAAGTCATCTAAGTAGAAGATCAACAAGGGTAAAAAGGCTCTGAATGACACATTGAACCAGATGGACTACATAGATATTTTCAGAGCATTTCATCCTAAAGCAACAGAATACACATTCTTCTCTACTGCACATGGAATATTCTCCAGAATAGATCACATACTGGGTTACAAATCAGATCTCAACCAGTACCAAAAGTTTGGATCATTCCCTGCATATTTTCAGACCACAGTGCTTTGAAATTTCAGCTCAATCACAAGAAGAAATTTGGAAAGAACTCAAATACATGGAGGTTAAAGAGCATCCTACTAAAGAATGAAGGGGTCAACCAGAAAATTAAAGAATAATTTTTAAAAATTCATGGAAACAAATGTAAATGAAAACACAACTATTCAAATCCTTTGGAATGCAGCAAAGGCAGTCCTAAGAGGGAAGTGTATAGCGATACAAGCTTTCCTCAAAAAACAAGAAAGGGCTCAAATACACAACCTAACTTTATACCTAAAGGAGCTGGAGAAAGAATAGCAAATAAAGACTAAATCCAGCAGGAGAAGAGAATAAACATTAGAGCAGATATCAATGAAATTGAAACCAAAAAAATAGTAGAATAGATCAATGAAACTAGGAGCTAGTTCTTTGAAAGAATTGATAAGATTAATGAACCCTGGGCCAGACTTATCAAAAAGAAAAGAGAAAGGACTCAAATAAATAAAATCATGAATGAAAGATATCACAACCAACACTGAAAATATACAATTATAAGAACATATTGTGAGCAACTATATGGCAACAAATTAGGGAATCTGGAAAAAATGGATATATTCCTAGAAACATAAACTACCAAAACTGAAACAGGAATAAATAGAAAAATGAACAGACCCATAACCAGCCAGGAAATTGAAGCAGTAATCAAAATTCTTCCAACAGGGATGCCTGGCTGACTTAGTCATTTAAGCATCTACCTTTGACTAAGGTCATTATCTCAGGGTCCTGGAATTGAGTCCTGAATTGGGCTCCTTGTTCAGTGAGGAGCCTGCTTCTCCCTCTGCCTGCAGCTCCCTCTGCTTGTTCTTTCTTTCTTTCTCTCTCTTTGGCAAATAAATAAATAAAATCTTTTAAAAAAAATCTCCCAAAGTCCAGGAATGGATGGCCTCCCAGGGGAATTCTACCAAACATTTAAAGAAGAATTAGGGGCGCCTGGGTGGCTCAGTGGGTTGGAGCCTCTGCCTTCAGCTCGGGTCATGGTCTCAGGGTTCTGGGATCGAGCCCCACATCAGACTCTCTGCTCAGCGGGGAGCCTGCTTCCCCCTCTCTCCCTGCCTGCCACTCGGTCTACTTGTGATCTCTCTCTCTCTGTGTCAAATAAATAAATAATTAATATTTTAAAAAAATAAATTAGAATTAATACCTATTCTTCTGAAGCTGTTTTAAAAAATAGAAATGGAAGGAAAACTTCCAAACTCTTTCTATGAGGCCAACATTACCTCGAACATAAAACCAAAGACTCCACCAAAAAGGAGAATTACAGACCAATATCCCTGATGAACATGGATACAAAAATTCTCACCAACATACTAGTTAACAGGATCCAACAGTACATTAAAAGGCTTTTCACCACTACCAAGTGAGGTTCATTCCTGGGCTGCAAGGGTGTTTCAACATCTATAAGTCAATCAATGTAACACACTACATTAATAAAAGAAAGGACAAGAAGCATAAGATCCTCTCAATAGATGCAGAAAAGGCATTTGACATTATATAGCATCCTTTCTTGATTAAAACTCTTCAAAGTGTAGGGATAGAGGGTACATACCTCAATATCATAAAAGCCATATGCAAAAAGCCCACAGCAAATATCATTCTCTATGGGGAAAAACGGAGAGCTTTTCCCCTAAGGTCAGGAACATGGCAGGGATGTTCATGACCACTGTTGTTCAACATAGTACTAGAAGTCCTAGCCTCAGCAATCAGACAACAAAAAGAAATAAAAGGCATCTAAATCAGCAAAGTCAAACTCTCAGTCTTCACAGATGATGTGCTACTGTATGTGGAAAAACCAAAAGACCCCACTAAAAAATTTCTAGAACTCATATAGGAATTCAGCAAAGTAGCAGGATATAAAATAGATGCACAGAAATCAGTTGCATTTTTATATACTAACAATGAGACAGAAGAGAAGTTAAGGTACAATTGTACCAAAAATCCTAAGATACCTAGGAATAAGCCTAACCAAAGAGGCAAATGATCTGTACTCAGAAAACTATAGAACACTCATGAAAATTTGAAGAAAACACAAAGAAATGAAAAAACATTTTAAGCTTCCATAAGCTTAAACAAATTTGCCTGAACAAATATTGTTTATACACACATACACACACACACACACACACACACACACATACACACACAATGGGATATTACTAGTCAGTCATCAGAAAATGATATCTTGCCATTTGCAATGATGTGGATGGTATTTGACTATGACTAGAGGGTATTTGGCTAAGTGAAATAAGTCTATCAGAGAAACACAATTATTATATGATCTCACTCATATGTGGAATTTAAGAAACAAAAAAAAGGATCATAGGGGAAGAGAGAGAAAAATAAAACAAGATGAAATCATAGAGGGAGACAAAACATCAGAGACTCTTAATCATAGGAAACAAACTGAGGGTTGCTGGAGGGGAAGGGATTAGGGGGATAGGGTAACTGAGTGAAGGAGGGCACGTGATGTGATGAACCCTAGGTATTATATAAGATTGATGAATCACTGGACTTGATTTCTGAAACTAATAATACACTATATGTTAATTGAATTTAAATTAAAAAGGAAAAATTTTTATTCTAATTATATTCTTCAAATGTTGTTTGTGTCTTTTTACCATAAATTAGCAAGCACTAAATATTCAGAATCTTTGCCAACTATATATAATATAATATAATATATCTCATATAATATATCTCATATAATAATGTATTATTGTATCATTATACTAATATATTATGTGTATGTATATATCACTGTTATTCTTTTTGCAAATTAATAGTGAAATGGAACCAATTTCTATATATTTTTATGTTTACTGGGAATTCGTATTCCTTCCTTTGTGAACTTCCTGCTAATCTTTACAAGTGTTTGCAGGTTTGTTTTTTTCCCTTATTGACTTGTAGAAGACTCTTAATGTGTTAAGCTAGTACCCCTTTGTGTCATAAATATTGAAGTCTGTTTCATGTAAAAAAATAAATAAAAATTAAAATTAAAAAAAAAAACATGGAATGATCCATAAATGTCATCAGTACAATGAGATATCCCATAGAGGGGAAAAAGAAACTTTACCCATTTGTCATATTATATAAAAAATAAATTGGAATTGGACATTACATTCATATGTACAACTAAAACCAGACAAGGATACTACAAGAAAATTACAAGCCAATATCCTTGATGCACACAGATTCAAAAATCCTCAACAAAATCTTAGGAAACCAAATTTAACAATACATTAAAAGAATTATACACCATTATCAAGTGGAATTTATTCCAGGCATGCAAGGATGGTTCAATATCTGCACATCAATCAATGTGATAAACCACATGAACAAAATGAAAGATAAAAATGTCATGTCATTTATCTACATCATGTCAATCAATGTAGAAAGTCATTGACAAAATTCAGCATTCATTCATAATAAAAACTTTCAACAAATTGAGTTTAAGAAAACATACATCAACATAATAAAGACCATATATGACAATGTAAGATCGAGAGCAAGACAAAGATGCCCTCTTTTAGTCAACACAGCACTAGACATACTAACCTGATCAACTGGTCAAGAAAAATAAAGGCATTCAAATCAGAACAGAATGAGTAAAGCTGTCTCTGAGGATGACATGATACTAAATATAGAAAACTTAAAGATTCCATCAAAAAACTGTTGAGGGTACCAAGCCATGACACCATTCTATCAAGTCAGCTACTTTTGGACAATGGGTTACAGAGTAAGACCAGTGAAATCTGTAGTTGTCATACTGTCACACTTTTTTTTTGTCTTATCATATGCTCCCTTGTCAGAGGTAGTATTGTGTGAGAACCACAGGGATGAATATGGCATCTATAAGTCTTTGAATGGTGTTGCTAGAAGAAGCACCATATGTACATGTTACAGACTAAATGTTTAGACATTTCTCCAAAGAAGACAGACAAATAGGCATCAAATAAGTGAAAAAGTGCGCAACATCACTAATCATTTTGGGAAAAGAAAAGCAAAACTGCAATGAGCTATCAACTCATAACTATCAGGATGACTATTAGAAGAAGGAGAAAGAGAAGAAGAAAGAAGAAAGAAAAGGTGGAGGAGGAGGCAGAAGAAGAAAGAAAATAACAAGTGCTAGCAAGGATGTTGAGAAATTGGAACCTTATATATTACTGGTGGAAATGTAAATGATAAAGCCCCTAAGGAAAATAGGATGGCAATTCCTCAAAAATATTAAAAATATAATTACCATATGATTTAGCAATCCCACTTCCGAGTATATATCCAAAAGAAAAAAATAGAATTTCAAGAGATATTTGCTTATCTATGTTAACTGAAGCATTCATAGTTACCAAGGGGTGGGCATAATAATCTAAATGCCCATAGACAGATACATGGATAAAGAAGTATAGCATATAAAATTAACAAGTCAAGAAACAACAGATGTTGGCAAGGATGCAGAGAAAGGGGAACCTTCCTACACTGTTGGTGGGAATGCAAGCTGGTGCAGCCACTCTGGAAAACAGTAAGAAGACGCCTCAAAAAGTTGAAAATAGAGCTATCCTATGACCCAGCAATAGCACTAAGAGGTATTTACCCTAAAGAAACAAATGTCGTGATCCAAAGGAGCATGTTTAGAGCAGCAATGTCCACAATAGTCAAACTATGGAAAGATCCTAGATGTCCATCAACAGATGAATGGATAAAGATGTAGTGTATGTGTATGTGTGTATATATATATGTATATATATATATACACACACAGTGGAATACTATGCAACCCTCAAGAGAAACAAAACCTTTCCATTTGCAACAACATGGATGGAACTAGAGGGTATTATGCTAGGTGAAATAAGTCAATCAGAGAAAGACAATTATACAATTTCTCTGATATGAGGAATTTGAGAAGCAGGGTGGGGAGTCATGGAGGGAAGGGAGGGAAAAATATGAAACAAGATGGGACTGGGGAGGGAGACAAACCTTAAGAGACTCTTAATCTCAGGAAACAAACTGAGGGTTGCTGGCGGGTGGGGGGAGGCATAGGGTGGGGAAAAAAAAAATAAAATGTTAAAAAGAAATAAAAAATAAAAGCTTAAAAAAAAGAAGTATGGCATATACACGGAATGGAATATTTTTTATCCTTAAAAAGGAAGAAAATACTGGCATATGCTATAGCATGGATTAACCTTGAGGACATTATGCTAAGTGAAAAAAGTCAGTCACGAAGAAGGTAAATACTGAATGATCTCACCTACATGAGTTATAAAAAGTAGTCAAAATTATAGAAAGTAGAATGGTGATTTTCAGGGGCTGGGGAGAAGTGGGTAAATGGAAGTTACTGTGTGATGGATATAAAGTTTTATCTTTGCAAGATAAAAAGTTCTAGTGGTTTGTTGCACAACAATGTGCACATGGTTAACATTACTATATCATACACTTAAAAATGGTTAAGATGGTAAATTTTATATTATGTGTTTTCTCCACAATTTTTCAAAAAAATAAATGTAGAATAGTAATAAGGTTGTCATTATAAATAGTTTTTAAAATTACATTTCAAAACAGTAAAAATAAAAGTGTATATTCTAGATTTATATGTACATATATGTGCATATCAATCACATTTACATATGTTTTTCCTAAACATATGGTTATTACAAATTAAGTATATATGTTTATAGGCTACAGTATCTACCCAATAAGTATTTTATACAATGTAAACAACAAACAACAAAATAAAATGGCTTACCTAATTGCAGAAGTACTGTTCTCAGTGCCCTTCAAAAGGGGTGCTGCTATCACATAACTCAGAGAATATCCGAATACTAATGAAGCTTCTATTATGCCTATAAAACGAATACTGAACATCAAACAACTACATAAGCCAGATTTGTCATGATAAAAATTATATCACTGAAATGGATTACTTCTGAAATCCTCATGTCATATTTTATTAGTCAGGGTCCTCCTGAGAAACAGAACCCATAGGATATTGAGAGAGAGATTTTTAAGTCATTGCCTTATATAATTATAAGACCTGGCAAGTCCAAATTTGTAGGGCAGGCCAGCAGGCTGGTAATCCAGGTAAGAGTTAATATTACAGTACTGAGTCTATACTTAAGCGTAAAACCCACAGGGCAGGGCAGAAAGCTGGAAAAACTCAAGCAGAGTTTTTTATCTAGCAGTCTAGAGAAAGAATTGCTTCTTTTTGGGGAAACCTAAGTTTTTGCTCTGAAAGCTTTCAACTGATAAGACTCACCCACATAATGGAGAGTAATTTGTACTCAGTCTACTGACTGTGTTACTCACATCTAAAAAATATAGCGGAAACACCTAGACTGATATCTAATCGAACAAATCTAGCAAAGCTGATACATAAAATCAACCATCATATATATATATATGATGTATATGTGTGTGTGTGTATCTTCCAGTGCATGTATTAAAGAAACTTAGATAATTACATATTTCACTGTATCTTATTTAAAACATATATATTTAATATAATATAAATATATTTACATTTAATATAAATACAAATCCAATATACCTGATTACACTTTGTGGCAACTTTGTACACTCCACCTTAGCTGCCATGGTGGCAGAAGGTGGCAACTTTCTGCAGTGTGTAGATGTGCATTTTAATTACTAATCAGTAGAACCAAAAGTAAAACACAGATTTGTTGCCACCCTCAGCCAACACTAATAAACCACTGCATTTTTTCTAAAAGCAAACATAAATATGAATATCATCTATTTTAATTTATTGACATAACTTTCCTTACTTCTGGTGGAAAAAATAATTATTTTGGTGCAAAATGTCATGCTCTCTAAAGTCACCTTCACAATACTTTAAATTTTTTTAAATTTTTAAAAAAATATGATAACTGTACAGATAGATGATCTACCAAGACCAGAGCTATTGCAACATAAAGAAATACAGATTATTGTGATATACCCCTGGGTTACTTAGTGTAGGACACAATGGCACAAAAGACTAGAAATACAAGGTACTACATTGTAGTCAATTAAATAGCATATCACTTCCATCCTTGATAGGATGAACAAGATTATATTTTCAATAACTTCAAAATATCTGAGCCCCTCAAAAGGTGAACTGAGTTAACGCATTAAAGAGCTTAGTACAATGATGATGACGATTTCAACACCACACTGAATCAAGTGCTGAGGAGGTGTGAAACAATATTTTTATCCCCTTATGAACATGATGGCAGCAACTTCTCACCTATGTCCCCAGAGTTGAAACATACAATTATTCAGACAATTCAATCTAATAACTCGAGACTTTTTCCAGAGAAATGAAATGCAATCTATATAATTTGATATGACAAATATATATCTATCAATGTTCTATGTGTTATATGTTAGACATAATACATAGAAAAAGTATAGTTTTTGTTACTTAAGAAAATACGTCCTTTTCCTGTTTATCTTTTTGATGACTTTCAAATGACTTGTCTACAATTCCAAATCTCAAGCAATATCTCAGAATTAGGCAGCTCAGTGTAATTTTGAAGTCAAATACACCACTTATCATTTATTATAATGTTATTATAAGAGCCAATAATTAGCACTTACATATTGGTTTAGGTATGTACATCAAGATAAAAATTCAAAATGGGTCAACTATATTAGAGAGGAAAAAAAAAACTTGCCTAAATAAATACCAGCTGAGTGTGTGGGAACACTGTTGTCAATAAAGATTGTTCCAACGGCATAAAGAATCATTCCGGCTACTCCCTGCACAATCTGCCCCAGGATGAAGGAAATTATATATTTTGCTTGGAATGATGATATGGCTTTATTGCAAACCTTGACAGGCTTCATTTCTTCGCAAATATCTTTTGAAAAGACAATTATTTTTGTTAAATGAGTCAAAAATTAAACATACAATCAATATGCAGTATCTCTCATGAAATATTTCGCCTTTTTTAAAAAGATTTTATTTATTTATTTGACAGAGAGGAGAGATATCACAAGTAGGCAGAGAAGCAGGCAGAGAGAGAGGGGAGGAAGCAGGCTGCCTGCTGAGCAGAGAGCCTGATGTGAGGCTCGATCCCAGGACTCCGAGATCCTGACCTGAGCCGAAGGCAGAGGCTTTAACCCACTGAGCCACCCAGGCGCCCCGAAATATTTCACCTTTTATAAAATTATTTCCACCAGTATGCCTTTTTTTAAGTTAACATTTTATTTACACTGAATACAGCAGTTCTAAAATCAGTCATTATATTCTCATAAAAAATGCAATTATAAAAGGAATTTTGTGGGAATACTGGAAAAGATGGATATACTGGGGAGGGTATGTGCTATGATGAGTACTGTCAATTGTGTAAGACTGATGAATCACAGACTTGTATCCCTGGAACAAATAATACATTCTATGTTAATAAAAAAGAGTTTGAGAAATATATTATAAGCCAAATATAAATGTGTATACATAACACGTATATACACAATTATGTGTGCATAGGTGTGTGTGTGTACACACACACACACACACACACATACACAACATACATACGTTCTTCTTAAATTTAGCAACTGGTATCCCTGACTTTTGACACCCAGGAAAAAGTATTTCTAATGTTCTGGATTATCTTTATCATCAGATTATCTTCTGAGTTTAGTTCTATATCCAATTCTTCAGCAATCTTCACATTAACTTTGTGTCACTCTGTTTAATTAATTTCCCATTTTAGGGCACCTGGGTGGCTCAGTCAGTTAAGTGTCTGCCTTTGGCTCAGGTCATGATCCCAGGCAGGTTCCTGAGTCCAAGTCCCACACTGAGCTCCCTGCTCAGTGAGGAGTCTGCTTGTCCCTCTTCCCTGCTCATTCTCTCTCTCTCTCACTCATTCTCAAACAAATAAAATCTTTTTTAAAAAAATAATAAGTAAACAAGCAAACAGATAATTCCCCAGAAGGCATCATACAATAAAAATTTATTTCCATTAAAGTTAGTCATTATATGGTAAACCACTAGATTTTAAATTCCTTTAGGTGGACATCTATTTCTTATGCTTTTTTTATTCATATGATCGTAAAACAATAGTAGGTAAGTATTTCTTGGAATTTCATTTGTTATTAGATTATGTTATTAGATTATATTATTCATTTGTAATTAGATTAGACAATGCTATTAGATCATTTTGAATGTGTCCATTTTGACTGGAATTTAACAAATGCTCTTAAAATATTTTTGTGGAAAACTGGCTAGAATGCAGATTGCAGTACAGTGCACTAATGGAAATTTTCATCTGATTCAGTATCCATATCAAATGCCCCTTTGATATGGATATATCATAAATGCTAGTTGACTCCATGTCAAGTGGAAGGAGGTCTTCAGAATTGTGATTCAAAATACTGATAATTCAGTTTTATAAAGATATATTAACTTGTGGTGACATCGGTATCAATGTGATATTTTAAATATCCTGATCTCTTAGTCCCTTGAATTTTTCTCCTCCTGTACTTGTACTCTACTTAATTTTAAACTTTCAAAAAGAAAAACCACAAACCTTTCTTAGTTGCAATTTCAAGCATTTCACATTCAAAATATCCCTATCGTTCGAGCTCATATCTAGTAACTCAATTCCAACAATCCTTAAAACCCAGTAGGATTTTGATACTGTTTGTTTTTGCCATCCCAATATCCTCTTATGTCCTTTAACTTTTCCCATTGTCATTTTAGCACTTTTAAATTCCATGCTCTCTTATCAAGCAATCCCTTGGTAAAACTGCAACCCTCATCAAATTAAATTCTTCTCCTTACTCTGCTGTTACACTTGTAAAGCTGAATATGGCTGGGGAAAACACACAGCCATGCAAATCTCATTTTGAATTCATAATTATCAAACTCAAGGAGGTCATTCAGCCTCCTGATAATCAAATATGTCTGTAGTCTGCTACACTTTCCTTCTCTTATAAAATTCAATTTGTTTGTTTCCCTTCTCCTAGGGATCATGGTCCTGAGGTTTCTGTTGTCCAACATCTGAAAATAAATGTTTTCCGCCAGGAGAATAAAATATAAATATATGCGAATATTATATAGTTCATATATTGAGGATATATATCAATATATTGTTTAATATATGAATTATATAGTATATAAATGTTATACAAATTTCACTTAATGTGAACTATTTAAATTGTGAGCACACATCATAAGCATACTTTTAAATATCATACGCATGTATATACACATACATACATACACGTAGACATCCTCATGGCTTTTTCCACCATTTCTCGCTAAAGTCCAGTTTAAAGTTGCCAAAATGGGTAAATCCATCTTCACAGTGCTATGATCTATACACAGCAAGAAAGTACCCAACACAATAGTGTCAGGAATAGTGCTATGAAACTTCAAAATAGCCTTTATCTACTGACAATAGCAAAAAGATTGTGGAATAAATCTTTTTTTTCTTTAAGATTTTATTTGTTTATTTGACACAGAAGGAGAGCAAGCAAAGCAGGGGTAGCAGGCAGAGGGAGAGCAAGAAGCAGGCTCCCCGCCCAGCAGGGAGCTCAAGGTGGGACACGATCCCAGAACCCTCTGATCATGCCCCAAGCTGAAGGCAAGTGCTTAACTGAGCCACCCAGGCACCCAGAATAAATCTTTTTTAAAATGAACAAAGTGAAGAAGCCACTAGTGTTTTTAGATTCCAAGTCCTAGGCCAAAGGGCAGCTCCCATTTTGAAATGGTAGGAGTCTGATCTTTCTTTTTCTGTGTGTTTATTTATGTATTTATCTGTGCTCTTGTGTATGTGTGTTGAGGTCAAAATACAGGATTAAGGAAAGCATATTGTGGAAGACATAAGGAACTACCAAAATTCTTTTTTTTTTTTATTTATTTTTTTATTAACATATAATGTATTATTGGCCCCAGGGTACATGTCTGTGAATCGTCAGGCTCCCACATTTCACAGCACTTACCATAGCACATACCCTCCCCAATGTCCATAACCCAGCCTTCCTATCCCTACTCCCCTGCCTCCCAGCCACCCTCAGTTCGTTTCGTGAGTTTAGGAGTCTTTTATGGTTTGTCTCCTTCCCAGGAACTACCAAAGTTCTTAAGAGATTTATAATACATATGAAAACTGACAAGAGAAAAACAATTTCATAAAATAATTATCATAAAAAAATAAAAAATAATTATCATAAAATATGCCTTCTTTTTCCTATGCCTATCTCTTACATTAAAGGATATATGATCATATGTTAGTTGGGAGCTACAATTAATTAGCTTAAAAAACTTGATAATATGGCGGCGCCTGGGTAGCTCAGTGGGTTAAAGCCTCTGCCTTTGGCTCAGGTCATGATCTCAGGGTCCTGGGATCGAGCCCCGCATCGGGCTCTCCACTCAGTGGGGAGCCTGCTTCCACCTCTCTCTCTCCCTACTTGTGATCTCTTTCTCTCTGTCAAATAAATAAATAAAATCTTTAAAAAAAAAAACTTGATAATACACATAGATATAGATGGATGGATGTACAGACAAGCATAACAGTCTATTTTAAGTTCCTAAAGCCAAAATTTAAGTGAATAACAATTTGATGCACCTTTTATAATCTTACCTTCAATGTTTACATTTGCTTTAAAATCTCCCTCAGTAAAGTATGGGAAAGCAAAAAAAAGTGATCCAAGTCCTACTAAAAAGGAGGAAAATGTAATCCATCTTGGTATGTTTCCTCTCCCTCCATAGTATGATATAAACACTGCCACCAGGCAAGATGAAATATCATAAGTCAAAGACAACAATAAACCCTCCATGTTGTTCAGATGATTGTCCTTCTCAAAAATGTCATTGCTCAGATCTACGAAACCAAATACAATACCTAAAATGTAAAAAGAAAAAAAAGAAACCAATAATATGCATTTTAAGAGACAAAATAGAACACTGTTATAATCACTACAAACCAAAACAATTTACATTGATTTAAGGTTATTTTACATTATTCTGACTGTTTAAGATCCATAAACACATGATTCATTTTCTAGAATACTAATAGGCCTTAACCTCTGTGAAATATTTGCTAATGGAATTTTTATACCTATTCTGTACCAATTTACGGGAGAATACTGATCTTTTCCAGTCATCTTACTTAGTACTGATCTTTATTTTAATGTAGTATGATTCAGTTATAAAAATAAATAACAGGGGTGCCTGGGTAACTCAGTTGGTTAAGCATGTGCCTTTGGCTCAGGTCATGATCCCACCGTCCTCAGATGGAGCCCTGTGTCAGGCTCCCTGCTCAGCGGGTAGTCGGCTTCTCCCTCTTCCTCTGCTTCCACCCCCCCCCCCCCGTCTCTCGCTCTTGCTCTCTCTCACTTTCAAATACATAAATAAAATCTTTTTTTTAGAAAATAATAAAAATAATATAAAATATAAAAAACAATAAATAGGGGCGCCTGGGTGGCTCAGTCGTTGAGCGTCTGCCTTCGGCTCAGGTCATGATCCAAGGGTCCTGGGATCGAGTCCCGTATTGAGCCCCGCATCGGGCTCTCTGCTCAGCGGGGAGCTTGCTCCTCTCCCTACCTGCTTCCCTCGCTACCATTCCCTCTGCTTGTGTTCCCTCTCTTGCTGTGTTTCTCTCTGTCAAAATAAATTAAAAAAAAAAAATCTAAAAAAAAAAAAAGAATAAATAACCATCTAATGAATATTTACCTATCACCCAGAACAGAAAATAAAACATCGAAGTATTTGAAGCCCAGCATGCACTCCCCAAATGCATTCTTCTCTCTCTCCATAACCCATATCCTATATTTGAAGTTTATAATTTCTGACTCTTTTAAAAACTTTCTTTTGACAATGTGTATATCCTTAAAGAATATAGAGTTTGTCATTTTCCAAAACATTAAGTAAATGGCATCATATAGGTGCATTTCTATACTTAGTATCCAACTAGGAAAAAAACAATTATCCTAAATATTTGAAATATATTGTACTAAATATTTGAAATTTAAAGGAATTAATACAAAGGTTGGATACAAAAGTAATACATTTATTGGAGTGAAAAGGGAAAAGAGTTACCAATCAAAACTCAGGATACCTACAAAGCAGAAGTTGTTGGAGCACGGGCTGCTGCTGCTGTTGAAACTCCAACAGCCACCTCTTTTTTTTAATTTTTATTAACATATAATGTATTATTTGCCCCAGGGTACATGTCTGTGAATCATCAGGCTTACACATTTCACAGCACTTACCATAGCACATACCCTCCCCAATGTCCACAACCCAGCCACCCCATCCCTACCCCCCTGCCTTCCAGCCACCTTTAGTTCGTTTCATGAGTCTAGGAGTCTCTTATGGTTTGTCTCCCTCCCATTCTTTCCTGTTTCATTACTCTCCCCCACACCCCCAAACTCCCACCTTGCCTCTCAAATTCTTCATATCAGAGAAATCATGTGATAATTGTCTTTCTCTGACTTATTTCGCTTATCATAATACCCTCCAGTTCCATCCACGTCATTGCAAATGGCCAGATTTCATTTCTCTTGATGGCTGCATAATATATACCACATCTTCTTTATCCATTCATCTGTTGATGGACATCTAGGGTCTTTCCATAGTTTGCCAACAGCCACCTCTTTTGCAGAAGGCCAAGACCTATACTACTGCTAATGCTTTGAGAGCCAACTCACAGTCATCTGCTGCTTCTGCTGCTCCTGTGTTTGCAGAGCAGGAGCCATAAGCATTGGCTGCTGACGCACCCATTGTTGCTACTGATGGAAATGCAGTGATGCCTAAGCATAAATCCAGGAGTTCCTATTCACCTAGTATTGCTGCTATTGCCAAAAATATCACTACAAGGAGGAGAAAACAAAAAAGAGGCTTTCCTTAGCCCCTTGTCCAAATCTACTGCCATAGCCTCTCACTGGCAACACCTAAGTGCAATCCAGCAAGAAAGAAAGGCTGGGAAATGTAGTTTACAGGCTCCTCGGTCCCTTAGAAAAAGGAATGAGTCCAGACCACAAATAATGAAATCTGTGGCCAACAGACAAGTAACTTGCACAGTTCACCTTTTAGGTTTCATATTCACCCTTCTTTCTCTATTTGAACTAGCATGCCAAATTAACAGCAATGTCATCATGCTTCTGCCTAACATTGTGCATTTATCATTCTTACAAAGATGTTCTTACTCTTTCCAAAAAAGAAAAAGAAAAATAGACGCAGAGTTCAACCAGTCATCTTACCTATCACAAGGTAATTTTACTCCATCTTCTTGTTTAATCATAAACCTAAATGGACTTTCTTAATACAAAAAGTAAATGGCAGAAGTATAAATGGTATAAAAAGGTATGAAAAGTATAAATAAATAACTTCTCAAACACATCATAGACCTAACTAAATTTGTGAGGAAACTTAAGTCAGATTGGAGCAGCAACAGTTTAACAGACCAACATCAGCAGGAATTTAGATATAAAGATATAAAAAAATTATAAAAAACTTTGTTGCATCAAAGAGAAGAGTTTTCTTCAACTCTCATTTTAGATGCGGTCAAGGAGGATAATGGCCAAGGCAAGAAATGTCCTGTCAGTAACTATGTCCATCTCTGGGTTTGGTGTATTAATTCCCCTTCTCAGGGATATTTTGTAATCTAGAGATGAATTTGTAACCTTATCTCCCACAATACTCTTTTATCAAATATTAAGGGGAAAAGAGAAAAAAAAATTGGAATACATACACACACACACACACACACACACAAATGTGCATATGTTTGTGTGTGTACATATAAAACAAATGAGAAAAAATGCATAGTTGCTGCAGTTTCTATTTCTCTAAACAGTTATGCAAACACAGTTGATAACTTCCTTCTTCCATTATTCACTCCCTCTTCTACTTCTTGATCACCATACCATACGTAGGTTGCTATCTCAAAGCCCATCTCTCACCTTACGGGATGACATCCCCAATTTTTTAATTGTTGTCTCCTAGCTGGACCTTGCCTGACTCTTCAATAGGACATTATAATTATCTATAAGGCCAAGAGTTTCTGGTTATTGAAATATGTAATAAGATTAGTGAATTCCATGAACATGAACTTCCTGCTATACTTCTTCTCCTGTAAAATGAGTTCCTTCATTTAAAGCATTGTGATTAGAAATAAGATGATCACAATGATGTATAAGGCATTCAATGAGGGCAATAACCACACCAGCACTAGTGAAGATAAATCCATGCATTCAGCTCTTGCATAACCTCTATTCTTGATATAACTGTCCCTATAAACATGAACCCATTGGACAAGACTTACACTGACTGGGGAATTTTCACAGGATGGTTACCTATCTCATCGAAAGCTTCCTCTGCAATGGATTTCTTTTGGTGAACATCCACGCAGGATAACTCTGCCCATTCAAAGAGACATGCCACTTACCCAGCTCTCCTAGTCACCAAACAGTCAAACCATTAGACAATGGTAGCATGGTATGTAGGCAGTATGGATCATCAGATGTATTGCTCAATGGTCTGCCCACTGGAAAGATTTCCTTTTTCCTCTCTTTTCTTAGGGCCTCCCCTGAGGGGAGCTATAGTGCTACATAACATACTTCTACCTTAAAACAAACAAACAAACAAAAACACCCACAGGTTCACTGAAGATTGCGTTTCTTAATAGGGAGTGGAACAAGGGATGAAACTTTTCCTTTATTTTGGAAGAGGTAGCACTCACATTGCAAACCAATTGTTCCCTAGAGACATCACTGAAGTGGCAGGCAAATTTGTGGTGTGTAGTATCTCTCAGGATAGACTTTATGTTAGTCATTCTGGGAAGGCTGGGATCTAATTGTAGTTATGAATCTGGTAGCAAGAAGAGGTAGTGGGGCGAATCATAGGGGCAATCAGCACTATCTTAACTTGGATGAAGCAAGTTCAGTGTCTATAAAAAAAGAATTGCTTTTTCTTCAGACATAAAAGATATAGTAGCTCTTTCTGGGAAAGGAAGTTTAGGATTTGGGGATTTACGGTCTTCAGATTCACTGAATTCCAGCCAAATGCCTTCATCCCAATTCTTAAGGGTCCACTCTTCTCCAATCAATATCTCAACTCTAACAAAAGTGATCTGATGAATCTGTGCATTGAACTTATGTTGTAATTCTGAGTTGGAACTGTCCAAAATATGCAGTGTGTGACTAAAAGTGATGAGATTCTCGTAGAACCATCAGAGAAGCTCACACATTTCCTTTGTCGTGACTTAAGTTTCTTATTCCCGTCCTGTAAACTTTCCAGAGCAGTCAGAAGCAGTTGATCAACCCCAGAATCTCTCTAGTCGAAAGTTCTACCATAGGAGTCAGCCAGAGAAGTCATTCATCTCCCCGAGTCTTGCCTTCAGTGAGAACTTGATTTGGGGGAACTATTTTAAATAATATCACGACATGACATAAATGTCCAGTATATCATTTTCCACAGGCACAAATATTGCTGTTTTCATTGCTTTCAAGCCCAATCAGGTCAGATAACCAGCTGCAGATTCCATCTTTGATGGTTTGTTTTTTACCTGGTTCAATGCCTGGTAATGGAGTAGTAGGTAAAAAAAAAACCTAAGATTTTTTTATCATTTGTAGACAAATTAGTTTTGTTACATTGGTGAAGCTAAAAGTTTATTCAAAAACTTTTCAGGCATCTTTATATTAAATACTGTAACTTTGAAAAAATAAAAGGATATGATTCTTGACATGCACCCCACATACTTTAATTTCTTAGCCATACTTACCTCTAATAAAATGTTATTCGTATTTTTTTCTGAAGAATATATTTTAATATGATCTTTTCTTCCTAATTGTTCTCGTGAAATTAGCTGCAATTCATCCAAGTTGCTTTGTATAGTTTTGCAGTAAAGCAGTAACTTGGCAGGTCTTGGTTGCTCAAAAAATACCTGTCTTCAAGACTGGCCTTTGGTTGGCTCCTGGAAAATGACTCTGAGCCCTTGAAATATTCTGCCTCAGGCTTTGGACCTAATTCTGGCACAGAACTAGTCTGATCCAACAGTTTATATTAAACAAGGTGATTTAAGGTAAACATCTGTTTGATCAGATAATTTACACTAACAACATGATTTCTGGTGAATGCGTTTTTTATTGTGGGCGTAGGAGTGGGGTAATGGAGTCTGAGCAGCTGAGGTCAGTCCACAGAGGCTGCTTTTGCTGCCCTCCCCCCAAAAACCTGGACACCAAGGCTCACCTAAGCTTGTCTGGCAACTCTTTGCCAGTGTTATAACACACTGTTGGGGGGAAAATTAAGCATGTCCATGCAAGTCCTCTGGGAAAGGATACATGGGAGCTTGGACTTGGTTTCTTCTGGATTTTTTGTCCCATGTGCCTTTTTCTCTTTACCGATTTTAATCTGTATCCTTTCATTATAAGAAGACATAACCATGAATATAACATCTTTCTCTGAGTCACATCTTTCTGGTGACTCATTTGGCCTGAATGAGGTCTTAAGCATCTCCAACATAACAGTTAATAAATGTGAAGCCTTTAAATGACTCTCCAGTGTAGACCACATGTTTTTTGAGAAAACACTCTCTACAGGTACATAAATATCTAGTAAGCTCAAGGACAACAGTACTAAATAATGTATGAAGTTCTTTCTTTTCTATTGAAATATTTCAGCCAAAATACTCCATTCAAAGATTTTTGACAAATACCTTATAAAACAAAACTCTTCAAGTAAGCTGTTTCTATTTACGATTATTTTTAATATTTCACCAAATTTAAATGTGCAAAGCCATGGGACTTCTTAATTTCATACCTACATATGCAAGTGAATCAATGCAATTCATTATGTTAATATAATAAGGGGCAAAAAACACACACAAACACACACAAACAAAACCAAACAAAAACAGAAAAAGCATTTAACAAAATCCAACACACTTTCTTAGTAAAAATAGAACTAGGAATAAAAGCTATAAGTAACAAACTTAACAGACTAAAAAATTAACAACTCTTTTTGGATATGTAACAGAAGAGAAGATGCAAGACAAACTTAACTATGCATTCAACTGCCATTACAACTCATCAACCCATACACTTAAATTTTGTGTCTGATTTCCAAAAATATAAGATCGACGGTTAAAAGAAATGCAAACTTCTTTTAGGGTTGTGATGGGAGCTCCAGAATTCTCAGACAGGACTTGAGCTGAGAGTTAAAAGAACTGAATTTGTCATTTCTCTTCATAAGTGCTTAAGGGCACTCAAAAGATTCCATCCAACACCAGAATCCTTATAGTCATTATCACTACCATCAGGTAAAGTGTAAGCCACTTGGGCTTTGAAGATCTGTACTTCAGCTGGTACTTCATCCCAATCAAACACAAGTGATAGCTTGATTCATAATGATACCACTACATGCCAAAATTGATTACCCATCTCCCATCAAAATCCCACCTTTATGGATATATCTTCTGGGGCAATGCCTGATATCAATTTCATAGTAGCCTGGATCCAATCAGGCAGGCATGACCTGAGTCTGCTCATAAGGATACCTCAAGTATACCCAGGTTGAAATTCAACATACAGAATGAAAGACCCATATACTTAAGATTTGCAGGGACATAAGAAAGAGGGGGAAAGTGGGGGAACTGCTGCAGATTAAAGAAGTCTAAAATATGACAACTAAATCCACTGTGTGTTCCTGGATAGACTTTGGGACCAGAAAGAAAAAGGAGGCAGTATTGAGGCAGTTGGCAACATCTGAGTGGGGCCCCCAATTCCTAATTCGATGGTAGTATTGCACTGATATTCCTGACTGAAGAGGGTGTATAATGGTTAGGTGGAAAATGATCCTCATTTTGGGAAAATGCACACTGGTGTCTTTAGCTGTAATGGGGCACCATGTCTGAAAAAGTCTGTATGTATTAAGAAAAGGTGAAGGAATAAATGTGGTAAAATGTAAATTAGAAAATGTGTGTGAGGGGGACACAGGAGTTTTTTCTATCACCTTTGCATCCTTTTTGTATGTTTGAAATTATTTCAAATTTTAAATTTTAAAATGTAACAACAAATAATAAATAGATGAACTGATAAATACCCATGGATAAATCATTTTTATGAATGGAAGACCCAATGTTATACCCAAACTGAGCTAATGATCTATGTGAAGTCAGTTTAAAAGTAGTGGAGCTAAAAAGCTTCACCGAGAACCACTTGTTCAAAAACTCTCAATGGCTCCCCATTACCAACCTAGTAAGGAGATTATATTAGTGAGAAGAACACCTGTAAGGCACCTTACTCATCACCCAGTACATCAGTAGGAAGTGTACAACTTTCAGTGTCCTCTCAAAATCTCCAGTCTGTCACTTAAAGACCTTCATAAAATTGTCTTTTCCTTCTTTTTTTATTCATTTATGCATTTTAATACATACTTAGTGAGTGTCTTTTCTGTCTTAGTCACTATAATTTGGTCCTAAAGAGACACCATGAATTAAACAAATATAATTCCTCCTTTGGATGCTCAGGTGAAACCATCATCCAAGCCAAACTCGTCACTCACCATTCTGGAACAAGACTTTCCTATATCTGAGTGTTTATTTATCCAAACATTCATTTATTCATACAGACATTTCCTTATACAATAAATACTCCTTAACTACATTCCAGCTATCACAACCATATCCTCTTTACCAGGGCATAATTCAAATGCGTCTTCCCCAAGAACTTCTTCAATAAAATCAAGATAAAATGGTCACTATTTATGTGTTCCTCTCATGTGGTTCTTATCACATACAGCCTTTTTATTGTACTTATTTAGAAATCACACTTTAGAACAAAAAGAGAGATCGTGTCCAGCAAACTTCAATGCCGGCAGGGTTAACAGGATAGTAAATAATCTTTAAGCGTAAAGGGAGTGAGTGGTAAGGGCTGTGGCCAAGTGAAGAATGTACACCCCCTCTAAAGGCATTCAAATTCACATTCTTTATTTGTGTGGCCTAAGATAAACACTTTCCAGTCTGAGTTCTCTGATATAGGTTGTTGGAGGTCCCACTTCACCTCCTCAATTCACACGTGAGGATACCAAATCCAGGCAGGGAGCAGCTTGGTCAGCCAGTCTCAAAATGGTAAGCAGAAGCGAAACAAACTGATGGTCACAATCTCCCCCAGATAATTCAACCCTGAACTTCCCAGGAAGTGTGACCAAACAACGTTAAATGACTCTACAGCCCCTTCCTACCTGGAGGCCAGGCCCCTATCACCTACACTGTATACAGTGGACTGTGTCACTCACAGGCAGTGTGAGTCACTCAGTGTCACTCACTGTGCTTTCCGAGGTGAAGCTAAGATCGGGGCAGGCACCTAAGGTAACGGCCGAATTAACCTGTTGTGATTCCAGACAGACCTTGAGAACATGAGAGACTACAGCTGCTTCAAGCTGGGTCACCACATGGTGTCCTCGACTCCTGCCTGTCCCTCTCCCACCTCTGCCAAGTCAGCAACCCCAAGGCGCCCCCGGGCTGCCCTCCCCAGAATGACCCCCCCCCCAAAGGCTCACCTTGAGAGGTGATCAGGAGGCTGTGGAAAACCAGGAAGCAATGGATACTGTTGAAAACCTGACAACTGGGAATAACTATACAGCCCAAGCTGCAGGGCCCCTCCAAATCTTCTTTTGTCTTCTTCCTAACGGGGGGTGTGGCCTCAGCCTGATCTTTTTCTCTTTTTTTGAAAGCGCGGAACTTGATCAGGCTAGCGGGAACCATCTTCATAAGATAGGTTTTTTTCTTGCCACTTTTCGCCCCCGTCTCCAAAGGATTTTCAGCAACCTGGGGCTGAGCAGCCTTCGGCTCCACTTCCGCTAGGGCGTCTGGCATGGCCGGTTGATCGCCTGCGGAGGCTGGGGCCTTGGTTCAAAGAGCGCGGCAATGGGCCAGAGGAGGTGTGCCCTGTTCTTTCCAGGGGTTTCCTGCTGTACCAGCTCTAATGAAAGGTCAGCCGGCCTGGACGTCTGGGAACCGGTGGCCACCCGAGGCGCCTGTAGCCCAAGCCTCCAGAGGGGAACGTTTCTCCTTGAGCAGAAAGCAAACGTCTCTGAAAGGCTGACAGTTGCCCAGAGAGAACTTCCAAGGCTGTTTCCTTCTCTGCTTCCACGTGGGGAAGAGGAGTGGGGGTGGGGAGGGAAGGAAGCTAGTACTTCTAGATTCTGATCATTGCTAACACAAACGGGGTGCCAGAGTAAATCTTATGGACATCAAAAGATGTTAAATTTAATACTTTTTCTTAGGAAGCAAAGAAAGAGAAATGTGCAGTGAGG
>CM053607.1:63860191-63882795 GCA_028646535.1 Procyon lotor
AATAATAATAATAATAAAAAAATAAAATAAAATAAAATACATGAAGAAATACAGTATATGATAAAAATAACACTGACGTGGGAAGTGAGTAAATGAAGTTAAAATAGTCTAAGGATATGTCAATGGAAGGAGATTTTAAAGCCTGGCTTCTTGTAATTCTTAATATTTTGGGTGAGATTAATATCCCTCTCCATAGAGAATTAGAATGAGGCCTCCGTTATAATAAAGCAACCTTTGAAAAAAGCACCATGATCCTGATATTTAAAACGAAAGCTATATCAGCTAGAAAGACCTAGTCCCGGTGACAAGATCATGAAGTAAAGCCCAAGATTTCTTTAGTATCTATATTAAGGAAATTTGAAGATCTTTGGTAGCACAGATAGGAAAAAATGCATGTGGATGTCGACGATCCAAAACTGCCCAGGAATTTTAGCAGTATGAAGAACAGATAGCTATTGTCAGTGTTAGTAAGGCTCTAATTTTCTAAAGAAATTTAGAAGTCTTCCGAGATAAAGTATTTTCTACCACTCAAACTATTGCATAAGTATAGTTGAAGAACACCCAATTCTAATTCACTTTTACTCTGATGTTTTAAATATATACATTTAATCAGAATTATTTCAAAGCAAAAAAATATTTTTTAACTAGGAGCCAAACATGGGGCTTGAACTCACAACCTTGAGATGGAGATCTGAGCTTGAGATTAAGACCTAGACAGTTACCCAACTGAGTCACCCAGGTGCCTCTTAATCAGAATTATTTCAAAGTTGATATACTTTGACTGAAAAAATACTTTCAACGGAGGGAATTCCATTAACATCATTTAGATACATAATTACTTTTTATATATACTGTTTCTTCTATTTAATCATCATTTAATAAAATTATTTATGTTGGTATCAATTCTTTCCTATTTGAAATTAAAGCATATTTTATCTATTAATCAGTTCCATCCATATCAAATTGTATTAATCATTAATCATCTATTAATCATTCCATCCAGATCAAATTATATTAATCAAATAATATTAATAGTTTCTGCTATTTTCCACTTCCCTTCAGAGCCATTAATTCTATCAAGGGTAATTCTGGGTAATTTCTAACAGGTCTAATATTTGTCAAAAATATTTTATTCTTCTTTCAATTTTTATTCAATATCAAATGTTACCACACAGATGAGTGACAATTTTATGGATTATTTCTATCACTGCTACTCATTGAGTTAATTACTCCTTAGACAAATGCAAGAAAATTATAAAGACTTTTATAAGAAAAAGATCCCTAAAATAGGATTCCCTAAAAGAGAATCCCCCAAGAAAGGAAAGAAAGAGTTACATGGTGGATCGCTGTTCTAGCTCTTGAATACCACATGGGATCAAAACACTGAGGTCAAACAATTATGCTTTATACTATAGTGAAAACTTGAGCATTTAAAAAGGTCATTTACTCAAAAAAAAAAAAAAAAGGTCATTTACTTATTTCAAACTGAAATGGAGGAGAGGAAGTCAGTAGGAGTATAAAGTAAGATTCTCCTTAAGTTAAGAAGTTGCTGAAGAGAGGTAGTGGACATATAGGAGTTCATTATACTTTCCTATTTTCTATTCCATTTAAAGTTTTCCACAGTAATATATTGAAAAGACTTTAAGTATCATTTAAAAGATATACTGTAACATTTAAGAAGAGGTATGTTTAAAGGGTATGCAACCTTTTTTATATTGATACGCATTAAAAACAATTGAAGATATATTATTAAATCATACACTAGTGAAAACCTGATTATGAGGAACTGGAGTTGGTTAGGTATGCTGATATGTTATAAAAAAGTGATCTGTTTATAACAGGAAAAAGCATATTTTATGTAGGTGCATAAATAAGAAAGGACTTTATTGCTTGCTATGTGGGTAGCATAATGCCCATTGGTCAGGTTAAAGATCTCTGTTTCTCTCTCCCCCTCACAAAGACCAGCCAGAAAGATGAGAGAGAAATAAAGTTTTTAAAGACTGTGTCCCTGGTTTGGCGTCACTTAAAAAGAAGAGGCTGAGGTTATACTGCATTACTTAGCTAAAAGCAGACTTATGCAACTTTGGACATAAGAAAATTAACCTGGTGTCAACTCTACATGACGAAATAAGCACATTTCTCTGGGAGTTGGTAGAAGTTCTAGGGAAATAAGGAATTCTAATGGTTATTGTTCAAATATGAGTCCTGACACATCTAAATAGTAAAAGACAACCAGGGGTAACATATATTCAGTTGTAAGTCATTTGTATTGCTGCCATAGAAGTCTTCTCTTACCTTTCTAGAAAGTCTGATGGGCTTATAAAGGTCCTGTATATATGGTAATCTCTGGCACACAATAAAGGAACTGATTTTCACATCTGGGTTAATGTAGAACAGAAATAGAAACAGCAAGTGTAGTGTAGATACTTTTAATTCCACAAAAGAAGAAAAAACTGAGTGAAAGGTGAACAAAGGGATAGTATTGGTGTGAGAACCAATGCTATGAGAATGACTGTGGTTCAAGATTTTGGTGTGGATGGGTGCAGCAGATAGGTACGGCAGAACTAGAATAAGTGATGTAAGTAGAAGATAAAATATTGTCTTAAATTGCTTCTTTCAACTTTGCTACTGCAACCTGCTACTTTTGAGATGATGATAGGGATGCATTTTTTTATTCAAGTATAACTAACATACAGTGTTATTTTAGTTTCAGGTGTACAATACAACAATTCACAATAAGTGTCCTCTAAATCCCCTTCACCGATCTCACCCATTCCTCCCCACCCCCACCCAACTCTATTCTGGTAACCACTACTTTGCTCTTTATAGTTAAGAGTACTTTTTCCTTGACTGTTTTGTTTCTTAAATTCCACAAATGAGTGAAATAATATGGTATTTGTCTTACTCTGGCTGACATCTCATTTAATACCTCCATATTGTTGCAAATAGCAAGATTTCATTCTTTTTAATAGCCGAGTAATATTCCATTGTGTGTGGGTATACAAATATATTTATACATAGACTCACTTTGTGTGTATACACACACACGCAGGTATATATACATATATACCTATACCTGGTATATATGTATAGGTATAGGTATAGGTATAGGTATAGGTATATACCTATACCTGGTATAGGTATATACATATATACCTATACCTGCGTGTGTGTGTATACACACAAAGTGAGTCTATGTATAAATATATTTGTGTGTGTGTGTGTGCGTATACATACACACACGCAGGTATATATATATGAGTATATATATATACATGAGGTATATATATGAGTGTATATATATATATATGTATATGTATATATATACCTGCGTGTGTGTATGTATACGCACACACACACACACACATACACACACAACACATCTTTTTGATCCATTGATCTATGGATGGATACTTGGGTTACTTCCATTCTTGGCTATTGTAAATAATGGCACAATAAACATAGGGATGCTGACACCTTTTCCAACTAGTGTTTTCATTTTCTTTGGGTAAATATGCAGTAGTGGAATTACTGGATCATATGGTAATTCAATGTTTAATTTTTTGAGGAGTTCCATACTTTTTTCCACAATGGCTGCATCAATTTACACTCCCATCAAAAGTGCATGGGGGGGTGGGGCACCTGGGTGGCTCAGTCGTTAAGTGTCTGCCTTCGGCCCAGGTCAGATCCCAGAGTCCTGGGATCGAGCCCCGCATCGGGCTCTCTGTGCGGCAGGGAGCCTGCTTCTCCCGCTACCATTCCCTCTGCTTGTGTTCCCTCTCTCGCTGTGTTTCTCTCTGTCAAATAAATAAAAAAAAATCTTTAAAAAAAAAAAAAGTGCATGGGGGGGGCGCCTGGGTGGGTTAAAGCCTCTGCCTTCAGCTCAGGTCATGATCTCAGGGTCCTGGGATGGAGCCTTGAACCGGGCTCTCTGCTCAGCAGGGAGCCTGCTTCCCCCTCTCTCTGCCTGCCTCTCTGCCTACTTGTGATCTCTCTCTCCCTGTCAAATAAATAAATAAAATCTTTAAAAAAAAAAAGTGCACTTTTTATGTGCACTTTTATGCCACATACTTGCCAACACTTATTTCTTGTGTGTTTCTTGTTGTTTTAGCCATTCTGACACTGGCCTATCATGTGATTTATTCTGGAGAAGGTTCCATGTGCACTTGAAAAGAGTGGGTGTTCTTCTGTTTTATGATGGAATGTTCTGAGTATATCGTTAGATCCATCTGTTCCAATGTGTCATTCAAAGCCCGTTTCCTTTGTCAATTTTTTTGTCTGATCTATCCATTCATATAAGTAAAAGTCCCCTACTATTGTTGTATTACTATTGAATCTTCTTTTATGTCTGTTAATAGTTGCTTTATGTATTTGGGTTCTTCCACGTTGAATGCATAAATATTTATAATTGTTTTATGTTCTTCTTGGATTGTTCTCTTTATCATTATGTAGTGTTCTTCTTTGTCCCATGCTACAATCTTTGTTTGAAAGTATATTTTGTACAATATAAGTCTTGCTACCTAGCTCTTTTTTTTTTGCTTCCATTTGCATGATAAATGTTTTCCATCCCTTCACTTTCAATCCGCATATGTTTCTAGGTCTTAAGTGAGTCTCTTGTGGGCTGCACATAAATGGGTCTTGCTTTTTTATCCATTCAGTCACCCTATGTCTTTTGACTGGCTTTTAGTCTATTTATAATTAAAGTAGTAAGAGATAGGTATGCCTTTTGTTACTTACCATTTTGCCATTTTGTTACTTTTTTTTTAATAGTTGTTTTTGTAGTTCTTTATTCCTTTCTTTTCTTGCTTTCTTCTCTTGCTCTCTTTCCTTGTAGGTTGATGGCTATCTTTAGTGATATCCTTGAATTCCTTTCTCCTCATTTTTGGCATATCTATTTTAGGTTTTTGATTTAGGTTACCATTAGGTTCATCTATAACATCCTATGCATATAGCCATCAATATTAAGTTAATAGATACTTAAGTTTGAACCCATTCTAAAAGCACTACATTTTTTCTCTCTCTCCCCATTTTATGTATATGATAGCATATTTTACGTCCTTTTGTAAGATCCTTGACTGATTTTTATAGATATAATTGATTTTACTGCTTTTGTGCTTTAATCTCCATCCTAGTTTTATAAGTGATTAATCTACTACTTTTGTTATGCTTTTATTTACCTGTGAGTTTTTTTTTTCTTTTCATAATTTTCTTACTCATTGAGGCATGTTTTAATACATAAGTATTTTTTCCACTGCCAATTCCCATAAGCCCTTTGCATTATGGCCACCTAAAGCAAATACTTCTCCTGTTTAAAAAAATTATGGGGAAAAAAGCTTTTACAGAGAGCTAGGAGTAAAATGTAAACACCAACTACAAATTAAACATCTTATTAGAGAGGGAGAAGCATAATAAAAAATAATTACCTTGTCATCATTTAATGTTTTAGATAGTGTACAGCCTGCAAAGCAAGGAGAAAAATATCCAGTATTATCTCTTCCACAGATAGCAGAATAAAATGAAGATGAGCATCTACAGTGAGAATTACAAGGAGCTGTCAGGTTTCCCACTTGTCCTGTTCTGCAAAAAAAGAAATTTAATATAATTATACCACAGTATTATACTTATTAATGTAGATATCAGGATATCAATGAAATCCATAAAATATGATTATTGAAATTAATTTCTTTTTATCAGGTTTACTGAAGCATACTCAATATATACAATAAAGTATACAACTTGAATTTTTTGATATATGTATACACTTGTGAAATCATCACCATCATCACCACAATCATGTTAACAATCATCACCTCTAGGGGCGCCTGGGTGGCTCAGTCGTTAAGCGTCTGCCTACGGCCCAGGTCAGATCCCAGGGGCCTGGGATCGAGCCCTGCATTGGGCTCTCTGCTCAGCAGGAAGCCTGCTTCTCCCTCTACCACTCCCTCTGCTTGTGTTCCCTCTCTCGCTGTGTTTCTCTCTGTCAAATAAATAAAATCTTTAAAAAAAAAACAAAAAAAAAAAACAAAACAATCATCACCTCTAAAATTTCATTGTGCCCCTTTGTAATACCTCTGTCCCCTGGCAACTGCTGATGTATTTTCTGTCATTATTCATTAATTTGAATTTTATAGCTTTTTATAAAACGGGATCATACAGTATGTACACTTTCTTCATCTGCCTTCTTTCATGCAGTTATTCTTTATATGGTCGTTGTATAAGGATATGTCTCCATGTCTCTTGGGTAAATATTGAGAAGTAGGATCACACAGTAGGTGTTCATGTAACTTTTTGAGAAACTTGTCACTTTTCCAATTTGGTTGTACTATTTTATATTTCCATCAGCAGTGTATAAGAGTTTTAGTTGCTTTCTACATTCCTCACCAACACAATATAATTGGTCTTTGTTTTTTTTAATTTTTTTTTTTTATGTATTCATTTGAGAAAGAGAGATTGCGAGAACAAGTAGGGTGAGGGGCAGAGGGAGAAGCAGGCTCTCTTCTGAGCAGGGAGCCCAATGTGGGACTCGATCTGAGGACCTCGGGATCATGACCTGAACCAAAGGCAGATGCCTAACCGACAGCCACCCAGGTGCCCCCAGTCTTTTTAATTTTAGATATTCTAACAAAGATATAGTAGTTTCATATTGTGGCTTTTAATATTCCTTTCCCTGATGGCTAATGATGTTGGCCATCTTTCCATATACTTATTTCTCATCTGTATGCATTTGGTTAAATGTCCGTTTAAACTTTCTGCCCATTTTTATTGATTATTTTCTTATTATTAAGCATTGAAAAGTTCTTTATATATTCTGGAAACAAGTCCTTCATCAGATATGTGATTTTCAAATATCTTCTCACAATCTATGGCTTGTTTTTTCATTCCCTTAACAGGGTCTTTCAAAGAGCAGAAATATTTTATTTTGATATAGACCAATTAATCAATGTATTTCTTTACGGATCATATTTTTGGTGTCATTACCTAAGAAAACTTGGCTGAACCCAAGTTTACAAAACATTTTCCTATATTCTTGGTATTTTATATTTTATAGCCCTATCTACAATCCATTTTAACTATTTTATGTGTTATAGGATATGGACCAAAATTTGTCTACATATAGATATCTATTTTTTCCATCATCATTATTAAAATGACTATACGTTCTCCACTAAATTGCCCATGCATCCTATCAAAAATAAATTATCCATTTATATGTAAGCCTATTTCTGGATTTTCTATTCTTTACACTGATATATCTGTCTATATTTACACCAATACTATTTTCTTTATTACATTAGCTAATAACTCTTGAAATCAAATAGTGTTGGTCCTCCACTTTCACTCTCCATCTTCACCAGAATTGTTTTTTATTTTACTAGGTCCTTTGTATATTGTGTGAATTTAAGTTATTCGTATAGTATCTAAAAGAAAGCCTGTTGGGAATTTGATTGTGATCACACTGAATACACGCATCAGTTTGGGGAGGATTAATTTCTTAATATGTTGAGTCTTCCAACCCTTAAACATGGGATATCTCTCTATTTAAAAATTTAGATCTTTAATTTAGTACAGGAATATTTTGTAGTAATTATGAATAGGGTTTTCACATCTTTTATTTACCCTTAAGTATTTCTTCTTCTTGATACTAATGATAATGGCACTTTTGTGTATTATCAGTCTCCAGTTGTTTATAGGTAGTATATAAAAACACTGGAGTTTCTTGTATAATGATCTTTTCTTCTACCATATTTCTTTTTTCTTAATACTGTTAAAGTGTTATTTTTTTTTAAAGATTTTATTTATTTATTTGACACAGAAAGAGAGATCACAAGTAGGCAGAGAGGCAGGCAGAGAGAGGGGGAAGCAGGCTCCCTGCTGAGCAGAGAACCCAATGCAGGGCTCAATCCCAGGACCCTGAGATCATGACCGGAGCCGAAGGCAGAGGCTTTAACCCACTGAGCTACTCAGGCGCCCCTAAAGTGTTATTTTTTACACTACTTTTTACACTAATTTCTGCTTATTTGTAGGTTGTATGTAAATTCTTACATGTTGATTTTGTGTCCTGCAAACTTGCTAAACTCATTTTTTAAAGATTTTTTAAATTTATTTGAAAGAGAGAGAGAGCAAGTGAGAGAGAGCACAATAGGGGGAATGGCAGAAAGAAAAGGAGAAGTAGGCTCCCTCCTGAGCAGGGAGCCAGATGCTGGGCTGGATCCCAGAACCCTGGGATCATGGCCCAAGCCTAAGATAGACATTTGACCCACTGAGCCACCCAGGCACCCCTAAACTCATTTTTTTAATTATAGTGGGTTCTGGATTTTCTATATAGACAATTGTGTCACCTTCAAATAGACACAATTTTACTTCTACTTTTCTTATCAGGATGCCTTTTCTTTCTTTTTCTTACAATATTGCAATGGTTAGAACATCCACAATAATGTTAATATAGTAGTACTGAAAGTAGGTATCCTTATTATACTCCTGGTCATTCAATGTTTCATCATTATCTCAGTCTGCTCAGACTCCTGTAACAAAATATCATAGATTGGGTAAACAACAAACATTTTATTCCCCACAGTATCTGGTGTGGGCTCCCTTGCCAGATTACAGATCATCTTCTTCTCAGTGTATCATCACATGGAAAATTGAGGGAAGTCTTTGGTTTATTCCCCTTCTTATAAGGACACTAATCTCCAGCATCACGGGGAGGGTGGTCTACCCTCAGGACCTTATCTAAACCTAATGATCTCCTTAAGGCTCCACCTCCTAACACTATCACATTGGAGATTAAGTCTTCAACATATCAATTTAGTGGGAGGGTAAACACATTCATTCCACAAAAGTCACTAAGTATAGTGTTAGCTGTTTTCACAGTTCCCTTCCATTCCTAGTTTTCTAGTTTATGAGGAATAGATGTTGCACTTTATCCTGGAGCTTTTTGACATCTATTGTGATTATGGTTTTTTCATTTTTAGTTTATTAATATGTGGATTATATCAATTGACTTTCAAATATTAAAGTAATCTTACATTCCTTTGGTAAATCTTGCTTGATCATAATTTATTTTCCTTTTAACATACTATTGGGTTCAATTTGCCAGAATTTTGTTAAAAGTTTCTTAATCTATGTTCATGAGATAAATCGGTCTATAGTTTTCTTTTCTTACAATGTCTTTTGTCCAGTTTTGAAATAAAGATAATGCAAGTTTCATAGAATGAGTTGGAAAGTATACACTTCTTTTCAATTTTCTTTAAGAATCTGTGTAAAGTCAGATATTGTTTAAATATTTGGCTTAGTTCTCCAATAAAACCATTTGGGCCTCGAATTTTCTTTGTCAGAAACTATTTAAGCGCAAATCTGACTTACTTACTAGATACATATTTTTTTTTCTTTTATATGAGTTTGTGCCCTTTGAAGGATTTACCCATTTCATGGAAGCTGTGAGATTTATGTGCATAAGTTGTTTATAACATTACCTTACTATCCTTTTACTACTGGTGGAATCTATAAAAACATCACATCAGAACTCTAATTCTTGATATTAGTAGTTTTCTCTGTCTAGAGGTTTAGCAATTTTATCAATCTCCTCAAAATTTGACCTGATTTCCTCTATTGTTTTTCTCATTTTTACTTCATTGATTTCTGTTCTAATCTCAATTGTTTCCATTCTTGTATTTACTCTGGGATCAATATGCTTTGATATTTCTAGTTTATTAAGGTAGAGGCAAGCATAATTGGTTTGAGACATTTTTCTTTTCTAATACAAGCTATATGTATTTTCCCCTAGGTACTGTCTTAGTGACATTCTATAAGTTTCGTTGTGTTTTCATTTTCATTCTCCTCAAAATGTTTTACAATTTTTCTTCTTAAGAAATTATTTGAACACAAGTTATTTAGAAGTCTGTTATTCAGTTTCCCCCAAATATTTGGGGGTTTTCAGAAATCTTTTTTTATTAATGTAGCTATAATTTAATTTCATCATGGTCAGAAACTCAATTCTACTTTATGATTTAATCCTTTATATTTACTGAGACTTGCTTTACAGAATATGCTTTACTTTGGTTTCCTGTGCTATTAAAAGGAATGTGTATTCTTTGATAGGTGAAATAATCTACAAATGTCAATCATGTCAAGGTGGTTGTTAATGTTATTCAAATCTTTTGTATCCTCACTGAGCTTTTTTTGACTACTTCTATTATTAAGAGAAGGGTATCAAAATATCTGATTATATTTCTACTTGCAGTGTCTTAAGTTTTTGCTTCACATATTTTAAAGCTTTTTCATTTGGTTCATAAACATTAAGAATTGTTTGAATTCTTGATGAATTTAACACTCTATCATTACATAATCACCTTCTTTATTCCTGCTAATATTTGCTCCCAAATCTACTTAGTCCACTATTATACTCCAGCTTTCTTTAGATTATTGTTAATATGATTGATACATTCTTCCCCATCTTTTTACTCATAATCTACTTGTGTCCATATTTGAAGCACATTTATACAACATATATAGTTGGCTCCCGCTTTTTTTAAAAATCAAATTGGAAATTTTCTGCCTTTTCTTTGACATTATATGCAATTAGTATTATAGTTAGATTTGAATCTGTCCTTTCTATTCATTTTCTTTTTTATCTTTTCTGTGTTCTTTTTTTTTTTTTGCCTAATTTGAGATTAAACAAATGTTTTTTATAAAATTTATTTTAATTTATGTGTCAGCTTGGTTTACTAGCTGTGATTCTGTTATTTTATGGTGCTTCAGAGTTTATATTATACATCTTTAACTTAACGCAGTCTACCAACATGTGATATATGGCACTTTGAGTAAACCCATATTATGTTTATCTATTTTAAACAATTATTTTAAAAGAGATTTAAATAAGAAAAAATACCTATAAGTTACCACTTCCTTTGCTCTTCTTTGCTTTGTGTAGTTCATATTCTTATCTGGTATCATTTTATTTCATCCAGAAAGACATTTTTAGACATTTCATTTAGTGTAAGTCTGTTGTCCAAATACTATTTACATTTTTAATGTGTAAAATTATTTTTCCTTTATTTTTTTATAGACATTCTGACTTGGTTTAGAATGATTAGTTGACTTTTTTCTTTCAGTACTTCTAAAATGTTATCCTCCTGTCTTCTTATCTGAATTCTTTTTTTCAATTTAAATTCAATTAGCCAAGGTATAGTACATCATTCATTTTTGATGCACAATGTTCAGTGATTCATTAGTTGAGTATATCACACAGTACTCATCATATCATGTGCATTCTTTAATATCCATCACCCAGTTACATCATCCCCCCACCCACCTCCCTTTCCATAACCCTCTGTTACTCTTATCTTTGGTTATTTGTATATAAGATATTTTTCCCACTCCTAACTGCTTTTAAGATTTTTTTCTTTACACTCATTTTGAGCAATTTGATTATTATGTAGCATGGTGTAATTTTCTTCGTTTCTTGTTCTGAGGGTTTGCTCAGTTTCCTAGGTCTGTTCTGTAGGTTTACAGCTTACATGAAATTTTTAAAACAGGAAGATAATTTCTTCAACTATTTTTTCTTTCCCCAAAGCCCCTCCTATGGAGACCCCAACTATACATATGGTTAGTCACCTGAAGTTGTCCATTTCACTGATGCTTCATTTTTGTTGATTGTCTTTTCTCCGTGTTTTCCATTGGATGTTTATTGTTACTACTTTCAAATTTATTCAATCTTCTGGAATGTCTAATCTGTCATTAATCTCATACATAGTATTTTCTTCAAACTTCCTGGTTTTTCATTTCTATATGCTCAAATTTGGGTTTTTAAAAATATCTTTTACTTAACTTTTTGAACATATGGAATACTAATATAACAACTGTGTTAACTCTGATAATATTAACATCTGTGTCAGTTATGGGTCAGTTTTAATCAACCGATTTAGCTTCTTATTATGGGTTGTATTTTTCTGCTTCTTTGAATTCCTTACCACATTTTACTGGATATTGGACCTTGTTAATTTCAATGTTGGATGTTGACTATTTTTGTATTTTTTTAAGCTTTTTTTTTTTTTAAGCTTTTTAAGCTTTATTCTGAAATGCAGTCAATTTACTCGGAAACACTTTTTTCTTTCTTAGCTGATAGGCAGATTTGCTAGGAAGCGAAAGTAGTACTTGGTTTAGAATTAATTATCACCCACTGCTGAGACAAGATCCTTCTGTATACTTTACATACTGTGATTTTTGATGCTTCAATTTGACTGATGAGAACAGATATTATTGACAATCTGTACGAGTGGTGTACACTGTACTTCTAATTCTCTTGGTGGACTTAGAGTCAATAACTTTCTTCAAACATAGCCTAGTTACAACTTTGCTGAATACTTAAGGCGATCTTCTACAGGTATGTCCTCTAGCATACAATCCTGTGAAACCTAGCTGTATTGGTCTCTCTGAACTCTCAGCTCAATTTCCTCAACTCAGGGAATCAGCCAGAATCTATCTCATTCCCACTCTCTGTGCTACAACCTTAAAACTCTACTAAGGTAGTAAGCTGGAGAAATTGCAGGGCTCACCTTGAATGCTTCTCATCTCATGTACCACTGTCCTTCAGTGACTGATTCCAATATCTTGAAAACCACTGTCTCAATTTTTGTCAAATTTTGGTTGTTTTGGTAGGAGAGGAAATCTATTATCCCATCTTGGCTGGAAGTGAAAGCCCAGAACAATTTCTAAATATAAATTTAGAATGAAGCCAAAGAGTCTTACTTTATATTATTAATCATTTGAAAAAGTGTAGTTCAAAATCATTTTAGATTACTATATTCTGATTTATAAACTATATATTTGAACAGTTTTAGGTCTACAGAATAATTGAACATACACAGAGTTACCATATACCTCTTTCTCCTTCTACACAGAATTTCAGCTATTAGTAGTAAGTTGCCTTAGTGTGGTACTTTTTTTACAATTGATTTCATATCAGTTATTACATCAGTATTCCATATGTTCAAAAGATTAAGTAGAAGATAATTTTTTAAGGTTTTATTTATTTATCTGACAGAGACAACACAAGCAGGGGAAATGGGAAAGGGAGAAGCAGGCTCCCCACTGAGACTCCATCCCATGACCCTGGGATCATGACATGAACTGAAAGCAGATGCTTAACTAACTGGGCCACCCAGGCACCCCTGAAAGAAATATTTTTAAAAGCCCAAATCAAATATGCGATTTTGCCAATAGTTTTGCCTTTTCCAGAATGTCTTATAGTTGGAATCATATAATATGTAACCTCCATACTGTCTTCTTTCACTTAGCAATATATGTATCTAAGGTTCCTCCATGTCTTGATATGGCTTGATAGCTCATTTTATCACTGAATAATATTCCATGTATGGTGTCCTATAGTTTATCTATTCACCTGCCGAAAGGCATGTTGATTGTTTCCAATTTTAGTGATTATGAAAGAAGGTGCTAGTAACATCCACTGACAGGTTTTTGTGAATATAAGTTTTCAATTCATTTAAGTAAATACTTGAAAGCAAAACTTTGTGTGAATTGTGTGTGAATTGTATGGAAAAACTATGTTTTTATGTAAGAAACTGCCAAACTGCTAAAGTGACTTACCATTTTATATTACCAGTAGCAGCAAATGTGCGTCATTTTTACTTCACATCCTTGCTAGCATTTGGTTTTGTCAGTTTTTGGATTTCAACTATTTCAATAGATGTGTAGTGGTATCTCGTTGTTTTAAGTTGCAGGTCCTTGATGGCATATAATACTGAACATATTTTCATCTGCTTATCAGCATCTATACATCTTCCTTAGTGAGGTGAATGTTCAGACCTTTTGGCCATTTGTAATTGAGTCGTTTCTCTGTAAATTGATGAGTTTTAAGAGTTCTTTAAGTATTTTGGATATGTCTTATATCAAATATGTATTTTTCTCCCAATTTGTGCATTGTCTTTTAATTCTATTAAGTGTCTTTCACAGAGAAAGATTTTAATTTTAATGGCATTTAACATATTTTTTTCTCATACTTCTTTTATTGGTGTTGTAGCTGAAATATCATCACAAAACCCAAGGTTATCTAGATTTTATCCTATGTTATCTTCCAGAAGTATTACAGTTTTGTGTTTTATATTTAAGTCTCTAAGTTAGTTTTGATTTAATTTTTGTGATTCATGTAAATCTGTTTTGTCTCTAGATTTTTTTTGTTTTTTTTTTTTTTGTTGTTGTTGTTGTTGTTTGGTTTTTTCCATATATACATGTTCAGTTTTTCCAGCACCATTTGTTGAAAAGATTATCTTGGTTGCAGTCCAAGACAATAACATAGGGGCCTCCAGAACTGACCTCCTCCTAAGGACACCAAATCTACAGTCACACAGAGAAATTCCCTCTGAAAAAAATCCAAAAACTAGCTAAATACCTCCTACCCATTGGGCAAGTGAGAAAATTCCATCGCCCACACTGAAACAGGTAGGAAAACCTGAGACACACTTTTACCATAATCCCTACCCCAGGCACAGTGACTGATATTCAGGAAGGACCTCCCAACTAGCAACTTCTCCCTAAAGAGTGAAGAGTATGGACCCCACATCTAGTGTGTCAACTTTTAAGACTCACACCGAGTGGTAGGCACCCAAAACACTTAGCTCCAAAAGACAATGGGGCTTGCATCCACAGAGCCATGAGAGGGTAGCAAAAAAGAAACATTTAATGGTCTCTGCAGATTCACCATGGCTATCCCCAAAGGGCTCAGCACAGAAAGAGAAGGCAAAAAACACCCATTTCTATCTTTGCCTGAAAAAGGCCTATCTGCATAATTTAAAAGTCACTACCTGAGGGTCAGGCTTCTAATTTGACATGTATCCAGGGGTTGATCACAATCCTCCTTGCAGAGTTCCCTAATACTGTAGCAAACAAAGAAACACTTCTTTTTCTTTTTAAGATTTTATTTATTTATTTGACAGAGAGAGAGAAGCCTTGATCCCAAGACCCCGGGATCATGACCAGAGCTGAAGACAGATGCCTAAAGACTGAGCCACCCAGGCACTCCCAAAGAAACAGTTCTTAACCAACTATTTCCAGAGGGGTGAGTGCAGAGGGAGCAAGCAAAAAATACCCATCTTTCACATTTTCCCTGAAAGAGGCCTATTTGAATATTTTAAAAGCATCTCTCTGAGGGTCAGGTTTTTAATTTAGAAGGCCTGTAGGGGTTGACTGCCATCCTCCCCAGATGGCATTAGACATCACGTTTGCCTTCTCATTTCAGCTCACTACAAATTGCCAATGTCTCCTTAAAAGCAGCTTGTATATATGCTGGCATCCCTGTTTTGTGGCTGCCACCCAAAGGATGGGTCTCAGGATTGTATGGCTCTCATAGTCAAAAGGTCTTGCACTGATAAGTCCCACAGGACCATAGCAGACAAAGAAGCAGTCATTAATGTGCACTGGACTACCCTCCTGCAGCTATGCACTCAAACCCAGCAAAGAGGGAACAGGCAAAAAAAAAAAAAAAGCACAACTCCCAGTTTCTCCCTGAAAAAGTCCAAACCACCTCTTTCTTATCTACAGCCTGAGGGTCCAGCTTCCAATCAGCCTAAGTCTAGGTATTGACTGTTATTCTCCCCTTTGGGACACTGAGAGGTCTAGCACATTCTCAACCAATAGGACCCACTAAGAACATAGAAGGTGATTTGGACAATCACAAAAGTGTGAGAGACAACCAAGAGCCCAGGCTTGGCTGAATGATAAGTTTCATAAAACTATAGATAAGATTATAGTTATAGATAAGGTTTACCTGGTTAATATAGTTATTAAAAATAAACATAACTATAAGAATTTGTTAATGGATACACAAGGTAAAAAGACAAATTGTGACATCAAAAACATAAAATGTAGGGAGAGAGTAAAAAATTAGAGCTTAAGTATGTGTTCAAGATTAAGCTGAA
This sequence comes from Procyon lotor, assembly GCA_028646535.1. Lineage (NCBI taxonomy): Eukaryota > Metazoa > Chordata > Mammalia > Carnivora > Procyonidae > Procyon > Procyon lotor. The sequence continues at coordinate 63,876,124 of CM053607.1, forward strand.
CAATGACCATTAAAAATATATTTTATGTAAACCTCATGGTAACCTAAAACCAAAAACCTACAGTAGACACACAAAAGATAATAGAGAAAGGAATCTGAGCATACCACTGCAGAAAATCATCAAATCACAAGGAGGAAAGCAAGAGAAGACAAAAGGAAACAGGAACTACAAAATAGCCAGAAAAAAATTAACAAAATGGTTAATTTTGTTTGTACTTTGTATGTACTTTGCAATAAGTACATACCTATCAATAATTACTTTAAATGTAATGGATGAAATTCTCCAATCAAAAGACATAGCATGACTGAATGGATAAAACAAAACAAAACAAGACCAATCTCTATACTGCCTATAAGGGACTCACATCAGAGGTAAGGACACACACAGACTGAAAGTAGAGATAAAAAAGATTCCATGCAAATGGAAGCCAAAAGAAAGCTAGGGTAGACCAAAAACTGTAATAAGAGATAAATATCATTTTATAATGAAAAAGAATCAATCCAGTAAGAGAATATAACATTTGCAAATATTTATTTATCCAACAGAGGAACATCTAAATATATAAAGCAAATTTTAGCAGATCTAAAGGGAAAAACAGATAGCAATACAATAATAGTAGGGGACTTAAACACCCTACTTTCAATAAGGATAGATCATCCAGACAGAAAATCAGTAAAGAAACAGGACTTAGTACACATCCAAAGTACACATTGGATCAGATGGACCTACAAACATTTACACAACATTGCATCCACAGCAGGAAAATATTCTTCTCAAGTACATATGGAACAGTCTCTAGAGTAGATCACATAATAGGCCACAAAACAAGTCTTATTACACTTAGGAAGAGTGAAATCATATCAAATATCTTTTTCAACAATAGTATGGAACTAGAAATCGATTTCAAGAAGAAAACTAGAAAATTCACAAATATGCAGAGGTTTAAAAACATGCAACTCAACAACCAATGGATCAAAGGAGAAATCAAAAGAGAAATTTAAAAAAATACCTTGAGATAAATAAAAGTAGAAATGTAACATACCAAAATCTATGAGATGCAGCAAAAGAAATTGAGTGAGGTTAATAGCAATAAATGCCTACATTAGGAAAAAAGAAAAGATCTCAAATAAACAACCTAACTGTATACTTCAAGGAACTAGGAAAACAACAAACTAAGCCCAAAGTTAGTAGAAGGAAGGAAACGGCAAAGATCAGAACAGAAATAAATGAAATAAAGACTAATAAAACAATAGAAAAAATCTACATTTTTTTGAAAAGGTAAATGAAATAGACAAACTTTCAGCTATACTTGCTAAGGAAAAAAAGAGTACTCAAACAAATGAAATTATGAATGAAAAAGGAGACATCACAGACAACACAACACAAACACAAAAGATCATAAGAGATATAATACAAATAATTACATGCCAACCAATTGTTCCTTCTTGCTTTCATTTTTCTCTCTCTTTTCTTCTCTTTTCTTTCTTTCTTTTTTTTTGGTCTACTCTGGTTTAAATTGAATATTTTATGAGATTCTATTTTTTCTCATCTATTAGAATAGAATTATACTTTTTATTTTTATTTTTAAAAATTTATTTATTTGAGAGAGAGTGTGTGTGTGTGTGTGTGTGTGCATGAGCAGGGGAGGGGCAGAGGGAAAGAGAACCCTCAAGCTGACTGCCTGCCAAACAGAGAGCCTCACAGGAGGCTCAGTCCCAGGAACCCAGGATCATGACCTGAGCTGAAATCAACTCAGATGCTCAGCCGACTGAGCTGCCCAGGGGCCACAGCAATTATATTTCTTAAAAATGTTCTAGGAGTTGCCATAGAATTCCCAGTATACAAGCAGGTTAAGTCTACTTTCAAATAACACAATTACCACTTCATGGGTAGTGAAGGTACCTTATAAGAGAATATTCTCAGTTCCTCATTCCTCGTTTATAAGATTTCTGTCTTCTATTTCACTATCCATAGACTTTAAACATTTAACGTCTTATCACCATTATTTTGAACACAAGTCTTCAATTACACCAATTAAAAATAAAAAATAAAATATTATACCTTTATTCATTCTCTAGTGCTGAATATCTCTGTCTCTGTCAAATAAATAAATAAAATCTTTAAAAAAAAACACTTCTTGCAAAGCAAGTTACTTGCAAAGCATGTTTCCTTTGTTCCTTTAGGTGGACTCAAATTTCTGACTCATATCATCTTTCTTTTTTCTGAAGAACTTCCTTAAACATTTCTGGCAAAGCACATTTACAGTTCCCGTATTTTTTTGTTTATCTGAGAATATCTTTATTTCTCCTTCATTTTTGAAGGACAATTTCATTGCACATAGCATTCTAGGTTACTAATTTTTTTTTCAGTCCTTAACATATTTCATTTCACTGTCTTTTTTTTTTGTATGTTTTGTAATATTAGTCTGAGATAAATAATCCTCAATCCTCTATCAGTGAGGTTTTGTTTCTTCTGGCTTCTTTCAGGATTTTGTCATTGTTTCCTGATTCAACAGGTTGAATATAAAATGCCTGGTTGTATGTATGTATGTATGTATGTATGCATGTATGTATGTATGTATTTATTTATTTATTTATCCTTCTTGGTATTCTCTGAGCTTCCTGGATCAATGGTTTGGTGGTCGTTAATTCTGGACAATTCTCAGCCATTTATTCCCTTCTTCTGTTCCTCTCTGTCCTTCTTCTGGTGTTTGTATTGCAATTTCTTTTACCTTTGTAATTGCTGCAGTTCTTGGACATTCTGTTCCAGTTGTTTGTTTTTTTTTTTTAACTTTTTCTCTGTATTTTTCAGCTTGAGAAGTTTCTATTGACATATCTTCACAGTCACTGATACTTTCCTCAGTTTTCTCCAGTCTACTGATGGGCCCATGAAACGGATTCCTCATTTCTCTTATAGTTTTTGCTTTCTCAAATTTACTTCTGATTTTCTTCTTGAATTTCTATTTCTCTTACATTACCTATTTTTGCTTTCATGTTGCCCACTTTTTCCCATTAGAGCCCTTAGCATATTAATTATAGTTATTTTATGTTCCCAGTTTGATAATTCCCAAACTTATGCCATACCTGAGTCTGGGTCTGATGGGTGCTGCATTTTTTTCAGTTTTAATGTTTTCTTGCCCTTAGAATACTTTGTAATGTGTTTGTTGAAAGTCAAGCATTATGTATCATGCTAACAAAAGCAGAGGTAAACTGGCCTTTTAATATGAGGTTTTTATGTTTATCTGTCTAAGAGGCTTTATTTAAAGTCTACTGTAGCGAGGTGACAAAGGCCTCAGTTTCCCATGGTATCCTCATTCTGTCTTCCTAGTTATCTTTGGGTTTCCCTAGAATCTTTTTATTAAACAGCGTGTGCCTTGCAGCTCTCTCAGTTGTGCTTCTCTGTTCTAACGCTGGGTATCTATTGGTGTGGTGGTAGGATATGGCTGAGGGAAAGCATTCTATAATCTTACGATTAAATCTTAGATTTTGTGTCTCTTTCCACCCCAGTGTGCCTGAGTCTCTAAGCTGTGACCTTCAGAAGTTTTTCTTAGCCCTTTTTCTCCCTTCCCTTATGTTAGACAGGAAGGTTAGAGAAGGATTGACTTGTCTGATTTCCCTCCTTTTTAAAGTTTGGCAGGGGAAATTCTGGTAAAGTAGTTTCCTACAGGGTAAAGTTTCTGTACAGACAGCAGACTTCTCTTGGGCATATTTCAAATGGTTATTTTCCCTCTCCTCCTGCGCAAACACAAGATTTTTCTTCCAGTTTCCACTGTGACAACCTGGTAGAGCACCTGGATGTTTAGAGCCATGAGAGTGTGGGGGGGTCCACCTACAACTGAGTTCCCAGTAGATTTTAACTCTCAAGTTATTCCATGTTCTACCTCCAGCAATTGGTCAAGTGCTCTTTCAAATTCAGTTCCAATGACTTCCGCTCCAAGTAAACTATAATTCTCCTTATTTGCCTATCTCTCCATTTTGGGCACCAGCAGTTTGCCCAGTCTGCCCCCTACTGTTGATTTTTTCCTTATTGTGAGGATGGAAGTGATGACTTACAAACTCTTTACATACTGGAGTAGAAACTGTGAGTCCTATTGTTCTCTGTTGTTTTTCACACTTACAATCTTAGTGTGCAGACCATAAAAGACAGGAAATATAGATACCTAAACTATATGTATATATACTTACTTTTCTATTTCGAGTTGATATTTTACCACGATACTTAAAATGTGTAAGTCTTATAAGAGGTCCTTTTCTTCTCTCCCTTTAGAGTTGTCATATGTATAATATCTACAACCTTTGAAAAACTACACCAGACAATGTTATACTTCTTCTCTTTGCATAGTTATATATATTTTAAACTTAAGATGAAAAATGAGTCTATTCACGAACTAATAACAAATTTTATGAATTACCCTTCACCTGAGAATATCTTTACTTCATTTTCATTCTTGAAGGCTAGTTTCACTGGATAATGATTTATAAGTCTATGGGTTTTTTTGGTTTTTGAGGGTTTTTTGTTTTGTTGTTTTTTTTTTTTTCTTGTCTTTAAGCATTCAAAAGATATTGTTTTACTCTCTTCGGAACCCATGGTTTCTGAAGAGAAATTCATAGTCATTTGTAATATTGCTCATATCAATATTGTTTTATCATTCTTATTTGATAATGATGATATCTGGATCCCCTGTAGTTTGTCCTATTGCCTGTTTTGTCTGATAATTTTTGGTATTATCTTTTTTTTTAGAGTGTTGGTTTTTTTCTGCTGCTAGTTAGAGTGCTGGATGACCAAATTAATCTGATCAGAGACCAAATTAACTTCTGGCTAGGCTACAGTACTTCTGGAAGGCCCTTGCTCTTAGGTCTTAGCCTTACAGAGATATCAGAGAACAAGTGGTATTCATCACAATTCCTCTCCCCAGTGTATTCTAAACTCACTCTCATCTACAGAGTATCACAGCTAGACTTTTCTTCTACTTTTCTTTTTTCTACTTTTCTGCTTTTTCTTTCTACTTTTTCCTGCTTGATTTCAGCCTCTTACATAAATAATTCAGCAAATGTACTGAGTGAAAACCCAACAGAGTGTTCTCATTTGTTTCTCTGTCTTCTCTCTGATATCCTGCCCAACCCTATTTTTGTGTCTTTAGGTTGATGCATCTGTCACAAATGTGTGCTGATTTCTTGTCACCTGACTAGATGCTTTTTGCCCAGACCTTTGCCCAAATTCTCAGCTATTGTCAGTGTCAAGAATTAGCAAATATCTCTAAAGTATCCAAATGCAAAAAGTTGCTTCTCTTCTTAAGGGTCTGCCTTATTCCAGAATTTTGGCCTTTGAATTTCTATTTGCCTAAACAATTATCTGATGCCTTAAGACAAATCTTTTAAACTTGATTTAGTTTTTCATAGTTGTTCTCAGTGAGAACATTGGTGTGCCACAAGCTACTTCATTGTAAGTAGAAGTGAAACTCTTATTTTTTTTACTTATTTTACTCGCTCAGTCCTTAGTTTTTCTATTCAAATTCTTTTCCCCTGTGTTTAATATCAATCTCTGCCAAGTTCTTTGAATTTTCCCATGTTTAGCTTAAAGGAGATATTACTTACACAAACTTTCAGATGTACTTCAGTTCTATTCTTTGATGTCTACAAAAAGGTAGATATACCAATTCAAGAACACAAGGTAAGGCTTCGTATAGACAGTATTGTCTCTTAGTTGTTAGCCACTTTAATACAGAATATTACCTCTTGGTTCTGAATCATTTCAATGCCTTTTTTTCCTTTAGTACTGTATGCATAAACAGCCATGTCACAAGCTACCAACATGATATTTCTGCCGTTAATATGAAAGGTAAAAGTATGCTTTATATTTATTTTACATGTTGAATAATTCCAAGAATGGTATAAACTTACAGGGTTACTAGATAATTATTAACTAACTGAGAAATACATTGTTGGTTCGAATATAAAAGTCCAATATGCAAAATAATATTTACCCGGCATAATCTTCATTGATCCCAGCAAGTGGTACTGAAGCACAGTGTATAAAAATTATAAACCCAAAGAATATAAGCGATATAACAGATGTAACCATTATAAATCTCATAAGGGCTTTACAAGACATTTTTAACGTGGAAACAATGATACCTCCCAGAAGCTGGCTAAATCCACCTCCTGGAAGTAAAACAAATCCTAAAAGAAAGGAGGAGGAGAAGAAAACAGTTAAAAAAAAAAAAAGAATAGTCAGCTGAAGGTAGTACAGAAAATTCATACATTGATGCAATCCCCCTGCTCTAAACATACATCAAACATAAACTTAAATAAAAAGACAATGAAAACTTAAAGGCATGATAAATATCTCAACAATCCTGAACCTTAAGAGAAGTACAAATTTGGGAGTAGGGCTAAAGCTATAGTCTTAGTGGAATGATGGAGAAGTTTTGCTCCTCTGTGGTAATGGCATCTAAGATAAACCCAGAACTTAATCCATGCAAAACAGAAAATGAGAACTATCTTACGCAGAGCTATTATTGGATAGTTGCCTGGATTTATACTTTACAGCAAGAGACATGCCCATGACAAGAGTTCAGAAACTGAGATTCATTGCCAAAAATTAAACTAAGCCACCCACTGATTCTATGAATGGGTGTGCAATATTAACAATCTCACAACAAAGTGGGATTTC
>CM053607.1:63883295-63968446 GCA_028646535.1 Procyon lotor
GCTTAATTTGCTTGGTTTTCACAGAACATCTTTAGTCTGTAGATTTATGTGTATCCATTTGAAAATTCTCAGCTGTTTTTTCTCCCTTGCTCTCTCTTCTCCTTTTTGGGGGGAGTGGGGAACCGTGTATTAATTTACCATTGTTACCTGACAAATTACCACAGGCTTAGTGCCTTTAAATAGTTCTATTTATTTCACAGTTCTAAAGTCATATGTCCAGATGCCATGACTGGGCGTTCTGCTGAGGGTCGCAGGCTGAAATCTGGGTATTGGCTGGGCTGTGCTCCTTTCTGGAAGCTCTGGGGAACAATCTGCTTCTAGGTTCATTCAGGTTTTGGCCATTCAGTTGTTCTGGGATATAAAAAATGAGGTCTTTGTTTCCTTGCTAGCTGTCAACTAAAGACCAGTTTTAGCTCTTAGTAGCTACCCTTTCCCCCCTTCTTAACTGCTTGATTCCCTTTGTCTTCAAGGCTGGAACATTGTCACTCTTATGTCACAGGCTTTGACTCTCTAATTTCAGAAAAATCCCAGTACTTTTTAAGGCTCAACCTAGTTAGGGGAGGTTTGTCCTCTCTCTTTTATACTAATTTATACTACATAACATAATTTAGTAAGGGGAGAAATTTTTCAGCAATTCAAAGTACTCAGAATCATGCAGGCTTATGGATTGGGGGTGGGAATCTTAGGGGCATCTTAGAATTCTGTGTCACACCCAGTACAAATAGGTCTTTTCACTATGTTTACTCACCGTCTTTTTTCAGTTCTAACATTTATGTTTTTGTAGGATCCAAACCCCTGGTGAAATTCCACATAATTTAAAATATTTTATTAATTTCCCCCTCTTTTTCTTGGAAATTATTAATCATTGCTATTTCAAAGTTCTTACTATTAGGTGCATTATGTGGCTCATCCATGAGTCTTACTTGTATTTGTTCTTCTCTTAATGATAAGCCAATTATTTTATCTCCCAATAAAATTTTACAGTTGTCTATTTCTTTGTTTCAGCTTCATGTATTTTTAGACTATTATGTGTATACACATTGATAGTTGTTTTCATCTTTATTAACTGTCTTTTTCCATCTCTGGTAATTGTCTTAACATCTATATTTTATTTTTAAATTTTTTAAAAATATTTTTTAAAATTTTTATTTATATTCATAAGAGACAGAGAAACAGGAGCAGCAAGAGAAGCAGGCTCCCCATGGAGCAGGGAGCCCAATGTGGGACTCAGTCCTAGGACTCTGGGATCGTGAACTGAGCCGAAGGTAAATACCTAACTGGCTCAGCCACCCAGGTGCCCATTAATATCTATATTTTAAATAGTCACGTTAGGTTTCTCTTGCTGACTGTTTCCATGTGTATCTTATTTCAGTATACAATAGAGTGATTCAACAATTCTATGCATTACTCAGTATTCATCATAAGTGTATTCTTACATCATTTATGATGGCTGTATAAAATTAATGGATGCACCCAATATTTATATTTATAAAGTTTAACATTTAGGTAGCTTCAATTTTTAACATCTTCAGTGGAATGACTTTTTTTAAATTAATTTTCAGTTACTTAGAGTGGATTTCCAAAAGCATATTTTTCTGGTCAAAGAACGTACATATTCAAAGCAAGATATACTTTGTATACTTATTTCCCAAATAATAGCACTATTTATTTCCAATACCATTATATGAGACTGTTCATCTTTCTATACTCTAAAGATTGATCAACAATAATATTTTTAATTGATTACAAAAATACTATCTTATTCTGGTTTTGATTTGCATCTTTTATTTCCAAGGAGTTTGATTGTGATTTCATTTTTTTGCCTTCACAAATAGATAATGCAAATGTCAGTTAGACCCTCCATCTGTTATTCTTTCCTGGCTTCCAAAAAAGATCCACCTGGGGATTTCATCAACTCATTTTACTGGAGTTTGGGAGAATCAAAAGAAAAGGATACTTTGCATACATAGATCGCAAAATTGTTTTCTCACTGCTACCCTCCATTTCCTTCTCATTTCTTTCCTAGGATTGGTTTGAGACCATAGTTATGTACCACTAGGTTTCCACCTTTTTTTGCAGGTGCCTTTCCAGATACTCTTTCATTTTATATTTCTATCATTTTATATTCCACCTATTTTGTGTCTACATTTAAAGTGTTTCTTGTAGCCAGCATGTAATATGGTTTTGCTTTTTCTTCAATGCTGCTAATCTCTCTTTTTTTAAATTAAGATTTACTTATTTATTTGAGAGAGTGTGTGTGTGTAAGTCGGGGGAGGGGCAAAAAGGGAGGGAGAGACTCTCAGACTCCCTACTGAGTGAGGAGCCTGACATGAGTCTGACCTCACACCCCTGAGATCATGACCTGAGCTGAAGTCAAGAGTTGGACACTTAACCAACTGAGCCACACAGGATCCCATCTGCTAATCTCTCTCTTTTTTTAAAAGATTTTATTTATTTGACAGAGAGAAACACAGCGAGAGAGGGAACACAAGCAGAGGGAATGGTAGCGGGAGAAGCAGGCTTCCTGCAGAGCAAGGAGCCTGATGCGGGGCTCGATTTCAGGCCCCTGGGATCTGACCTGGGCCAAAGGCAGACGCTTAATGGCTGAGCCACCCAGGCGCCCTGCTAATCTCTTTTAATTGAAGTTTTCGACTACTGAAATTTATTATAATTATTGATATAGTGGATTTGGATCTACCTTCTTTTTTTATTATTTGAATTGAATATATTTTACTATTTCATTTGCATTTAACTTTTGTGGCATTTTGGTTATATTACTTTGAATATGACTCCACAGTGCTTCAACCCTTTAGGGCCAAGTAGCTTGTGATTCTACCATTTGCTCACTAAACCTTCTTCATATTTTCTTTTTCCCCTTTGTCAGCCCAGGTTCTATTGTCTGCAGCCATTTATTGTGCATTTATCTTTTGTCTAATCTCCAGGTCCACTTTTCCCTGTTCTCTACAGTCCTCATTGTTCAGGGAGACTGAACTATCGGATGAGAGCGTCCTTGGCTTCTGACTGGGTTAGGCTAATAAAATGTCCTAGTAGAAAATCAGCTCAAGTCATGATCTCAGGGTTGTGAGATCAGATCCTCATCAAGCTTCTCACTCAGTGGGGGGTCTGAGGGAGTTCTCTCCCTCCTTCTCTGCCCCTCCCCACACTTAAACAACAAAAGGCTTTTCAACTTCTGAGGTTTTTTTTCCTACCTGGAATATACTTTTTTCAGATAACCACATGGCTCACTTCCTTACTTTCTTCAAATCTCTGCTCAAATATCACTTCATCACTGAGGCATTCCCTAATCGTACTAAATTCACTTCTATAATCTCTATATTTTTTCCTTGCTTTATTTTTTTCTCCAAAGTATGTGTCACCATGTGTTTCATTATAAAGTGTTTTATTTACTTATTATTATTATTTTTTTATAAAGGGTTTTTTAAAATTACCTGTCTCATCCAAGTTATCTACATGATGGCAGGGATTTCTATTGTATTGTTTACTGTGTTTTCCCAGCACTACAGTGGTGTTTGGCACGTGGGCACTAAAAAGAATATGGTGGAATGAATTAGTTACAATTTAAATATTTGGATATTTCCATTTGTTATTTAACAGATCTAGTAATCACATAACAACTGCCCCAAAGAACCTGACATGACTTTGGAATACAATTTTATGAATCACTCAAATTCAAGTTGTCTTTGTTTCTTCTTATTCTTTAACTGGTAACCTAGTTCCATATTTCTGGTTAATTTATTATTTTTTTTTAAGTTAGAATATTTTTTTAAAGTTAGAATATTTTCGGTAGATTAATAAGCTGCTAACTAGTCTATCACCAAACTCTGTTTAGTTCTTCTTAGAAAATATTATCTATTCATCCTCTTTGGTTTATCAACCCTACAATAGCAACCCAAAACTTTCATTTGGGGCTATATTGTGACTTTAATTGACTCTAAACTCTTTTGCCTTTGTAAGCCCCTTCCCTCACTTAAAAAAAAAAAAAAAAATTAGTGTAAAACTTCATTGGTATGAAGGCAAGTATGATCATAGCTGGATTCATTTATTTATTCAATATTATTATATTCATTTTTCCTTTAATTTTAGGAGACACTAAAACTAAAACATTTAATGGGGCCCTTAAAGAATTATGGGCCTTAGACATTGTGCCTACTTTGCCTAATAGATAACAGTCCTCATCATTATATACAAAAGTCTTTTTCTCATGGTTCTAAAACCTTCTACAGTTAGGTAATTGTCCATTTTTCAAATCCTAGTTAAAAATTCACTTTATTCATTATCTTAATTGTCCTTATTTTATATAGCTTTCCAACAATTATTTGTGCTATTGAATGTAAATATCTTTGGTGAAATTTTTTTAAATTAATAGAATTTATCCAAAAAAAACTCTAGTTATACACACACACACACACATTTTGTTACATAAAATACCTTATCATTAATATATCATTTCTAAATATTATCATTAATATTTAGGACTTATCATTAATGTTTCATTAATAATTTCATTTCTAAATAATGAATGGCAGAGTTAATATAAGAATATTGACTAATAAAATTAGATAATGTCCCTGCAGTTGTTGATTTTATCTTATTTTACAATAACAGGAGTTTTGCTTTATGACTATATTTCTAAAAGACCATTTATTATTTTCATTTTCCTAGACATACTACAATTGTTCTTGCATTCAAGAAGGATTAACAACCTCAGATGATCAAGGCGATTTTATTGATGCTAGACCTGGGGCATGTGATGCAAAGTGCTATAAATTGCCTTTGTTTATTGCTTTTATCTTCTCTACTATTTTATTTTCTTTTTTTTCTGGTTTACCAAGCACCCTGACCATCCTTCGGTATGTATATATTATTCAAAATCATTATTCATTTAATAAATGAGAAAGGCAGTTTTAGGAAGATTTTAGAATATTGCTATAAATGATTTATTCTTCTGTTTCAAGGTAGCAACCATAAGAAAATTGCTATATTGTCAAAATTCATATATTTGCTTATTTCTCCATTTTAACTAATTTTATTTGTTTAAAGTTTATAACTATCACATTTAGTTTTAATTTAACTTACAATATGGTAACTTCTTATATAGGAAAATTGTTACATTGTCAAAATTCATATATATGTTTAATTTTTTATTTTATCTAATTTATTTGCTTAGAGCATGTAGATAACACATTTAGCTTAACTTTAAAACTAAATGTTTAACTTGATTTAATATACCTGGAAAATTCATAAATAGAAAATTCTTAATTATAACACGAATGTGATTATAATGTTTATTCATTAGTGACAGGCATTTATTGAATATTTGTTTCTATATTAACCAATTTGACTATGAAAAAACATCAGTGTCATTAGCAAAGGAACATGATAACTTAAAAAATTTTAGAAAATCAGTACATAAGTTTGTCTAAATTAAAACAACATTTGCTATTTAATTGTACTTTTTGAATATGTGAAATACATTTAATATTTCTTTTTATCATATTAGCAAAATAGTTATTATTTTCCATTTTTTTTCAAGAGGCTAACATAAAACTTTAAGTCATGAGGAACAATTTGTACCCTAGGAAAACAGACTAGAAAACAATTCTGAGAACTTGGGAACGTGTGGTTTCTGCTTTCCATTAACTTGCTATTTAGATGGGAGACAAAAGTTGGACATATCACTACAGTGAAGCAGCTTTTTTATCCATTCATCTGTGTCTGGACTAAATTACAGGGTTCAGTAAGATATGTGCCTTGCCTTCAAGGTGCTTAGAGTATAATATATAAGACACCATATAAAACACATAAGTACAGTGGATACTTAGAGGTGCCTTGATTGAAGCTTGGAGAGGTTGACCCAGGAAAACGTGAAAGAAATGGTAATTTTTTTCTAGGATGATTTAGAAGTGCTTATAGAAGGTATGGTGCTTGAACTGAGTTATGAAGATAAGTGCTTTGTTATAATGCAAGCAGATTAGGGGAAAGTTCATGACAGGAAAACAGCAGTGAGTAGAGGCAAAAATGTGTGAAATATCTTGGCAAGGAGTTTGTTATGACTGGAGTAGCAAAATGGCATATGGGACAGTGAGACTAATAGTCCATAAGGGTCTGATCATGGAAAGGTTTTGTTGCTGTATTAACGTGAATGTATGCACTTGGAGGTCATTGAAAGCAATAAACCTCAGAATTAAAAGTGACCAACCATGCATTTTAGGTAGTGTAGTTTACACTACTTTGAAGGTAGTGTAAAAAGATGAAACTGAGGGAAAAACTAGAGAAAAAGGGAAGTACTTAGGGTACCATTTTTGATTTAATAGTGGTATTTAGAGATAGAGGTGATGGAATATATTTGAAAAACATTTAGTTTGGATATAAGGGCAAGATTGTTACTTTGATGTTCCTCATACAAAATATGAAAAGAATTAGGATTATGTGCAGATTTCCATTCCAGGGAGCTAAATGAATGACAATCCATTAACTGGGATAGGAAATTCAAGAAGCGAATGCTTAGATCAAAGATAATCAGTGCAATGTTAAACACACCTTATGTAAAGTTCATGTGAAACATCCAAGCAAATATTTCCCGAGTGAGATGAGACAGATGTTAGTAATGTTCCAGAAATTTAGTTCTGTGTCTTCTCATTTCTCCTGGTAACTATACAAAACAATAAGGAAAATAAATAAGGAAATAAGGAAAATAAAACACACATGCATGTGTGCATATGCATGCACTATAGTATATATACTATAGTTTCTGTGTAATTATGAAGTAGATTTAAAAAATCACAAAGTTTAAATTGCGTGTATTGCCAAAATTGAAGCAGAACTAGAAGCCAGCTTGTAGTAGATTCACAAAGATGTTACAAAGACTGACATGAAATATGGAGAGGCTCTCAGGATTGACAGATCTCCTCTATCTCTCCAGCATATATTTCTTTTCAGAAGGAGAAGGCCCGACCTTATAACGGAAGTTTTGGGAGCACAACCTAGATAGATAAGTTAAGGTAGACTCTCTCTGGAAAAAATGAAAGAAAAGGCTTGGAAAATGCCCAGGAGGTCCAGAGATAGCAGATCTCAAAAAGTGCCAGCAAAATGTACCTTCTATAATTGAATACATAATATTAGAAAACAAGAAATATGTAGACATCTCAGAAGCCCATGGCTTGCAGTAGAAGATCTTTTGAGGCAGACCAGAATTGGAGAGGCAAAGGAGGTAGAACCACACATAGGAATCATAGTTAAGTACTCCCCTATATCAACAGAGGAGATAACCAGTTTTGAAGCTTGGAAGCCCTGCCTTATGTTTCATTCTCATAACCTGCCTCTAATCTAAGAAAATTCATTTTATTGAATTTTCTCATAAATAAGTGGAAAAAGATAGGTTTCTGCCTACATACAAAATAACCATAGTAAAAGAAATGAAAGTTATTAAACATTATTACACATGATGAAAACTCAATAGAATATTACTGTGAAACAGATAAAAATATAAATGTAGCTATATGTAAGTTTAAGCTAAAAGAATTTAAAAATTATGGCCACAAAATGAGAAAAATAGCTAGGTGAAAGAGGCTATGGAATGCAAACTAACAAAACTGAGGAAAGAAATTAAAAGGAAACAATTTAGAAGTGAAAGCTAAATTATAAAGCACACAAAGAAGAAAAGACAACATAGAAACCAACTGAGGTTGAGAAGGAGGGAGAGAGGAGGAAGAAATGGAGAAATAGAAATATAAAAATATAAAAAATAAGGGGCGCCTGGGTGGCTCAGTTGTTAAGCGTCTGCCTTTGGTTCAGGTCATGATCCCACGGTCCTGGGATCAAGCCCCGCAGCAGGCTCCCTGCTCAGCGGGAAGCCTGCTTCTCCCACTACCATTCCTTCTGCTTGTCTTCCCTTTCTCGCTGTATTTCTCTCTGTCAAATAAATAAAATCTTAAAAAATAAAAATAAAAAAATAAAGAAGTATTAGAGAAAAAGGGACAAAAATAGAAGATAGGAAAAGAAGATCCAACATACACATAATTGAAGTTCCTAAAGAAGAAAACAAATCCAACAATAAATCTCTAGTTAAACTTTACTGAAATGATATTTAATAAACACTGAAACAGTAATCAGTAATAATAAATAATGACTATATAGTGAAATATAAAAGATTTACATATTGAAATGGCACAACAAGTATCTAAGGAAATTGAACCCAAAACAGTCAATACTGAGATATATAATAGTAAATTTGTTATATTTAATGATGAAGAAATAGTTCTTTTGCCATCTAAAAAAAGAAGAAAGCAAAAAAGTTTAGCACTGGATTTCTCAACAACATTCACCTCTAGAAAACTAGAGAGACACTTAAAAGATTGCTGAGGAAAGAAAATATGAGGTAATTATTGTATCATCAACAAACTGCTCTACAGTTATAAACAGTTTTGATGTGGCAGATCCCAGGAAATGTTGTTATGAGATACCTCTTAAGAATTGACAGCAAAACAAGTCATAAGTAGCCAAGATATAACTAGGAAAACTTTGATAAAAGATCCATTGGTCAACATTAGGTATGTTAAACTGAACAGATTTAACCGCTTATATTTAACTAATATATTTTCTAAATATAATTAATATATGCTAGAACTAAGACAAATACTAAGATGAGCATAAGGGTGACAAAATAGAATGCAAGGTAAGATGATTTGATAAAGTAGAAATTATATAACAAAAATGGGGGAAGAAAACAGATCAAAAGAAGGACAAGCTTGTTGGATGCCTAATAGATAATAAATGGGGAGTCAAGGGAAATCAACTCTATAGACATTTTACTGAAGCATAATATATATTCAGAAGAGTGCACATATCACTAATATACAGTCTGATGCATTTTTGCAAAGTGAAGACACCAAGGTAACCACAATCCAGTCCAAGAAATCAATAATTTTAAGTATTCCAAAAGTCTTTCCAATAACTCCTTTCTTGTCACCAAGCCCTCTATTCCTTAAGGTTACCATTAGCCTGAATTCTATGCCGAATAGGTTCATTTGTTCTGTTTGTTCTTTATGTGTATAGGAGATCATGGCACATAGTCATTTGTGTCTGTATTGTGTTACTCAACAATGTGCTTCTAGAAGTCAATATTTTTGCACTTAAAAGAAATTCATCTTCATTGTCTTATAGTATTGCTGTCCAATAGTATTTTCTAGAATAATGAAATGTTTTATATATCTGCTGTCCAAAATAGTAATCTCTATCCACATGTGCATGCTGACATTTGAAATGCTGTTAAGTTGAATGAGACACTGGACCTTAATTTTTATTTAGTTTTAGCTGACTTAAATTCAAGTAGGCATAAATGGTTAATGGTTACCATATTGTATAGCCTGGTTTATAGTAGTCCATTGTATGAATATACTAAAATTTGTCCATTTATTCCATGGTTAATGTTTTCAGTTTAGGGCTGTTAGGATTACTGTTTCCGTGAACATTTTTGTACTTGTCTTTTGGGAAAGACAGGAATGCATTTCTATTGATTACATATTAAAACAACAGAATTTCTGGGTTATAGGGTTCACATACATTAAGCTTTTTAATTATAAAAGTATTTGCACAAATTTGTTCTTCTAGCAGTCTGTTACTGTTTTAACTTGATCAATTTTGGTGGGTGTATATTAATATTTCATTGTGATTTTAATTTTCTTATTCAGAGGACTAATATGATTGAACACATTTTCCTGTACTTCTTAGCCATATGAACATCCACTTTTGTCCAATACTTGTTTGGTTCTTTTGTCTATTTTTACATTGGGTTGTCTGTTTATTATTGATTTGTAGGCTTTCTTTCTATATTGTTTATATACCCCAAGTTGGGAATTACTTGTCATCTATATTCATAACAAATATCTTTTCCAACTCAATGGCTTGCCTTTTCAGCTGTAATAATGTCATCTTTTGAGGGAAATAAATTTTTGATTTTAACGTACTGTTAAAGAAATATTTCCCTAAGCAGAATCATGAGACCGTTTATGACATTATTTTAATAAAAGTTATAAAAGCAAAAATTCATTTGGAAATTTTTTAATATAATGTAGGAATCCAGTTTCTTTTTTTTATTATTATTATTTGAATACTAAGAGACTCTCTACCATTCACTTAAAGGCTATCCTTACCCAGTAGTAGTGTACAAGAGACGCCATGTATGTGGATCTGTTTCTGTATCTATTCTGTTCCATTGGTTTATCTATGCATCTGTGCACCAGTATTACACTGTCTTAACTGTTGTACAGTTATTGTGAATATTTGTATCAGTCACTGTTGTAAGTCCATCTTTGAGACTTTCTTGGCCATTCTTGTGTTTTGAGGCGATTGAAATCCAACTAGTCAATGTCTATAATAACATGATGATATTTTTAAAAAAGATTTTATTTGAGAGAAAGAGAGAGAGCACATGCAAGAGGGAGGGGCAGAGAGAGAATCTACAAGCTGACTCCCTGCTGAGCAGGGAGCCTAATGTGGGATTAATTTCATGACCCATGAGATCATGACCTGACCCAAAACGAAGAATTGGATACTTAACCAACTGAGCCACCCAGACACCCCTAACATGATGAGATTTTAAACAGAATACCTTTAAATCTATTTGAGAGAATTGCTATATTTACCACACTGAGTTTTTTGATCAATGAGGTATTATTCTTTCACTTATTTAAATCCTCATTTCTTCCAATAATTTTTCATAATTTTCATTTTTCAGGTGGAGGTTTTATACCTCCTTCATGGATTCACTCCTGGGTAATTAATGTTTTTCACACTTAGTGTATAGCATAGTATAGTTGTTTATTGTTGGTATGAAGAATGCGATTCATTCTTGTGCTTTGATCTTGTATTCTGTGACTATATTCATTTCTATTGGTTGGTTGGTAATTTAACTTGAGATTTTCTATGTACATACTCCTGATCTGCAAATAATGATTTTTAATCTTTTCAACCCTCATACCTTTTTTTCTTGCCTGATTAAGCTATCCTTTACAGTGCCAAATAGAAGTAGTGATAGTTACTATCCTTGTTTTTTATATGCATAATGATGATGACTTTTGATATTTCAGTGTGAGATATGAAATTTGCTGTAAATTTTACCACTTCGTGTGGTATTGATACCATGTATCATAATAAGCCAATTTTCTTTCATTCCTCATTCACTAAGACTTTTATTCTCTATGTCTTTTTTAATGAATAAATTTTGAAATACATTTGATACATATATTGAGATGATCACAATATTGTATTTCTAGGAATAAATTGGACTTGGTCAGTTGATTCATTTTGCTAATATTTTGTTTAGTATTTTTGCATCTGTCTTCATGACTAAGATTACCTTATAATTTTTCCTTCTTATTAATATGCCTGTCAGGTTGTGATCTTAATGTTCTGGTCTCATGAAATGAGTTGGAAAATATTTCCTCTTTTCTTTGTATCTGGGCTATTTTATGAAGGTGTGGTTAAATTTTTGTTGTTGTTGTTGTTGTTGTTTTGTTAATCTTTGGAAGAAATCACTTGTGTCATCACCTGGACATGGAAATTTCTCTGTGGAGTTTTAAATTTAAATTAAAAATGGAATGCCTCTGTGTGTGTGTGTGTGTGTGTGTGTGTGTGTGTGTATGAGAGAGAGAGAGAGAGAGAAAGAAGCTTAATCACTCTTTTGCTTTTAATTTTTAATTTTTATCATTTCATTTTTATGCTTATAATATTTTTATTTTATTCACATATATCTTCTGTATATTGATATTCTTTTTCTGTTCAAATGTGAATATAGCTGCATCCCAAAAGTCTTAATATGTATTTTTCGCATTCTTTCAATTCAAATATGCCTTTCGATGTATTTTTTTTATTTAAACCATATGTGTTTAGAAGTGTATAGTTTAATTTCTAAACATCTGAAATTTTGTTATATATCTTATATTTATAAGTAATATAATTAGTATGCCATATATTTTTAGATGGAGCCCACTGTGGTCAGGGAACATAATTTTATGTTTTCTACCTTGAAAACTTCTTTGGACTTACAAATTATTAAAGATCTTTGTTTATTATGGTGCATTTGTCCATTATTACATTGTTTTTGCTGTATATATTTTGTGGCTATATTAGTTGAAAACAAATTTTGAATTGCTACAACTTCTTGCGTTATTGACCCTATAGCCCTTGAAATATTCTAATAGTCTTTTTTATGTCTAATAACTTCTTGTCTTAGAATTACTTTTTCTCACTTTAATATTATCTGCTATATTTCTAATAGCGTAATATAGATTTTTCCATTCTATTACTGTCAATCATTCTCTGATTATACATATTTAAGTTATTTACTAAGCAGTCTATTGTTGCCTTTAAAAAAAATCGAGTCTAATAACTTAGTTTTTAACCTAGACTAAGTAGACTATTAAATTGAAAATAATTGGTGATATGTTTGGATATTTGTCTCATTTTAGTATTTGCTTTAAAATATTTCCTACTCATTCTTTTAGTTCTTTACTCTTTTTGGATTATTTTTAGTTTTCATTATTTTCCTTTTATTATTTTGCTAGTTATGTATGATTTTATTCTTATAGTAGTCAAGACATCATAAGAGTATATATAGTTTGTTAGAGTCAAATTAAGTTAGTACTTTTGCCACTTCCTGGATAATTCAAGGACCTAAGAATATTTTAATTCCATTAACTTTCTTCCAAACTTCTGTTATTGTTATCATATATTCTGATGCTACACAAATTTTACAACCTAATTTATGTAACTTATGTATATATTTAATATGTATATTTATGTATATATTTAATATCACATTATCAGAATCTCTTTATATTTTCCTGCATTTTTTCTTTCTTCAGAGATCATTTCTTTCCTTTACTGTGGGACCAATAGAAATGACTTTTGTTCATTTTTTTGTTTGCTTAAAAATGTCTTTAATTCACCTTTATTATAAAATTATACTTTGTCTACTTATGGAATTTCAAGCGTGGTGGTAATTTTAGTACTGTAAAAAGAAATATGTAACTGTTTTCCTGACTTCGATGAGAGTGTTTTATTACTATTCCTTTGACTGTAATATGTCTTTTTCTCTAGATGTTTTTAACATTTTTCCTTGCCTTTGGTTGTCAGCAATTTTACTATGATATATCTTAATATGATTTTGTTTGTGTTTGTGCTGCATGGAGATTTAAATTTTTCTTATGGCTTTAAAAGACGAGCATGTTTTCTTTTCCTGTTACCTATTATGATGGTAAGTGTATTCCTTTGCTAGGCTACCATAGAAAGGTACCACAGGATGGGTGTCTTACACAACAGATATTTATTTTCTCACAGCTCTTGAAGCTAGAAATCTGAGATCAAGGTGTGGGCAGTGTTGGTTACTTCTGAGGGCTGTGAAGGAAGATAGGTTTCAGATCTCCTTAGCTTGTAAATGGCCGTTTTTCCTCAAGTTTTTACATTGTTTGTCTTTACTCTGTACATTTCTGTGTCCGTATTTTCTCTTCTAATGAAGACACCAGTCAAATTGTATTAGGCCCACACTACTGACCTCATTTTAACTTAATTACCTCTCTAAAACCCTGTCTCCAATATGATGGCATTCTGAGGTACTAGGGTTACGATTTCAGCATATAAATTTTGGAAGGAACACAATTGAGCTCACAGCAATAACAAGCCATCCTAAATTTATTACTTAACACTTTATCTTTCTCTCTCGTGGTCTGTGAGGTGACTGAGCTCCAGAGGGTAGTTTTTGATTGAGGTTTCGCATAAGCTTGTGGTCAGCTGCCAAATGACGCTTAGTCATCTGATAGCACACGTGACTGGGCTGGATCTCCAAGACCACTGACAATTTAGGCTAACTTTTGCTGGGAGCCTAATTGAGGTTGATTGACCATAAGTAGCCTCTTTATGTGACTTGAATTTCTGCTAACAAAGTACAACAGTTCCAAAAGGGAATGTCCAAAGTCCTAGTGTTGTTCCAAGAGACCCAGGCATAAGCTACAAGGCAGAAGCAGCAAGGCTTTATTTGACCTAGGTTGGATGTCCAAGAATGTCACTTTTCTGCATTCTATTAGGTAAAAACTCATGTTTCAGGAAAAGCATCATTAGGTTCCACTTTTTTTTTTAAAAGATTTTATTTATTTATTTGAGAGAGAGTGTGAGAGAGAGCATGAAAGGAGAGAAGGTCAGAGGGAGAAGCAGACTCCTTATGGAGCTGGGACCTCAATGCAGGACTTGATCCTGGGACTCCAGGATCATGACCTAAGCCAAAGGCACTGGCTTAACCAACTGAGCCACCCAGGCACCCTAGGTTCCAATTTTTGATGTCAGGAGCAACTAGCATGTACAGAAAGAAAAAAAAAGGGGGGGGGAATTGATGCCTGCATCTTGGGTGATTATCTATTACAATATCTTTCATTAATTTAGGAAAATTCTTAAGTATTCTTTCTTCAAATATTCCTTCTTCTCCATCTTTCTCTCCTCATCTTTGAGATCTTAATTACACTATCATAAACCTTTCCCTTTGTCCATGTGTCTTTTACTATCTTTTGCTTTCTATTTTCATTTATTTTTATGCTTTGTGAAAGTTTTTCATTTTTCTAATTGTTGATGTATTAATCTTATCCCTGTCTGCTTTTCCATTTACCTACACTCTGCTAATTTTATCTTCACCTGTGTCTAATTAGCTATTAAATTCACCTACTGAGTTCTTAATTCTAATTGTGTATTTTTCAGTTATAGAATTTCATTTTGTTTTAATAGATAATAGTTCTCTGATAAAATTCTCTATCTTATCATTTGTTTTCTTGGGTATATTAATTCCCTATATTTAAAATCTTTGTCAGGTATCTAGTCTCTGAATATTCTGTAGAAGTATTATATTGTATTTTGTTTCTTGTCTCTTTTATAGTTCCTGTAATTATTTTTAATCATATGTGAGATTTTGTGTACTAAAAACAGTAGAGGTTTTAGACATTAATAACTCCAAAAGTTTTTTTTTACAATAACTTTATTTAGATGTACAGATCTGGGATAGTTCCCTGTAATCCAAACAGAAATTTAGTTGGTTTGAGGGTAACTTTTAAGTCTCTAAAAGACCTTATCAGTTTCCAGATTGCCCTTTATTCTAGGGCATAGGCTTTCAAGAGGTCCTGATTGAAAGAAAGTTAAACATAGGATCCTTCGTTCTTGGTGAGATTTGAAGTCCAGTGTTTATCTTTCAGTTACAATAAAACTTCCAAGAAAAATATTACCAGGTTTTTTTATGTTGTATTGGAAATAAAAGCTAATACATTTAGATAAAAATTCATTAAGCTTCAGGATATAAAAAATAGCATACATATAGAGCTGCACACACTCATGCATGTGTGTGTGCACATGCACACACACACAAATTCAGTTAAAAATAAGTTTTCAACCTACATTAACTGAAAAATGAAAACAGATTAAGGTCAGTAGTCTGGTTAACAGAAATAAATCAAATGTCATTTTCCCAGTTTTAATATTATGTAATAGTTATATATTTGAGGGATGCTGGGTAAAGAACATTTGGTACTTTGTCCTATTTTTACAACTACCTGTGAGTTTCAAAAATAAATAATTTCAAAATAAAAAGTAAAAAAAATGAAACACACACACACATGAATGTCACGAAAGCAGACTGACTTAAACATTTGGGAAAGATATATCCCATATTATGGATTTCTGAAGACCCAACATCACCAATATATCAGTTCTCCTTAAGTTAATTGATAATTTTAATGTAATAATGAAAGTAGCAATATAATTATTGAACTTTAAAATCAGATTCTAAAGTTCTTTGGGAAAAGTAAAAGTAGCTTGGATATATTAAACAGAGAAACACAATAATGGAGGATTAGCCTCAAAGGCTAATAGGCTAAAATGTACCATAAAGTTTTAATTATTAAAACAATATACTATTTATTTATGAATAGAATGACAGTAAGTCTAGCAATAGATTTCAACTTGTGGGAATTTAGTATAAAATGAAAGTGAAATCTTAAAGAAGTGAATCACACATAGATCTTTTAGGAAGTGGTTTGAGTATAATGAGATAGACTTCAGGGGAAAAAAATATTATCTGGAGTCCATATAACATACCAGGAAAACCTAACATGGAACAAAGATTTAAATGTATAAAAAAATAAAGCAATACAATGCTAGAAAAACAAATTGGCCAATTTCACTATGCTCTTTAAAAGAGCAAGGTATTTCCAACTATGACTCAAAATCTAAAAGCAGGAAAGATTGATAAAATTTACTCCATAAGTTAAAAATAATAACCAAAGTCAAAAGTTTTCTGCACAATGAAATATAATGCAACTGAAAAAAATGAATAGGGAGGAGCTCTATTTTTATGTAGAAAAAGATCTTAAGAATATATTGTTACATGAAGAAATCAGGTACAGAATGGTGAATATAGTATGCTACTTCCTGTGAAGAAAGAAAGTAATATAGAGATATGCATTTACAATTATTTGTATTTGCATAAAGGAGCACTAGATATAAACAAGAAAGAAATTAAAATGGTAACCTAAAGGTAACCCAAAGGAATGGGTTAACAATAGAGGTAGATGAAGGCAGGGGTAGAAGCAAGCAATTTTCTCCAGCATATTCTCTTTATATTGTTTTACTTTCCAAAGCATGTAATTACACTACAAATTCAGTAAATAAAGTCTAATTTTAAAAATACAGTAAGATTCAGACCCAAAAATATAAATTGTGAAGTCACTGGCAAATAAATGATAATGAAAGTCAAAGAAGGGGTGTAGGATGGAGTACTTTGTAGCAGGCCAATAGTCCTACAGAGGGCAATTAGAAAAGCTGGGTTATATGATAAAAATCATGTATTTAAAGGCAGAAAATGGCAGAGGACTAGAGGGATTAAAATTCCAGAGAGGGCAGAAGTTTTTAGAGGTGAATTGGAGCTCTCAAGCTGTCCCTGAGGTTCTTGCCAATTCTTGATGAAGACTAGATGCTGACAATCTGGAGTAGGTCCAGGTAGGGAGTCACTGCTGGGGGCAAGCAAACTGGCAGAGTATTTGGTGATCACATGGGACTAAGAATGATAAAATTATTTTTTCTCTGGAGAAACTTGTTAAAATCTGGGATGTGTGAGGCTGAAGTCTAAACAGAAAAGTACCACGACTTATCTGTATCTCTCCATGAAAGTGCTCATTAATAAAAATAAATAAAATAAAATTGTAAAATACATCAGAAATTTTAAAATGTAAGTGGATTAAAATCAGGTTTACAAGTTGAATCAAATAAATAAATAAATAATAGTTGAAAAAATAACTAAAAAGAAAAGAAAAACTAGTTCTTCAGTTCTTTTCCTCCATCCCACATTTTTTTTTCCCTCCATCCCACATTTTAAAAAATGTTTATGTCTTCTCAACTGTGATAGTCACCACAGATTCAAGCAGGAAGGTAGATGAGAACTTTAAAGTGTAGAATCAAAGAGAAACAATAGTGTCCAGTTCCCTGCTGCAATGGTGGCTGTTGGAGGGTGGCAAGAAAAGCAGAAAAAAAAATGTTTTTACTAATAAGTATTCAATTATCATATTAAAACACACTGCAAAGAAAATGCAGGGAAATGATATGAGAAAATTATAGGACAATCTAACTCAGTCTAAGGATTTAGAGAGGGTGTTCCTGAAGAACTGACTTTTAAGCTGAGCCTTAAACGTTAGGGGCTGAGTGTTTCACACAGTGGCAACATAGGCAAAGCGTCTAAGTGGGGGAAGCAACTTCAGAAGATTGTTGTGTTACTGAATGTCAAGTACAGGGAGGGTGATAAAGGCAAAAATGTGGTGTGAGGTGGTGTGTAATGAGACTGACGCAATCAGGCTGACCCTTGTAAAGTTTTCTGCAATTCTAGATGTTACCATAAGAACAAGCAGTTGTTGAAAGATCCTAGTGGAGCAGTGAAATCAGAATTTCACAGTAAAAAAAAATCACTTTGGCTGTTCCATGGAGAGTGGACTGAAAGGACAAGGATGGTTGTTGGGAGATACATTAAGAAGTCATTGCATTTTTTTTTGCAATGACTTGGAATAGGCCAGTGGTCTCAGAGGGAAATTTTTAAAAAAAAATCAGAGAAAGAGATATGAAAAAGTTGTGTTTTTAAAAATCACAATATTTGGTTATTGAATCTGGCCAATGAGGAAAAGGGGTGTCAAGGATGCCTCTTCACATTTTGGGTTTGAATATTGCATGATTGGTGGATGACAGTTTCACTTCTTGTGAAAGGGAACTCTAGGGGAAGAGCAGCTTATGTGCAAAACAGGAAGTTAGGTCTAGAATTGATGTCCTTTAAGAAAGATATGGAGTGAAAATATAAATTTAGAAGTCATAAGAAATAATGGAAGTTGCTTTTTTACATTTTGGAAGAGTACTAACAAATGTTTTGTTTATTCCATGAAATTCTTAAATCATTCTATCATAGCCTTACTTATTAGATGATGTACAAAAAAATTCACTTCATTGTTAAAAGATACTCATTTTTCATTAAACATTTTTAATACATATTTATTATTTATTTTGTGTTGTTCATTTAAGCGATTATGGAAAATCCTAGGAATCAATGCTCTTTTCATCTTGTTTTATATCAGAAAGATGGTTACAATCAAACTGAAGATACATCTTAATGATTATACTTATGAGTTATGGTCAGCTCTATCTTTGCTTCAGAAAGGAACGATAAGCAATGTAAGAAAACTACCTATGCTAAATGAAGCAGAACACACAATTACAGTTAGGCTTCTTATTCATATTTCCACATTATACCAAGACCTATACCAAAGTGGGGTTCTAAAATGTAACACTTTTTCCTCCCTTAAGAATCTGCTCATAGATGTGTAAATTATTTTTCTATTTTAAAATGTCATTCTCTTTTGAGGATTGGTTTATTTGTTTTCATTTTCCTAGTAGCAAACATCTGAGGAAAAAAATATATATTTTCAGCAGGTTGGTATGGGTTGAATTACCTCACTTGTAAAATAGTCACAAAATATTGTACATATGCTACATTTTAGTAAATTGACTCAGTTTGGATGAAAATATTGGTCATACTAGTTTATTGTTCAAGTTCTAGAGAAAGGAAACAAAGGGTAAGCATAGAGTTTATTTAAAATAAACTGTATTTCTTATTTTTTTACTTCCTAATATGTTCAAAAGTTGATTATTTTTTATTGTATTTTCATTTTCCAAATTAGCATGTGGTGTTATGCATTTTTTAAAACAAATACCTGCTTTGACTGATAAGAAATACAGATAGGTTCATTTTTTTATACTTGGGAAAGTTATTTTTTGTTTATTTTACTTTTTGAATAGTGAGGGTAACAGTCAGCGGTTCCAATAGGAAAGAGAAGGCACCTTTCAATTAGGACAATTTGAGCAAGGTTGAAGAAAGTGGCTATTTAAAATGTGGGTGGAGTATAAGAAATCACATGGTATGGTATAGTACCTCTGATCTGCTATCACTTGGCCAGAGGAAAACAGGGATAGGAAGGAGAGCGACCTATAGAAGGGACTCCTTTGCCTAGGGACCAACTCAACCTATTAAAACTCTGCAGGGAGAGGGCCTAGACATGAACACCTTGACCTTACTTCCCTTCCTCACTCTGAAGCACCCAATTTGCAAACCCTAACCAGAAGGCAGAAAGCAAGAGAGCTTACTGATGTAGTACATTTAGGTCAGCCTTCCAAGACAGAGATAAAGGTAGAGAAATGTAGGGTGTGGATCTCATGGGGGCAAAAAGGAGAAATCTAAAACAGTAGGTATGTTCTTCAAAATGGAAAAAGGTAAGTGTGAGAGTTAGTGCTAGGTCTTTTTCAGTAAAGGAAAAAGAGGCTGGGGCAGAAGATTTGGTCCATAAATGCTTCCTCCTCATGAAGAGCAAGAAGCTTTGGAATCAGTTGGCAAGGGGCGGGATATGAAGAAATTGACAGAGTCGTTCTTCTTTGATTTCACCCAGAGTGAACTTTGTCAACTGGCTAAAGATTCTCAGTTTAATTGACGCACAGGAAAAAAAATAAATAACCTTGAGCCTTGCAAACATTCTCTATCGCTAATAATAATGATGTTTTGGTAATATCATTACTATTTGCTTGCAGGATTGTATCAGACAACCAACGTTCTTTGGCCTTGGGTTTGACCTATGTGATTTTGAGAATATTTGGTATGGACTTTTGGCAATCTTTTATTACACTGAATTGTTCATTTTTTGATATGTCTGTCTACATATATATTTGGAATTTCAAACAAATAATAATGGTTAACTTATTAACCATTAATAAGTGACTGAGCGAGCTGCTTTGCAGAATTTGCAGAATTTAGGAGACAATATTTATGTTAAAAAGACAATACCTAATACAAAGACCATCCTAATTGTCACATAAAATATGTATTAATATTATATTTGATTAGGACAATCTATTTGATTAGAGGTATGTTCATCTAGCTCATATGAGTGGTTTGGTAAGCTGAAACAAAACACATGGCCATAGGATTGCTTGGATGTTCAGAAAGTCACTAACTTAAACTAGTGCTTTTAAACATTTTCATTACCAAAGACTGTGAATCTGATGTTCTCAAGTATTTATAGCCAAAGGAAAAATTGGTCTTGCTGAGGGTAATGCACTGTGTACTTCAGCTTTCTTAAATAGCAAAAACTAGTTTTCCAAATCTACATTATGACTATATTAGCACCCCTGGTTCAAAAGTTGATTAAAAATATTAATGGGACAAGAAAACAAGATTGAACTGGATTGAAGACTGAAAGATATATGATAAATGAAGTCAAGAATGTAGAAAAATTTAAGTATGGTTTTGATGGGGATCAAAGAAATTCTTTTTTTTTTTTAAGATTTTATTTATTTATTTGAGAGAGAGAGAAATCACGAGTAGGCAGAGAGGCAGGCAGAGAGAGAGGGGGAAGCAGGCTTCCTGCTGAGCAGAGAGCCAGATGTGGGGCCCTGATGTGGGGCTCGATCCCAGGACCCTGAGATCATGACCTGAGCCAAAGGCTGAGGCTTTAACTCACTGAGCCACCCAGGCTCCCCTAGAAATAATTCTATAACTAGATCAATATGTGGGGTTACAATTGCCTTTTTAATCAGGAAAAATTAGAGCATATTCTTGTGTGAATAATGACCCATTAGATAAGGACAGATTTTTTTTTAAGATATTATTTATTTATTTGAGAGAGAGAGAGAGAGCATGAGCCAGAGAGAGGGAGGAAGGGAGAGGGAGAAGCAGGCTCCCAGATGAGCAGGGAGCCCAATGTGGGTCCTGACCTGAACCGAAGGCAGACACTTATCCTTAACTGACTGAGCTACCCAGGTGCCCCAAGGACAACTTTGTTTATTATTTTTTTTAATTAACATACAATGTATTTGTTTCAGGGGTACATGTCTGTGAATCATTAGTCTTACACAATTCATAGCATTCACCATAGCACATACCCTCCCCCAATGTCTGTAACCCAGCCACCGGGGGAATTCTCATGAGCTCTCTACCCAAATCAATATACCCAGCCCTCCCCCTTCCCCACCTCCAGCAACCTTCAGTTTGTTTCCTGAGATTAAGAGTCTCTTATTGTTTGTCTCCCTCTCTGGTCCCATCTTGTTTCATTTTTCCCTCCCTCACTCCAAAAGCCCCCCCCCCTACCCCCCCCCCCCCCCCCCCCCCCCCCCCCCCCCCCCCCCCCCCCCCCCCGCCCACCACATCCCAAGGACAACTCTGTAATGGAAGAAGGAGCATGAGAAATACCAAGTGTAGAAATAGTTTCTGCATCAGAAAGGAAGCCAGGGAGACTAATACATTTTTGATTAGAAATACATTTTTGATTGGAAGAGGACGGAATATGATATTTTAGATACAGATTAACTCTATATCTAACAGGATTTTGCAAACAGAGAATTTGAAGCTGAGGGTAGAGATTATCTGATTTACATTTAAAAGGTAACTCTGCTTCTGAGGGAGAAATACTTATAGAAGATAAATGTGGAGGGAAAAAAGGCATCTGCTGATGTAGACTTCAGAATAAGTCAGAATTGTATTAAATTGGATTCAGGGGGTTGTAAAAGAGAGAAATCAAGATATGTCTAGAGTTAGTGTCACAGAGATTTATTATCATGGGTTGGAAAAATAATGATGAAAAATAGAAAAAAATTAATAGTAGGCCTAAGTTTTCCACCTTGAGCAATTATAAATAGAGTGCTAACACTTAGTGAGATTGGGAAAATTGGTGATGAATGGTGATCTTTGGCAGGAATCAAGAGTCATGAAGCATGAGGGCCCTGACAGAAGGAAGATGGTTAAGACAAGTTAGTTCTGAGATCCGTTTTCTAATATCTTTGGGGTGGCTTTTTATTCCCTAAGATTTTATTTTTAAGTCCTCTCTGCATCAAACTGGGGCTCAAATTCATAACCCCAAGATAAAAGTTCATATGCTCCCCCAACTGAGACAGTCAGGCTCCCACTGACCTTTTTTAAAGTGCTTTTTAATTCAATGTTAGCTGAAATTGTTGCTGAGCAGGTGTTGTCTCTGAGTATATAGAGATTTATCTCAGGTAGCACACAACTGTTCTTTGGATTTGAGGTTCTCTGAATTTAGGGATGCTACAAACATACCAAAGCATTTACATTTTCAGTTATTTTTCTCAATATCTTGATAACAGATGTACATTGCATTATGAAACTAAGTTATCATTGATAGAAAATTTCACAACTTTGGAGGTACACTGAATTCACAAAAATAATATTCAATATCTCTCCTGTAAATACCTTCTCCTAAATTTTTAACTGAAAAATTAAAAGTTGTGAGATGTCAACTACATAACAATATGTATACCATTCTAAAAATATGAGAGATACTAATTTTTTATACCTGCAGAGATAAGGATTTTTTAAAAATACAGTTATTGTTTCCAGTTATTAGTAATCCTATTTGTAAGTATATTCTTAGCTAATTTTAAATGATATATTTAAATATGATGATGATGAAATATATATTTAATTTTAGAGTAAAAACATGCTTATCCTTATTTGCAGTATTTTCATGGAGAATTTATAATTATTGCATTATTCATAGGGTCGATACCTGGACCAATACTTTTTAAAATGGCAGGAGACACTTCTTGTATCTTTCGGGAGACCGAATATTGTGGCCAGAAAGGAAATTGTTGGATTTATAATAAAACAAAAATGGCCTACCTTATGATAGGACTATGTAAGTGATACCTATTGAAGAAATATAGAAAAGTATAATTTTTTTAAAAAATGTATAGTTGCTTATAGTAATGTACAGTAATAATAAACTGTGAACAAATGGATACTTTTTAAAATTAAGCCTTATTATATAGAAATTTTTATAGAAATTATTATAATAGAAATTATAATAATATAATTTTTATATTTTATTCTTATTATATAGAGAATTATATTATTCTCTATTAATTCTCTATTAAATAGAATTCTTATTATATAGAAATTCTTTAATATAGATTAAAGAAGCCTTATTATATAGAAAATATTTTAGAAACTACAGTTTTATAGTATTTATATGAATATCTGAGTCACTCCACTATATACAATTGTTTTATGTTACTCCTGAATAAAGGGTGGTAATTAGAAAAATTTCAATATATGAAGCAATTTTGTCCATATACATACACAACCAGGTTGCTTGACCTTGTGACCATTTCCATTTCCATTTTAAAGGATTGGATAGTTAAATTTTTTTTTTCATACTCCTAATGAAATCAAGATATTTTTATCCTAATTACATGTAAGTTTCACTGTTTCTTTTGCTTAATGATATAACAATCCACATAACAAGCATTCATTACTTGTTGAATAAATAAGAGATATGGGGAATTAGGATACTATGGTAGTATGAGTAATGGTCAGTGTTGAGAAAGTCTAAATATGCTTGCATTACTTTAGAAAGTTCACTAGATCTTCCTGGATCTCAATTTATTTATCTGTAAAATGAGGATGTTGGACTGCATAATTTCTGAAGTCTTAATCACTCTAACATTCAGTGATTTTATTGCATAGATGTTGATATGATAAATACTTAAAAGTGTTTATATGGTTTGTGATTTTAATGAGTGGGTTCATTAATTCAAACACATAATAATAGACTCTAATATTTAACAGTAACAAATACATCTGTGATAAAGTATACAATAGTGCTTTGTAATTCAAAAGTCAGTTATCCAGCAAGCTTAGTCTACATTGAGCACTAAATAAATTTTAAAAATCTGGGGCACCTGGGTGGCTCAGTGGGTTAAAGCCTCTGCCTTCGGCTCAGGTCATGATCTCAGGGTCCTGGGATCGAGCCCCACATCAGGTTCTCTGCTCAGCAGAGAGCCTGCTTCCCCCCTCTCTCTGTCTGTCTCTCTGCCTACTTGTGATCTCTCTGTCTCTGTCAAATAAACAAATAAAATAAAAAAAATAGATTTAAAAAATCAATTAAACAATGACATTAAGTAGTTAAAATTAATTTCTCAGAGATAATTCAACAAAACTAGCCATTGTTCATAATTAAGTCCTCTTAAGACACTGCTGATATTTTTATTTTAGATATAACTGTAGCACACTTATCTATTTTCAAACAGCACATAGTTGAGAAAGCTGAACTTTCTCGATTGAGAAAGGGGAACAGCTAGAGATCCTCCCAAGGAGCTACTAACAGGAGATGACAATAATAAATAATAACAATAATAAAGAAATAAGGAATGACATAGGAAAGGAAAAACACAGGAAACTACAATAGGAATATGCTTTTATGGCAACAAAAGGAATATGCAATTTAGGAATATGCAATTTAGTGTCAACTAGTCCATTTTAAAGTTCTGACTGTCAAAAGAAATAATTAAAAGAGACAGCCACAGTGCAGAAGGTAATGTGAAAAGGAACCAATGTCCAAAGTATATAAAGTATATAAAGAGCTCCCATAAATTAGTAATAAACAAAGGACAGACAATGGAAAAAATAGGCAAAGGACTTGAAAGAACTCTTCACAAAAGTGTCTAATCAAATAATAAATAATGGCTTGGATAAATTGTGATCAAATCAACAATGGAATAGTATACAACAATGAAATGAAAGCTACACGACTGCATAAGTGATGGATAAATTCTACAACCATAATGTTGAATGAAAGAAACCAG
Source organism: Procyon lotor (assembly GCA_028646535.1). NCBI lineage: Eukaryota > Metazoa > Chordata > Mammalia > Carnivora > Procyonidae > Procyon > Procyon lotor. Next base: position 63,908,529 of record CM053607.1, read on the forward strand.
AAACAAATGATTTTGCAGGATATGATTCCACTTACATAGTTTTGACCTGCTATAAATATACTTCAAAAGTGAACAAAACTAACCCTTTTGGGTTAGTGACTTTGAAAAAACATGAAGGCTTCTGGAGCGTTGACAATGTTTTGTTCTTGATCCAAATGCTGGTCACAGTGTGTTTAGTTTGTGAAAAATGTATCAAGCAATACTCTTAAAAATATTGAGATGTAATTAAGATACAATTAGCATAGATCTTAGGTGTTTAGTTTTGATGGCCTTTGATAATTGAATGCACCTGTGTAACCAGCACCTCACCCAAGCTGTAGAAATTTCTCCCATGTTCCTTTTCAATTTCCTTCCTCTACAGATAAACCTCTTACAGATTTCTATTACAATATGTTGGTTCTGCATGTTCTAGAAATTTATGCAAATGTAATGCAGTATACACAGGGCTTTTTTTCCTGTGTTGCTTAATATGCTTTGGAGAGATTCATTTGTGTTATTCCATAGCAGTAGTTTGTGCTTTTAAAAAATCTCTGAATACTACTTCATTTTGTGAATATATTACAATTGATCTGTTTTTCTTGTTAAAATTCATTTGAGTTGTTTACAGTGTTGGGCTATTTAAAATGTATGAAAATTATTGTGTCATTATAAATGACAGACTAATGAATGTTTATCTTTTGTAACCACTATAATTGATATTGTCAGATAATTGATGTTGCTCTAAAATATTTTTTACTTTAATTTTCAGAGTCATTTGCATCCTAAGCTCAAGTACTTTTATAATGCTTGTAATATATTTTCTAAAACTTGAAACACGAAAATGAATAAAAACCCTACATAATCAACTAATTTTTCTAAAATATTTGTTTTTATTTGGAAAATGGTGAATATTTCAAAAAGAGTGAAGTTGCATGAAGTGAATTATGTATTTTCCAGTTCCTATTGATATTTAAATTTTAAAAGCAGAAATATATTTTTAAGCTTTACAATTAATACATTCTGTGAAATAATAACATGCCTTGCATTTTTCTTGGGCTGTATCTTTAAGAAATCTAAAAGTTTTTGTAAACGCTAAAGAAGTCTCCTTTAAATAACTTGATATAAGTGTATGACATTAATTATATTTTACAATTGAAAAATTGATATTTTATAGAGATGAAATATACTTACTTTTTCTTTGGTAATTGGCATTCTTTCCACAAATGTTTTCACTCTAAATAGATTGATACATCTGATGCTTGTATTTTTTTTTTTAATTTAGGTTCTGTTTGCAAAGTATTCACTATCTTCTTCACTGCTATTGCATTTTGCCTATATAATAAATATTTATCAAAGGAAGACCATGACACCCTGAATATACCTGTAAAGAATCTAAAAGTAAAAAAAGGAAAGAAGTGATTTATAATTGGATCATCAGTGTGGAAGAATGATACACTGTCAGTCCATCAATGGAATGCTATATTAATAAAATTTGAAATAATTACAATATAGTTACATGTTTAATAAATGAATGTGAATCCTGTGACCCCATAAGTTTCATTATAATTTGAATATAAATATAATAATATAGTCTCTGTGTTTTAGATTTTTAAAAGATATTATAAAATACACATTTAATACTTTCAATAGAGAATACTTTGAAAGAAGAAGATGAAGCAGAAGTGGGAAAATACATGTAAGTTAATTCTGACTACAGTGATCTCTGATGTATTAGTTTTTAGCCTTTGTTGATGTAAGATCACTTAGGTTTCATATAGTTTACTCTTGTTACTTTTCATTTGGGCTGGGGATATTTGTTTCTCTATAATTTTTCAAAATAACATTAATCCAGTTAATATAATAAAAATTTAAATTAATGTCATATTTTTTCTCCAAAAGAAGCTAGTTTTAAACCTTTTAAAAATTATGATTTTATTTATCTTTTATTTCACCACAGAGAGGTTTCTTTAGAAACTTACTTTGATCAATTGGCCAATTTGCAATAAATACTTTTATGTTCCCTTAATTTTATTGACACAAAATTCAATATGATCATATAGTTTTACTTTGACCTTAGTTTTGTTGATAATGACTATCTGATACGTGAGTTCATTTTCATTTTTGTGCTTTTATATTTCATTGTATGATAATTATAATTCTTCCATGTGACAATATATTCAAATTTCAATGTAGAAAATGTGTCAACCATTTGTGGAATTTTTCTTAAGCTTAAATGTGTTTCTCTAGAGAGTTTTTCTTATAATTTTTTCATACATCATTGTACATCCATCCAAATTATATAGCAATTTTCTAAATATATTGGAGTAAAATTCAAATTGTTATAAAACAAAGACTTCTCTATGTTGTTTCCATTGTTCTCTTGGGAGAAGAAACAACTGACATAATTTCTCCTTTATTATACATATCAGTCAATGACCCTACTTGTAAGGGTAGACATTTTCCTATTCTTTTTTTTTCTTTCTCCAAATTTTAATTTAAATTCTAGGTAGTTAACATACAGTGAAATATTGGTTTCAGATGTAGAATTTAGTGATTTCTCACTTACATGCATCACCCAGCGCTCATCACAAGTGCCCTCCTTAATCCCCATTACCTATTTAACCCATCCCCCCTGCAGACCTTCCCCCCCACAGCAACCCTCAGTTGTTTATAGTTAAGATTGTTTCTTGGTTTGCCTCTTTACCTGCGCCCCGCCCCCGCACCGTGCTCATTTGTTTTGTTGCTTGAATTCCACATATGAGGGAAATCATTTGGTATTTATCTTTCTGAGTTATTTTGCTTAGCATAACACTTTCCAGATCTATCTACATCACTGCAAATGACCTATTCACAGTATTGGCTGGCAGAAGGAAATGTGAAGCGTTAAGTATTCATATCTTACTATATATCTTTCTTCCTTAACTTCCAACATGCATTTACGAAAACCTATAAACTAGTGTTTATGTGAAATTCTGCTTGACTGCTTGACTTTTCTCTTTGGACCAGTAGGATTGCAGAATATCTGTGAATCAGTGTGTGAAAACAGGAGTTTTTCCTTTAAAGATTCTACAAGATCTGTTGCTGTGCCCTATATTCAAAAAAGAAAAATTACACATGATATTTAGCTAAGTAGTAGAAATGTATCTACAGTGATCTGTATTTTCATAACAGAATACTTTCTTATGAAACATTTCTCATGTTTTTAAAGTGCATAGGATTTTAAACACCAGTGTATAACATAGGTTTTCCTAGGAAAATTAATGTTTAATAGTTTTAGGTTATTCATATCCTTTCTTAATATTCTTCTGTCTGAAGATATTATCTGAAAATTTATACAACCAGGAAATAAGGTAAAACAATAACACTCAGATCCATTTTGAAGGTACTTGTTTCGTGTGTGTGTGTGTGTGTGTGTGTGTGTGTGTGTGTGTGTATGTGTGTGTATTGTCTGTAGATCTGTCCGGTTTTCAAAAAAAAAAAAAACATATCAAAGGTAAAACAAAAATTACAATAATTTGGGGAGTTGTGTTAAGACTTCAAAGTTGATGATAGCTTTCTGATACAAAAGAACATTTGTTTCTGTCACAAATTCTTGTGTACTGGATTGGTAAATAGGAAAATGATATAAGTATAACCCAGAAGTTTCATTGGTTAACACCAAGTTAGTAGCTTTTGAAACAATCAGGGGAATCTTTCTTACTATTAAAGACCTCTACAATAAATGAAATCTTAAGAAAAAACAGCTAAAAAATCCTATAGTAGTAGCTTCCTTTGGAATCAGTTTTGAAGAGTTTGATGCTGTGGAGAATCATTATGCTTTTTACAAGGTTAACATATCCAGTGAGGCTTCAAGTGCAGGTGAAGAAGCTGCAAAGATATTTCTAAATATTTTTATTTCTGATAAGACTGATCTTTATTGGGAATGGGTGTCCTCAAGGAGCTATATCTCAGTGGAAGAAGGTGAGCCCCAGGATTTAAACCTATGAAAGATAACTCTGGTACTGGGTGAAAACCTAACCTGGATTTAGCTGTGCTGAAATGCGCTAAGAATGTGGTTGTTTTTGGGGCACCTGGGTGGTTCAGTGGGTTAAAGCCCTCTGCCTTCAGCTCAGGTCATGGTCTCAGGGGCCTGGGATCGAGACCTGCATAGGGCTCTCTGCTTGGTGGGGAGCCTGCTTCCTCCTCTCTCTGCCTGCCTCTCTGCCTACTTGTGATCTCTCTCTCTCTGTCAAATAAAATCTTTATAAAAAAAAAAAAGAATGTGGTTTTTGTTGGACCTTGGTTACAAAGTGCAGTGGTTTACCTCTACATTGTTTTCTCCAAAAGCCTAGTTATTTCTGGTATTTGATTTGCCTAAGGGGATGTTTTAAAGATAAAAAATAAAAGATAAATTATTAGATAATTTTATATTATTATTAATTATATAATAATTATAATTAATTATAATTATAGTAATTAATAAGATAATTATTAAATTAAAAATAAAAATAAAAATGTTTTATTATAGCAGAAATGTTTATATTTTTAGAACTGAAAGCTTTGAATTGCATGTTCTTCAATATATTAGGATAATTACCATGAAAATCGTAGTTCCTTAGTCTTTTTGAAAATTAATTCTTATTAATATTGGATTAAAGATTTCTTGTTTTAACATGTAGCATTCAATTTTCCACATGTAGTCTAAAAAATAACAAGTTTTGATTATTAGTGTCATATTTCCCTTCTCAGCACTGAGTTTATTCTCATTTTCCCCAAGCTTTGTTAGTATATAATTGATATACAGCACTGTAAAAGTTTAAGGTGTACAGTATAATGACTTGATTTACATATATTGTGAAATGATTACCAAAGTAAGTTAGTTAACATCCATCATCTCATATAAATACAACAAAGAAAGAAAGGAAACCAATGCTTTTTGCCTCATGATGAGAACTCTTAGTATCTCCCTTCTTACAAATATACCACAGTGTTAACTGTAGACATCATGTTGCACCTTATATCTCCAGTACTTGTTTATCTTACAACTGGAAGTTTGTATATTTGACTCACATTTGTCAGATTCCAAACCTCACCCAAACCTCTACCTCTGGTAAGCACAAATCTAATCTCTCCTCCTATAAGTATGTTTTGTTTGTTTATTTGTTTTATATCCCATATATAAATAAGATCATAAAGAATTTGTCTTTCTCAAGGGTGCCTGGGTAGCTTAGTCTGTTGAGCTTAGTCTGTAGTCCGAACCAAGGCTAACTCTTGGTTTTGGCTCAGATCATGATCTCATCGTTGTGGGATCAATCCCCACATCAGGCTCTGTGCTCGGTGTGGAATCAGCTTGAGATTCTTTCTCCCTCTTTCTCCCTTTCCTTCTACCCCTGCTCTCTCTATCTCTAAAATGAATAAATGTAATCTTAAAAAAATATGTTTTTCTCTGTCTTATTTCACTTAACACTCTACAGGTCCATCCATGTTATCAAAAATGAAAGGATTTCTTTTTATAGCTGAGTAATATTCTAATGTATATACATATACTACAACTTCTTTATCATTGATGGATGCTTAGGTTGTTTCATGTTTTGACTATTATAAGTAATAATGCTATGAACATGGGAATGCAGATATCTCTTTAACAGCGTATTTATTTACTTTGAATATATGTTTCCAGGAGTGAAATTGTGGATCATATGGTAGTTCTATTTTAAGTTTTGAGCAACCTTCATACTATTTTCCATAGTAGGTGTACTAATTTATGAATGTACCAACAGTGAACAAGGGTTTCTTTTCCCCACATCCTCATTAGCATTTGTTAACTCTTGTCTTTTGGTGATAGCTGTTCTAATAAGCATGAGGTGATATCTCAGTGTGGATTTGGTTTGCACTTCCCTGATGATTAATGATATTGAGCATGTTTTCATGTACCTATTTGCCATCTGTATATCTTCTTTGGAAAAAATGTCTATTCAGATACTCTGCCTATTTTTTAATTGGATTTTTTGTTTGGCTATTGAGTTGTATGGGTTCTTTTATGTTTTGAAGTTTAAACCCTTGTCAGTTATATAATTTGCAAATATCTTTCCAAATGGTAAATTGTCGTTTCATTCTGTCAATCATTTCTTTTACTGTGCAAAAGGTTTTTAATTTGATGTAATCCCACTTGTTTATTTTTGATTTTGTTGTTTATGCTCTAGGTTACATATACAATAAATCATTGCCAAGACCCATCCCAAAGAACTACTTCTTTATGTTTTCTTATAGGTATTTTATGGATTCTGGATTTACATTCAAGTCTTTAACCCATTCTAAGTTAATTTTTGCAAGTGGTATAAAGTAGGGATCTAGTTTCATTCTTTTACATGTGAATATCCAATTTTCTCAGCACCACTTATTAAAGACTCTCATTTTTCCATTGAGTATTCTTGAATCCTTTGTCAAATATTAATTTGCCATATATGCATAGGTTTATTTCCAGGCACGTCATTATGTTCCTTTAGTCTATGTGTTTGTACTTATAGCAGCACCAAAATGTATGGATTGTTCTCTTGACCTCAGTGTGCTTCTTTCTGAACATTATTTTGAACTTTTTATGAGGTAAATAATTCATCTTCATTAAGATCCATTTCTAATATTTGTAACTTTTACTTTAATTTCAGTGTCCAAGTGAGGAAGGCAAGAATGTGCAATGGTAAAATTTGTATGTCACAATGGCCATTTGTATGTCTTCTTTGGAGAAATGTCTGTTCATGTCTTCTGCCTATTTTTAAGTTGGATGATGATGATGATGATGATTATTTGGTGTTGAGTTGTGTAAATTCCTTATATATTTTGGATGCTAACCCTTCATCAGATGTCATTTGCAAATATCTTCTCCTATTCAGTAGGTTGTCTTTTAGTTTTGTTGACTATTTTCTTTGCTGAGCAGAAGCTTTTACTTTTGATGAAGTTCTAATAATTTATTTTTGCTTTTGCTTTCCTTGCCTGAGGAAACATATCTAGAAAAATGTTATTATGGCTGATGTCAGAGAAATTACTGCCTGTGCTCTCTTCTTGGATTTTTATGGTTTCAAGTCTCACATTTAGGTCCTTAATCCATTTTGAGTTTATTTTTTGTGTATGGTATAAAAAAGTGGTCCATTTTCTCTCTTTTGCATGTAGCTGTCCAGTTTCCCAAAATCATTTTTTGGACAGACTGTCTTTTTACCATTGCACATTCTTGCCTTCCTCACTGAAGATTAATTGACCATGTAATTATGGGTTTATTTCTAAATTTCCTATTTTGTTCTATTGAGCTATGTGTCAGTACCATACATTTTGGTTACTACAGTTTTGTAACATAACTTGAAGTTTGGAATTGTGATACTTGCAGCTTTGTTTCTCATTTTCAAGATTCCTTTGGTTTTTTGGGGTCTTTGTGGTTCCATAAAAATTTTAAGATTGTTTGTTCTACTAATATGAAAAAATACCATTGGAATTTTGATAGAGATTGCCTTGAATGTATAGATTGCTTTAGATAGTATGGACATTTTAACTATATTAATTCTTCCAATAATGAGCATGGTGTATCTTTCCATTTCTTTGTATTATCTTGCCTAGTCTAAGGCAATAGTGAATATATTAATGCAAATAAATACTAAAACTTCTAAAATTCAGTAAGCAAAATACAAACCTCTAAAAAAAAAAGGGCATTTCATAGAGAAGGAAAAACAACTGCCCAATAATCACGTTAAAAATATGACTAAGAATTTAATTAGTAATCATGAGACCACAAATTGAGATATATCATAAAGATGCCATTTCATACTCATTAGAACTGCAAAAATTTACAAACCATGACAAAAATCTCTTGCTGCAGCTTTGGATGAACTGAAGCTCTCTTACACTGCTGGTGGAAGTGTAAAATGTTATAGGCATTGTGGATAGCCATTTAGTTTTTTATCTTGAAAATGTATACCCTATAACCCAGAAATTCCATTTCTGGGAATATATATTTTAGAAATTCCCTTTGTATAGTCAAAAAGAGACATGTTCAGGGGCACCTGGGAGGCTCAGTCAGTTAAGTACCTGCTTTCAGCTGAGGTCGTGATCTCAGGGTCCTGGGATTGAGTCCCACATCAGGCTCAGTGGGGAGTCTGTTTCTCCCTCTGCCTCTGCTGCTCCCCCTGCTTGTGCACACCCTCTCGCTGTGTCAAATAAATAAAAATTTTTTTAAAAAAGAGAGATATGTTCAACAGTATTTAGAGAAGCATTGGTTTGTATTAGGAAAGATGGAAAAAATATAAGTATTAATATGATAATGCATAAACAAATTGTGCTATTTTTGTAGTGGAAACCACACTACTATGAAAGTGAATGTAATTGAGGTGTTGCTATCAAAATGAATAAATCTTTTTTTAAAATTTTTTTAATGATTTTATTCATTTATTTGACAGAGAACACAAGTAGGCAGAGAAGCAGGCAGAGAGAGAGGGGGAAGAAGGCTCCCTGCTGAGCAGAGAGCCCAATGTGGGGTTCGATCCCAGGACCCTGAGATCATGACCTGAGCCGAAGGCAGAGGCTTTAACCCACTGAGCCACCCAGGCGCCCCCCAAATGAATAAATCTTAAAAAATTTTGACAAAAATGCCAAATTACAGACTCTGTGTTTGTGTGTGTGTGTGTGTGTTTATGCTTATAATATGCAGTATTATTAATGGGAATATACATTTGTATATTGAATTGTAAAAAAAAATTAAGGGAGTGATAAAACAGTTGTAGCAGCAAAGTTAACATGCTGCATTGCTTACATCCACTGGGGGAGAAATAAACTCTCTCTCCAAATTTGAAAAGAAAAAAAAAAGACAACACTCCTTTGTTTCAGTCTGGTTGGACAAATTTTCATTCCATGCCCACACCTGGGACAGTTACAGTTGCAAAGGTAATAATAACCAGATTGTCTTAAATTTGAGCTCCTAAATTAATAATTTTCCAAGAGGAATATAATTGTCATGATTAGATGATTGATGAGGTGCTAGGCCTGGAATTGAACATGAGATCAGCTTCCCCTAGGTTCCATGAGCAGTTTGGGAGAGGTATATATAATCAACAAAATGGAATTTTTTTTTTAGGAAGAAATCTGTAGGAGTTAAAGTGTTAAAATGATCAGGAGTATAGTAGTACCAGTGGAATTACAGGTAGAATGTAAATGGTGAGGGATGAGAGGTGAAGGAGTAAGAGAGGAGGAAGAAAGAGAGTTGGAGTGGATGGAGAGAGAGGGAGAGAGGGTAATTCAACTTGGTACCCTTGCGGTTGGTTTGTAGGCTTTTATATAGAGTGTTACCATTTATTAATATGTGAATCATAGGAGGAATAGAGGATTTAGGAGAGGAGATGAGTTCAGTTTTGAACATACTGAGTTTGAGGTAACAATGAGGCAGCCAAGTACCATTTGGCAGTCGAAAATAAAGGTCTAAAGCTAAGGAGAGAGATCTCAGAGTCATAATTGGGGATCATCAGTACAACAATAATTATTTGATCCATGGAGAAAAGATAAATTTTCTCTAGAAAGGAAAAGAGTCTACAACAAACTGAGGAATTCTGAAGAATATAACATGTAAGAAATGCCTAGAGGAAGAGACTAAGAAGGAAAAGCAAGGAGAGAACCAGAGCTGAAATTAGTACAATAAAGGTAAGGTAAGAGGTTATATGAAGATTATGGGAGCGGTCAAAATTGACACATGTTGCTGAGAGTTCAGGGAAGTAATGATAATGTTTACTGGATTTAGTAACAAAGAGTTTGTTGGAAACTAGAATGAGAGAAATTTCAGAGAATTTTAAGAAGAGAAGCCAAATGGCAACAGATCAAGAAATGTGTTGGAGATGAGCAATTGGACACATCATATGTAAACAAGATCTATAAGTATAGCTGTGAGAAAAAAGTGTAGCTGTGAATTGGAGATATAAGTCTCGAGTTGGCTGCAGCGCTGAGGTTTGTTGAGGAAGATGAAGTAATGGCTGCTAAGTGTTGTGATGGCTGGTTTGAGCATGTTCAAAGCTGATAAGAAGCAGCAAGTAGGAAGAGATTGGGGTTTAAGAACAAGAATATAATTAATAGACTAAGAAGGGGATAGAATGGGTTCCAAAGCACAGGGAGAAGGATTAGCTTTAGTAAAGAGAGAGGACTTTTTCCTTTGCAACCGAAATCGCAAAGGAAGGAATGGGTGCAATTGCAGGTAATTTTGTAGGTTTGGTGGCTGGAACTTGAGCTCACACAATCTTCTGAATGTATCTCCTCTCCTTATAATCATTTCCTCATCTAACCTTTGCAACCTATGTTCTGTTACGTAAACAGCATGATACCTCTATAACTGCACTCTTGGCTTTTTTCTTCTTCCAACCCACTCCTTTCTCTGTTGTGAAAGGAATCCTTTAAAAATGTCAGTCTGATCATGTTATGTAATGAGTTGTAATTGTTTACTTGCCTGGCTCTTTTCTAGATAAGGAGACTATGAAAGGAAGTATTGTGGTGTTCATTACTCTGTTCTCTTTTTTATGTAACGATTGTTCAAAAAATTTTAGCTGGATGAATAAATGGCTGTTGACTTTATCTTTAATGCCATTGACACCAATGCATTTGTTTTTTTATTGAGATTTCTAGCAGATTGCTGAATACAAATATAAAATCTTCTGTGGGACTTTTCACAATTAAGATCTTAAGGACTTCTTTTCAAAGCCACATCTCAACTTGCTCAAGCCTCCCTCACTTGCTATTTAAAAGCCTATTTCAGCAAAGTTTGTTCAATTGTAGGTTAAATTGTGTCCCCACAAAAGATACTTTTGAGTCCTAACTTTTAGTACCTTTAAATGTGAATTTTTTGGGAAACCAGATCTTTTTTTTAAACTCTTTTTTTTTAAAGTTTCATTTATTTTAAGTAATCTCTACACCCAACATGGGGCTCAAACTTATGACCCCACATGCTCTTCCAACTGAGCCAGCAAGGCACCCTGCAAGATAGGATCTTTGAAGATGGAATCAAGTTAAGATGAAGTTAAACTGGATTAGGGTGGGCCCTAATCTGATGACTGGAATCCATCTAAGAAAGAGATTTGAACACAGAACACACAGGGAAGAACACTACATGAAGAATAAGGCAGAGATTGGAGTGATACATCCAAATGCCAAGGAACACCAAGAAGCATAGGTAGGAAGAAGATAGGAAGACTTCTTCCCTAGAGCCTCCAGAGGTAGCGTGACCTTGCTGATAGCTTGATTTTGAACTTCTAGCCTCTAGAACTGTGAGAAAATCAAATTATGTTGTTTTGGCTACCCAGTTTGTGGTACTTTGTTATGACAGCTCTGGAATCTAATACACCTTATATATGTATATATTTTTTCTTGATTAGATTTATTTCAGGAGTCTTAATGAAACTTCCAACTAGGTAAGTCTTCTCACTTCTTGAATGAAAGTTTTTCAGTCTCACCCATCCAGGGAGCTATTCTTTCCCATTACAACATAAAATTCAAACAACAACACTGCAATAATTTTATTATCTTTTTTTCTTATAACTTTATTATCTTTAGAACAAAAATGCACTAATCCCATGGGTTTGTTTTCTTTTTTTTTATTTCCTCTATGACTTTTTTAATTTCAATGTTGACTTTTTTAATTTCAATGTTGTTGTTTGACAAGGAAGAAAGATTTTAAATGACATTAATCGGTTTAAGTGTCTATGCGTGACACTTAGGAAACCATGTAAGTGGTGGGAAAGATTTGACACAAGTCATGGACTTCACAAAGAAATTTTACAAGAGAAAAGTCTCCATGTTACATGATTTCAGGAGAATCATAATAATAAAAACTATGAAACTTCTGACTTTAAAACTATTTCACTATTGACAAAAAAGAAAAAGAAAATATTACATGAGAGTTTATTTCCATATAAAAAGGTATATCTGCCTTACTCTTATTTAACCTGGAGATAACAAAAGGGCAAGTTAGCATTTCTTTAAACATATTTTATCAACTTAAAGTATGTAAAAATGTAATCTTTTTTCGGTAGTAAACATTTAGGACTGTATTAGAACCAACACAATCTTTTAATTAGGTTATAATGGGTATATTTATCTCAATTTATGCAAAATGTTTCCAAAGAGAGTATATAAATTGAACTTTTGTGTCATGAGCTGACAAATGAAACTACTGTTTCATATATGAACCAAGGCAATTATGGATAATAAAAATAAGAGATATAGTTTCTGTTTTTCACTTACTATAAAGTATTATAAGTTAATTCATCTTTTTATAATATATAGATATATGGTGATGAGTTATCTAAAGTGATTGTTGTCATATTTTTAATATGTAATTTGCTCTGTGTAGGCAAGTTTAGACCCAGGGATTGCCAGTATTATTTAGGAAAAATAGCTTTTTGTTTAGCTCAAGGAGAAGGAAGGAGATCAAGAGGTGTGAATAAAGGATTAGCATTCTGGTTTTTTATTATGTTCAATTAGCCAGCATATAGTACATCATTAGTTTTTGATGTAGTGTTCAACGATTCATTAGTTGCATATAACACCCAGTGCTCATAACAACACGTGCCCTCTTTAATGCATTCTTTAAACATATTTAAAAATGTTTTATCATCTTAAACATATTTTATCATCTTAAAGTAGGTGAAAATCTGTTCTCCACTTCTCTGAGTTTTACTACTTTAGATTCCAGATGTAAGTGAGACCATATGATATTGTTCTTTCTCTGACTTTTTTTCACTTAGCATATTCCCATCAAGGTTCATCCATGTTTTCACAAATAACAGCATTTCTTTTATTTTTGTGGGTAAATTAAAATTCGCTTATGTATAAAAATTAATATGTATGAGTTAATATATGTATGCATATAAATATATAAAATAACAGTATATAATGTCACATTTTCTTTGTTTTTTCTTCCGTTTGTGAAAACTTGGTTGTTTTCATATCTTGGCTTTTGTAAATAATGATGCAATAAACATGTAAATGCAGGTGTCTCTGGGATAAACAGTTTCCGACAGTGATTTGACTTACAACTTTTCTACTTACAATGATTCAATAGTAAACATGCAATAAAAAACTTACTTCAAAGATTTGAGATACTAACTTTTTATCAGATGTATCATTTGCAAATATTTTCTCCCATTCTGAAGGTTGCCTTTTAGCTATGTTGATTGTTTCCTTCACTGTACAGAATCACTACATTCTACTCCTAATACTAATATTACACTATTTATTACCTAACTGGAACTTAAATAAAAACTTGAAACTATAAAAAAAAGAAAAAATATAGTTCAGATTTTAATCTTTTCTGGTGAGTGATATATGCATGGTATGATACTTTTGTGCTGCTGGGCCGTGGCAGTGAGCTGCAGCTCCCAGAAAGCCATGCAATGATGAGGTTATATAACATATTCACTGACAACCATTCTGTTTTTTGCTTTTGGAACAATATTCAATAAATTTAATGAGCTTTCAGCACATTATTGTAAAATAGACTTTGTTTTAGATAATTTTGCCCAATGTAGTTCTAATATAACCAGTGTAAGTGTTCTAAGCACATGTAAGGTAGGCTAGACTAAGTTATGTTTCTTAAAGATTTTATTTATTTGACAGAGGGAGAGAGATCACCAGTAGGCAGAGAGGCAGGCAGAGAGAGGCGGGGGGAAGCAGGCTCCCCAATGAGCAGAGAGCCCCATATGGGGCTCAATCCCAGGACCCTGAGATCGTGACCTGAGCCTGAAGGCAGAGAAGTGGGATTGCTAGATAATAAAGTAGTTCTTTTTAAATTTTTTGAGTTACTTTTGTGCTATTTTCCATAGTAGCTGCACCAATTTACATTCCTACCAACATTGTATAAGGTTCTCCACATCCTCTAATCTTTTGTCTCTTTTATAATAGCTATTCTAACAGGTTCGAGATAACTCATTGTGGTTTTGATTTGCATTTCCTGATAGTTAGTAATAGCATCTTTTCATGTACCTGTTGGTCATTTAAATATCTTCTCTGGAAAACACCCATTTAGGTCTCATGCCCACTTTAAAATCAGATTATTTGGGGTTTTTTTGCTCTTAAGTTGTATGAGTTTCTTAACTTTTTTTTTTAAGGTTTGATTTATTTATTTGACAGAGAGACAGTGAGAAAGGGAATACAAGCAGGGGAGTGGGAGAGGGAGAAGCAGGCTTCATGCTGAGCAAGGAGCCCGCCCCGAAGTGGGGCTGGATACAAGGACCCTGGGATCATGACCTGAGCTGAAGGCAGACGCTTAACTACTGAGCCACCCAGGCGCCCCAAGTTTCTTACATATTTTGTATATTCTCTTATCAGATTATGGTTTGCAAATATTTTTGTTCATTTGTAGGTGGGCTTTTCATTTTGTTGATTATTTCTTTTGCTGTACAGAGCTTTTTAGCTTGATGTCCTTGCTCTTGTTTATTTTACTCTTGTTGCTTATGCTTTTGATGTCATATCCATAAAATCATTGCTAAGATCAATGTCCAAGAGGTTTTTCCCTATGTTTTATTCTAGGTTTTATGTTTAAGACAGTTAATGACTAATTTTGTTCCAGGGATTTGAATCAAGAAAGTTAGATGAGAGTTTGAACTGACAAAGAATAGGTGAGAGAAAAAGGACCACAGTTTATTAAACAGTCTCTAAAACATTTTGTAATCTCTTAAGGGGTATAGATGTCCTTGAGAGTATCAGTCTCAAACAAGAATTTGGGAACAGTGAATTTGGGAACCTGATTTAGGACAACTACTAAATATATATAGGCTATTCTATAAACTAAATGAAAACTTCTGGTCTAGCTGGAAGTAAAGCCTGGAACCCATTTTCTATGAGTGGAATTTCACTACAGAGATCACAGGATGTATATGATCATGAAATGAAAGAGTTAAAGAATGGTGACTATAACAACAACAATGCCAATTAGGGATATATTTTTCTCACAAATTGGAACGCCTCACCACTGCTTTTCAACATTATACTGGAAGTTCCAACTAATACAATAGGACAAGAAAAGGAAATAAAATGTTTATAGTTTGGGAAGGAAGAAATAAAGTTGTCTTACTCACAGATGATGTATTCATTTATGTAGACAATCGAAAAGAATTGACGAACTCCTGAACTAATAAGCAATAAGCAAGGTTACAGAATACATGGTTAATATGCAAAAGTCTATCAATTTTCTCTATACCAACAATGAACAAGTGGAATTTGAAATTGAAAACATAATACCATTTACATTACCAAGAGAAAAAAAAAAGAAATTCTATGGTATAAAGCTAACAAGATATGTATAAGGAGGAAAACTGCAAAACTATGACGAAAGAAAGAAGAACTAAGTAAATTGAGAGCTATTCCATGTTCATGAATAGACTCAATATTATCAAGATGTCAGTTCTTCCCAAATTAATCCTTAGATTCAATATAATTCCAACAAATTATTTTATAGATATGACAGACTGAATCTAAAGTTTACATGGAGAGCAAAAAGGCTCAGACTAGGCAACAAAATATTGAAGGAGAAAAACAATGTTAGAGGACCAAATTATCTGATTTCTAGACAATATAAAGCTACAGTAACCAAGATAGTGTAGTATTGGTACAAGAATAGACAAGTAGATCAATGGAACATAATAGCCCAGAAATAGATCTACATAAATATATTCAATTTATCTTTGACAAAGAAGCAAATATAACAGAGCAAAGATAATCTCTTCAATTAATGGTACTGGAACAACTGGATATCCTCAGTCAAAGAAATGAATCTAGACATAGATTTTATATCCTTCACAAAAATTAACGTTAAATGAATCACAGGTCTAAATGTAAAATGCAAAGCTATAAAACTCATAGAGGATAACATAGGATAAAATTACATAATCTTGGGAATATTGATGACTTTTTAGATTAAATATCAAGGTACAATCCATGAAAGAAATAATTGATAAGCTGGATTTAATTAAAATGAAAAACTTCTGCTCTGCAAAAGACAATGAGAAGATGAACCACAGACTGGAAGAAAATATTTGCAAAAGGACTGATATCCAAAACATAAAAGAACTCTTAAAACTGAACAATAGGGGAACAAACAAGCTGATTTAAAAAATGAGCCAAAGACCTTAACGGATATCTCACCAAAGAAGATATACAGATGGCAAAGAAGCATATGAAAAGAGGTTCCACACCATTTGTCATCAAGAAAATGCAAATTAAAATGAAATACCACTATAAATCTATTAGAATGGCCAACATTTGGAGTACTGACAACAACAAATCCTCGTGAGAATGTGGAGCAAGAGGAATTCTCATTCATTACTGCTGGGAATTCCAAATTGGACAGCCACGTTGCGAGATAGTTTGGCAGTTTCTTAGAAGAGTAATCATACTCTTACCATGAGACTTAGCAATCACACTTATTGGCATTTACTCAAAGGAGTAAATTTTATATCCACACAAAAACCTATACACAGATTGTCTACCTTGGGTTATTCATAGTTACTAAAACTTCAAGCAAACAAGCTGTCCTTCAGTAGGTAATGGATAATCTGGTACGTCTAGATAATGCCTTATGATTAAGTGCTAAAAAAAATAAGCTATCATGCCATGGAAAGATACGGAGGAAATTAATCTATATTAGTTAAGTGAAAGAAGCCAATCTGAGAAGACTACAAACCGTATGATTCTGACTATATGACATTTCAGAAAAGGCAAAGCTGTGGAAACAGTAGAAAGGTGAATAGTTGCCAAAGGTTAAGGGGCAAGAAGGTGTGCATAGTCAGAGCATAGATAATTCTTAGGGCAATCAAACTACTCTGTATGATATTGTAATGGTGGATACGTATCATTAGAAAATTGTCCAAACCCATGAAATATACATCAAGAGTAAATCTAAAGTAAATCATGGTCTTTGAGTGATAATAATTTGTTGGTGTAGTTTCATCAATTGTAACAAATGTTACTACTCTGGTGAAGGATGTTGATAATGGAGGAGGCTATCCATGGGCAGGACAGGGGCTAGGGTTTATAATGGAAAATCTCTGTGCCTCCTCTAATTTCTGCTATAAACCCATAATACAGCCCTAAAAAATAAAATCTATTATAAAAAAATTTATTCCTGACCTATCGGATGATTTTTCCCATATAATTACTCATTTTCTCCTTCTTTTCTTCCTGATATAACTCATAGCATTTATCTTTAAGACACTATTTTGCTTATATCAGACTAGGTGTAGTTAGTTATGCCTATTATATGTATGATTTTGCCATTCTAAATAAATGTTATGCTCCTTAAGGGAAGGGATTCTGTTTTATTCCTCTAAATTTTCTTTTTTTTTTTCTAAAAAGATTTTACTTCTTCATTTGAGAGAACAAGAGAGAGCACAAGCAAGAAGAGAGACAGAGGGAGAAGCAGACTCCTCGCTGAGCGGGGAGCCTGATGCGGCTTGATCCTAGGACCCTGAGATTATTGACGTGGGCCGAAGGCAGATGCTTAACATTTGGCACCACCCAGATGTCCCTAAATTTTCTTTCTTTCAAGTATACATATGTCTTGCTCTTTATATATTTGTAAATAAGATATAAGAAAATGTTTATTCTGCAGAATAATGTTTAATATTTATTTTCCTTTCAATTTGTATTCTATATTCTATAACTTTCAACTCAACAAAGCTGATGTTATTTTTTCTATTAATGTGATTTTTAATATTTTTGGCTTCTAGAAGCATTGGAGGCAGCAGGTGGTATTTTTTTAAGGAGAAATAAAGTGATAGGACTACCTAGGAAAACAGGATTTACTTGTTCTGGAAACTGATATGTGTATGGCAATGGATTACTGAATTCACTTTTCTTCTCTGTCTCTAAGACCAAAAGGAAAACGTATTGTGTTACTCCATTCCCATGAACTAATAAAAGGAAGCTTATTCTTAAATTTTTTAAATGTGAATTTTATATAAAAGTCATTGCATGACATAATAAGCATTATCTTTATAGCAGGTATGTCAAAGCTGCACAAATGTTTTTCATATTCTATTGTGGTAGGCAAATGATGGCTTCTCAAAGACATCTATCTCCTGATCTCTGGAGGCTAGAGATGGAATTAAGGTTCTAATCAGGTGATCTTAAAATAGAAAGATTTTCCTGGATTTTCTAGGTTAAATGTTATCACAGGTATCCTGAAATGCGGAAGAGGGAAGCAGGAGAATCCGTGTCAGAATGAAGTGATATGAGAAAGACTCAACTGCCCATTTCTTGCTTTGAAGAGAGAAGGAAGGGAACTATGAGACAACACCTGGATTATAATCCAGCAAGGCCTCTTTTGGATTTCTTACTTTCGTTTTGTAAAATAATAAATTTTTGTTGTTTTGAAGTCACTAGTTTGTGATAATTTGTTAAAGCAGCTATAGGAAACTAAGAACACCCATTATATTAGCCCTTAAAAGCTTATGGAAATAGCACTGTCATAGAGATGGTATTCATCAAATATTCTATTTCCTACCTTCACTCACATTTTCCAGTCTCCTTGAAGTTGGATGCTACTCATTTTGGCCAATGAAATGTGAGCAGAAGTGGAATGGGTCTCTTTCAGATCAGATTCTTTCCTTCTGTTTGTATGGTTCAGACGGTACAACTACAAGGTGGTAGGCCCTCAATCACCCTGGGCCACAGACTGTGTATGTATAGCAGAGAAGACACACTCAAATACTTGTTGAACATGTAGGGAAGCTAGACAAAAATGCTTTATACCAACTTGAGCCACCACAATTTGAGTGGTAATTTATTACTGTAATATGATGTAGTTTATCCAAAAAAAAAATACAGACACCAAGTTATAGCTTAGTAAGGATCAGGGATTAAATTTCTCTGATTTCTAGAATTCTGGCTTAAAAATAGAGTTCACGGGGTGCCTGGGTGGCTTAGTCGTTGGGCCTCTGCCTTTGGCTCAGGTCATGGTCCCAGCATCCTGGGATCCAGCCCCAGTCGGCTTCCTGCTCGGTGGGAAGTCTGCTTCTCCCTCCCCCACTCCCCCACTTGTGCTCCCTCTCTCGCTGTGTCTCTCTCTGTCAAATAAATAAAATCTTAAAAAAAATAAAATATAAAAGTAAAAATAGAGTTCAGAAAATTTAGAAGACTTCATGATTAACATTTCCTTAGACTGTTAAATCCCATCCACAGTTTTAGCATACAAAATTTCCAATTCCAAAGTGTGCTCTCTGGCTAGTGATTAAAAGGAAGACTATGTATCTTATTGAAAAAAGCCACACCTCTTTATGAACAATGGTCAGTAGCAGAATAAGATGCAGTTACTCACATTAAATATATATTTTTTTCATTTTCTCTTAGAGGTAATTCCACCTTTTCATGAAAGTGGCTGAGGCAGAGTCCATAATGATGCCTGGCAAGGGGTCAACATTTCTAAGAGTTTTGAGCCTCTCATATGCCTGAACAAATATTTCCTTAGCAGTTGAGAGTTCTCTAAGAATTAGGAGTTATGATGTTATCGTAGCCTAGAAGTTTTTAAAGGCAAGTTGTTGACATTTTATCCAGTCAATTATAGAACTTTAGTGTGAATCTGTTACTAAATTAACCAAAGGTGGCCTCTGGTTTGTTTATTTCATCACAGATTTCTGGGGCTTATTAGCTCAAAGACCACTGGTGCCAAATTAAAATTTTTTATACACCAATGTTTTTAGCATAGCCCAAATAAATAGATTTTTATCCATTTTGAGCTGGCTTGCTTTGTGTATCATGGAAAACAGTGCCCAGCATCTGCTAGCCATGGATAAAATAAACCCTGTAGCTATAAAACTTCCTGAGCCGCTGCTGCCCTTTGGAGCTCTGTGACCCAGACTCCCTGCTTTCAGCTGTTGAGTGGCATCGCCTACCCATCATTACGGTTGTTGGTAGGATTCAGTTTTTCAAGGTATGCTGGACCAATGGCCTCAGCAACTCACTAGCTTTTGACCAAAGGCAATTCTCAGTTCCTTGTCATATGGGCCTATCCCTGTGGGCTCACATTGTAGACCTTGTGTCATCAGAGCCGCAAGCTAGAAGAGCCAGAGAGTAAGTGCAAGCAAAATAGCCTTCTATAGACCAGTCTCAGATTTGACATCGCATCAAATATTTTTTATAGTCTCGAGATCTTTTATTCTCTTACACTTAGAATGCCATGAACTCATAGGACATGGATTCCAGCAGTTCAGGCTCCATTGGTTCTCACCAAGTGTGCTGCTCTGGGTGCAGCAGGTTGACACTTCTATTAAACCCAAATACT
The DNA here is from genome assembly GCA_028646535.1 of Procyon lotor. Classification (NCBI taxonomy): domain Eukaryota; kingdom Metazoa; phylum Chordata; class Mammalia; order Carnivora; family Procyonidae; genus Procyon; species Procyon lotor. The sequence goes on from CM053607.1 coordinate 63,928,780, forward strand.
TTTCTCTTTGGCTTCCTCCTTTTTCTGATCACTTTCCCTCACATGGTGGTGGTTTTTTGTTGAATGCCTCTAAATTTGGGTTTGCTTGATATTTTTTCACTGAAGTTTTGCATTATGGGAAAGATAACACAGAAGTGATTTGCCCTTTCCATTGCATCATATCATGGATACCTGATGTCATATATTGCCAATATTGTTAGCCTTGACAATTTGGTCAAGTTTGTATACACCAGGTTTCACTCCAGCAAAGTTCCTTTTTTATCATCTTAACCCCGGCGACTTTGGGCATATCTTGTTTATTGTTTAGTTCTAACCAGTATACACAAGGGAAGGGAATGACATAATGGTATAAATACCAGAAGATAGGGTTCATGGAGAGCATGGCAGAAATTGCATATCATACTATGAAAGGAAATGTAGGGATACAGTGGTAGGTAAGGTAAAGCTGTGTATGCAGGTAAGGTAAGGATACAATAATGCACATAAATGACTTAATATGTTGCTGTCAAGATGAAAGGTAGCTATCGTGATGATTAATATAATGATAACTATTTTGTGGCATTCTTTCAAATTGATTCATTCAACAAATGTTTGTAGACCCCTTATTATTGCCAGAACTGGAAATACAAAACTCCTCTGGTTTAGGAGGATAATAATAAACAGGTTAAAGGAGATATTTGTGAATTGTGATAAATGATATAAGTAATCAGGACAAGGTGATACAGAATGTGTGTTTGTGTGCATGGATGATGATTATTTAAGTCAAACAGAAAAAGCCTTCCTGAGATGACATTTATGCTGAGATTGAATGATGCAAAAACATCAGCTTTACATGATCCTGGAAAGTAACATTCTAGGCAGAGAGAATAGCAAGTTCAAGGGCCACAAGGCAGAGAAGACTTTGTTATGTTAAGGAAATAGGAGAACCTAATGACTAAAGCATATTTAGCAGAGGGTAAAGTGTTATGAACCAATGTTGGAGATAGGCAAGAGCTAAAGTATATACAGCTTTGTAGGCCATGGGAAGAACAATATTTTGCTCTAAGTATGATGGAAAGCATTGGGGAGTTTTATGAAAGGTAATAACAAGATCATACTTTTACAAATTTTGATCTCATTGCAAAATTATATGGAAAACTTACAAGAAGAGTGCAAGGAGGTTCCATACAGTCTTCGTGTGAGGTGAAAATTATACAACGATGCCAACTTTTATTATTCTGATCAAATCTTTCTATTCAAAGCATCTAAATGGTATACTGGCCGTTACTTTTCTAGGATTCAAGGAAAGACGGGTCTAGACCTAATATATAAGAACGAGAAATCATAATAATTAGGTTCCTTTCTCTTTAAATATTTATTTAAAAAATTTTTTTAAGATTTTATTTATTTATTTGTCAGAGAGAGAGAACAGAAGCCGGCAGCATGGCAGGCAGAGGCAGAGAGAGAAGCAGGTTCCCCACTGAGCAAGGAGCCCGAGGTGGGACTCGATCCAGGACCCTGGGATCAGGACCTGGGCAGAAGGCAGCCGCTCAACCGACTGAGCCACCCAGGTGTCCCTAAATATTTAGGTAATAGCTGTAAAAATGTCAGGAGGACTATTAAGATTATTTGTAGTGTTTATGTTTATGAGATCCACAGATTGGTACCTAGGCTGATGGGAAACTATTTTCCAGATCACCTTCTATTGTCTTATGTCATTCCAGGTATCCCATTAGCAATTTTATTTTACTGGTTGAATTTTATCTTAGGAAGTTTGCTTTTACTCTTGACTTTTTTTTTCCTTTTTGATAAGGTAATATAGGTATAAGTTTCTGAACCATGGACATTATAAAAGAATGCATAAACGATTCCAAAACTTTGACCTCTATGATGTTTGAATATTATGAAACCTACATTATAGTAACTAATTAATGTTTATGCTTACAGCATCATCATGCTTATAGCATACCATACTTATTGACTTATTATACTTCAGTAAGTCTCATGTGGCATTTGTTCAATATACCTTTTATATTCAAGTACATTATTTGGGAAATTATTTGTTAGTGTACAATTGTGTATGACTTACTGTTTTATGACTCATTCCACTTCATGAATAATCTCAAAAGGAGGTAGTATCCTCATCTGGATTCATTCTTGTTTTCTTACTTTCCACCCACATCCCAGAACTGAATCTTCACTAACACTTACTTTGAATGCCTTAGACACATAAAGAAAACAAGAGTCTAGGTAAACAGTGTATCAGAAGCCTGAGAAATCTTTTGTTTATTCAGTGAAGGAGTACTAAGAAAGGAAGGTAGCTAAAACCAACAAACATCTTAGGCAGTGAACTCATGAAAGATTCCAGTTAAAATACAGCACAGTTCATTTATTTGCTTTGTCAAAGTCTGGAGGTAAACATAATTGCTAAACCACAGGAATAGGATTAGGTGAAGGAAGTCTAGTAAGAAGACAACAGACTTCTAAAGTATGGTTCTGACACTAAATAGATGTTTGATGAAACAAATCTTAACTAAGTTTATGTTCGTGTCAGTATTTTATTAAATTAATGGGTGATTACAGGTTTTTAGCATCACTGTATTTCAGATTTGGAATGGGCTTCAGTGGCTTCAATCTACTTTAGTTCATCCCATTTTATAAAGCTCTAATTCTACAGGTCTTAAACTATTTTGTCTTGGACCCATTTATACTTTTAGCACTTACTAAAATTGCAAAGAGCTTTCATTTATGCGGTATATATCTATTGATGTTTATCATATTAGAAATTAAAGTGAACCATTTCAATGATTCATTTTAAATAGCTATAATAAGCCCATTATATGTTAACATAAATATTTTTAAGATTCAATAATTACAAGCCAGACACAGAAGGGCAACTATCCCATGACCTCACTTGCATGTGGAATCCAAAAACAAAACAAACATTTGAATTCATGTAACAGAAAGTAGACTGGACATTATCAGGACCTGGGAGGTGGGGGTGGGGAAAGGGAGATATTAGTCAAAGACTATACACTTTCAGTTGTAAGATGAGCTAGTTCTGGAGATCTAATATATAGCACAGTGACTATAGTTAATAATAATGTAGACTAAAAATTTGGTAAGAGAGTAGATCTCAAGTGTACACACACACACACACACACACACACAACTATGTGAAAGGTGATAGATACGCAACTTACTTGACTGTGGTAATTATTTCACAATATATACATATATCAAAATATCATATTGTATACCATAAATATACACAATTTTTGTCAATCATACCTCAATAAAGTTAGAAAAATATATTTTCAAAAATTATGGTGAGAAGAATGGAATGGTTTTGTCTTTTTTCAAATCTCTTTTATCTCTTTTATTGCTTACTAAGAGGTTCTTATGTCTTCTTTTTGTGACATGCATGTCAAGTGGCCTCTGGAAAACATCACTGTAGGCTCATGAGAAAATGAGAATCTAAAAGGCAAATAACACGCATGTAACATTTTGAATATAATCGTGAATTTGAAGACCCTTTGAAAAGGTTTCAGATTTCCCCTGGGGATCCTGGTTGACATTTTGAGAATCACTGCTCTAATTATAAAGATTTTCCTTTATTTTGAGCCCATATTTTTCTTCTACTTTCAAGGTCCTTGTACTAATCTCAAGAACCATAAAGAATAAGTCTGATTTGTTTCAAATGGTATCCCCACTCAAAGATTTTATGATAAATCTGTTGTTAACCCTGTATCTTTCCTTCGGGATCAACTTTCATAGTTCTTTCAACTAATGTTCATGTGACAAATCTCAATTTTTCTTTCTATCTTAGTTATATTATCCTTGGGCTTGCACTCATTAGTCATTTGTTCTTTTGGTATAACAATCGGGTTGAGTACAGTATTTCAAAATAGTATGAATGTTGGGAAGTAGAGAAAAAAAATCTTAACCTGAATTCCATGTCTCTTAAATTCATATACAATTTGATCCAGATTTTAATTTGCTCATTTTAAGTCTTTCCTATTTTACAGTTTTAAATTGATGTATAGAATTAAAAAAAAATCTATGTCATCTTATTGGATAATGTATCATCATTTTAGCTTGTGGATCCTGATGATATTATATGATGTATATCATAATATTTACGGCAGATAGTACTCACCAAATTGTTTCATTTTCCTCCTGGACATGCAGCACAACCACATACTGAGCCCTCCTTGTATCCAGGTAGACCATAGGACTGAGTTCTGGTCAGTGGAGTGTAGGCAGAAATGCCATATGATACAGTTCAGTGCTGGCCAGAAACATGCATTATAAATATTTGTAGTCTCTCCCCAATTGACATGCTGCAAGTGAAGAACACTAAGAGAACTAGAAAGTGGAAGGAACTTGGATCTGAGTTTACTATCTGAAGGAAAATTTTCCAGAAAAGCCTCCTGAAGAGGAAATCCATCTTGATTCTTCTATGAGCTAGAAAGTGTTATATATTGCTTTAAGCTCATGGGATTTTTGATAGCCTGTGCCACTACATGTCCTCAGCTTTATTAAAACACTCTATGTTGACATTAATCTGTTATTCAATCACTATTTTGCTATAGTCATTCAATCAAAAAAGACCATTACTACTTCAACCGAACCAATTGTACTAACCCTGCTGTCATTTATCCCACACTTATTTATCTTATTTGCAAGAATATAAGATAACTTGATAGAAGCTATGGTGAAATTTGGACAAATGATGAGTAATGCTGTCATCATAGAGTGAGTTGGGGATGTGTTCTTTTTTTTTTTTTTTAAAGATTTTATTTATTTATTAGAGAGAGGAAACAAGCAGGGGGAGCAGCAGGCAGAGGGGAGGGAGAAGCAGGCTCCCTACTGAACAAGGAGCCAGATGCAGGGCTGGATCCCTGGACCCTGGGAACATGACCTGAGCTGAAGGTAGGTGCTTAATCAGCTGAGACATCCAGGCTCTCCTCAGTTCTCTTATCTTGAATTTTGTGAAAGAATTTGTGTAGAATTGGTATTAGTTCTCCCTTAGATGCTCAGTAAAATTCACTATTGAAGTCATTGGTCCTGAGGTTGTGGGAACATTCTTAACTACAAATTCAATTTCTTTAATAGACATAGGTTGTTTAGGTTACCTATTACCTCTGGAAAGATCTTTTGTAATTTGTTTTAGAAGGATTTTGTCATTTTATCCATATGGCCAAATTTATCAGCATAGAGTCAGGTATAACTTTTCCTTTAAATATCCGTAGAATTGGTAGTGCTATTACCTTTCACATTTCAGATATTGGAAATATGTGTTTCATCTCTTTTTCTTCTGGTCTCACTAGACGTTTACCAAGTTTATCTTCTCAAAGAACTCCATTTTGGTTTCATTAATTTTCTCTATTGTTTTCTATTTCATTAATTTCCTCTCTGGTATTTATTATCTCCTTTATTCTATTTACTTTGGATTTAATGTGTTCTTTACTTTTTAATCTCTTATGGTAGAAATTGAAGTCACTGATTTGAGACTTCTCTTCTTTTTAATACAGGCTGGTTATAAATTTTCCCCTAAGTGGTGCTTTTTAGTAGTGTCCTACAAATTCTGATGTTTTGTTTTTATTTCCATTCGGTTTACAATACTTTCTAATTTTGCTTTTGATTTTATCTTTGACCCATGGGTTATTTGAGATGTGTTTTTTTTTTAACATATTTGGAGATTTTCCAGATATCTTTGTTATTTATTTTTAATTTAATTCCCTTGGGATTAGAGAATGTACTTTGTATGACTTGAATCCTTTTTAAAATTGAGACTTTCCATGGCTCAGGATCTGGTCTATCTTGATAAGTGTTGCATGTGCACCCTGAAAGACGTGTAGTCTTCTGTTCTGTTGTTGGTGGAAATTAAATTTCTGTAAATGTCAGGTTAAATTTTTTCATAGTGTTGTTTGAGTATACCATACAACTTTGATTTTCTATCTATTCTTTGAGTTATTGAAAGACAGACATTAAAATCTGAGTATAATTGTTGTTATGCCTAGTTTTCCTTGTAGTTATATCAGTTTTTGTTTCATGCATTTTACATTGTTTTTAAGTGCATAATCTTTAGGATTCTTAAGTTCTCTGCATTCACCAATTCACCCCTTTATCATTAGGAAATAACCTTCTTTATCTCAGATAATATTCTTTGCTCTAAAGTCCACTTGGATTGTTATTAATGTAGTCATTCCAGCTTTCTTAAGATTAGTGTAAATATATCACTTTCAGTTTTTTACTTTCAGCCTTTGAGCATTTATATTTGAAGTCTTTTCTTATTGGCAGTATTTAATTGGTTCTTGCTTTTTAAATATCCCATCTGGGGGCGCCTGGGTGGCTCAGTGGGTTAAAGCCTCTGCCTTCGGCTCAGGTCATGATCTCAGGGTCCAGGGATCAAGCCCCATATCGGGCTCTCTGCTCGGCAGGGAGCGTGCTTCCCCCTCTGTCTCTGCCTGCCTCTCTGCCTACTTGTGATCTCTCTTTCTCTCTGTGTCAAATAAATAAATAAAATCTTAAAAAAAATAAATATCCCATCTGATCATCTTTTCCTTTTAATTAGAACATTTACCCTATCTCCATTTAATGTGATTATTAATATAGTTTGGTTTTAATCATTGCCTTCTTACATGTTTTCTTTTTGTCTTCTCCATGTTTATTCCCTTTGTTCCCCTTTTCTGCCCTTTTAGATTAATGGAATATTTTTTTATGATTCCGCTTTATCTCCTTTATTGTTGCTATTTTAGAGGTTGCTCTAGGATTTACAAGTCATTGTAATATTCTACCTTTGGCATATCACTTCACATATAAGGCAAGTATATCATTTCAGATATAAAATATTTACAATAATATATTTACAATAATATACTTACATGTATTTATTTCTATTTCTCTTTATCTGCCTTTTGCACTACTGTCATACGTTTTACCTTTATATAACATATGAATATCACAATACTTTAAAATTTTTGTTTAAGTAGTTTATCTTTTCAAGAGACAAATTTTAAAAATCACATATATTTCTTGGTTAGTCTCACACTACATCTCCTCATTTCTGGTGCTCTTTATTCCTTTGTATAAATCAATCATTATTTCCACATGGTGTCATTTTCCACCTGCCCGAAGGACTTCTTTTAACATGTATGCAGGGGTTCTGGGTATTAAATTATCTCCATTTTCATTTCCTTTTTTGTTTTTAATATCTGAAAACTTTATTTTATGCCTTTTTTCTGAATATTGGCCACTGTCTCTCTAAACCCTTCATATGACTCTATCTGTTGTCTAGGGTAGTTTCTTCATATGAACATGCCGTCTGTACTCTGCTGAATCCTCTGACACCAACTCTGTGCAGCTGTCTCCTTTCTAGTGTTCTGTTCTGTACATTCCAACTATCTTGGTGTCCTTGGACCTTCAGTTTTGTCTCTTTGACTCAGAGTCGGCTGGGTTTTCTGTGCCTTTCATATCCTGTCCCACCCTTCCCACACCGTCACTTGAAAACTCTCTCAAGGCAGTAGAATCCTCACCTAGTTTACTGCCCATCTTTTTTTTTTTTTTTTTTTAAAGATTTTATTTATTTATTTGACAGACAGAGATCACAAGTAGGCAGAGAGGCAGGCATAGAGAGGGGGGGAAGCAGGCTCCCTGCCGAGCAGAGAGCCTGATGTGGGGCTCGATCCCAGGACCCTGAGACCATGACCTGAGCTGAAGGCAGAGGCTTTAACCCGCTGAGCCATCCAGGTGCCCCTCCCATCTTTTAAAGGCTACTTTTTTTTTTTTTTAAAGATTTTATTTATTTATTTGTCAGAGAGAGATTGAGAGCACAAGTAGGGGGAGCGGCAGGCAGAGGGAGAAGCAGGGTCCCCACTAAACAAGGAGTCCAATGCGGGACTCATCCCAGGACTCTGGGATCATAACCTGAGCTGAAGGCAGACACCCAATCCATTGAGCCACCGAGGCATCCCAAGACTATTTTTTTATTATCTGAAATCCAGTGTCTTGAAACTTTTTTCCCTTATGTATTTTCTTCTTCTTCTTCTTTGTTTCTTTTGAGTGTTTCAAGAAATTAAATCTGGTCTTTGCTATTATCCCATCTTGTCTGGAAATGGAAGTCCCTCCATTGGCTCTACTTTTAATCCCCATTTTTAAAATTTATTTTAAAAAAGTTTGCCTTTGTTTCACCACTGCCTCAAAAGTTTTACCTCTTATAGTTCTTTGGTATTCTTTTCTTTTTCTAGTCTAGCAAATTTTCCTCTCCTCTGATAAGCTGAAGTATGGTGATCTTTGTATCTTCTCTTCAAAGAAGACACTTTGATTCTGTGGATTTTCTCTGATACTCACTTAGGAAATTCTCCATTTTTTTATCTCTTTTGTAGAGTATAAAATCTTCATCCTTGTCCTTTAGGAATATGCTCTGAGAACTTTCACAAGTTGTAAAATGGAAATGTAAGGTTTTCTTTTTTTAAGGTTTTCTTTGTTTTATTTGTCTACTGACTTGAGCTGTGTTCATGAAAGCTTTTATTTGTATTTATAAGTAAATTATTTTACTAATAGTAGCCTGCTAGCTCCCTCAACCTTACAATAGACTTCTACCAACTCCCAATAAATTGTAAAAAGATAACTGTGAAATATATGATAATTCCTCACTCACCACTATCCCGTTACTGGCCTATTTCCTGCTTCTGATTGCATTGAGCTTTTGGGTGCATTTGACATTAATCTGCCTAGAAACAGGCTGCTGGAACAAATGACATCTTGATGTCTCTTGTAGTTCTATAAATCTAAATTTTAATAACTGTCATCATCCACTTTGTTAAGAAATGGTAGTGGTTAAATCGTAGGAATGATGGGACTATCAAGAGTGGCAGCATGGCTGTTTCTCTATTCCGTAAAGCTGGCATTTTGTCATGATGATCACATTGTGATTATATATTCTATAAAATAACACTGAAGACTGTTTCCTGGCATCAAAATCAGATCTTGAGTCAAAAAGTCTTGAGTCTAAAATGTTTTAGAAATATTATACCAACTATTCATTTGGTGTAGAATAATTTCTTCTAGATTAAAGCATTTCTTGGTATATGTATAAATCCAACTGTGCTATCTTCACTATACCTAATGTTATATTTGTATCATAAATATCTTTCTATAGAGTTCACAGTATTTTGAGTAAATTATAATAGTAATTACTTATCAGTGAAAAGCTTAACTAGATACTATAAATTTTAAGCTAGAATACATTTTTTCACTGCCTACTGGGTTAGCTTTCTTATAGGATTCTAGTATTAAATGTCTACATGTTTTGTTTTTTAAAAATTATAATCATCCATGTTTGTAGATATATGTCTTTCTTAATGACTTATGATTAGTATTACTAAAGAAAATATAATTGCAGTTTCTTCTAAACATAAATGTATCTGTGCAACTACAAGAAAAAAGTATTAAAAATAATCTAGTTCAGCATTACATTTTTTCTTAGATATAATTTATTTTTATACATTTTGTAGAGCATTTAAAATAGAAAAGATAAATGAAGAATACTAAGATCACTTAGATTGTGCCATTGCTTTTATTTAATAAACATAAGATGCAGTGGTATTAATAAGTCCTTAATAGTGGGATTTTTAATTACCACAACAATATCTGTACCTGACCATCTTTGTATTCAGGCTCTCTCAAGATCCTGTAATTTTAATATTCTGTAAGCATCATAGCATTATATTACTAAAGGATTTACATCCACTATACAATTAGACGGGAACTAATAAACTATTAAAAGCACACAGAAAGAAAAATGATAAAGTACTCAAGATAGGCATATATTTCCATCCAATAGGTATATCTACATAGAAGGCCAACATACAATGATGAGATTTATTTCAAGCATGGAATCAGAGCAAGGGGAGTTAGTGGGATCATCTTGATAGCTGCTATCATTAAACCACTTTATCTTGGTTCATCCAATTCCTAAAGGGAAAAACCTTCTGCACATTCCAGAGAATGATCCATAGGCAGGGACATTTGCTCCTGTGTACATTTCAGGAGCTTTCCTACAAAATTTGGATACTATTCTTTATTCCATTCTCTATTCTTTAAAAATACATAAAATGAAATTCATTAAAAGAATAGCAATTCATTAATTACTTTCTCAAATTCAACATGGTATATTTTGGCTATGCTCACTAGATTTACCCTACATTGACCAGAGAATTAAAAAATGATGACTTTCCACAGAATTATAAGAGAAAAAATATCTATCAAAATTGTTTTGTTTTGTTTTGTTTTTGTTGCAAAACCCCCTTCCTTCCAACATTGCAGCACAAAGGATGTAAAGGAACAGGAAAGTAGTGTTGATAACACTTTCAGCAAGAGCAAGATGTATTTGAGATGAAGCAACAGCACTTTCACTAAACTTTAAAAAGAGTTCTCCTCTCTAGCACTATAGGAGTGGAGATTTCTCCTTACACAGTACGGACTCAAGTGCACGATGAGTATGCTCCTTTGATTTTGATAGTATAAGTTGAATTTGCTAATTCAAAGCTTGTGCAAAAGAGTCTTAAGCCATGACTGTGTTTATCATATTTCATCAAACCAAAATTTGCTGGATGTTTAAATTAGTTCATATTTCATAGATGAAATGGTGATCATATGTACATTTAGACCTTTAGACATCATTCTAAGTCCATTTCTGGGGAAACTTTTTACAATAGAAGGCTTAGGGGGATTTCATATTAAGCCTAATTTGGATATCTGCAAAATCTGAATATCTGCACTTTAGAGCAGAATTAGTCTTCCAAACCTTATCAACATCAGATCACATGACTGTTGATCTCTTAGAACTGCTAGCAAAAATTCTAACTGACAGTGACAGTCTGTAGCAATTCAAAGAGAGAAAATGCAAGGTCCAGGGAGGATATCTGACAGAGAGAACTTGGAGTTTAAGTCCTAAATAAGTGTCAGGCCACTTATTAGCTATACGGCTTTAGGAGAGTTACTAATCCTCTTTGGAATACAGATTCTTTAATATGTAAAATATACATAATAATAGCTACTGCTTTAGTAAGGGTTAATAATGGAATATATAGGAGAAATTTAAAAAAATGATAGTTCCTCCTTCTAGTCTTTCCCTATGTTCTTGAGCAGTCTAGACTGTCAGGGAACAAGGAACAGGATGTAGGTCTGTTCAAAATATATGCATTTTTTATCTCAATCCCCAGCTCAGTAAATAAAGTAGATATAATTGAAACAAAATTTTCACAAAATAGTAACTATCATGTGTCATGCACTGTATATTTTCTTCTGAATTCTAGTTTATCTCATTAAGAAGTAATAGAGTTTGAAAACATTCCTCTAGACGTTTTAAATGAAGTTAGTTACTATAGTTAGAAGAAATAAATGCAACTTGTTTTAGGATGAGGGGTAACTTTTCCATCACTATATTCTCTTGTCTAGGATTAAGGCTATGCTTGGATATAATCATTACATACCACCAAATCATTGCTATTCAGGAGGGATTAGCACTGAATCTAGAAATAGTTTCTTGGACAGGCAATTGGCCAGGTATTAAATGAAGACAGCAAAACGTGGAAACTCTCCAGAACTTAAATTTAACTCTTTAAATTAAACTCTTCGCTTAATTTTCAGCGAAGTAATCTTTTAATGAAAGGACCCTAATACATACCCTAATAAATAAATAAAAGTACTAGTGTATTGAAAACAATATACTATAGCAGGTATAGTATCTAGACATCTGAGACCCCTATTAACTTTGCTAAAGGTAGTTCAGACACATTGTTTTCAAGTTTTTTAATAATTAATAATTGGATTTGAGGAAGTAGGTTCCTTAATACTCTGAAGTCTTAGAAAACATAACAGCTTTGTGTATATAGGCCCATTACACAGCAAAAAGGAAATATATGTGGTTTATATTCTGTTCCTTATTGCAATACACATTTAATTTAGGGAAAGATAAACGTCTTGAGATGTTGATACAGCTTTAAAAACGTCTTCATTTAAAATATATTATTTTAGTATGCTTTAGTGAATCTTCAGAAGGCAAAGAGACTGGATCCTTTGAAAACCTAACCGTGTCATGATCATATCACTCCTTGGTTCCAAACCTTCCTATTTCACTCACAATGGAAGCGAAAGTCCTTATAATGGCCTCCAAGGTTTAGCCCCAATCACTTCTTCCCCCGCATCTGCACCCCTTCACCTGCCTTCAACTCCTCCTGTTCTCCAACCATTTCACTCACCCCAGCCATTCTATTCTGCACATGAGACTCCCTCTCTTATCTCCTTCAGGTCTTTGCTCAAACTCAGTCAGGCCTTTCCTGTCCGCTATTTTTTGATAAATGAATGTATGACTTTAAATATTGCACAATGTTGTTCGGTTCTTCAAAGTGTGTGTTTTTAAATTTATTCCACAGGTAGAAATTATTACATGAATATCAGTATTGCTGACCTTAACTATGCAATATGCAGCAGAAAGAATATGATATATAGACTTTTAAAGGTTTCTAATTTCTGTATCTTCAGTTTTGGGGTAGTCAAACCAAACAGGTGGTTATGTTGCCACGTTAACGGCCGTGGTAATGGGAAGAAGGTAGGCGGCGATTTCCGATTCTAGGGAGGATGACAGGTAAAAGTCTCACCGTGATGCTCAAAATCCAAGGTATTGTATTTGGGGCGGCTTGATTCTTGGCATTTCAGACATAGCCCGGTTTGGTAGTCAGCAAAGGAAGAAAACCTGCAGGATATTCTCTGGAACGATCTCCTGATGCAACTGCGTTTACAGCTTTCCTGACAGGACCCATTGGGAGCTTCATGGCCACCAGACTCACAACGTCAGGTTAGTTCCCCAGTCCCCAAGCTCTGAGAAGCAGCGCGGAGGCCTTCGGGCCTTCGGTGGGGTCAGCCGGCGGCATCCGGGCCTCAAGACCGCGCCCGCATTCCAGTGGGCCCCTGCCGCAACAGGTGAGGCGCGGCGGAGCGCTACTCACACAGCCCGCCGGCCGGGCGTCCGCGCTCCGCGCTCTAGGCGGCGGCGCGCTCGAGGGGGAGGGTCCCCGCGGCTGCGCGGCGGCGGCGGCGGCGGCGGCGGCGCCGCCGCTTAGCCCTGCAGGAGCGACCGCGCGGAGGCGGGAAGTGTTCCCGCACGGGGGCGCTGCCACCTGCGCGGGGGAGGAGCCAGAGAGGAACCGGGTTTTTCTGCCGCTCGAACGCACTGGAGTTGGGAGAACCCATGCAGACCATGAAGAGCAGCAAAGGCATCGAGAATCCGGCTTTCGTCGCCTCCAGCCCGGACACCCCGCACCGTTTGTTTGCATCGCCCTCTCACGTCGAGGTCTCTGACTTGTCCACGAACACCCAGAGACGGAATTCGCAGCCACGGGAGCCTCAGGAGCCCCAGAAGTCACCGGAGCCACCCCGGCCTTCGGCGGATCCCGCAGTCCCCCAAGAGCTGTCCGTTCCAGAGTCGCTGTCCGAGTTTGATGAGGGACCCTGCGGGTGTGGGAACTTGGAACCGCAGAGTCTCCAGCGCTGCAACACGCCCCAGGGCTTTCTGCTTTACTACTGCCTCTTGGCCCTCACGCAAGGTAATGGTCAGCGCCCGCTCGAGAGGGCGAGGGCCCGGCGAGGGCGAGGAGGGGCGCACGGACCTGGTGGGGCGGAGAGGGCAGGTGTGCGCCGAGCCCGCGTGGTCGACGCTCTGGGCGAGGCAGCCCCGGCCCGGGGACTTGCAAGCGCTCCCACCGACGTCCGCAGGCTCAGGCATCCACATTTGAGTTTTTCCTTTGTAGCAACCTTTAAAACTTGCCATACGAGCTGCTGCTGGTTCCCCCCCCCCGCCCCCCTCCTGTGTTCTACCTCAGTTTAGCCTTTTCGATTCCTCAAAGGAAGTGGAAATTACTGGAGTCTGCCTTTGGGAACAGTTTACACTTGGGGTATCCATTCTGTGCTACAAAAGCATGTATTTTGCTAGACTCTTTATTAATGGGATTTTTTTTTTTTTTTTTTTTTTTACATTATTTCTGGAAGGGAAGGGTTAATTTACAGGTGAGGGTAAGGTAGTTCTCAAAGGAGAAACTTGTGAAATAGGTTAGGTAGCAGCATTCATGTATTGTGAGTACACTTAGTTTGAGTTGTGTGTAGGCACAGGTGGAGTCAGTGAATGTTAGCAAAGGCCCGAGGCGTTGTTGAAGGGTGAGGCTTTTGAAACGCAGAGGAGTTGTGCAGTATCTGTTTTGTTCCAGGAGCTCTTTTAAGGTCCCTTGGGAATTACTGATAAAGTCCACGTTTATACCCTCAGGAGTTTGCAGTCTAGACCTGGTTTGGCGGAGTGAGTGGTAGAGTAGAGGAAGAATGGCTCCCAGGAAAGAAAGCATGGAGAAGGTAAAAGCTGTTGCTGTGTTGCCTAATGTAGGGGGTGAAAGAAAAGGGAAGTTACACCAAGGTAACAGACACATTGAGGAGAGGTGGGCGTTAAGATGGAGTATCCTGAAGGAAATGCTGAAGGTTAGTTAGAGTTTGACGGTATGTAGATATTTTTTTCACTTGAGCCTTACTTTCAAAGTATTTGGTAAAGGGGCCATCCAGGAGTGATTGGAAGAAGTGTAATCCAAGAAATATTTTTGAGGAGGGGGAGGAGAGGGAAATTGCCTTTTTTTTTTTCAAGATTAACAGAAGAGTAAATCTAAATAAATTCTTTCTATTTTTATTCCTGCTCCTCTGTCTGAAAGGAACTCAGTGCCCTGTGCTTTTGCACTTAATAGGTGTTCAGTAAGTAAGCATTGCTTTAGGTCAACTGCAGCTCTTCTCCCAAAGGTTGTTTTGTATTAAAAAGTTATTTCCATTTCCACCTTTCTTGTCTCGACACAAGTTCATCTTCTCTCAATGTCTTGGTGTTAGTTGTCCAAAATCTGTGATCAAATATTTCAGTCCCAAAGGAATGCAAAGTTCAAAGAATTAAGGACACAATTAAAATTTCTTGTTTTTTCTTAAAACATATTCAGAAATTTCTGTATTCAAGAACACATACATCTAATGTAAAATATTGTTTAAAATTATTGACAAATATTGGCACTCCGAGAATGATGGGTCAGGTTTAGCCTAGAGCTGTATCTACCCAGAGGTCCCCAATTTAAGAAGCATAATCCTAGAGGAAGGTGACTCAATACATTCTTGTTTCAGTTTAAATCTGAATTATTACCATTTAAGTTTGAATTATTACGTTTCTCAGACATGATCCCTGGGAGGTCCATTTCCATAGTATATTAAGAAATGTTTGGGAAAAACAAAAACCCCAAACTTGTCAGGTTAGTTTACTTAGAATTTCTCAAAGATAAACAGAGTTTCTCTTAGTACTTAACCTTCTAATGAGCCTCCTATTTTCATGTATGTATAATAGAGACATATAGTATGCAATATTTCATGAAATTTCCTTATTTAAAGCAGAGTTCTTAGAACTTCTGTAGCATTGAATTCAGAGTGGTATTCATAGGCTTAAAGTGCTAAAACCTCCATAAGAGTTTATAAATTTACTTTCTCAGTGAAGTTGTACCATAAAGACAGTGAATTTTCATGATTAACTTTTTTTTAAGGATTTTATTTATTTATTTGGCAGAGAGAGATCTCAAGTAGGGAGAGAGGCAGGCAAAGAGGGGGGGAAGCAGGCTCCCCACTGAGCAGGGAGCCTGATGTGGGGCTCCATCCCAGGACCTTAGGATCATTACCTGAGCTGAAGGCAGAGGCTTAACCCACTGAGCCACCCAGGCACCCCCATGATTAACTTTTAATCAGAATGGCAAGTATGTTGGGAAGTTGATTTTTTTGAGGCAAGGGGAGTTGATTTTTGGATGGAGAGAGTTTCGTATTCTCAGATAAATATATCTCATAAGCATGTCATTCCTAGGTACATTAGACACTTTACCTTTAAATTTTAAGAATTACAAATTGGTTTTTGATTTATTAAATTGGCATAAAAGTAAAATTATGTTAGGACTTTTAAAACTTATATTGATTTTCTTCAAATGTATTTACAGTTACAGTCTTGATAAAGCAAAATTTAAAGACGTTGAAGAAATCATGGCTTGTATATATTCTGTTAATTAATGAATGAAAATGATTTATGGTTTCCTCTTAAGTAAAGGGGGTTACTAATTAAAAACTATAATTTGGTCAGATGCTTTTTATTTTCATTTTATACTAATGTTTAAACTCCTGTAAATTTAATCTGTATCTGGATAAAACATTTTTGTTAGGTCAGTCACAATTAGATTTCCAACTTTTCCTTGTTTACCTTATATTCTTCCATCATAGTTGTAATTAAAGTATTTTTTAAATTTTTTTTAAAGATTTTATTTATTTATTTGACAGAGAGAGAGAGATCACAAGTAGGCAGAGAGGCAGGCAGAGAGAGGGGAAAGCAGGCTCCCTGCTGAGCAGAGAGCCTGACGGAGGGGATGCTGGGGGGGATGCGGGGCCTGGGTGGGGGGATGCGGGGCTGCGGGGCTCGATCCCAGAGCCCCCGGGACCGTGAGATCATGCATGACCTGAGCTGAAAGCAGAGGCTTTAACCCACTGAGCCACCCAGGTGCCCCCATCATAGTTGTAATTAAGAGATGAAGTATATATATTTTTTTTTACTTTGCATATGATTTAGAATGCCAGTAGTTGAAATGACTCTTCGTTTATGTTTATTTTTGCTCGAGGACCTTTTAAGTTATAACTTTCATGTCTATAAAAGTGTTAGAGGGAAAGAGGTTTGAGAGCTCAATTTCACCTTTCAAAAGACTAAATCAAGGATCTCTAGTTATATATAAATATGTTTAATAATTGAACAACCTGGGAAGCAATTGGGCATTACTTTAATGACCTCTGAGTCACCTGTACATTTTGTACTCTTCTGAGTGAGGTCCATGAGAGTATGCTACTCTTGGAGTCTCTCTAGTGAACTGGCTTTATGAGAATTCACCAGTCTCATTTTTTATTTCTCATATAGAGAAAAATGAAGTTAGCTGCAACTAGTATGTGGTAAGCATCGACTTTATTTAACACCTGAAAATTCACAAGTGTACCATTTAAAAGTAAATTGATTTAAAGGAAGTATGTTTGAGTTGCTGGCTTTGAAACTTTGGGACTTTTAAAATTGATGCATTAAAAACAATCAATATAAATGAACAGTTAAACTTTAGTCATAACCAAACTTTAGTACATTGTGTTAAAAATCATTATCCATATAGTGATGTTAATAAAAATCATATATATACATTTTCTTTTCTCTCTTTTAGGTATTATCGTAAATGGCCTCGTAAATATTAGCATTTCCACTATTGAGAAGCGCTATGAAATGAAGAGTTCTCTGACGGGCCTGATATCATCAAGCTATGATATCTCATTCTGTTTGTTGTCTTTATTTGTGTCATTCTTTGGTGAAAGAGGACACAAACCAAGATGGCTTGCATTTGCATCCTTTATGATAGGATTGGGAGCACTTGTATTTTCAATGCCAAAATTTTTTAGTGGAAAATACCAGTTGGGGTCCTTTTTTGAAGGTAAGTTTCTGTTGTGTTTTTGTTTGTTTTAATTTAAGAAGTACTTTAAAACAAGGCCTTTAATTCTATATTGCAACTCATTCGTACAGGTAAGTAAGGTAAGGATTTAGTCTTCTTCACTGTTTACTGCTTTGTTTTGATGTGAATTGTATGAAGTAGATTATAGAGATTGCATTATTCATTGCTTCAGTGGTTATTCACATTATTAATCTTCTGAATCTCATTCCCCAAATGAGATTTGAGGAATCACGTAGTCTTCCTCAAAAAGCAATGATCAGTTTTCCTTTGCACTTATAACCTCATTGGGGTTCTAAGAGCTATAGTTTTCCCCTTTGTGTGTGTGTGTTTAAGATACTATTTATTTATTAGAAAGTGAAAGAGAGAGCACCAGAGGAGGGAGGGTCAAAGGGAGAAGCCGACTCCCTGCTGGTCAGGGAGCCCAGTGTGGGGATCCCCTGGACTCTGGGATCATGACCTGAGCCTGAGGCAGACACTTAACCAACCCAACCACCCAGGTGCTTCCCCCACCACCCCTTTCTGGTTTAATTTGCTGTGCTTACAGTTCTGTACCCTGGACATGTTGATTCCCAATTCCTGAGATAAAGAGAGATGAAATTTATAGAACTCAAACCTTTCCTAAGAACTGAAGCTAGCTGTACTTATGACTGTACTTCAGAGACTCAGAACTTTATGAATTATCTAACGTGTTGCTCTGGTTAGTTGAAAAAGTACATTATTCAAAGGCTCAAGAGGAAATTTAACTGTATTTCTACTTTTTTTTTTTTCCTTCCAAAGAATCATTTTCAATGAAAAAACAATTATGATAGAGTCAAAGGGATGTTCAAATGAAGATCTTAACATTTTTATTGTCCTTCCTGGGACTTTTAATAGGAAATATTGAGAAAAAGAGGGTTATAAAATTAACTTTCATGAGTTAGGTAAGTGAGGAAAAGGCTTAGAGTAAGATGAAAGAAAAACTGGGGCCTGTGGCAATATAGGCATTATTTTTAAAAAGTTAAGGTTATTACATTTGTAGAGTTTTAATATTGAAAATTAATATTTAAGTGTTAACATTTCTAGGACCAATTTCCAAATTATAGAATCACAACAAATAGGAAAACATTTTTAACAGTTTAACAACAATATTTTTAACAATTATGCAGCATGGTTTTAGGAATATACTTATTAGGTAAGCAGTCTTCATTTTGGAAATAAAAATAGAATATACAAGCATATAGGACCAACAGAGGGTGTTTTTAAAGTGTGGTAGAGTTTGGAATAAATGAGATGAGTGAAGTATGTTATCAGTGGAAAGATCACTTGTATCGATTCTAGTACATTAAAGACTGGACAAGATCCTATAAGACCAATGTCACATAATTTCACTGGAGGTAGTTTTAGGAACAGGGCACACTAAGGCTTTAGTATGACACTTTTGAAATCTTAACAGTAAAGTAAAGTCTAAACTTGAGTCTATCACACAAGAAACATGATACTGATTCTGTGGTAGCAAAAATACTGTGTTTATAGCATTTACGTGGTAATCTTTGTACTAAATCAAATTCCTCAGTCTTCCAGTTGATCAGATGCTCTACTTGTTCTTAAAGTATATGAGCTTTGATAAAATCTCTGACTCTCTAAACTAAAACATAACACCTGTTCCAGTAGCGAAGCCTGATCTCTTCAGCAATCTTCTTAGCTTCATCTCTTGCCAAACACACTTTGAATTGTAGCTAGTCCGAATAATTTATAAGTCTCAAGGGGAAATGGCCACAGATTAAGGTGTGTGTGTGGGTGGGGGGCAAAGATGAAGCCAAGAAGATTGCTGAAACCAGATCACATTATGGCGTACTATGCAAGTTTTCACCAAGTTCTTTTTGATAGGTCTTACTGATATTTTTTATTATTTTAGTTGAAGTGGATTAGGAGGAATTGGCTGATTGTGTGGTTTTTAGTCTGAATTAGACTCATAATTTAAATAAGTGCTTAGCACTGGCAAATGGAAACAAAATCTCAGGTTGCCCTTATGTTCTGTCATTCATACAATGAATATTGATACGGACTGTACACGGTGCTGAGATAATAGCGAAACAGTTTCATGTCATCAGGATTTTCTGTAGTAGTGGGAAGAAATACAAAGTTCATAAACAAAATAATTGAAGATTAAAGTGATTTTATGAAGGGAACAAATAGTATAAAGTAATAGCATATAAAAGGGAAAATATGTGGTCAAAGGAAGGCCACTGTGACAATAACTGGATAATGAGGAGCCAGATTTGAAAGATGCTTTCCAGGATGGAGAAAAACATGATAAGTGGCCTTGGAGGGGAATGAGGTTGGCACGTTTTAGGAATCGTCCCTTTGGCCGGCATGTTCAAAGCAAGGGAGAAAATGGCATGATATGAACTTGGAGAGATAGACACCAGCATGAGGCATTTAGATCTTCCTTTAAGTGCAGTGGGAAGTCATGAGGAAGTTTTCCCTTTTTTTTGGTAAAGATTTTATTTATTAGAGCAGGACACACAGAAGCGGGGGTGGGAATGGGCAGAGGGAAGGGGAAAAGAGACTCCCCACTGAACAGGGAGCCTGATTATGCAGTACTCGATCCCAGGACCCCAAGATCATGACCTGAGCAGAAGGCAGCTGCTTAACTGACTGAGCCACCCAAGTGCCCTGAGAAAGTTTTCCAAAGGGACGTGTATGACCTTATGTTCTTATACAATCATTTTGGCTTCTGTTCGGAAGGAAGAGAGTAAATGGGAGAAAATCACCCAGGAGTTTTTTACTAGAGTCCAGATGAGAGATAAAGGTGGTTGGACTGGGTTGGTATCAGTAGAGATCTCTAAAGGAGTGACTGATTCTCAGTATATTTTCAAGGAAAAAGAGGACTCTTTGGTAGATTGATTATGAAAGAGGAATGAATAAGGACTCCTTGATACTTGGCTTGACCAGCTGGGGCATTCACTAGAATGTAGAACAGCCTTAGGAGTGGAAATCAAGAAATCAGGTTTGGAATTAGTGTGAACTGAGTATTATATATCTGGATAGTGTTGTAATATATATCTTTGAACATACATGTTTGTGTAAGTGTGCAAGTTACTTCTTAGTCTTCATTCCTAGAAGTGTTCATATTGGGTTTGAAGGGCTTCCTCATTGTAATTTTTGGTAGATAATGCCACACTGACTTTTAGGGAGAGATGTACCAGTTACTCTCTCACAGCCAATATATGAAAATGCCTAGTTGCTATTTTGAATTTTTGCATTTTTTCCCCTAAAGTTTTCTTTTTTTAAATTCTTTTTTTTTTTTTTTAAAGATTTTATTTATTTGACAGAGAGAGAGAGATCACAAGTAGGCAGAGAGGCAGGCAGAGAGAGAGGGGGAAGCAGGCTCCCTGCTGAGCAGAGAGCCCGATGCAGGGCTCGATCCCAGGACCCTGAGATCATGACCTGAGCCCAAGGCAGAGGCTTTAACCCACTGAGCCACCCAGGTGCCCCAAAGTTTTCTTTAATAGGAATGTGCCTCTTGAATAGGAATGTTTGTGAGTATGTGTAGGTGTTCAAATATAACAGATACAGAACTCAGGACTGAAACTGTATTACATTTCTAAAGGAAAGGGATCCAGGCATTTAGAAACAGAAGGAATGTTAGGAATCATAAATTCCTTCTTTTACACCTCTAGGAAAAGAGGTGAAGTGATTTCATAGAATGGTCAGTAACAGCTAAAACTAATACTAGTTTTTATGCTTTGATGTTTTTAAATTTTTTTATTTCTCATAAGTTTATTAACTACATTGAACAGTTTCAATATTTTTATGAATTTATTTTTTAGTGTTTACATATTGCATAAGCATTTTTTATGAATTTAAACCATTTTCCCCCAATTTCAAATAACCAGTTATAATGATTAAAACATAATAACTTGTCCGTTCAAGTAAGTTAATCCACTTTTGCAAATTTTGGACTCTGTAACCAAAAATTTTAATGATTTGTCCAAGTCTAAAGAGAGTAGACAGGAAAACTGGAGATTGATGGGAAAAGAAAAGAGTTGAAAACTCTCTGTACATAGATTAGAAACAAGGGCTTGTACAATCTTGTTACTTAATATAACATAAATAACCTAAAGAGTCTCACACTAAAAAATCATTTTACTAATTAAAATTATAATTTAATTTGAAAATGACATTGAGAGAATTAATGTTTTCCTTGATGTGCTTTTTTGTTGTTTTTTGAACTTGAGTAAAATCAGGGCTCAGGATGAAATCATCTCTATAAGAGGAGATTAATGTAATATAATATAGTTGGTAATTAGAGGAAAACAAAATGTGAAATATGATAAGCATGTATAATTTCCATGGGTGATAGAAAAACACAAATGAGGTCAAGAGTTAGCAAAAGGTAGAAAAGGGTGTTTGAAAACAGCTTGAATTTTCTATTCTGTAAAAATTAAAGGTAGGTTTTGGAAAGTATTTTTTTAAGGGAAACTTGTGAAGACCCAAGGGTGAGAGGTGATTATCTCACTTTGGAGATATTTATCAAAGAGGGAAGTTTTGGTTGCTATTGGATCCAAGACAAGGGAAGAATTAGAATTGAGAAAAAAGCTTCTTAGGACTAATTTTTATATATGTGAGTCTGAAAATAGAATAGTGTCATAAAATACTTTCAAATAAATAATATTTGACATTCACTTTTGATATGCTTTAACTTGTTATAACATTTTATTTAATTTTTTAAGATTTTATTTATTTATTTAACAGAGAGAGAGAGATCGCAAGTTGGCAGAGAGGCAGCCAGGGAGAGAGGGGGAAGCAGGCTGAGAGCCCTATATGAGGCTCCATCCCAAGACCCTGAGATCATGACCTGAGCCAAAGGCAGAGGCTTTAACCCACTGAGCCACCCAGGTGCCCCATGTTATAACATTTTAATATAACTTTTAAATATTATAAAAATAAGTAAATCTTTACCACAAAACATTTTGTTTTCCTTTAATCACTTTTTAATTCCTTGTGGATGAGTGTTAATTTAATGGTATTAAGGAAAATAATCTTTTTGTCTCTGAGATTTTTGGAAGGGCGATCATTAGTAAATACCTGGAAATTATGGGTAATTACTAAATCCAGTGAAGCTCTTTTTCTTGATTAACCAATAGTTGGATAACTTTTCTTAAGTCATTTTATTTTCATGTTTCTCTTTTCCATTCCTTTCTCAGGAAAAGGTAGCTCTCAACATTTTACATTTACTTCATCATTAAATTTCTAATGTTTTAGATTTGTATTTCAGGAAGAATTCTGTACCAAAGAACATTAGTTATGTAAAGTGACTATTTAAAATGTTGAACTAGGAAAATGATTAGTGTGGGACTCAATGTGTGATTTGAATTTTAGTTGCTGTTTTGTCTTTTGTATTCATAAGGATTTTTTTAAAAGATTTTATTTATTTATTTGATAGAGATAGTGAGAGAGGGAACACAAGCAGGAGGGATGGTAGAGGAAGAAGCAGGCTCCCCGCATAGCAGGGAGCCAGATGAGACACTGGATCTCAGGACTCTGGGATCATGACCTGAGCTGAAGGCAGACACTTAAACACTGAGCCACCCAGGCGCCCTGAGGATTTTTTTTTAATATGGAATACTTGTCTAGATTGGAAAAGACGTAGGGCCAACGATCTTATAGTTTTACAGTCGCTAATTTAATACAGTATAATTTCTCTGGGCCTCTGAGTGTTCTTTCTTGATACTCCTTCCTTATTAAGAACCAGTTTTATTTTTGTTATATTTCAATTTAATTACAACAAATGAATAAAGAGGAAAGATAATATCTTAGAAGATGTAATGATGTAATAAAACAAGTAATTCAAAAGATTTTTAAATTCAGTATATACAGTAAAAGAACTAAAACTAACTTTTAGGGGATAGTCAGTGCTCCAGATGAAACTAGCACAGTTTTTAATATCCAAGGCACTTCAGTCTTCCCCAAACTTCCTAGATTATATGAGTTACTACTGTCACTTACTGCCTTTTGGGGAACCTGATTCAGCAAGTCTGGAGTAGGACTCAGAAATTTACATTTTTTAAAACTACCCAGGTTATCTTATCAGTCCATTTGGGGAAACATGTCCAGTTGGGTGCTTAATTATTCTGTACAGTTTCAGCTGGGTGCACAGAGGTTTCTTTCCATTTCAGGATTATTGCTTTATAAATTCCTTTAAAATAGAAGTTTCACAACTGTCGTGAAATACTAGATACTTTAATGTAGCCAGTTTTGTTGAAATTCAAATGACCAAGCTTCTGAAATAGAAAACTAACAGAAAATTAATTAGGAAGGCATGTGTCAGTTTGTTAGCACAAACTCATTTCTGCTCACAGCTGTAATTTATAAATGGATATTTAAAAATGCATGCTCTTGAGCAAAAGGATATAATGTCCCACATTTCCCAAAGTACGATCTACAGAGCACATGTTCTGAAGATATTAAGAGTATCTTAAAAATATGTTTCATGGTTCAATGAGTTTGGGAAAATCAAAGTTCGGGGTGTCTCTGTTGCATCCCTATAAAAGTTAATACAGTTTTGAATCTTTAGAGTTCATGATATGTACCAAAGGACTCCACTGCTTGGCCCCTTTATTCTGCTTCTACTGCTCAATTTATGCTTTTCCCCCAGATAAGTGTTTTGGTGAACAGGTTTTGGGAATACCTGTTCTGTGCTGTCTTAGGTCATTTTGAAAGCCCTTGCTGAATTTAGGATCTTGATTATGGCCAGCATTAGAACAGCATGTGATGGATAGTCAGTGTTCAGGAAACATTTGTTGAGTTGTCAGATATATTAATGAATGAATAGATCCTTTCACAGTAAGAGCAGTTAATGTCAGATAGAGGCAGTTTAGGATGCTCTGTTTACATTTTCCATAAACTTGGCCTAAGAGTAATGGAGCATTTTCTTTTCTTTTCTTTTTTTCTTTTTTTGGTTTTTGGCCACTGAATTGGAAGGAATTGTGTTATCAGAGGCAAAGCATAGATGATCTTTATGGGTACGATTTGGATCTGAAAAATTTGCAGTGTGAAAAAGGAAGCTAAAAAGAGAAGTATATTCAGGAATAGTAACACAATGTTTTGATATTCTACTTTTGGTTTTTTTTTTAATTACTTGCTAAACTGTTGATTTCCCTGGGTAGCTAACATGCTTCTAAGGTGATGCTAAGATGGCAGGATTTTTCCTTGATAGACTATTAGTAGTGATTACCCTTATTTGTTTTCATGTATAAAATAAAAGGAAATGCGCTAATAAGGCATTCAAGCTGGCCATAAGCATAGTTGTGTCTTACTGGTATAGTGTATGGGAGGTAATAATTAAGCAATGCTTTTGTCGCTTCCTCAGAAAGGTTGGTAAAAATGTGGTTTGTGGCAAGAAAGAAATGAGGAAATTCTATTTTCTAAGTCTCTGTTCTTAAAAAAAAAAATGCACAAAGAGCCACTGTGTGTTTTAATGTATTTTTTTTTCCTAGTTGATACTATTAGCACATCACATTGAGTGAAATTATGCAGCAGTAAAGCAGGGATGTTAGGGTCAGACAAAACTGAGTTTAAATTTTTGCTCAAACACTGTGTGATAGAACTGTGTGGGCCTGGACAAGCTTTACTATAAATTATGATGATGATAATAACCCCTACCTCATTGGAAACTGTACCATACTGTACTATACCATACTGATAAGGCAGTGCCGGGTGCGTGGTAAGTACTCATTAAATAGTAGCAATGAATAATAATGATGTTTATGATAATTAAGTAACAGCCATACTAATGTAAAAAAACTACCTTTCTTGGGGCGCCTGGGTGGCTTAGTTAGTTAAGCTTCTGCCTTCGGTTCAGGTGATGATCCCAGGGTCCTGGGATTGAGCCTGGGGCTCTCTGCTCAGCTGGGAGCCTGCTTCTTCCTCTCCCTCCTCAGCTTCCCCTGCTTGTTCTCTCTTTCTCTCTCTCTCTCAAAAGAAGGAAACAAACAAACAAACAAAAATCCAAAAACAAAAAAAAAAACTACCTTTCTTGGTTTGTTTAGTTATGGGCAGTGGTAATTAGAAAATCATATGACAACTAAAAATCTTTCAAAATGGTGCATACTTTTTTTTCTTTGCTAGGTGTCACTTGATGTATCAGCAAAGTCTAGCTAAACACTTCCAAAGTAATATATTAGAGAGGGTTTTAATTAGCTGTTTCCAGGATTATATTCTTAGGAAATAAGATAAGTTTGTTTGGTGTAGTTCAGCTTAAATGGATCCACCCAAAATAGTATACTAAAATATTACCTTTTAAATAGTCAAAGGGCCTATTTAAATATCTTCAATTTTTTATCTAATTTTAAACATGATACATCCTTTGGAAGCCATTCAGAAGATTAAAAAAAAAAAAAGAAATGGAATAAAAGGAAAAAGATGTAATAAATGAAACAAAAAGGAAGAAAATAAGAAATTTTTATACCATAACTTAGATTACCCACTGCTAATATTGTTCAGTTTTCTTAGTGTATGTATATGTTTATATGTGTATTCACAAATAGTCACACATAATAAACATATTTGCATTACAGTTATTAACAGGCAGTCATGCTCACTCACATCCACACACTCTTACTAACATTCATACATATTCATACATCTTAACGTCGCATTTACACATAGGCATTCAAATGTACATTTAGAGGGAAACAACATTTTGAATTTCTAGATACTCATTTTTTCTTTAAGAATATATATTGGACATTGTTATGTTAAAACAGTTGCAAATTATTTATGCTTTTATATTTTTTTTATAGATAACCTATTTAGTCAGCCCGCTTTTGTTGTGTTTATTAATACATTTTTCTGGTTAGAGAAGTCCTGTGGGTCATTACAGACAATTTGGACAATACTAAGGAATAGGAAGAGAGATAAAAAAAATTCATTGTTCTTTATCAAGGAAAAGAACTTCGGGACTGTGTTGTTTTTAGTGTGCCTATTTCTTATAGAGTTAATATAATATTTTGTATAGTTTGCAAACTTTGAGCATTCTTATTCTTACATAACATTCCATTTTAAATTTTAATCATTATCATAAAGTTGAATATATTTAAAAAGTTCTGTTATATATTACCTCATGCTAATAACATTGTTATGTTTAAAGATTTTACTATATTTTGGTAATTATACAGTATTTAACATTTCAGAATTGGCTTTTTTCACTCATATAATTCTCTAAAAACTCATCAGAGTGGCGATTATCAATTGTTCATTTGTTTTTATTGTTAATTACCAGGTAGTGCATGGTATGAATGTATCATGCATGGTGTGTTTAACCATTCACCTACTAAAGGACATCTGAGCTTATCTGTTTTTTGGTTGTTACAAATAAAGTTATGAACATTTGTATGGATTTTTGTGTAAACATAGTTCTCATTTCTGTAGGATAGAAGCCCAGGAGTAAAACAGCTGGATCATGTGATAGTTTTATGTTTATTTTTTTGAAAACTGTTAAACTGTTTTCCAGAGTGACTGTACTGTTTTATAGCCCATCAGCAAAGTATGAGTGATCCCATCATTTGGTGCTGTCTTTATTTTTTATTTTAGCCATTGTGATAGGTTTCAATGAAATCTCACTGTGGCTTCAACTTGTCTTTTCCTAATGGCTAATGATGTTGAACATCTTTGCTTGTGTTGATTTGCCATCTGTTTAATCTTGGTATAATATCTGTTCATGTTTTTTGCCCATTTTCTAACTGGATTGTTTAATTTTTACTGTTGAATTTTGAAAGTTGCTAAGTCCTAGATCTTTGTCAGGTAGGTGATTTGCACATATTTTCATCTAGTGTATAGCTTATCTTTTCATACTTTTAACAGGGTTTTTCATAAGAGCAAAAGTTTTAATTTTGATGAAGTTCAGTTTATCAATTTTTCTTTTATGGATTGTATTTTTGTTGTCAGGTCTAAGAATTCTTTACCTAATCCTAGATCCTAGAGAGTTTCTATTTTTTTAAAAAAGTTATAGTTTTCCATTTTTGGCTGTGATACATTTTGAATCATGACTCTCTTTGTATTCCCATTAGCATTAGCATTCTCTGATTTTTCCTTTAGTATACCAAACATGTAAGAAATGTATTTGTCACAATAATCATCTGATTGGAAAGGGGAAAAAACATAGCAGTCACTAGTTCAGAGAAATCCTGAAATCCCATTGGGAAGATGTTAGGCTTGTTCCTTGAGTAAACCTGTTTCTTGGGAAGGGTTCATTGTTCTCTGTTGGTCCTTTTTATTGTCTTTGGCTATATTTTAAGAGGGCAAATGGAGGATATATTCCTTGGATAGTTAGAATCTGTATCAGCCTGTTTCTTACCTGTAGAAATAGGGAACTAAGGGTTATTTTCATACTCATTGAGTCAGTGTGTCTGAGAAGAGGCTGGTGGTTCATTTGGTGATGGGACAGTTTCAAAAACCAATTAGTTATCTAATTACTCGGGTATATGTGCCAGTAGCCATACTCATGGTTTTGTTGTATGTCTTATCTTTCTTAACTTCATGCCTCTCTCTGGACTTAATTAAGCATATCAGACTAATGGGAGAGTCATACCCTTAGGTACTTTTTTCTAAGCTGTATTTTCCAATTAAAAGTACTTGCTTGGTGCCATCTTAATCCATTTAATGATATTAACAGTTAGTGCAGCCAGAGCCTTGTTTTTATCCATGACATGGTCTGTTTTAATTGACCTTGTTACTCACAAAGGACTTCTGAATTTTACGTTTTATAGGATTTGGATGAGAAGCAGTTGTCTCTTCCAACTCTAAAGTCTAATCATCCTATTCCCTTTCATTCCATCCAGAATACTTGGCACAGATCCACTGATCACCCATAATGTCATTACTGTCAGTTATTTGGGTTATTGGAGGAGGTCAGAAAGGCAATGACCCATAAAGCTCTGTAGGATGTTAAAATATGTTGCTTAAAAAAGAATTTCAGCACAAGCTTGCACTGTTGTTTAGCATATTGTCAGGCAAAGGGTAGATAGTAGATATTTGTAGAATAAGGAGAGGGACACCCTATAATGCACAGAAAAGCCCGCCACATGAAAAAGAGGAGAAGGAAGAAAGGAACTGTTTCAGAAAGTTCGTGAATAAATAACCTTATAGGATTTCTTTATTGAAATAATTCTGAAGATCTTGAGTAATATTAAATTGTTCATGCGGTGCCTGGGGATAATGTAAAAAACACTTCTTTCTTGAAAAATTATCTGTAGCCATGCCATTTTCTTTTCATAGAGTGTATTTCCTATTATCTCCATTTTGTTATCAACCTGGTCATGTTTCCAATTTCAGTTTCATAAGAGCAATTAAGATTTGATCCCTTAATTCCAAATGGTGACCTCAGCTGATACCTAGAGTCAGATGCTTAACCTGAGCTACCCAGACACCCCAGGTCTTATTTTCTTATGGTAACCCTTGTTTTTTGAAAATTCGAAAAGATCTGTAGGATATAAGTTGTACTGGATATTCTTCATTTGTCCATCCAGATCCTGGGGAGATAGAAACTATGTGGCTATGCTGACCTTCAGAGGCAAGGTTGGCTCCATTACCCAAATGAGTTTCAGAGACCAAAATGACATATTTAAGTGGGAAAATTCTAAGTCTAATGGGCAGAAACCCAATCTGAATCAGTATTGTAGGATTTCACAACCCTTTTACAATCACAACCCTTTTACACAATCTCCAGTTCATTGGAGATGATTAGATAATGGCTCTGAACTCACCCGATCTCGAGTTCTAGAATATGCCATGGTCCACTGATAAGAAAGGGACTTACAGAGGTCCAATAATAGACTTGACCCCAAGCTGCTCTATATCACAGTGAGAACCCATCCTGTAATTTTCCTTAGTCTTAGGATATAGAAAGGGGATAGATATATTAGCTGGAAGAATCTCCACACTGGGTACCTGACCTGTGGATTGAGAGATATAACTGTAGGAAGAAATAATTTAAAACCCCTGAATGAAAATAGTAAACTAGAAGTAATACCATATTCTTAAGAGAATTATGGAGCACCTGCACCCATGGCCAACATCCCGAGGGAAACCCTCAGCTCTGAGCACAGAGCCTGGTGCTGTGTGTCCCACAGTTCCTACAGGGAGTGGTCTAAGGTTTCCAGAAAGAAGCTTTTTCCTTCCTGAGGGCAGAATTAATGGTAGGGCCAGAGCCAGCACGTTGGCTGCTGGGCACTTGCAGCTTGCCTCTTCCTAGTTTTGATTCTCTGTGAACGACCCCCAAAGTCTGTGACATTTAATAATTTGTTTTTCCACTGAGGCACCAGAGTGGTCTGAGAGCAATTATGGAGTTTAGTGATGCCATCAAGATTTGAAAGATACCAGGATAGTAAGTCCTACTACATTCTCACTTTTTTTATGAATTTGGTGTAAATGCATGATAAAGTTATGGAAAATAACTTTAGACCATTATAAACATCATCAAAATTATAACTGAACTTTTTTTATTACCTTATAATCATAAAGTATGCATAATACTAATTATAGCCCTGTTTCCAGATTTGGTACCTTTTCTAGAGCAAATCAATATAGACCCTGATATCTAACATATAGCTATTGATCTGGCACATACTTTGTAATCAAGATGACTTGCTTTTCTATGGAAGAACAAGAGTACACCACCATTGTCTTATATCAGTACTGCACACATCGTCTTGCTGTTTGGTTTATTATAGTCTGGAGCAGTGGTTCTCAACTGAGGCCAATTTTTTCTCTCTGGAGACACTTTTGATTATGACTGGATTGGAAGGTGCTACTGGCACCTAGTGGATGGAGGTCAGGAACACTGGTAGACATCCTGCAAGGCCTACAAGAAGAGGCCCTGCCACAACAAGGAATTATTTAGCCCCAAATTGACATTTGTGATACTCTAGTCTAGAGGTACCATGATCATCTTATCCCACAGAATGTCTTGCTGGACCTTATATTGATGGTATTAAGCTAATTGGACTAGGTTTTAGTTGAAGTATGTATATGTATGTATGTATGTATGGTATTTTAGAAGCCTTAGTAAAGTATATGCATACTAGAGAAAAACCACAAAAACATCAGGAGCCTACCATAACAGTATGGCCAAGCCCATGTTATAGGACCCACTTTGCACATTCCACATTCTGTACTTGGATAGCCCTTGGTGTAACTTTTGGGATTTGGGAAGCCTCACCTACCTCATTTGTGTACATTAATCTAATGTATTTATTAGGTAGTGCTTAAGATTGCCAGAATTGAGTAGGAACTGAAACAAGGTAAAGATCTTGCAGCAGGTATAGACAGTATTTTTGGCAGACAGGGAGGATGTTGGAAGCCTCTGACAAGTGTTTACAGGGAGATCCCTGTGAGGACCCCTAGATGTTTGTAGTAAGACCATTCTTTCTTTTGCTTACAGTATTCTCCATTTGAAAAGCAGCTCTTAGTTTGCTACTATATGTTGATATGTTAGATATAAACATGATTATGATCTGAAATCCCCATGATGAAGTACGTGTTATCTACTGTAACAATTCATAAAATTAGACATGTGAAGCAGTGTTTCTTATTAAATGAAATGGTAGATGCAAGTAGGTTTGGAATGCGCAAATAACTATATAGTCAAGCATCTCACATTTGCATGCTCCTTGTTTTTATGGCCTTCTGTATGAATGTAAAGATACATTTGCCACTTGTTAATGCTCATTTGGGCATATTCTTGTGGAAGAGGTTCTCAATCAGGAATAAAAGATGGTCTATACAGGGAATATCATTCAGTGTCTTGTGGAATAGTACCATGTAAAGAGTGGCCATAACGACATAAGCATGGATTTGCAAACATGCCTTTCCCTCATCAAGACTGGTTTATTTACCCCCACTGCAGATGGACTGTTTGATTTATTAACTATGGGGGCTAGTTCTGAGAGCTTCTGATACGCCAGTTTTCCCCAGGGCAACCAACATACCCAAAGGCAGTTGAGATATATCTCTACTAGTTGCAAATTATCCTCCTGACTTAACTATAAATTCTACATATGAATTTTTTTCACTGCCTTCCACCTCTACCAACACTCAGCATTGTTTGACTTACAGAATGCCTTATTCATTATTATTCTATACAACATCATTTCTGACCAAGAAACTTATTTGCAGCAAAAGAAGTGTAGTAACGAAGTCTTGCTCGTGAAATTCACCTGTATCTATTTATCTATTTATATTAAATAATCAGCAGGAAGAAAAGATTGTCACTGAAGTGGGAGAGATGATAGGTCCTAGTTACTCAGGGGAAATTGTGTTGTTTCTATACAGTGTCTCCAAAAGATATATTTTGGACTGAGATAATTTACTTGGGTGCCTCTTAACACTCCCACACTCAATAGTACTTGTTAAAGGATAACTATGGCAACCAAACAGAGATAAAACAGCTAAAGACTTATAAATGCTATGTAAAATCCCAGACCAGTTGAGGTATAGGCAGGAAGTAAAGGGAACAAAACCTGGATGATAGGAAAGAGAACATTGTTTGTCAACTCAGGCTTCTGACCAACTCTAGAAGGAAGAACTATAGAGCTTATTAATTGTCCTATTGTTTTCCTATATCCATTATATGAAGACGAGTGATGATGGCCAACATTTTAGTGTTGGTTTCAGTTAGGATAATAACTGGATTGACATAACCCCCTGATGATGTTTTGGGCATAGATAATTGTGGATTTCTTGTGTTGGAGATAATGTTTCTCATCTGGACAAAGATAAAAATGGATGCTAAGATACCAAAAAAACAAAACAAAACAAAAACCGACAAAAAACGGACAGTGCTGGATATCCTCTGTTTGTCCTTCCAGATCTGTCATTTTATCACCCAGTTTTATCACCCTGTTGAATAAGCCCCATGAACTGTGTCACCTTGGCACTTTTGCCACCAGGATTCTAGTTGGGTTTAGCCAGTGGGAGTTTGCATATTGGAAAGAAAGAGGTCGTAGTGCTTATTTCCCTGGTATGTTCCTCCCCATAGTTGGTACGTAACTTGCTGTGTGCCTTTATGTAACTAAGCTATAGTTTTTATAGTGTTTTGGCAACTGCCTACTGGTACTGGCACCTACTGTTTGTTCCCTTTAACTTTGTCTTTGTAAAAAATCCATACTCATAAAAAAATGTTAAATTTCCCTCAGTTATCCCTTTTGTCTATATTCTACTGCAATCTTACCTGATACATAAAAAAAAATTCACACATATTTTCTAGCTTTATAGTCTTTTAAAAAGTATTTCGATTAAAGTTCCTCTTTACAAGTGATTTTTTAAAAAAAGATTTCATTATTTATTAGAGAGAGAGAGAGAAAGAGAGTAGGGGTAGGGGCAGAAGGAGAGAGTCCCAGGCAGACCCTTGAGCTGAGCACAAGCCTGATGTGGGGCTCAATCCCATGACACCGAGACCAAAACCCAAGCCAAAACCAAGTCAGAAGCACTACTGACTGAGCCACCAGGTGCCCCCACCCCCAATAAACTCCTCTTCTGAAATGGAGTAGTACTAATACTTCATAACAAATTGGGAAACTTTGTATTTTCTTCTCTATATAGGCATAGTTTAAATAACACACAAGGGTTGATTGTTTTTGATTGAGCTTTAATATAAATTCTCCAGAAAAAAACATTTAGAGGTAGACTTTTGATTCCCATTTCAATTTATTCCAGAATCATAGATACATACAAATTTTATATAATTTAGAGTCAATATTTTTATTTTAAGACATTTTCAAATTTCTTGGTATAAGATTATACATAGAATTTTATAATGTTTTAAAAGGGTTTTATGCCTTTGTGGCATTCCTATGAGATTCATGGTGTGTTGGATTCTACTTTTCTTCTCTCTCTCTCTCTTTTTTTTTTTTTTTTTTTAAAGATTTTATTTATTTATTTGACAGAGAGATTGAGAGAGAGCACAAGTAGGAAGAGTGACAGGCAGAGGGAGAGGGAGAAGCTCTCCGCTGAGCAGGCAGCCTGATGCGGGACTCGATCCCAGGATTCTGGGAACATAACCTGAGCTGACGGCAGATGCTTAACCGACTGAGCCACCCAGGCACCCCTGGATTCTACTTTTCTTATCTTGTAGTGAGTTATGGCCACTTATTTTAGAAAAGTAGATTGGCTATTAGAAATTATATTGTTTTTTTCCTCCTCATTTTATCTTGATAGAAACCCTTATGGAAACATTTTGAATTTATAGCCCAAGCTATTTAAATAACCAATTAATTTTACTTTATGTCACCATTAACCATGCAACGAATCTGTTACAAACTTAGGCAATTTAGTCTTAGAGATTTTGGAAGTAGTTAATCTAATCTTGATATTGCTTATTTGTAAAATGCGGAAAGTTATGGTACCTCCTTCATAAATTGTTTCTGGGGATTACATAATACATGATAGGGAAGGATCTTACATAAGATGATCACTCAAAAATATTATTGTTACAGCTATTAACATAAATGAGAATCGAATGTAAGTAAGACATGATAAGCAAGAACCTGGTGAGTCATACAGGCAGTTACACTTCAGGGTTCATTGTCACTGAATGGAGAAAGATAGTAGTAAATGAAGAAAGCATTTCCTTTGGGCAACTTGGGGGAAGTGGAAATTGAGCCTGACTTGAACAATGGGTATGATTCCAGTAGGAAAAACATATGGTGTGGTCATTTTAGGCAAGGAATATAATGTTGAATGATTCTTATGTTTTGAGCTTAATGACTAGAAAACATATTGTAAACAGATATTGGGAAATCAGGCAGAGAAGATGGTTTTTTGAGAATGATGATGAGTTCTGTTTTAGACATTTGAGGTAGAAATTTGACATTAGAAATACAGTTTTAGGTATGCCTGGGTGGTTCAGTCAGTTAAGCATCTCCCTTCGTCTCCGGTCATGATCTCAGGGTCCTGGGATAGAGTCTTGCATTGGGCTCCCTGCTCAGCAGGGAGCCTGCTTCTCCCTCTGCCTGCCTCTCCCCCCGTGACTGGGGGAGTGAAATCCCATCTCGGCCTGCAGCATCCTGCCCTACCCTTGCAGCAGGATGGGCCCAGAGGAAAACATGGTCTCTTAACTTTCAGGTGTTAAAGGTAAATGCCTGGGGAGAAGCAGGCTGTTGGCCTCTGAGTGAGGATGAGGGTTTGATTAAGTTTGATATTTAACTTATAAATGTCCAGGTATGTAGATTTTCATTTTCCCCTTTACCTTTAGTTTCTGCGCCGGTTAGTGGGTAGGACTGAACACTGGTTTGTCCATTAAGTGAAGATCTAAGGCTTTGTTTTATTGGCAACATTCTCTCTGTTCATGAACAGCGTAGGTGCTCCCTCTTGTGGTGTATTGTCAAATCCATGCTTTTAAATTAAAAATTGAAAGCATTTTGGTATTAAGGAGGGCATGTATTGTGTGGAGCACTGGGTGTAGTGCATGAACAATGAATCTTGGAACACTGAAAAAATAAAATAAAATTAAAAGAAAATATTTTGTCAGGAATTGTTTTATTTCTCATTAGATGTTGAAATTCTATGTTAAGGTACTTCAACTAATAATACTGCAGAATTCACATAATAGGTAAACCTAGCTATTTTAAAAATATGTTTTATAACAGGTACAATTTAATAAATTATTTAATATTACTTAGGATGAATAGTCTTCTTCAGGTCTCCATGGCATCTCAAAGTAAAGTATTTCTTGGTAGACTGAAATGTATCCTCTAATAGTTTTTGTTTTTGTTTTTTCAGGATTGGTTGATTCCCTGACATTTGTAATATGTTTAAATATTTGTCTTTTGCCTTTATACTTGAAGATTTATGAGTCACATTATCTTTCACTGATTACTTTTTAAAAATCATTTCCTTTGCTTTATGAGATTAATGTTGCTCTAGAGAAGCCTAATGCCAGCTAAGTGTTTTTTATTTCTCTCTATGTAAGTGACTATCTTTTTTCTTGATCGCACAAATAAGTGTTTCTTCATCTTTAAAATCCAATAACTTTATAAGGGAATAATCTTGAAAGTCCTGCATCAAATTTTCCTGGGATGCTTTATGTGTTTTTAAATTATAGATCGATCTTCATTTATTTCAGGAAAGTTTCCTAAGTTTTACCTCAGAGTATATATTTTTTCCTATTCTGATTGATTATGCACCTGTTTGATTTTCTTTGTCTGGATCTCATTTCCATAATTTTCTCTCTAATCTTTTAAGTCTTAATTTTGGTTTATTTAATTTAATTTTATAACAGCAGAGTTATACTATCTTAGCTGTCTCCATGGGTCAAGAGTCTGGCACAGCTCAGCTGGGTTCTCTCCTCAAAGTCTTAAACTCAGGGTGTCAGCTAGCTGCATTTTCATTTGCAGCTCTAGAGAAGAATCCTTTTCCAGGCTCATTATACTGTTGGAAGTAATGGTTTTTGGGGATTGTTTGACCGAGATCTCCATTACCTTGACAATCATCACTGGGTGTTGCTGTCAGCTTCTAGAAGCTCTCCACATTCCTTGGCATATGATCCTCCTCATCTTTAAAGCCAGCAACAGCTCAGAGAACCCCTCCTTGACTTCAGATTTTTCTGACTTTTTATCCCTTCCTTCTGGATTGCCCCATTTGTTGGCATATAATTTTTCCTGATATTCTTGATGATTCAGTGATAATCTTATCACTGTTTGTATTTCTTTGGTGTTGGTTGTGGTCTCTCTTCTCTCATTGGTGATTTTATTTATTTGGGTCCTTTCTCTTTTTGATAACGTCTGGCTAAGGATTTATCAATTTTATTAATTCCTTCAAAGACCAGCTCCTAGTTTCATTGATCTTTTCAATTATTTTTTTTCCTGTATCATTTATTTCTGCTATAATCTTTATTCTTCTTCTGCTAGCTTTAGGCTTCATTTACTGTTCCTTTTGCAGTTCCTTTGGGCGTAGGATTAGGTTGTGTATTTGAGATTTTTCTTGCTTCTTGAGGTAGGCTTATATTGGTATATCCTCCCCTCTTATGACCACTTTTGCTGCATCTCAAAGGTTTTAGGCCATGATGTTTTCATTTTCATTTGTTTCCATGTATTTCTTTTATTTCTTCTTTAATTTCCCGGTTGGCCCATTCATTCTTTAGTAGGATGTTCTTTTACCTGCATGTATTTGTGATCTTCTTAATTTTTTTCTCATGTTGACTTCAGGTTGCATTCAGCTGTGGTTGAAAAATGTGTATGGTATGATCTCAGTCTTCTTGTACTGGTTAAAGCCTATCTGTGACCCAGTATGTGGTCCATTATGTCCCATGTACACTCAAATAGAATGTGTATTCTGCTGCTTTAGGATGAAATGTTTTGAATACATCTGTTAAGTCCATCTGGTCCAGTGTGTCATTCTAAGCCATTGTTTCCTGGTTGATTTTCTACTGAGATGATCTGTTCATTGTTGTAAGTGGGGTGTTTAAGTTTCTTACTATTACTGTGTTATTATCAATGAGTTTTTTTATGTTTGTTATTAATTGTTTTATATATTTGGATGCTTCCAAGGTGAGGGCATAAATACAGTTGTTAGATCTTGTTGGATAGATCCCTTTATTATGAAATAGTGCCCTTCTTCATATCTTTTTATAGTCTTTGGTTTAAAATCTAGTTTGTTTGATACGAGTATGCCTACTCCAGCTTTCTTTCTTTTTCTAAAGATTTTATTTATTTATTTGACAGAGAGACAGCGAGAGAGGGAACACAAGCAAGTGGAGTGTGAGAGGGAGAAACAGGCTTCCCTGTGAACAGGGAGCCTGACTCAGGGCTCGATCCCAGAACCCTGTGATCATGACCCCAGCCAAAGGCAACACTTAACGACTGAGCCACCCAGGCACCCATCCAGCTTTCTTTTGATGTCCATTCTCCATCTTCTCACTTTCAATTTGCAGGTGTCTTTAGGTCTAAAATGAATCCTTTATATAGAAAGCATATAGATGGTTCTTGATTTTTTTTATCTGTTCTGATACCCATTGTCTTTTGTTTGGAGCATTTAGTCCATTTACATGGAGAGTGATTATTAATAGATTTGATTTTAGTGCCATTGTGTTATCTATTAGGTCGTTGTTTCTGGACATTTTCTCTGTTCCTTTCTAGTGTTTGTTGCTTTTGGTCTTTCCAACTCAAAGAATTCCCTTTAATATTTCTTTTTCTTTCTTTCTTTTTTTTTTTCCCCTTTTAATATTTCTTGCAGGGTGCTTTAGTGGTCATGAATTCCTTTAGTTTTTGTTCGTCTGGAAAACTCTTTATCTCTCCTTCTATTCTGAATGACAACCATTCTGGATAAAATATTCTTGGCTGCATATTTTTTCCCATTCTCTATGTTGAATATATCATGCCACTCTCTTCTGGCCTATCAGGTTTCTGTTTAGGTCTGCTACAAACCTTATTTGTCTTCCCTTGGAAGTTAGAGATTTCTTTTTTTTTATTTTATTTACTTTTTATTTTTTTTTAAATTTTTTTAAATTAACATATAATGTATTTGCCCCAGGATACATGTCTGTGAATCGTCAGGCTTACACATTTCACAGCACTTAACCATAGCACATACCCTCCCCAATGTCCATAACCCAGCCACCCTATCCCTATCCCCTGACCTCCCAGCCACCCTTAGTTCGTTTTATGAGTTTAGGAGTCTCTTATGGTTTGTCTCCTACCCCATCCCATCCTGTTTCATTTCTCTCCCCCACCCACACACAACCCCCCGTCCTGCCTTTCAAATTCTTCATATCAGAGAAATCATGTGATAATTATCTTTCTCTATTCACTTAGCATGATACCCTCCAGTTCCATCCATGTCATTGTAAAAGGCAAGATTTTGTTTCTCTTGATAGCTGCATAGTATTCCACGATATATATATATATATATATATATATCACATCTTCTATATATACCACATCTTCTTTATCCATTCATCTGTTGATGGACATCTAGGGTCTTTCCATAGTTGGGCTATTGTGGACATTGCTGCTATAAACATTGTGGTGCAAGTGTCCCTTCAGATCACTACATTTGTATCTTTAGGGTAAATACCCAGAAGTGCGATTGCTGGATCGTAGGTTAGCTCTATTTTCAACTTTTTGAGGAACCTCCATACTGTTTTCCAGAGTGACTGTACCAGCTTGCATTCTCATCAACAGTGTAGGAGGGTTCCCCTTTCTCCGCATCCTCACCAACATCTGTCATTTTCCTGACTTGCTAATTTTAGCCATTCTGACTGGTGTGAGGTGATATCTCACTGTGGTTTTAATTTGTATTTCTCTGATGCTGAGTGACTTTGAGCACTTTTTCATGTGTGTGTTGGCCATTTGAATGTCGTCTTTGCAGAAATATCTTTTCATATCTTCTGCCCATTCCTTGATTGGATTATTTGTTCTTGGGGTGTTGAGTTTGAGAAGTTTCTTTATAGATTTTGGATACTAGCCCTTTATCTAATACATCATTTGAGAATATCTTCTCCCATTCTGTCAGTTGTCTTTTGGTTTTGTAGACTGTTTCCTTTGCTGTGCAAAAGCTTTTGATCTTGATGAAGTCCCAATTTCATTTTTGCCCTTGCTTCTCTTGCCTTTGGAGATGTTTCTAGGAAGAAGTTGCTGCGGCTAAGGTCGAAGAGGTTGCTGCCCGTGTTCTCCTGTCTTTTTTTTTTGATGTAGTCCTGTCTCACACTGAGGTCTTTCATCCATTTTGAGTCTCTTTTTGTGTGTAGTTTGAGGAAATGG
This sequence comes from Procyon lotor, assembly GCA_028646535.1. Taxonomy (NCBI): domain Eukaryota; kingdom Metazoa; phylum Chordata; class Mammalia; order Carnivora; family Procyonidae; genus Procyon; species Procyon lotor. Next base: position 63,968,084 of record CM053607.1, read on the forward strand.
TCCAGTTTCATTCTTCTGCGTGTGGCTGTCCAGTTTTCCCAGAACCATTTGTTGAAGAAACTGTCTTTTTTCCACTGGATATTCCTTCCTGCCTTGTCGAAGATGAGTTGACCATAGAGTTGGGGGTCCATTTCTGGGCTCTCTATTCTGTTCCACTGATCTATCTGTTTTTGTGCCAGTACCACACTGTCCTAATTATTATAGGTTTGTAGTAGAGCATGAAGTCAGGAATTGTGATGCCGCCAACTTTGGTGTTCTTTTTCAACATTCCTCTGGCTATTCGTGGTCTTTTCTGCTAGTTCCATATAAATTTTAGGATTATTTGTTCCATTTCTTTGAAATAAATTGATGGTATTTTGATAG
>CM053607.1:63968946-63989212 GCA_028646535.1 Procyon lotor
TGAATAGATCTGTGATGTCCATCTGGTCCAGTGTGTCCTTTAGAAGCTTTATTTCCTTGTTGATCTTTTGCTTAGATGATCTGTCCATTTTGTTGAGGGGAGTATTAAAGTCTCCTACTATTACTGTATTATTGTTGATGTGTTTCTTTGACTTTCTTATTAATTGTTTTATATAATTGGCCGCTCCCATGTTAGGGGCATAGATATTTAACAATTGTTAGATCTTCTTGTTGGACAGTCCCTTTAAGTACGATATAGTGTCCTTCCTCATCTGTTATTATAGACTTTGGCTTAAAATCTAATTCATCTGATATAAGGATCGCCACCCCAGCTTTCTTTTGATGCCATTAGCATGGTAAATTGTTTTCCACCCCTTCACTTAAAATCTGGAGGTGTCTTTGGGTCTCAGATGAGTTTCTTGTAGACAGAATATTGATGGGTCTTGTTTTTTTTTTTATCCATTCTGATACTCTGTGTCTTTTGATTGGGGCATTTAGCCCGTTTACATTCAGCATAACTGTTGACAGGTAGGAAGTTAGTGCCATTGTATTGCTTGTAAAGAGACTGTTAACTGTTTATTGTCTCTCTTCCTTTATGATCTATGTTCATAAACATATGAACAGGCTCTCACTTTGCTTAGAGGGCCCTTTTCAGTATTTCCTGTAGGGCTGGTTTGATGTTTGCCAATTCCTTCAGTCTTTGTTTGTCCTGGAAGCTTTTTATCTCTCCATCTATTTTCAATGACAGCCTAGCTGGATATAGTATTCTTGGCTGCATATTTTTCTCATTCAGTGCTCTGAATAGATCATGCCAGTCCTTTCTGGCCTGCTAGGTCTCTGTGGATAGGTCTGCTATTAATCTAACATTTTTGCCTTTGTATGTTACAGATTTTTTGCCCCGAGCTGCTTTCAGGATTTTCTCTTTGTCACTGAGGCTTTCAAGTTTTGCTATTAGATGACAGGGTGTAGACCTATTTTTATTGATTTTGAGGGGGGTTCTCTGTGCTTCCTGGATTTTGAATCTTTTCTCTTTGCTAGATTAGGGAAATCTCTGCTGTAATTTCTCCAATATGCCTTCTGCCCCTATCTCTCTTTCTTCTTCTTCTGGGATCCCAATTATTCTAATATTTTTGTGTGTTATGGTATCACTTATCTCTCGAAGTTTCCCCTTGTGGTCCAGTAGTTGTTTGTCTCTCTTTTCTCAACTTCTTTGTTCTCTGTTATTTGGTCTTCTATATCGCTAATTCTTTTTTCAGCCTCATTTATTGTAGCAGTGAGAGCCTCCATTTTTTATTGTACCTCATTCATAGCTTCATAGCTTTTTTTATTTCAACTTGGTTAGATTTTAGTTCTTTTGTTTCTCTAGAAAGTGATTTTATTTCTCCAGAAAGGGATTCTCTAATATCTTCCATGCGTTTTTCAAGCCCAGCTAGCATCTTGATAACTGTCATTTTGAACTTCTGACATATTACTAATGTCTGAATTGACTAGGTCTCTAGCCATCAATAATGTCTCTTCTTTTTTTGTGGTGAGTTTTTCCTGCCTTGTCATTTTATCAAGATAAGAGTAGATGTGTGAGAGAGAAAATACTCTGGAGTTCTGCAGTTTTCACTGATTGATTAACTAGGTCTTGGCTGGATATTCTCACTGATCTTCTGGGGGAGGGGCCCGTTGCTGTGATTCTCAAATGTCTTTGCCCAAGGCGGAATTGCACCGCCCTTGCCAGGGGATGAACCAAGCACATTATTCAGGTTCGCTCTTGGCAATCTTTGTTTCCTGAGTGCTTTCTGTACTGCCCTCGAGACTGGGAATGAAAATGGTGGCCTTCCAGTCTCCGGCCCACAGGAGCCGAGTGCTGGGCGTCCCACTTCTCAGCACACCCTCAGAGGAAAACAGACAATCACTCCCATCTCCCTTTTCTGTGGCCCATGTTCTGTGCTCAGCTAGCCTGTGGCAGAGCGCCTCTATCTGTGGCACATGCAGCCCTTTCTGGAGTCTCCAAACCCGGCAGATTCCTGCTGCGCACTCCCATGCCGCTCCTCCCAGAGGAGGAAGGAGGGGATGTCTCCAGAGCTGCCTCTTATGGGGTCCCTGCTTGAAGAGCAGTGGTCCACTTGTGTCTCAGATCATGGTCTAAGGTAAGCCTAAGCTGATAGCACACTGCACTGCTCCTTCTCTGCTGCCAACTTCTCCGCCCCAATACCTGGGAGCTCTGCTGCACTTGGGCACGCCTGGTCTGTGACCCCATGGGGCCTGAAACCACACTGTTCCTGCGAGGGCTAAACCTCCCACTTACCCTCTGGAGTAATGTCCCTCAGTGGAGCAGACTAAAAGTTCCCATTTTGTGCTCCACAGCTCTGTGGCTGCCGGGAGCCGGCCCCTCCCCCCAAGGTCTCTCTTCCCATCGCTTTGGATTCACTTTTTACACACGTCCTTCCTTTCGGAAAGTGGTCAATTTTTCTGCTCCTAGAATTGCTGTTCTTTCTCTCTTCTCTCTCCTGTTGAGTTTGCCGGCTTTTAGAATGGTTTGATACCTATGTAGCAGAACTTCTGAGATCTGACGCTATCTCAGCCTTGTACACCCCCACCATCTTGCCTCTTCCCTGGAAGTTAGAGATTTCTTTTGCATTGCTGCTTTTAGGATTTTTTCCTTCTCTCTGTGTTTTGCAAATTTTACTACAATATATTTTGATATTGGTCAGTTTTTGTTGATTTTTGTGGGAGTTCTCTGCACCTCCTGGATTTAGATGTTTGTTTCCTTCCCAGATTAGGGAAGTTTTGAGCTATCATTTCCTCAAATAAACCTCCTGCCCCTTTTTCCCCTCTTCTGGGACTCCTATGATATGAACGTTACTGTGTTTTATGGAGTCACTGAGTTCCCTGGGTCTATATTTGTGATCCAAGATTTTTCTTTCCTTCTTCTTTTCAGCTTCATTAATTTCCATTTACAGATATGGAAATGGATACAGAAGATCATTTGTATCACTGTATCATCTGCATTACTTATTTCTCTGCTTCTTCCATCCTTGTCATTATATCCATTTGGTTTTGCATCTTGGTTATAGCATTTTTTTATTTCAGCCTGAGTGGTTTGGGATCTTTTATCTCCGTGGTAAGGGAATCCCTGGTGTTTTCTTTGCTTTTCTGAAGCCCAGCTAATATCCTTATGATTGTTGTTTTAAATTCTGAGTTAGTCATATTACTTATATCTGTTACGATTGGATCCCTGGCCATAAACTTTTATTGTTATTTCTTTTGGGATGAATTCCTCTGCCTTGGCATTTTATTCAGGTCTCTTTGTTCTTCTCTGTGTTAGGAAAGCCTACTATGTTTCCTTCTCCTGAGAGTAATAGCTTTATGAAGAAGAGGACCTATTACCTCCAGGGCCTCACACTTTAGACAGTGTTTCTGGTGTATACTGTGAACTGTGTTGCTGTGTTTGGCTGCTCTTTCCTTCAGGTTAGTCTTCTGCAGAGTTTCTCCTTGCCTGCAGTGGGGAGTGTTTGATCCTTGTCCAAAGTGTGGAGAGTTTTAACTAGGTGTGCTGTGGTCTTCTTGTTAAAGGAGGATGGATCCTGTTTCCACTAGGGCTGAAGCTTTGCAGCACTCTGTGGTCAGTGGACTTGGTTCCTACGGGAGGCTCATGCTGGGTCTTCTGGGGGAGGGGTGCCAGGTTTCTGCTGCTCTGGTTGTCAGGCACTGCTTGCCCTAGTAAAGAATCACCTGCAGAGTGCAGGATGGTGGGGTTTTGTGTAAGTGGCTGAGGCTTTCGCTGTTGGCTCTCTTCTGCTCACTAAAGTCAGTCCATGCTCATGTGGGGTGGAGAAAAATAGTGCCAGCCCCCTCCCTGGTCTCGAGTTTGTGCCTAATGCTGTTTGGGAAGCCCTTGAGGAAAAGCAATCACTCTCTAATTATGTGTCCCAGGAATTCCTCAGGTCCCTGCTTCATCCTGTCTGTGTCCAGACTGTCTGCCCTCCCAGCAGTGCAGTGCATTGTGTTTTATCTCAGGCATGCCCGCTGAGTTTCAAACTCTAAACTTTAGGGTCCCAGCTCAGCACAGAATTTTGCTGGTCTTCTGAAGGAGGGTCTCCCCACCCTGTGGCTGGTGCCACTTTGTTTCAGACCAATTCACAGGAGCTTGGAGTTTAGAATAAAGCAGAGCAAAAAGCCGGTGTCCAGGTTAGTTGCTCTCAGCAGGTGTGTCTGTGTCCTGTGCTAAGGGAATGGGCAGCACAGTGGTGTCCTCTGTCTCATTTGTCTCCTGAGATGTAATGACACCTTTCCCACATGCACTCCAAGAAGGAATAACTGTCTTCCCCGTTGTGTCCCAGGGGATCCTCATATTATGATGTGTGCTCCCAGTCGTCTGCACCCTCCCCCTTGCTGCAGGAGCACCACTCTGCCTGCTGGGCTCCACACTGACTGTGGCACAGATTTCTAAAGAGTTCCACTCGTTGTGAAAACTCAAAATAATCAGCCCCTCCCATTTTCCAGGTATTGGTTTCGGGAGAGTGTTTTTCTTGTGAGATCCCCTGCATGCTGTATGCACTAGCTCCTTTTCTCTTTCTCTCTCTTTCCCCCTCTCTCTGTCTCTAGTCTCCATCATCAGGGCTCCCTCTCCTCTGTAGCACCAATGATCCTTCCCCTACCAAGTCACATCTCATCTCCACACTTCCTACCTTCCATGCTGTGGCCTCTTCTCTCCCTTTAGTTGTACATTTCATTCTCTCAGTTTCTTGGGTGTTCAGAATGATTTGATTTTTATCTAGCTGTGTTGGAGGCGGGAAGCAAACATAGGGTCTTCCTACTACTCTGTGATCTTAACCACACCTTTCCAGGCTGGGTTCTTTCACTTAGCAATATATATTTAAGATTCATCCAAGCCTTTCTTTGACTTCATATGTCATTTCTTTTTATCAATTCTAAGAAAAGCAGTAGAAATTATTCAGAAATAATACAGATAGTATTGGATATAGTAGTTTTCATAAGTAGATCTTAGGCCTTGTTTACTTGGGAAAAATGATACAAGATGATGTTAATTGTTACTAAGCCTTTCATGTAGTATTGTGAAATGGGTTATAAGTGGGATAACATGTTGGTATCTCAAAGCTTAGACAGCTGGAGTAATTACAAGAGATTTGGTCCAGAGAAAGATTGCAAAGATCAGTCACATAAAACTTGAGTATCCAAAAATAAACCCACACCCAAGAAATTTGGTAAAAGATAATCTTTGGCTAATCCAACAGAATACTGCATTCCAATTTTTTCCCACTAAACTCTATTACATACAAATTAAAAAACACACTTGAGAAACACAAAAACCTGAGTTTGAATTGTGTTGGGTTCACTTATACACAGGGTTGTTTTTTTTTTTTTTTTTATAAATATAATACAGTACTTACAGTAAATGTATTTTCCTTATGATTTTCTTAACATTTTCTTTTCTCTAGTTTACTTCATTATAAGACTATAGTACATAATCCAGGAAACATACAAAATGTGTGCTAATCAACTGTTTTATCCGTAAGGATTCTTTTCAACAGCAGGCTATTAGGAGTTCAGTTTTGGGAGAGTCAAAAATTAAACATGGATTTCTCTGACTGTGTAGGGACTGGTGTCCCAGATCCTGCATTTTTCTAGGGTCAACTGTAAAGTAAGACAAATTCTATGGTAAAATCATGTTAATTTATATGTAATCTTGGAGAAGGGAAGACTTCCATAAATCAGATATCAAAATTGGAACCTATGAAGTAAATTTGAAAAATTCACAGAAAATATATACAAGTGGCCAATAAACACATAAGAAGTGCTTCATTGTATTGATGATCCTAAAAAATTGAATTAAAAATATATGTGTGCGTATATACACACACGTGTGTGTGTGTTTTTTTAACCAGAGAGATTGGTAGTACTTTAATTTTCTTATGCAAAGTGTTGCATTGCTGGTGTGATTGCATATTTGTTTAACTTTTTGATAAGGCATTTGGCAACATCAAAATATAAATATTTACACAGTTCAACCTAGCAGTTCCACTTTTTAGAAACTGTATTTCAGGGGCAACTGGGTAGCTCAGTTGGTTAAAGCCTCTGCCTTCGGCTCAGGTCATGATCTCAGGGTCCTGGGATTGAGCCCCGAATCCAAGGAGCCTGGTTCCCCCTCCCCCTCTGCCTGCCTCTCTGCCTACTTGTGATCTCTCTCTCTACTCTGTCAAATAAAAAAAAAAAAAAAAGAAAGAAACTGTATTACAGATAGGTTTGCATAAATATGCCAAGGAAATTTTAAAAATGCTTATCACAACATGTTTGTAATGACCTAAGTATATGTACAATATAATAATAATAAATGTTATTAATTATTAAGTGGAAATTGTGGATTAAATAAGTTATATTACATTTATGCTGTGGAATGTTATGGCAGTGCCAACAAAGGAATTTAAATACAGTTAAATTCCAACATCAAAGATGTCCAGGACGTAAGTGAAATCTGGGTTGTTGAGCATAAGAATAGTATATTTAGTATGACTATACTTGTGTAAATAAAGTAAATGGAAATAAGATGTGAATGTGTGAGAAAAATGTCTGAAAAAAAAACTGTTAACAGTGGTCATTAGTTCCATCTGAGTTACATGGGAGAGTATAAAGTGGAAGCAGGCAGAGGAAGGGAGAGTTTTGTATTTCTCTTGATCTTCTGTGCTGTTTAGAATTTACTTAAACAAACATGTTGAAACTACATGGATTACTTCCTCTGGGAAAAAACAAACACCAAACCCCCACACAGAATACTCATATGGTCAAAATATCTACTAGATTACTACAAAGAGTTACTTCTCTATTATAAAAAAGAAATAGGAAAAAAAAATAAACCAAGAAATACATGTAAGTATGTTTAATTGTGTGGAATATATCAAATATTAAGACATCAATCTTAGTCTAATCTGCTACCTCCAGAAAAGTGAATATTGAAACTAGAAGTCATAGGTCAAATGTCTGACATGGCCAGGGAGGTAAGAAAAATAATGCAGACTTAGCCCAGTTATGAATACAAATTATCTGCTGAAATATTCATCAACTGCTTATAATTTGAATACGTACAAAATTATAGGAGATATATATATATATGTTTTAAAGATTTTATTTATTTGACAGAGAGAAACACAGCGAGAGAGGGAACACAAGCAGAGGGAGTGGTAGAGGGAGAAGCAGGCTTCCTGCTGAGCAGAGAGCCCAATGCGGGGCTCGATCCCAGGCCCCTGGGATCTGACCTGGGCCAAAGGCAGACGCTTAACGACTGAGCCACCCAGGTGCCCCATATAGGGTATATTTTAAATTTTAAGTTAAGAAAATAAATATTTTACACATAAAACTTGCATCTGAAAATCTGATGACCATGAATCAGTTAGAGTCTTCAGGATTGGTGCTTTGGGGTTCTTACTCATCTCACCCTTCAGGAAGTGATACATCTTGATCTGATATTAAGGAAATGAAAATAGAATCATCTAAGGCTGTTTTTTTTTTTTTTTTTTAAGATTTTATTTATTTATTTGACAGAGAGAGAGAGATCACAAGTAGGCAGAGAGGCAGGCAGAGAGAGAGGGGGAAGAAGGCTCCCTGCTGAGCAGAGAGCCCCATGTGGGGCTCCATCCCAGGACCCTGAGATCATGACCTGAGCCAAAGGCAGAGGCTTTAACCCACTGAACCACCCAGGCGCCCATAAGGCTGTTGTTAAAATGCAGTTTCCTGGATACTGCCAGCTTCAAAGGAAAAGAAAGTGCTAAGAATATATTTTAACAAACATCTTTATTCATTAATATTATCAGGTGAGTTTAGGAAATATGGGTTTACTATAATATCCAGACTTTGTGATTTTTAAAACAATTTTAATCAAATCTTAAAAATAACAAATTTTCCTTGATGATATTCAGAAGAGTATTCTATAGGGCCAAAAATTGCTTCAAAAAATAAATTTAGTAAAATACTTTCAGCTGTAAGAAAGAACTAGACATAACTTCAAGTGTTATGGCTTTGTGGTGAATGTTAAATTACTTTTTGACCAAAATATCATATAACCTAGGTACACTTTTCACATGTGTTCAGGGTATTGATTGATAATTCAGTATGCTGGTCATACTGTATTTATGACTTGGAAAGAAAAATAAAAGCTAGTTTTTTGTTTTGTTTTTTCTGTAATTTGAAAATTGCTTCCCTGGCACCACTTGCTTCAATTGTGTTTATATTAACTTACCCCAAATTTATTAATTTTGATAATGTTTCTCAGTTTTGTTCTACATTGTCTTAATTTAAACATAATATTTCTTAAATTTTCTTTAGTAATATATGTATTTTAAGAACAGTTTAATAAAAGTGAAGTGATTGAAAGAAATAAAGGTTCTGTTAGGCAAGTATAATTGATAAAAATAGGTATTTCAATTTTTAGCTAAATTTCTGTAAACTCACAATTTAATTTTTTCCCCCAAAGGTACTTGCCTAACGACAAGGAATAGAGCCAATTGTAATTCTTCAAATTCTTCACTTTCTAACTACTTGTATGTCTTCATCTTGGGACAACTATTGCTGGGAACAGGAGGAACTCCTCTCTATACCCTGGGAACAGCCTTCATTGATGATTCTGTGCCCACACACAAATCTTCTCTCTACATTGGTAGGTTTTCTCTGTAATATAAGTGTTTCAGTATCACTTCATTTTATTGCTTGTTTAATTTATAAGTAAAAACATAATAGATGCTTATTAGAAAGTTAGTTGTAATTTCATGGGTATTTCCATTAGATTCCCAGTAGATGGCAAATATAACAACATTACTGTTTTTGTTTCATTATTTACTGACACATATCCTTCGGTTGAATGCAGTTATGAGTTTTGTTGACTTCTAACCCCGTTTCCTGTTCTGGGCACACCAGCCTTCCTAGAAGTGCCATCCAAGCAGTAGGCTATCTAGATTACTTGAATTCAGGCTAATTTACACAGGTGGGGGATGGAGCTGGGCCATTCTACTTGAATGAATAGTAGGATTTACTATATCCTCCATGGACCTGACTAGAGTCAACAAAAGAAACCACAAGGTACTGCCCAGAAATTCTGTGGAATTTTTCATTTCAGATCAATCCTTTTTATATGTGGCTCAATTCTTGGGGGGAGGGCAGGAAATCTTATTTTAGGTAGTATAAGTTTCTCTTAAATTCCTTCTATGATAACTCTTGCAAGGTAGAGCTTACTAGGGTATGATGACTTTGCCTTAAATTAATGTGTTTCACATTTCATTTTACCAATTTTCATTCTATCAGCTTATTATTCTAATGAAGGGGACTGTCTTAGTTCTTTCAGTCTGCCAGAACAGAATACCATAGACTAGTTGGCTTATAAACAACAGAAATTTAATTTTCACAGCCCTGAAAGCTGAAAAATCTAAAATCAGGGTACCCACAGATTCAGTGTCTGGTGAGGCCCACTTCCTACCTCATAGACATTTCATCTTTTTCCTGTGTCTTCACATGACAGATGGGAGGAGAGGGCTTTCTGGGGGTATCTTCTTATAAGGGCACTAATCTCATTTATGAAGTCTCCACTCTCATGATGTAATCAGTTCCACAGGTCCCACCTCCTCCCATCACATTAGGGATTAGGTTTCAACAGGAGTTTTTTTTTGGTGGGGGGACAGAAACATTCAGTCTTTAGCAAGAAGCTATTGCTATCATCCCTGGAAGTCAAATACATTCAATGTAGCCCTACAGAGACCCCTAAATCTACTTAGGCTCTTCCATAATGTGAAAATGACTACACTTCCGTTTATTTTCTCTACTTGTTTTGCCTTGGTCTCTTGGCAAACTCTGATTCTCTCTCTCTTTCTCTCTGATCTCTCTTCCAGCTTATCTGTACAATTTTTCTTGCATTTGCTAATTTAACAATGATTTAGCTAGTGATGATGCTTTCCACTCTCCCAGTTCAACAATTATCCTTTCTGAAGTGCTCTTCTGATCAATACTTCTCATAAGACAATTTTAGTCTTTATGTTTTGGTAAAACACAAAAGAGGAAGTTTTTCAAAAATTATTTAAACATGGTTGGTGGGGTGGAGGCCCACAGGACCATCCAAGATTCCAAAAATCTGTAGGAGGACTGACTCAGCATATAATCATACTTGTAGTTATGGTTTGTTACAGCAAAATGAAACCAAGCAAAATCAACAAGGGGAAAAGGTGAAAGAGGCAAAGTACAGACAAAAACTGGGTGCACACTTCCAAGATTTAGCTCCTCCTAGCGGAGCCATACAGCTTGCAGTTAATTCTGCCAGCAGTGAGTTTGAGATATTTTTTTACCAGAAGTTCATTAGAGATTCAGTGCCCAAGGATTTTATTGGGGGTTGATCCTATCAGGACCCTCTGCCTTTCATATATCAAAGTTCTAGACTCTCAAAAGGAATGCAAGTAGTCAGCAAAACCACATTGTTATACAGTGTACACACAGTGAACTACCCTGATTAGTTTTGGAATGGTGGCATCCCTCTGGACAGTTAAATAAATCCTAAATGCCAGTCAAGGGCCAACCTTGGCAACAGGGCTTTCTAAAATTAACAGTCACAGGCCTCTATGTTAACTCTTGCTTGTACTATAGGAACTCATCAAATGTCAATTTTTTAGAGTAAAGAAAAAAAAGTAACAAAACCGCGAAACTCATTTTAATTTTATCTCTTATTTTTTTGTTATGGAAGATATAAACACTTATCTTAATTGTAGTATCTTACATGTATTCTTTTCACTTTCAGATTACTGCTATTTTTCGCTAGATACTAAGGTTTGGTTGCATGAAATCCTTCCTTTTCTATATCTTTTAATTTCCCTACTTTCAAAATCTTTTAAAATAATATCTATTAGTAATAGCATACATTCTTCTATGAAACACATTTTATACATAACATGGCAAAAACAGGCAAAATGAAAACAGTTAAAATCTGCTCCTTTTTAGAATGAAAAACTTTTAAAAAGTTTTTACTGCAACATATCTGTCTTTACAAACTTTTCCAGGTCATTCACCCTTTATTCCTTTATTTCTTTGATGCTTTCCCTGGTTAATAATCTTTTTTCTTTCACTGAACTTTTTAGTTCATTTAATGTTATTTTGCATTTAAATCTTTCATCTTAACCTCTGCTTCTTAATTGCTCTATGTTCTTATTTCTTGCTCTTTTTTTCTTTCTTTTGGATAATCTAATATTATTTCATTTCTTCCCTCTCTAAACTTCCTGGGTATATACTGTTTTACTATTCATCTATCAATGACCGTATACGGAAACTTGATTTTATGAAATTCTAATGTTAATTGATACTTTTACCACATACCTGATCATCATAGATACCCTAGAATCCTTTAACTAAAAATGGTCTTTTAACTCTTTTCCCTGATGAATATTTTCATTAGGAATAGATGACTAGTTGGCCATTGATTTATTTTTTTTCCAGTACTTTAAAAATACTGTTCGTTTGTCTTTTTACTTACACTGTTTCATATAGGTTTGCTATTTGAAGATTTTTCTCTTTGCATTTGATTTTCATCATTTTTATTTGTATGATGTGTATAGGTCCAAAATTCCTTTTATTTAACTTGTGTGGATTTATATGACTTCGTAAATATGTTGTTTGGTATTTTTTATTGGCTTTAAGATATTTCCTATGATTATTTATTTAAATATAACTTCTGTCCTATTATCCCCTCTCTTAGGACTCCAATTACATGTATTCTAAACCTTTTTAAAAACATATTCTTCATATCTTATTCTTTTCTGTGTTTTTTATCCTTTGTTTTTATTTTTTTGTGCTTCTCAGTAAGTTTTTACTGACTTAATTGATTTGTCCAGTTTGGTAATCTTCACTTTGGTCCTGAATAATCTGTGTATTTCTTTCATTTTAACTTTGACAAAGGTGTTTTATACTACCATTTTTCTCCAAACCCCACTCTGTGTTTTTTAATAAATTGCCAATCTCTGATATATTTGGGAACACTACAATTTGGGGTCCCCTCTGTGTAACTTCACAGGTTGAATTTATTTGAAGCAAATAATTGTACTTACTCAGTGGGCAAGTCTATTTCTAACTCTTCCTTACTTTTAGAGTATAGCCTCCTAGGTGCCAATATAAAAGGTAGGGTGGGGGCAGTTTATAAGATATAACTCCCAAGTTAGTGGCCCTGAACTTTAACTTTGGTTTCCCTACTTCCTAGAGACCAGCAAGGATATTGCTAACCTTTCTAGTGTTTTTTGTGGAATCAGCAAATATGCTCAGGAAATAATCTGTCCCAGTTTTTTAGACTTTTCCAGAATCTTGGCCCAGTGGTCCTTCAAAAGATCATCTTGCATGACCTCTACTTGGGAAACTTGGTCAAGTACATAAGTCATTTTTACCATTGACATATGCTTAGCTTTGGTATGATAGATTCCGGTCTTTTGTGTATGTGAATGAGAATCTTAGCAGTTAATAAAAAATTTAGAAGGTAATATATGGAGATACTAATGTTCGCATCATCATTTTTTGCAAAAATTTAATTGTTACATACAGCAAAATTTTAAATATCTGAGAGAAATAAGGTCAGTTTAATTCTGCTACAAGTAGAAATGGAAGATTCATTAAGTGCGGGAGTTTAAATTAGTTGCTTACTTTCATAAAACAGGCTAATCACCAGATCTAGGTTTTAAAATCAGCTGTTGGAGTGCAAAATACATATTGCTTTCAGAATGTATACAGAGTAGAGAAGGCTTTTCATTTCACAGTATTTTCTTCCATAAGAACTGTAAACAGTAATTATCATCATCCATAAAGTAGATGTACTACCTCTTGCTGCCATTTAACATAATGTAATTTTCCCTGAATTTATAGTTGTTGGATTTATTGCAGTTATTATAGTCTAACAACTTTTACATTGAATTACATATATGTTTATATTTAAAGCATATTTTATAGTTATATTTATCTTAAAAATATTTTTAAGCTCCTCGACTTAACCAGTGGTACCATTCAATGTATTTCTTTTTTTTACTGAAAATATGTGTAATTTTGTTGTAATTCTAATCATTTCGATTTTTCTACACTAAAATATTTCTTTCTTCACTACCGTAAGACATTCATAGCAAAGTCGTACAGTTGACTATTTTCAATGTCTTTGTTCTTCTAGGAATTGGCTATTCTATGTCAATATTAGGCCCTGCTGTTGGCTATGTATTGGGAGGACAGCTGCTATCCTTGTACATTGATGTGGGTATGGGACAAAGGCAAGGCATTATCTATTTTTCTTTTATTTAAATTTATTTTATTTTAGTAATGTTAGCATCATAGAAAATTATCAAAGTATGTCCTCAGATAGAGAGATTGTTCAGGAAACAAAACTGAATACACACATTCTATAATGTTTTAGTTGCACTGCTTCATGAATTAATGCCGTACCACCCCTTGCATTTATTCAAAAATAAGGATGCTTAAAAGTCATCTGTGAAATTTTTCAAAATACCTATCTAGGACCCCATGCAGTGTTCAGAAAGAATTTAATCAAAATTCGTTGTCCTTTTAGTAGATATAGCTGGGTGTAGATAGCTTGAAAAGCCTCCAGAGGTTATGATTCTCAGACTAAGTTCAGTAGTAGTTCTGATATGGTCATAGGAATCACAATTGTGTGGTTTTAACTGTGGCCATTAGGGATAAAAATAGGTAATGTTTATTTATCCCATACTATTTTCTATATATCATAGGTTTTTTTGTGTTACTTTATTGTACATACCACTTAATTTAATCCTTTTAATAATCCTGTTAGGTAATAGATATACAGAGGTTGGTAAGTGGCTAAGGTATGAATTCAAGTTGATCTTTTTGATTCCCAAATCCTCCTTTTAACTGCTAAGTTACCTTCTCCTTTTCCTGAATATAGAGAAGTTGGTAACCTTTGATGAAGCCATATTTTCTCATTTTATCACTAGGAATCAAAACTGCACAATCCTGTTTGTGACTCTAAGTAATGAATAAGAAAATGTGGTGATAGATACCTGATTTGTTCTTTGAGTTGTCAGTCCCAGGTTAACATTTTAGAGACTATATAAAAGATGTGCAGATAAAGTTCTCGCAGCAGAGAGCTGAGCTTTTAAAAATGATTTTTAATTTCAGTGGAGAATTATATGAGTTGTAGGAATGGTATGTTTGGGGGAGAAAACTATTGATATAAAACTATGAGAATCATTACAAAATACTGTTAATAAATTAAGAAGAACTTTATAGTCAGAGAAAGACAGATATTATATGATTTCATGTGTATGTAGAATCTAAACAAACATAACAAACAAAAAAACAAGCTCATAGATAAAGAGAACAAATTTGTGGTTACCATAGGCGGGGAATGGGTGAAATACATAAAAGGAGTCAAAACGTTCAAACTTCTGCTTAACTATAGTTAGTAATATTAGATTGCATATTTGGAAGTTGTAAGAGAGTAAATCCTTTTAAGTTCTCAAAACAGGAAAAACAATTCTGTACTATATGGTGACAGATGTTAAATAGATTTAATGTGGTGATTATTTTGTAATATAGAAATATTGCATCATAATATTGTATACCTGAAACTAATATAATATTGCATGTCAATTATACCTCACTAAATGGGTAAATAAATAAAATAAATGAATTTTACATTTAAATGCATGCCATAATTGAAATATAGTATATGGGCTTTTAACACGGATCAGCGATTTACTGTAAGATGTATTCAGTATAGTAGAGAAGAAAAACTTAGCTAAAGTTAGATAAACAATGTTCAGAAACTGTATGTATGCTTTCAGATATTCAGCATACCTATATTTACTATTAAATGTTTTGCACTTCTGTGCCATTTGGAATACTTTGTAAGCCATTATTCTTATAGCTCTTATTTATGCCTGCTTTCTTGTCTGATTCATCACAATGACTCAACTTAAAATGTTGAGTCTTATAATACTACTCCCCTATATATGCACTTGAATTACAAAGTATATACTTATCATAACTGCATTTTAATGAACAAGGTAGAGTTGACTTTTACGTTTTGGTTTTCTTTTCTATAGAATAACTATAACTGAAGATGATCCACGATGGCTGGGGGCATGGTGGATTGGATTTCTTCTGTGTTGGCTCTTTGCTTGGTCTTTGATAATACCTTTCCTATGCTTTCCAAAACACTTACCAGGTAAATGTATTTTTCTTTAAAACCAAGGAGCTTTATTCCAATTCTAGGCCAAAGTTTGCATATGATTTCTAAGAACCCTAGAAAATTCATTGTTTTATAGAATATCAGTTGACTGTCTATGCAAACTTTTAAATATTTGTCTTTAGGAAATTTTGGATAGCTATCTTACTTCTCATGTTTTTCCTTTATTTCCAATTAATAAAAGTAATAAAACTATATATTCACTTTTTACTATATACATGCACTTAACAATATACTATTAATAACTATGTTAATTTATTATTAATACTATATAATACTATAATAATATATACCATGTTGGTAATATATTATTACACATATACTTAATAGATTTGTTTCCTGTGTGTTATCTGGAATCTTATGTATATGCAAGATATAGGTTCAAACTATTAGTTTGCATTCAGTTCCTCACTAGCCAACAATCAATCTACCTTAAATCATTGTTGTTATTTTTTGATGAGAGTTACAAGTACTTCTTCAAATGTCACCAAAGTAATACTGTAGTATACTCATTTTCACCATATTTCAATATTAGCTTGCCTAAAAAGATTAATAGAAAAGAATATCCATTCCTTTCTCTGTAAAGTAAAATTTTGCTTCTATATAATCATGTAGTTCAAATACGTTATCTGTTGAAGTATTTTTGTATAGGCAGAAATTAGTTAAATAGCTGTTTCTACTGTTACATGTAACAGGATAGATGATTGACTTCTCGGAGTGAGCAGAAGAAAAGTTGACTGAGTAGAAATAGATGGACTCATTTATTTCTCTCTACCCTGGGCCATCAAACTTATAATTCCGTATATTGACTATTTTCTTATATTTATTCACGGTGCCATTATTAAAAATCAATGGGACATGGTAATACATGGTAAATACTTCATCTGCAAAGCATGTTAGGATTAAAGAGAGTAAAGAAAAGAGCCTCAAACATACTTCATTTAATATATAATGGATGAAAAAAGATCCATTTTAAAGGAAAAAAGAATTTAAGAGATACTTGTAAATAAAATAAATAAATATGTCATTGGAACAGAATTGTCTCATTTTAATTTCTAGACTGATTGGAACTTCTTTAGCTAATAGGAATAATACTAGCTCTCTGGACAGACAAATTACATAATAATTTGTACAATTTGGTTGACAAAGAGAGGAACTGGCTTCTTATGTTACAGAATTTATATATTTGTAGAAGTGTGTGTGTCAGTTAAAAGATAAGCATTTAAAAAAAAGAATGAAGTGATGGAGCAAGTACATTTACTACTTTTTTTTAGGTACAGCAAAAATTCATAGTGAAAGAACTTCCCAGACTCATCAGGAAAAGAGTAGTTCCTTAAAACACACAGAGGAGAATTTTGGAACAAGTTGGAAAGATTTTCCAGCTGCTCTAAAGGTAAAATAATACTGTGTACACACACACACACACACACCCCCTCCTCCACATATAAATAGGTAGATATATGTATATATTACCTATACACATGAATAAATATATACACATATATACACAAATATTTTTATGACATGATTTTGTTTGCCTATTTACTATAGTTCTAGCTCTTATAAATAAATAACTTCAGATTTATTTTTATTATGCTTTGAGTAAATGAGAACTATTCCAGGGTAGAACGGTTGAAAAAACTTGAGTTATCTTATTGGCAATATTAATATTCAGTGGTTCCTCATTAGTGTCGTAGCCAATTATTATTCCTTCCCATTTCCCTCATGTAATGGATCAATCAGTTATCACTGAATTGTAAATATATATTTGAGAATGTCAAACCAGTATTTTTCCTTTGTGGCAGTTAGTGGTTACTTGGTTTGAATTTGAGGTTAAAGAAATAAGTGTTATGGTCGTTGCATTCTTTCCATTTAGCATCATAAAAGTTTTATACATCAGGAGTTTATAATTTTTTCAAGATTTGAAATTATTTACATTTCAATTATTTTCGTATTCCCCCTCAAATGAAAGCCTGAAATGTTCTTACTCCATTTATCCCACCTTTCAATTTTCTGTTCTCTCACATGCAGGCAAATTCTTGTGTTTTGCTGAGATTGTTCATGATTTTTAATTCCAATCACTGTTTTGTCTTACACTAATTTTACTTATTTTATAAATTCATATGTGTATTGCCATCAAGGGTTATTACTCCCTGCTTTTTTTTTTATCCCTATGGTTTCATGCTTCGAGGGCTCAATTCTGATTCAGATCTCTATGGGTATTGTATTTTATTGCTAGTTTTCTTCAGGCAGAATATCATCTAAGTATCCTTGAATACTAAATTATATTTCTGACTGGATGGACACTTTTGGATCATATTCTTTTAGCCCCAGAAGTCTTTGGGTGTTATCTTGCTCTTTTCTACTGAAATGTGCTGTAGTTGAGAAGTTCCATGTTAGTGGATTCTTTCATATCTCCATTTACAAATTTATACATTTTTTCATTTATCTTTCATTTCAGCAGTTTGTTAGGTTATGCCTCAGTTACATTTTTTTTTCATTAATCCTTGCCAGGAATCCATTATCTTTTTTAATCTGAGGATTTGAGTATTTTCTGCTATTATTATTATTTTTTAAAATAGTGAACGTTTTCATTCAGGTACTTTTTCTCCTTTTGTCACTATTGTTATTCTTATGTTAGATCATTTGGATCTGACGTCTCTTATTCTGCCCTTTTGTCACTACTGTGTGATGGGTGTGTACATGTGCGTATTTTGTTTGATTGAAATTTTTTTGCATTTAATATTCTAGAACTATAATTTGGTTTTACTTTATGGTTAGATAAATTGGCTTTATTAATCTCTATAGTCTCCCCTGACAGATGAAAAAGATTCTGAGAAGTCCAGCAATCCACATTTAAAATTACTTTGTAACTACCTAAGGTTCTTAACTATTGAGTCCTTTACTCATGGAACAATACAAATTTGGTGAGACCATTCTCATCTGTGCTTGTAGTCAAACTCATTTATTAGATGAGGAAATTCGAAACACAGTAAATTAAATCAGACAAGGGGTAGGTTTAATGTATGGAGATTTATAGTGGACTGGGGAAGGGAACCTTTCCATGCCAGCTTTTACCTCCTTTACCCAGTCCCTGTGTAAGATAAGGCACAGTCATCCTCTTGATGAATCACCTAATTCTCTGCATTCTACACGTATCAGTGTTCTCAACATAATATACATAAAGATATTAATATTCCATATTTATGCTTTTATACTGGAGAAAATGTTGAAATTTTCTAAATCTCTTGTATTTATTAAAATTTTGTCATTTTATCATGCTGATATTCTAATGCTACATTTTGCAGTATAATCATAGTTACTCATTTGATGAACTGTATTTTTCCCTTAGAATTTGATGAGGAATGCTGTCTTTATGTGTTTAGTTATTTCAACTTCTTCAGAAGCCTTAATTACTACTGGGTTTGCTACATTTTTACCTAAATTTATAGAAAATCAATTTGGATTGTCTTCCAGCTTTGCCGCCACCCTTGCAGGTAAACCATTTTCCTCTTTATTCGAGTTTAATCTAATAATTTTACATTACCACATTAAGTGTTTATTAAAATAATGTATCATTCTGGATAGCCCAACTTTTTAAAATTTATACTGATTTTGATACAAGTTTCTGATTTTCTGACGTTAGTCTGTTGTATGAATGAGACATACAGAGGCTTTGAAGCTAAAGAGAATATTTGCTGATCTTAATATGCAGCACATTAATTTTATTAATCTCTTGACATAACCATCATTTTATTCATAGGTTTCTAAATCACGTGATAGTATACCTATGTTAAAACAATACTATGCTTGTTTTTGATCTTTTCCAGTTGCCATATGAATAACTGAGTACACTTGTATGTTTTCTTAATCTCTTTGTCTTCTTTCTCATCAGGGGCTGTTTTAATTCCTGGAGCTGCTCTTGGTCAGATTTTAGGTGGAGTCCTTGTTTCAAAGTTCAAAATGACATGTAAAAACTCAATGAAGTTTGCTTTGCTCACATCTTTAGTTGCATTTGCACTGAGTTTTGTATTTGTTTATGCCAACTGTGAAAATGAGCCATTTGCTGGTGTTTCTGAATTGTATAATGGGTAAATATATTTCATTGCTTTTTGGTATTAATATCAGGGTAATAAATAATGTGCGTATTTCTTTTTTTATTTATAATTTATTTTTTATTAACATATAATGTATTATTTGCCCCAGGGCACGTGTCTGTGAATCATCAGGCTTACACATTTCACAGCACTTGCCATAGCACATACCCTCCCCAATGTCCATAAACCAGCACCCTATCCCTAGCCCCCTACCCCCCAGCCACCCTCAGTTTGTTCTGTGAGTTTAGGAGTCTCTTATGGTTTGTTTCCTTCCTGATCCCATCTTGTTTCTTTTCCCTCCTCTACCCCCCACAACCTCCTGCCCTGCCTCTCAAATTCTTCATGTCAGAGAGATCATATGATAATTGTCTTTCTCTATCTTATTTCGCCTAGCATAATACCTTCTAGTTCCACCCATGTCATTGCAAATGGCAAGATTTCATTTCTCTTGATGGCTGCATAATATTCCATTGTATATATATTTACACCATTTCTTCTTTATCCATTCATCTGTTGATGGACATCTAGGTTCTTTCCATAGTTGGGCTATTGTGGACATTGCTGCTATAAACATTGTGGTGCAAGTGTCCTTTTGGATCACTACATTTGTATATTTAGGGTAAATACCCAGTAGTGCGATTGCTAGGTCATAGGGTAGTTCTATTTTCAACTTTTTGAGGAACCTCCATACTGTTTTCCAGAGTGGCTGTACCAGCATGCATTCCCACCAACAGTGTAGGAGGGTTCGTCTTTCTCTGCATCCTCACCAACATCTGTCGTTTTCCTGACTTGCTAGTTTTAGCCATTATGACTGGTGTGAGGTGATATCTCACTGTGGTTTTAATTTGTATTTCTCTGATGCTGAGTGATATTGAGCACTTTTTCATGTGTCTTTTGGCCATTTGGATGTCCTCTTTGCAGAAATGTCTGTTCATATCTTCTGC
>CM053607.1:63989712-64046003 GCA_028646535.1 Procyon lotor
CTGTGTCCCAAAGATTTTGAACAGTTGTGTTTTCATTTTCATTTTTTTCCAGGAATTTTTTTAATTCTTCTTTAATTTACTGGTTAACCCATTCATTCTTTAGTAGGCTGCTCTTTGGCCTCCAAGTATTTGAGTTCTTTCCAACTTTCCTCTTGTGATTGAGTTCTAGTTTCATGGCATAGTGGTCTGAAAATATGTTGGGAATGATCCCAATCTTCTGATACTGATGAGACCTGATTTGTGTCCCAGGATGTGATCTATTCTGGAGAATATTCCATGTGCAGTAGAGAAGAATGTGTATTCTGTTGCTTTGGGATGGAATGTTCTGAATAGATCTGTGATGTCCATCTGGTCCAGTGTGTCCTTTAGAAGCTTTATTTCCTTGTTGATCTTTTGCTTAGATGATCTGTCCATTTCGTTGAGGGGAGTATTAAAGTCCCCTACTATTACTGTATTATTGTTGATGTGTTTCTTTGACTTTCTTATTAATTGGTTTATATAATTGGCCGCTCCCATGTTAGGGGCATAGATATTTACAATTGTTAGATCTTCTTGTTGGACAGTCCCTTCAAGTATGATATAGTGTCCTTCCTCATCTGTTATTATAGACTTTGGCTTAAAATCTAATTTATCTGGTATAAGGATTGCCACCCCAGCTTTTTTTTGATGCCATTAGCATGGTAAATTGTTTTCCACCCCCTCACTTAAAATCTGGGGGTGTCTTTGGGTCTCAGATGAGTTTCTTGTAGACAGAATATTGATGGGTCTTGTTTTTTTTATCCATTCTGATACTCTGTGTCTTTTGATTGGGGCATTTAGCCCGTTTACGTTGAGCGTAACTGTTGACAGATAAGAATTTAGTGCCATTTTATTGCCTGTAAGGTGACTGTTAACTGCATATTGACTCTTTTCCTTTCTGATCTATGTTCCTTTTAGGCTCTCTCTTTCCTTAGAGGACCCTTCTCAACATTTCCTGTAGGGCTGGTTTTGTGTTTGCAAATTCTTTCAGTTTTTGTTTGTCCTGGAAGTTTTTTATCTCTCCATCTATTTTCAATGACAGCCTAGCTAGATATAGTATTCTTGGCTGCATATTTTTCTCATTTATTACTCTGAATATATTATGCTAGTCCTTTCTGGCCTGCCAGGTCTCTGTGGATAGGTCTGCTGTTAATCTAACATTTTTGCCTTTGTATGTTACAGACTTTTTGCCCCGAGCTGCTTTCAGGATTTTCTCTTTGTCACTGAGACTTGTAAGTTTTACTCTTAGATGACAGGGTGTAGACCTATTTTTATTGATTTTGAGGTAGGTTCTCTGTGCCGCCTGGATTTTGATGCTTGTTCCCTTTACCAGATTATGGAAATTCTCTACAATAGTTTTCTCCATATACCTTCCACCCCTGTCTCTCTTTCTTCTTCTTCTGGGATCTCCATTATTCTAATATTGTTGCGTCTTAGTGTATCATGTATCTCTTGAATTCTCCCCCTGTGTTCCCAGTAGTTGTTTGTCTCTCTTTTTCTCAACTTCTTTGTTCTCTTTCATTTGGTCTTCTATATCACTAATTCTCTCTTCTGCCTCAGTTATCCTAGCAGTAAGAGCCTCCATTTTTTATTGTACCTCATTCATAGCCTTTTTTATTTCAACTTGGTTAGATTTTTGTTCTTTTATTTCTCTTAAAAGTGATTTTATTTCTCCAGAAAGGGATTCTCTGATATCTTCCATGCTTTTTTCAAGCCCAGCTAGCACCTTGATAATTGTCATTTTAAACTCTATTTGTGACATATTACTAATGTCTGTATTTATTAGGTTCTTAGCCATCGGTACTGACTCTTGGTTTTTTGTTGTTGTTGTTGTTGTTTTTTTTTTGGTGAGATTTTCCACCTTGTCATTTTATTGAGATAAAAATAGATGAATGAGGGAGCAAAATACTTCTGGAAAGTAGTTGATTTTCTCCTCCTGGAATTGCTGTTTTTCCTCTATCTCCTGGTGAGTTTGCAGGTGTTTTGAATGGTTTGATAACTATCCAGGTGAACTTCTGGGATCAGACACTATCTCAGCCTCCTACTCCTCTGCCATCTTTCTTCTCCCCCAAAAGTGCATATATCTAAGTATATGCTTTCTTGAATAAAATAATGAAAGTTTGGCTTTTTTTTTTTTTTATTGGAAGATTTTCTCCTATAAAAAAAAATTTTTTTTTTTTCATTTAAATAATTGACATCTTATTGAATGTTGGGTATTTTTTTGGAGAGCAATTAAAGAGCACCTATTCTATCCTGGGTACTATGTTCAGGGAAACAGAGATGAATATAACAGAATCTTGAATCCCCTGAAGGGATTCACATTCTAGGGAGAATTTCACATTTTATGGTGCTATTGATTTAAGTCTTTAAAAATGGAGGTGACACTCTCTATGTTGAAATTCATGTGTTAAGTAGATTTAAAGTATTCTAGGAGAGAAATTAAAATTAAACTAGTCTTAGGTTATACTGATTGTCATTTATTTCTTATTTATTTGTATTTCTACTATAGACATTCATGTTTATTGTAGAGAAATAAATTACTTATTGTTCTGACATGTAAACATGTTTTTACTTGTGAGTGATGTGATCATTTTTTGTCTTGTTTGTTTTGTTTTAAAATCCTAAACCATGAGTTAGGGGATCAGGCAAGAGGGCGTGGCACATTGGTGCATTTATAGCCTTCATTGCTGCTTTAATTGTTTCATTGCCTGTGTTGGAGACTGATGAAGGATCTGGTACTCCACAGGTCAAGGACTCCCTGGTTTTGTAGAATATGGCATTCAGATAACTTAAATAGAATGTACTTGGTTTGGATGAGCTTGCCAGTAACAGGATTTGTAGTTGCTGTTCATTTCTATCATTCTGCTACATTAATGAGATGCTGAGCATTCTGAAGCAATATTAAGTTCAGTTCCAGTACATTTATTCAACATTCGTTTACTGTATCCTCTGGCTGACCTTTATGACAGAATCTCTATTCTAAAGGAGTTTACAATGTAGCTGGACAGGTTGGGAAACAAAGTGGTAAATGAACAGTGCATTAGGTAATGAGAGACATACAAAGGGCTATGAATTCAAACGAAAAGAGCTTTTCAGTTTATTTTAATAAGATTCAGGAAGGGTATGGGCTTACATATCCTTTAAGGATAAAAAGAGCTTTGAGAAGAGAGAAAGGCAAAGGTAATATGATAGCCATAGATGCTAGAAAGTAGAGGCTAGGTTCAGTTACCAGTTTGAATGGGACTTAAGTTATGTGCCTATAAATAAAAAAAGTATCTGGAAATGTTGAAACGTGAGTGGAAGTAAGCTCTGCAGACCTGAATTTCACACCTACAAACTTTACCCAGACATATCCTTAGAAACCACTTGATTAGTTTATATATTCCTTTTAGAAGAACAGAAAGTTCTGGATAGTTTAACACTAGTTAATCACTTTGAAAAATAAATGATAGAGATGTGAATCTATTTGCTATTTTTTAACCTTAAACATGAGTTACTACCAGATAAGTTGTCCTTAGCCCATGGACAGGAAGGAAGATAAGTGAAGAGGTGTCAGCTGGAGAGATGTGTGTGTTTAGATACAGATAGAAATAGAGTTTAATGACAAAGGAGGTGAGACATTGTCAGATTGTTCTTTCTCTGTGGCCCCAAATTCTCAGTTTTAGTTCTGTGTGCTGCATAGTAAAATGTACATAGCATGGGCAGCATAGTCAGTATAGCCTCATCCCAGAAACACATGTATACGAAGAAGTAGTATTTGGAAAGAAGAATAGACTAAGAAGCTTAGTGGAAGAAAGAAGAAGTTAAGAAAATGTGGAGTTTCTAGTAGAGTGATGCAATGAGTTTTTGCTCTTGCCATGTAATCACAGGTGGTTAAAAACAGCTTTTTTGACTATGAATTAATGAGTTAGGCTTATTGATAAGTTCATTTAAAATCCTGTGAAACAAAACTTAAGATCAACAATACTGATTATTTTAGGGGATATTATTAGTATTTATAATATTTTACATGATTCATTCTTAAATGTTTACTGTGGACATAGCAATTGAAGGAGACTGTTGTTTCTAGAATCTGTTAGTTATTAAAACTTCCCATGATTCTCTTATCGCCTTGAAAATCTATATGCAGTTTGTGTCTTTTTTGGTAATCAGTGTTGGTGGTGGTGATTTTTGTTTTACTTTATACCTAGAACCTCATAAAATAGGAAATACTGTAGTAAGTACACATGGTACACATGGTATTTTTTCTCTTTCTGGTCTCTAGCTAGAATTTCTTTTTTTATATGAAATAGCACTTTAAGAAGTATACCTATTAGGATGTTGTAATAGGTTTAGGGAAATCTTTGCTTATGGTAGAGGCGTAATTATAGAATAGTTTGGATTCAAATAAGAAATTAGCATTTAAATTCTATTTGTGACAAACATGTTACTCATATATATGGATGTGTGCATTTATACATATGCGTATGTGTTTTAAATATCCAAAAATTTTAAAATTTAAAATATTTTATATTTTTAAAAAATATTATGTGTATATGAAGACCATTTAATAAACTTTGGAAGCATTGGTTATTTTCCTAATAATAGTTTCCCCTTTACTTCATGCAGTAAATCTTTATAAAATATATAGGCTTCAGTGGCTTATATAGGCTTGAAAATAAGGAATATATGGTGCATTTCTCTGTTTCTACTGAAGTTTGCATCATACTGTTTTATATTTTCATATGCTCAGTTGTCATTGATAGTGTAAGAATTATACATTGGAAAATTTAAATTTAAAAATGTATAGAGGCTGTTTCTAGAATTGAAGGGGTAGTATTTTTCTCATCATTGTACTTGTGTATCTGTATTGTAAGCTAGTTGTAGGTATACCATAATGCTTTCTCTTGTGAGTAGAAGAGTACTTAAAAATAAATCTAGCAGTAGCCGGTGAAATCGATTAGGAGAAGAGACTACAGGCAGAGTGCCACATTATTTAGAATTTACTCTTTGATCACCTTTCATTCAAACTTCCCCTGATTTGCTTCCAATTTGTTTTCTATCTTTCAGTCTGTTTCTTTCATGAGCTCCTTATTCTCCACCTACCCCTTAAATATCCTTGCTTTCTAACATAGCAGTTATTATCTTCTAATCTTTGGATAAAGCACTCCTTAACTGATTTGGACCTCCAGTGCAAGGAAGTTAGCTTCATGGTTACTATGAAGAGGAGTTTTATTATCTCCTTCCCTCTGACCACTCCTGCCCGCCTTTTTCCTTTCCTCCCTCCCTCCCTTTCTCTATCTTTAGCTTTGTCTCTGTCTCTTTATTTCTTTTAGATTTATTTCCACCACTTAAAGTAGAGTCTAGCACATAATTGGAGCTCACTATGTATTCATGAAATAAGTGGACTCCTAAGACCTCTGCACTTTTCTCTCTCTATGTTCCTCATATGCTGATCTTATCATTATCATGGCTTCAGCCATATCTATATGCAAACGATATTAAAATATCCAGCTGCAGGCCAGATTTCTTCACCAAATTTTAAGACTCTTAACCTCAATGTGTATAAAACTGCAAAACACCAAGTTAGATAGTAGGAGTCACTCTCGACTGTTTCATCCTATGCCCATCTTGAAATACCAAATTGTGCATCCCATATTTTGGAAGATTCTACATCCAAGATGTTTTTCAAATCTGTCTCCTTTAATCAAATGTTCTATTTTGGTTCTTGTATGTATTGTCTATTGTCATAATTTACTGCCTGGGATATTGTAATTTGTCTCCGTCCTTTAAATTCATACCCTGTATCACTACTGGCATTCTTTCTTTAACATGTGCTTTTGACGGTATCACTTCCCAGTGTAAAACTACTTTGGTTACTTTTCAAAAATAGGTTAAAGCCCCCAATGATCTGGTCCCTGTCCCCTCCAAGTACACTTCCGATCATTCACTGCCTCAGACATCATTCATATTTATCCATATAAGATGCTATTTCTTTTTTTGGGGGGGGGGAAGAATAGTTGTTGTTTTTTTTTTAGTTTTGTTTATTTGTTTTTTCAATGTTACAAGATTTATTGTTTTGCACTACACCCAGTACTCCATGCAATACGAACCATGAGAGACTGTGGACTATGAGCAACTAACTGAGGGTTTTGGAGGGGAGGGCGGTGGGGGTTGGGCGAGCCTGGTGGTGGGTATTAAGATGCCATTTCTTACCTTTATGCCTTTGTACCAGCTTCTCTGAAGTATCCTACACATTCACTATTTTTCCAATCTTACTCATCGTTTAAGACTCGCTCAGAGAGTAGCTCCTAAAGACACTCACCCAGACTTTGCCTTGACCTTCAGTGCTTCTAAAGTACACTTTGTAAATACCTATAACCACTCAACCATGTTAGTGTATAATTATCTGTGTCCATCTCTGCTCCTAGACTGTGAAATCTTTGGGGAACCTTACTGAGCTTTGTATTCCTCATACCTAACATAGGACCCAGCATTTGCTCAATGTTTATTTATTGAGTGAATGAATAAATAAGAACTGTAGAAGTGTCTTTGCTTAAAGTAACCCTTTATCTTACCAAAGATATTGCATCCTATTAAGCAGCATGCATCAGAACTGAGCCTGGGAACCAGGATTCTGGCAAAGACAGAAAAGTAACCTAATCTCTTTGGGCCCTAGTTTCCCACTGATAAAATGAGTATGTTGAATACCATTATTTTACTCATCCTTCTAGCTTTAAAATTTTGCTGACACTCCAGAGGAATTTGGTAATGTCTGTACACCTTTTGGTTGTCATAACTGTAGAATGCTACTAGCATCTAGGGTGTAGAGACCAGAGATGCTACTAAGCATCCTGCAGTCCTCAAAATCATCACTCCCTTCCCTGCCACCCCTTGAAAAAATAATCTAGTACCAAAGGAGAAACCTTGTTTTATTTGCTTACTCTGCCTATTTTTCTTATCACTGACATGCATCATGTAAGTATTGGTTTTACTGCCTCTCTCTCTCCCATAAGAAATTAGAGAAAAAACAGATATTTTATTTGTTTTATTAATTCAGTAATATGTGTTGAGCAAGTAAATAATTAACTGAATGACAAGATACAGCAGTGCTTCTGAACTGTTCATTAAAAGTTAAAACATAGGTAATTTGCCCTTATTTCATTTCTTGTTGACAGGACAGGAAAACTGGGAAACTTGACCGCTCCTTGTAATAGCAATTGTAACTGCTTGCGATCATACTATTATCCTGTCTGTGGAGGAGATGGAATCCAGTATTTTTCTCCCTGCTTTGCAGGTTGTAAAAATCATGTTTCTAAAAGACATCTAAAGGTAACTTGTGTCTTCTACTTTGCTTTGATGAAGCAGTGTATATGTATGGATTGTATATGTATGGATAGCCATCTTTATTCCTCCAGTGGAATTATGGAGGGCTCGATTTTCCCTTGCTTACTCTACTCCTTCATTCAGAAGCCGGACATAAAGTTTCAGTTGAGTTAGATGAATAAACTCAGAGATCTGCTGTACGACATTGTACCTATTATCTATAATAATGTACGCTTTAAATTTGTTAAGAAGGTAGGGCTTAAGAGGGTAGCAAAGCATTCTTACTTTAATTACATATATACGTATATATTTTAAGCCCCTGAGTACTCCAGCTGAAAAAGACTCTTCTTCTTTTATATCTCAGATCCACTAAATGTGGAAAAATCAATTTTTCAGTTATTCACATCCATCTTTGTAACATTACTTCTGTTACAGTAGTGAAATATTATTTATATTTTTATATTGTTTTGTTTTTTCTCAGCCATACTTTATGCCCATAGAAGTCTGAGAATGTCTATTCTTACTAAATACCATGCATATAATAGAAATATAATAAATATTTATGACTTTTATTTGATGCACCATGGAATCATTTTAAAATACCCAAATCACTAATTCTCAAATACAAATTTACTTTTAATTCTAGGTTAGAATGCATTAGTTTACCTAGATAGGATTTATTTAATAGTTAAGTGGTTTAAGAGAATCCAATAGAATTTTATTGGATTTCATCTTAGCTAAATTTAAGTTTGGGGCAAAAGTAACATTCAGATTATTTGTAGTACATATGTTATGCATTAACAGATAATATGATAGGACCTGAGGGAAATATATATTATGATATAAGAGATCACAATGAATAAGATATATAAGAATTATATGATGAAATAGCACAATCTTGCATATTGAAATGTAGAATAATGAAATAGCATTCGTTTTCCCATATAAAGAGAAATTTAAGATTGCAAGAAAAGATTTCTATATAAATAAGTAGAAATAGATAATTGAAATGATCCATAAAATTACTTTAGATTTCTTGTAAAACCAACATGGATGTGTTTGTGTGTGTGTGTGTGGTTATACACATTTGTATGTTCATAAATACATACATAAATCTATGTATGTGCACATACATATACATACATAGCTTTAATGATTTTATGTGCAATAAATACAGTACAAGTTTGTTTGAACATATTGGGATCTGATCTTCCTGAAGGAAGTGTAAGAATATGAGAAACAATGTGCGTTTTTTCATATTACCTAGCTTATAAATTTTTTAAGTGATCATCTAACAACATTGAAAAATATTGCAGAAGAAATGTCTGTGATGAATCATGGTAGACCTAATAGACTTGCGTGCCATATGTGCAGTTTTAATACTTGGGTTAAACTAATTAGATCATTACCATTAGGTGTCTATGAAAAATAAAAGGCATCAGGAAGATTTTTGAGATCTCAAATCTGAGGGTTATCATGCCTTCAAACAGTAGACATCTGGGATTGCTTTAGTTTCAAAACAGATTGAGCAAATTAGGTGTTTGTGTCAGTTATAAGGAATCGAATTCTGCCAATGAGCATGATGCATATTACAGAGTCAGAAATAAGTGTATGGTAGCTAACTGTTCCTTTCAGAGGCAGACATATAGGTATTTTTTCTTGTGTATAAAATATGATTAAGAAGTGTTGTTGACTAACTCTACTTAGAAAAAGATTATGACAAGGAGATATTGTAGGATTTTACTCACATAACTAAAAATGTTAGACACAAATAATATCCTTCATATAGAAACTGCCCCCCAAAAAAGAAAAAAAAAGATCTAATAACCAGAGCACATTTTAAATGGTGTAGGTTATTTTGATATGATTAATTTGATATTTACGTCTTTCTCCAAACACTGTAAGTGCCATCTTAACTAGCAAGTTGTCTTCTAGGGATTATTTAGGAAAAGCAAATTATTTTGACTTCCATATTTTCTATTCATTCTGGCTTTCTCATGTCCATTTAGTATATGTGCTGCCGAAGCGAGCACTCATGTCCATTTATTTAGTCTGTGTAACAACTCATTTTTTCACAGAATTTTTTTTTCTTAATGGCATATTTCAAATAGGCAACATACATTGTTAATAATATAAATATCTATGTACTTTTAAAAAAATTAACATATAATGTATTATTTGCCCCAGGAGTACAGGTCTGTGAATCATCATGCTTATGCATTTCATAGCACTCACCAAAGCACGTACCCTCCCCCATGTACGTTTGTTCACAGAAATATTAGTCTTGTATTTCACACTAGAGACCCGAACAACAAAATAGATGTTGACTGATAGCTAGGTATAGTTAGAGTGCAAGAAAAATTGTATATATCTTTTTATGTAAGAGAGGTATAAAATTATATTGAGATAGAAAATACTTTTCTCTTAATATTTTAAAAGTCTGTATTTCTTCATTATTTTATATATCCAGTTGCTAAGTATGTAATATTCCATTTTGGAGTGTCATCTGCATATTTGGACATCCAGAATCAGTGCCAGTGGCCTTAGATTGGCTTTAGCACTGAGAAAAGATACCTTTGGAACACACCTTTGGAATAGTAAAGGAACCATTTCCCTTTGACTCCTTTGGCTTTACTGTGACTTTATTGAGGCCTTAAACTTGTAAAAAGATTTATATAAGGATAGAATTGAGGTGTAAAAAACCTTTAAAAAATAATTATGCCTTCCAGACTTCTTAAATTCTCAATTCTTTTCCTGTAAAAGTGATACTTGTGATCTTTTAACATGTTACTTTCTAATACTTTATATTACTGATTTAGATATATGTTTATAGTAAATAGTTAATATTTTATATTTACATATAAAATAGCCTTCAGGATAATGAAGTAATAACTTTTAGTTTTTTATTGTCATAAATATGTCATCTTAGAAGGCATATAGTTTACTTTTAGTAAAGCAATTACAAAAAGTTCAGAAATTTATAGTAGTTTAGTTGAAAGTAGTATTTTTCTTCCCCAAAGGCTTGTGATGTATTACTTGATTTTACTGTGGCGGTTGTTAATACAGTGTTTGTCCTTTCAAACTAATGTAGAGAGTGAGATTGTCACTCTATAGGCTTCTTTGCCTTCTATATTGAAAAACTATTTGAACAGTTACGATCCATTAAAAGTAGTCTAGAATATGAGATCTGGTAATTGTTATATTCTTGTCAATTTATTTTATTTTATTTTTTTATATATTTTTTAAAGATTTTTATTTATTTGACAGTGAGAAACACAGCGAGAGAGGGAACACAAGCAGAGGGAATGGTAGCGGGAGAAGCAGGCTTCCCGCCAAGCAGGGAGCCCGATGCGGGGCTCGATCCCAGGACCCTGGGATCATGACCTGAGTCGAAGGCAGACGCTTAATGACTGAGCCACCCAGGCGCCCCCAATTTATTTTATTTTATAAGTCATGAGTCAGTAGTGGATTACAGTTTGAAATAATGAATTCAAAACTCAAATATAGACCATAAATATGGCTCCTTATTTTCACTTAATTTCTTAAGAGTTACTCTTTCTCAGCATTATTTGTTGTGTATAGATTAAGACTGTGTAAAATGTTTGCCATTTCTAGATATCACCTAACGTGAAATGATAAGATATATTTTTGAGAGGGGACCTGGATGGCCTTGTTGGTTAAGTGGCTGACTCTGGATTTCAGCTCAGGTCATGATTCCAGGGTTCTAGGATAGAGCCCTATGTTGGGCTCTCTGCTCAGCAGGGAGACTTTGAAGATTCTCCTGCTCTTCCTTTCCTTCTGTCCCATCCCTGTTGCACGCGCGCACACGCACACACACACACACACACACACACACACTCACTTTCTCTCTCTCTCTCTCTCAAATAAATAAATAAATCTTTAAAAATATGTTTTCAAGATAAGTACTTTCAATATTTTCTTGTCTAATATTTCTAGGCATATTACAACTGTTCCTGTGTTGCAAAGAATACAGAAATGACACCTACTGTGGCAAATTTTGATTTTGAAGCTAAAGCTGGAAAATGTGAAAATCGATGTGCAAAGTTGCCCATTTTCCTTGGCATTTTGTTTGCTACAATTATCTTTACATTTATGGCTGGTACTCCTATAACTGTGTCCATCCTAAGGTATATATTATATTGTGAAATTTGCCATCCCTAAGACATGTTAGGTGAAAAGAATATGGACTCAAGGGTTCATTTGGGGCTTCTATTGACCATTGGGGTCCAGTATTAATTTGGTTCTTAAAAGATCGTTAGTTCCATGACATGGAAAAGCTACTTCATTGAATCCCAGATGAATGAGGTTTAAATATGATCATGTATGTGAAAATGTCTTACTATTGCCCACTTGGAATATACTTGACATTTGTCTCTCTGCCTCTTTCATGAGGGTTCAGTTGAACCTGTTGGACTGTGTTTGAGTGTGATGGAAATACAGTGCATTTCACCCATGTCAGAATCAGGATGACAGAATTCTACTTTATGTAGTAGGTGCTGTGATATTCAGCCGTCCTGTAAACAGTGCTCAGCTGGGTGAGAAGCTAGCCGCCTCCTAGCTCATAGCAGTTTTTGAGCTTCATTCAAGTTGCTCTTTCTCCATCTACATCACTTGATAAAAATATTTTCTCTCTGCCCAAAAGGGCAGAAGTTCATCAGCCTTTCTGTGTCTTTCCTGATACACTCTAGCTTTTTTACTCTTCAGTTTTTGTTCCCTGATAAACTACCTTTTTGTATACTTTTTTTGTCAATTGGAAATTTTAGAGATTCTGTTTAAAAGTATTTAGTCTGTTAACATTATCCTACGTGGACTTTGGAGTTATTTAGAGAACTGAGAAAATGCTTTTTTAAAATTTACTTCATTTTTGAAAAATTATCTGCATTACCTTTCAACTGCATATTGATCTTTTTTATCTCATATCTGACTCTTCTGTGCCAGTGTCATGTGTCATTCATCTTTGATAATCGTTACTTAAAATAACATTGAGCCTCAGCAACTGTTTACATTGACCCACATTTGTACCTTATCCCATAGGTATGACTTTATTCCTAAAGTTAGTAAGTTAGAGTAGGAATTATTTGCCCATGACTTAAGGGATAGGTAAAAATAAGTCTTATTAATAAATGTCCTTTCTTTTTTACATTTTTTACAGTTTATATATTGGTGCTATTTGTATTTGTAGTATTTTAGTTCACTTATCATTTTTCTTTTTTTATAATTCCAGAAAGGTTGAACTCTATATGAGCTGTTCCAAATAGTTTATTTCATGCACATAACATTTACTTTAATCTAGAAATGCTAAGCTGATATAAAAATAAATTTGCTCAAAGAGCAAATATATTATACAACCACTTTTGGTTTAATATGTATTTGATATCTCCAGGTGTGTTCATCACAGGCAGCGGTCCCTAGCATTGGGAATACAGTTTATGCTGCTTCGATTATTAGGTATGCCATTTTTCTTAATTCACTGGTGACTGTTGGTTATTTTTGTTCCTTAGTGTTATTGGTTTGCTCACAGTATGTACATAGAAAATAATAAATTTAAATGCCATGGGAAACTACATAATTGTCATTGGAAAAAGCTGTTTTCTAATATTTAATATGCAGTATTACTTATATATCATGTAAGAATAATGACTTTTCTTTTCACTTACCTGATCAGTTAACTGTTGTTTCCAATTCTGTTACAAATATAACTTTAAAGAGTATATCATATGTATTTAAAATACAACATAGGATCATGAACATATGTTTTTAATAGAGTATAATAAAATACATAATTTTTTCTATTCACGGAAAGCCTATTACCAACATAAATTATGATGAAATCATATTTGTAACTATGGTAATTCCTTTCTCCCAGCATTTATCTCCATGTGGGACATAATTATATTGCATTAACAATGAAAAATAATGAATTAAAACATTTAAATGAAAGTATGACATAGTATTATGACTAATTGAGAATTGATAGAAGATTTTATGGAAAATATTATAGAAAGAATGTGTAGAAATATGTAGGAAGAAGTAGAAGGACAGAAATACTGTGTTATACATGTAATTTATGTGTATATGATTATACTCACAATATTATACAGGTAATACTGAGATCATTTATGAAAACAAAAACCAAAGCAGGGACATTAGAGATCATGTGGACCAACTTCTCAATTTTCAGATGAATAAATTAAGGCTCTGAGACATGTAGGAATTTGCCCATAGTTACACAATTTGTGGTGAAAATGAGACTAGAAAAATGATGTCCTTACTCTCAGTCCAGTGCTCCTTTGACTCTGCCATGCTGCAGGTCATGAAAGAACAGGCTGGATGTAGCTGAAACCTTTGTCTAAAAAAAGTATTTAATCTGTAACAGTTGGAAACTCCTTAAATATATGAAAGTTTAGTACCTCATGACTGCATGCAAGGGAGGCGATGTGTTTGAGATAGTATTCTCAGGTATGTTGATATGCATATCAACATACCTGAGAATACAGGTGTGTGTGTGTGTGTGTGTGTGCGCGCGCGTGTGCGTGTACATGTGCACATACACATGTGCGCACTCATGCACACACACCTGGGCATGAATATAACACATATAAATAATTTTGATTTTCAAAAAGTAGAGTAGCTAAGGCCCCTGGGTACTATAGTTGGTTAAGCATCTGGCTCTTGATTTTGTTTTTTTCCCTCATCTTTCCAACTAAGGACTTTTTTGTTTTTTTGTTTAATTTAATTTTATTTTTTCAGTGTTCCAAGATTGATTGTTTATGACTCCTGATTTTGGCTCAGGTCATGATCTCAAGGTCATGAGATCAAGCCCCCTGTGTTGGGCTCTGAGCTTAGCGAGGAGTCTGCCAAAGTTTCTCTCTCCCTCTCTGCTTCCCTATGCTCACCCTCTCAATCTCTCTAAAATAAATAAATAAATCCTGAAAAAAAAAGTGGAATAGCTAATTTCCAAGGCACATTTATTAAATTAGGAAAGCAGTGGATTAAAATATCTAGCTAAGCATTAACCCAATAAATGCCATATTTTAATTAAAATAACTTTCTGAATTGATTAAAGTATATAATAATTATGTAATTATTTTAAAATGTTTTATCTGTATTTCTGTGCCTTTTACTTGTACATGACCTGATTGATTTGTGTATGGACAAATTAGTTCCTAGTCTTGTTTATATAAAATATATTTATAACCATTTATAATAAAAACCTATTTACTAAAGACTAATATTTACTGATTGTGTATACATATAATTCTTCTAGGCACAATACCTGGACCAATTATTTTTGGTTTAACAATAGACAGCACATGTATTCTGTGGGATATTAATGAATGTGGAGCTAAAGGAGCTTGCTGGATTTATAATAACATCAAGATGGCCCAGATGCTAGTAGCCATAAGTAAGTGGTGATTTCTTGATACCTTTAGATTAAATTGATTTATGTCAAGAGAAGTAGGTCTCACTGTTGCTTACTTAAGTTTTGTAATGTTCAGTCCATGCTGTTGGGCTATCCTGAAATTCTGAAGCAGACATCAGTTATCATAGCAAGTTATGAAAGGCTTTAATGAGTTGTAAGACTTAGTCTGAAATAGAAGAGAATAACATTTTAACTTTTGTAAAATCACATACACTTCTTTTAAACAACTTCTCTCAAAAATTTTTTTGAATGATTAACAAAAAGCTAAAAGACAGTTCTGAGAAACTCTGGAATGATTGTCATCTAGGTACCTGGGCTTTGGAAAGCATTTAGCATTGAGGTAGGGAAGTATCCTTTGGCTCTAAAGCATGTTGTAAGAAATGTTTTATAGTCTAAAAGCTTAGTTATCATGTTTAACCCTTTTTACTTTTGGTAGTCTGTCTTGGATAGTCTTAGTTAAGCAATAAATGACAATGAAGACTGAGGAAGTAGACCAATGTATCTGTTCTATAAGAGTTATTATTTAAAAATTTAAAATCAACCTAAAAATTACATATTTAAAATAAAAATAGAGGTAGAGATTTCAAGTTGGTCACAGAAGGAACCTGGACTCATCCCCTCCCATGGGTACAACAAATTTATAGCTGCATATAGAATCATTTCTAAAGAAAAGGATCTTAGCACTGGACACAGCACCATGTAACAAAGGACAAAAGAGATACATTGAGTAGGGTAGAAAAGGCAGAGACATGGCCATGCCCGTGATCTTACACCAGACATGTTAATTCCACAATTGAGAGGGAACCCAAAAATAAAAGAGCACATCCTTAATGAGTGAAGGGATTGGGTCACAGAACAGGCATGTTTTCACAGAGGACTGGCACTGGGAAGACAAGATCTCCAAGCATCTGGCTTTGAAAACCAATAGGGATTAAGACCAAGAGAAACAAGGAACTATAGGGAACAGTGATCCCCCTCTTAAAGGGCTAATGTGCAAATCCAGCACAAAAGCAACAGAATGAAGAGCACCCAGACCAGTAATCACAGAAGACCCACTTAGTAATTTGAAAGTGGATGCTTAGAGAGCCAGGAACTTGGGGGGACTTTATTCAGGGACAAAAGCTCTGGTGGGCACCACTTTTGTAGTCTTACCCTAACTTGCTGGTGACAGAATCAGGGAGTGGCATTTTCCATGCCCTTTCTCTAGCCTGCTAGCACCAAAGGGCATGCTCTGTCCTCCCTGCATTGTAACCAGGGTGGACAAGTACTCTGCACCCCACCCACCCTGTGCAGAGATCTGGCCCCAAGTAGAATGGGCAAGCTTCCTGAGTCCCATCCTTCCCATTCAGCAGCCAAGATACAAACAGGTAGGCAGGTTCCCTGAGCTCCACCCTCCCAATGTAGCAGACAAGCTGCAGCTGAATCAGGTGAACATCCCAACCCCTGCCTTACCTACATAGCCCCCAACCTAAAACTGGGCTGGCTGAGTATTCTGAGCCTCATCTACCCCATACAGCAGGTGCATCCCTCTTATAGATAGCTAAGACATGCAGCCCACATGAGGGATGTCGATAGAGGGTTTGGGTCTGTAACCAGAGAAGACTGTGTTTTGGGGCCACATGAAACACTCCTACACAAGCCCACTACCTCAAGACTAAAAGAGGTAACCATTATACCTAATGTCTATAAACACAGAGAGACAGGAAGATGAGAAGACAGATTCCAAACCAAAGAACATAGCAAATCTCAGAAAAAAAATCTTAAGGAAATGGAGATAGTCTACCTGATAAAGAGTTCAAGGCAGTGGTTGTAAAGTTGGTCACCAGTTTTGGGGAAAAAATGGATGAACACAGCAAGAACTTAGAAAGGTAGGAAATGGAAAAAAAAAAAGTACCAAACCTAAGTTATAACTGAACTAAAAAATACTCTAGGAGGTTCAGCAGCAGAATGGATGAATTAGAGGCATCAATCAGCAAGCAGGAAGATAGCAATGGAAAATACTTGAGCAGCAAAATGAAAATAGAATTAAAAAATGAGATATCTTGAGGGACCTCTGGAATACCATCAAATGAAATAACCTTTGCATTCTAGGAGCCTCAGAAGAAGAAGAGGGAGAAAAGGGCTAGAAAAACCAGTTTAAGAAATAGTGACTAAAAACTTCCCCTGATCTAAAGAAGGAAACAGACATGCAGGTCCAGAAATCCCAGATGAACCTGATGAACCTAAAATAAATATACTGAAACCAATTATAATTAAAATGATAAAGGTAAAGATAAATTGAGAATTTTGAAAGAAGCAAGAGAAAAAAATTATATATAGGGGAACTCAATAAGGCTATTAGCAGATTTTTCAGCAGAAATTGCACAGGCCAGAAAGATACGGAATAACATTTAAAACACTGAAAGGAAAAACACTGCTGACCAAGAATCCTTTCCCCAACAAGATTATCATTCAGAGGTGAAGGACAGTTGAAGAGTTTTCCAAGTAAGCAAAATCTAAGGAAGTTCATCACCACTAAACTGGGCTTAGGAGAAATGCTAAAGGGACTTCTCTAAGCTAAAAAAGGAAAGGCACTAATTAATAAAACATGAAAATAAAAATCTCAGCAGTAAAGGTAAATAAATATAAAGGTAGTAGATAAGCCTCTTGTAAACCAAGTGTTAAGGGTAAAAGAGAAGATTAGTAATTTAAAATACAATAATTGGGGGAACATAAAACAAAAAGATATGAAATATGTCATCAAAAATCTAAAACTTTGGGCTGCCTAGGTGACTCAATGGGTTAGAGCGACTGCCTTCGGCTCAGGTCATGATTCCAGAGTCCTGGGATCGAGCCCCACATCGGGCTCTCTACTCAGAGGGGAGCCTGCTTCCTCCTCTCTCTCTCTCTCTGCCTCTCTGCCTGCTTGCGATCTCTCTCTCTCTCTGTCAAATAAATAAATAAAATCTTTAAAAAAAAGTCTAAGTATCAAGTTTTGAAATGCATTCAAAATTAAGTTACCATCAACTTAAAAGAGACTGTTATATATATGTTATATGTAACCTTCATGGTAATCACACACACAAAAAATTTTGGTAAATGCAGAAAGGAAAAGAAAAAGGAATCTAAACATAACACTAAAAAAAATAAACCACAGGGGTAGAGAGAAAGAGAATAAAAAAGGATCAGAGAGGAATTACAAAAACAGCCAGAAAACAGTTAACGAAATGGCAGTAAGTACATACCTATCAATAATTTCTGTAAATGTAAATGAATTAAATTCTGTAATCAAAAGACATAGAGTATCTAGATTAAAAAAAAAAAAGACCCATATATCTGCTACCTGTAAGAGACTCAAAGTCTGAAGATGCTTACAGACTGAAAATGAAGGGATAGAAATAGACATTCCATGAAAGTGAAAATGAAAAGAAAGTTGAAATAGTGATACTTATCTCAGACAAAATAGACTTTAAAACAAAGACTGTAATGAAAGACAGGACATTACATAATGGTAAAGGAATCAACACAACAGCATTTGAAAATGCCAACATAGCACCTAAATTTATAAAGGAAATATTAATAGTAGTAAAGGGAGAAGTAGACAGTAATACAATAATAGTAGGTGACTTTAATACCTTGCTTAGATCAATGGATAGATCATTCAGATAGAAAATCAATAAGGTAAGTATGGCCTTAAATAGATCAGATGGATCTTATAGATACATAAAGAATGTTCTGTCCCAAAACAGCACAATACACATTCTTTTCAAGTGCACATGGGACATGCTCCAGAATAGATCACATGCAAGGTCACAAAACAAGTCTTAATAAATATGAGAAGATATTATATCAGGTATCTTTTCTGACAAAAAATAAACCAGAAATCAGTTATAAGAAAAAAAGTGGAAAAATAAAAAATATGTGAAGATGTAAAAACATCCTACTGAACAACCAATGGATCAAAGAAGAAATCTGAAAGACAAATTTAAAAAATATCTTGAAATAAGTAAAAATGGAAACACAATGTTCCAAAATTTTTTGAAGGTTGCAAAAACAATTATAAAAGGGAAGTTCATAGTTATACAGATACAGGCCTACCTTAAGAAATAGTAAAAATCTCTTAACAATCTAACTTTATATTTAAGGGAAATAGAAAAAGAAGAATAAACAAAGCCCAAAGTTCTTAGAAGATACTAATAAAGATCTGGACAAAAGTAAGTGGAATAGAGACTAAAAAAGGAGTAGAAATGATCAGTGAAACTGAGAGCTAATTCCTTGAAAAGATCAACAAAATCAACAGACTTTTAACTAGATTCATCGAGGAAAAAAAGAGAGAGCCCAACAAATAAGATCAGAAATGATAGAAGAGAAATTACAATGGACATCACAGAAATACAGAAGATCCTAAGAGAATATTATGAACAGTTATACACCATCAAATTCGACAACCTAGAAGTGATAGATATATTCATAGAAACATAAAATCTTCAGGACTGAATCTTAAAGAAATAGAAAATCTGAATAGAAAATAGACCAGTTGCTAGTAATGAGATTAAATCAGTAATTAAAAAAAAACTCCCAGGAAAGGTCTAGGTCCAGGTCCAGATGGCTTCATAGATGAATTTTACCAAATATTTAAAGAGTTAGTACTTACCCTTCTCAAATTATTCCAAAAAATTGAAACTCATTTTATGAGCCCAGCATTACCTTTATATTAAAACCAAAGACACTACAAAAAAAATTAGAAGCCAATATTCCTAATGAACATACATGCAAAAGTCCTCAACAAAATATCAAACTTAATTCAGCAATATATTGAAAGGATCATATATGCTAAATGGGATTCATTCCAGAGATTCAATGTTTGTTCAACACTCACAAATAAGTCAGTATGACACATGACTTTAACGAAATGAAGGATAAAAAAAATATACGATCATCTCAAAAATAGGAAAAACATTCAACATCTGTTTGTGATAAAAATTAACCAAAGTAGGTATAAAGGAAGTATACCTCAACATAATAAAGGCCATATATGACAAACCCACAGCTAACATAATACTCAACAATAAAAATCTAAAAGCTTTTCTTCTAAGATCAGGAACATGACACAGATATTCACTCACCACTTTTATTCAACATAGTATTGGAAATTATTGAAAACTAATTGGAACTAAAACTATCGGAACTAATAAATTCAAAAGTTTCAGGATACAAAAATTATATACAGAAATCCTTTGCATTTGTCTATACTAACAGCAAGCTATGAGGAAGAAAAATTAAGACAATCTTTTTACAGTTGCTCCAAAGAGAGCCCAGGAGTAAACCCACATTTATATGCTCAATTAATCTACAATAAAGGAGGCAAGAACATTTAATGGAGAAAAGCTCTTCAGTAAATTGTGCTGGGAAAACTGGACAGCTATATCCAGAAGAATGAAATTGGACCACTTTCTTATACCATACACAGCAATGAACTCAAAATGTGTTAAAGACTTAAATGCAAGACCAGAAACCATAAAACTTGGAGAAGAAAACAGAGAGTAAGCTCTTTGACAGCAGCCTTAATAATATTTTTTTGGATCTGTCTCTTCAGACTAGGGAAACAAAAGCAAAAATAGAGGAACTACAACAAACTGAAAAGCTTTTTTGTACAGTGAGGGAAACCATCAACAAATGAAAAGGCAAACTACTGAATGGGAGAAGATACGTGGACGTGAGATGGCCAATAAGGGGTCAATATCCAAACTATATAAGAACTAAAAGAACTTATACAACTCAACAACAACAGCAACAAAAGTGAATAACCTGATTAAAAACTAGGCAGAGCATCACGTAGACATTTTCCCAAAGATGTCCAGATGGCCAACAGACACAGGAAAAGATGCTTACCATCGCTCATTATCAGGGAAATGCAAATCAAAATCACAATGAGATACCACCTCACACCTGTCAGAATGGCTGTTATCAAAAAGAAGAAATAACGGTTATTGGTGAGGATTTGGAGAAAAGGGAACTCCCAGACACTATGGGTTGGAATACAAACTGGTGCAGCCACTATGAAAAATAGTATGGGGTCTTCTCAAAAAATTAAAAATAGAACTACCATATGATCTAGTAATTCTTCCTCTGGGTATTTTTGGGTATTTATCTGAAGAAAACAAAAACACTAATCCAAAAAGATGTATGTACCCCTATGTTTATTGCAGCATTATTTATAATAATTTATGAAAGTAACCTAAGTGTCAATTAGGTGAATGGATAAAGAAAATGTGGTTTATATATACAGTGGAATATTATGCAGCAATAAAAAGAATGAAATCTTACTATTTGTGACAGCATAAATGAACCTAGA
Source organism: Procyon lotor (assembly GCA_028646535.1). Classification (NCBI taxonomy): domain Eukaryota; kingdom Metazoa; phylum Chordata; class Mammalia; order Carnivora; family Procyonidae; genus Procyon; species Procyon lotor. Next base: position 64,010,814 of record CM053607.1, read on the forward strand.
TGGTGTTATACCAAATGACATTGGTCAAGTAAAGAAGGACAAATAATATATGACTTCACTTATAAATGGAATCTAAAAAAGCCAAAAAATGAAACAAAACAAAACAGACTGATGGATACAGAGAACAAACTGGTGGTTGACAGGGGAGTGAGTGAGCAGATAGGCAAAATAGGTGAAGGAGAGCAAAAGGTACAAATTTCCAGTTTCAAATAGGTCTCAGGGATGTAATGTACAATGTAAGATATATAGTCAGAAGTAGTGTAAGGGCACCTGGGTGGCTCGGTTGGTTAAGTGTCTGACTCTTGATTTTGGCTTAAGTCATGATCTCAGGGTCGTAAGATCGATCCCCTTGTTGGGCTCTGCACTGATTCTAAAGCCTTTTTTTAAGGTTCTTTCTCTCTCTCTCTCCCTCAGCCCCTTGCCCCCTGCTCTCACTAGAAAAAAAAAAAAGGTAAAATAAAAAAATATATATTGTAGTAACTTTGTATGGAGATAGATAGTAACTGGACCTATTGTGATCATTTCATAATGTTAAAAATATCAGATTACTCTTGTACATCTGAAACTAATATAAATTGTACATCAACTATAATTCAATAAAAAATAGAGAAGTCCTAGATAAATATACACATATAAATATATTAGTACATAAAATGTGATTTTCTTTGTGTGTATTTTGGCACATGTATCAAGAGAGCTTATTAATGTTTTTAAACCCAGAGAATGATGTCTTAATTTGTAATGACAGAATAATAAAATATCTACTGAAGAAATAAGTACATAAGTCCAAAAAATAATAAAAGGGTAAATATTGACTAGAATAGGCAAAATTAATCTTTCTGCCACTTTTACTTGTTGAACCATTTTTATTCACTGTGTTTTTATGTTTAAAAAATTATTTAATTGGTTATACATGAACTTTTTGACCAAAAGATACAAATAATGAATTGTTCCTTTTCCTATTCTGTTGTAAATTTGAGAATTTTTTTCCTTAAGCCAAATATACCTTTAAATTTCCTAAAAACATTATCATGGTGGTAGCTTTATAATTAGTCTTCCTGTAAATCTATAAATGGTTAGTTCAATGATAATTTATTTTCAAATACACATTTTGAGTAAAATACTAATGGCTAACACAAAGTAAGTACTGCCAGAACTATATTGTGAGGCCATGTGGTTTATTCAACTGTCACTTAAATGCTTATACTCTGGCCAGAAATAGTTTCTCTTCATATAACAAAACTCAAAGTCAGAGTCCTTTGAAAACAAAGCTTATGGAGTGAATCTCATTGTTTCAGATTTTTAGTTGATGCTTAAATTTGACTAAGTAGTCAATGTAGTATATTTTGTGGAGGCTTTCCCAAAGAACCCCAAAGCCTTTTTATTTTTAGAATTATTTTCCATCATGGACATGAAAATTTTATTATTTAGGTTCAAAGATATTGTAAGCTATTTTATTTTGTCGTTGACTTCATTTCTTGCAGTTTTTTATACATAGGATATTGTGTTAGTAAAGCTAGAAGTAGAACATTGATTTAATTGTATGTAATATTTTATAAGAACGTACAATCATAACCAAGAAAAGTTGTACAGTTTTAATGTTTAGCAACTAAAGTCTAGGTCACTGAGTTGTATAGAAATATTTTGCAGAAGAATATCACCTTTCTCTCTAAAACTTTAAAAAATTTAAAACATAGAACTATAGTGCATGCATACTCCTCCTCTTTAAAGTAGGTTTCTATTTGTGAAGAATTTCTGTAAGAATTCATCTTTGTAAAATGTAAAATCCTAAATGCATGATTAATTTTTGTTTTTATATTTAGGTGTTACTTGTAAAACTATCACTGTTTTCTTCAACGGATTTGCGGTCTTCTTGTATAAGCCACCACCATTAGGCACAGAAGTATCATTTGAAAATCAGAATCCAGTTGTAAGTACTGTTTCAGTAGAATGTGACCTCAGCAATTCAGGACATGAAGGGTGAAATAGAAAAAGGAGACTAGTTTACAGTTGGAAAATTGGCCATCATTTGTAAGAGTGCACAATGCCGTTGCAGCATTATCTCCCTGATATGGACAATCACATTTTAAAAGTTGGTATTTATAATTAAATATGTTTTCTGTACATTTATGGACTTGTTTATTTTTGTTTTAATGTAAGAAACCGACCTGTGCCTTCAGAGCCCACCAAATGACTCAGAATACACACACACACACACACACACACACACACACACTTTCCATTGTCCAGGCATGAAATAACAAGCTAATAAATGAAATTGGGGGGGAAAAAGTCAATTATTAACTAAAAGTTTACATTTTAAAAACGAAGTGACGTTTCTATTCTTGCAACTTGTTTATTTTAATTATCATTGCCAGTAGTTTGGACTTATTTAGAAAATTTGTGGTATAAAAATGTAAACTAATCAAATATATGTGGTGATTTTTAAGAACTATTACTGAAAACTCATGAATTTAGAACTAGCTATTTTGTTCTTAAGTTTATATACACTAGTCTGTCCTTCACCACAAGTTATTGAACTATTAAAATATAGGTTGATTGTTTTGTGTCCCAGTGTATAGTGAATTCAGAAATAGCATTATATATACATATTTTCACTTTAACTCAAGAATTCCAGGAGGTAATTTGCTAATCTTGTCTAATTTTAGCATTTTCCTTAATGATTCCAGGACAGTATTATTCAATTATATGTCCTCCGGGAGACAGTACCAAATTCAGTAAAGAAAAGTGCCGGTTATATATGAAAAGATTTCTTTTTTTTTTTAATGGCTTAGGGGCATTTCATTGGTTTTCTTTGAAAAGATTTCTTAATGAACTGTTGATCAGTGTTTGCATAACTCAGTAATTTAATTTTTCTCATTTTCAAACACTTGTTACCTAGTATGTTATTTATGGCACCTAAAATAGTGCTTTGCTTGTAGTAGGCATGTATTAGGGTTGCTTGACTGTTTAATTGGTCCATTTATTTGAAAGATAAAATATTTCACATATCTGGTAACATTATAACATTCCATGTCTTCAGCTCAGATTTAAGCCAATTTTGTCTACTTAAAATGTAGAGGAAATAGATCAGTGAACAACAACAAGTAATACTATCTAGTCAATAATTTTACTGATTAATAAAAGTGTTGAAGTTCATACTTAATTTAGAAGAAAAAAAATCACCCTATCTATACAAATAGTTTGAGCAAGTCTCTTAAAAATAGGCATTCATAATGGTTTTTGGTTACGAAGGTTTTCGCTTTATTCAGTGTACTCAATTTTATAAGATGATACATTTTTACAAATTTTTAATGAAAATGGGTAAAATGAAAATAATTTTGACCCTTGAAAGAAGTCAGACTCTTACACATATCTACAAAGAATACCTCCTTTCATGACAGGGCAGTGTAGACACTACATTATTTATACTTTTGGATCAACTAGGTTATATGTGTTGGTATGCTACTTTAAGAACAAAATTTTTCATAGTATATTTTTTCACAATTTATATGATTAATTTTATATTAAGCTTGAATCTATGAATCGACCTGTGGTGATTTTTGTACATAATTGGATATATGTCCTAAAGCTTATTTTTAACATTTATATTTCCTTAATTGTAGGAACATAAAAATCTAAAACTCTTCTATATGAAAGAACTGTATATGATTGATTTAGCTATGTAAATTGGAGAAAAATATAAGTAAAATTTTATCTCTGTTTTCTTTTAGTATTGTCTTTAATTTAAACAATTATGTAAAATGCATATATTTATCTTTTTAAAAATGAGAATATTTGTACAAGATTGTTAAGTGTTTAACCTTATTAAATGGCACGGATTTTGAGATGGGGTTTGTATCTATTTATGAATCCACACACATTTGGTGGTCGGGAAAGGGAAAATCAATGTGCTTTTGATGAATGTCTCAGCAAATGTATTTAATTCAATATAAACCACGTTCGTTATGAAATATATACAAAAATTGTTCCATATAGTAATTTTCATGCATGACAGAGGGGTATGTAGGATTTATATGAGTAGGATACAGTTGCAGATAATCTGATCCTGCAAAAGTAGTGTGTTTTGGAAAGGTTATATTTAAGTCATCTTGAGTTAGCAAAACACTCAGTACAATGTTTTTAAAGAAATCAGGTTGGACATTAATTTTAGAGGTAATATCTTTCTCCCCCCCGACAACACATTCCAGGCTGCTTTTTTTTGTAACCAAAGCAGTAAACATTAACTTACACATTATATATGAATGATCAAAAATAAATAAAAGACAATCTATTTTTAAAAACTGAAAGGGTAAATTGGATCAAAACATTTTAGTGTTTTTTACTAAAATTAACAGCTTATAAAAATCATCCTCAACTGGCATTTTAATTTTTTCTTATTAGATTTAGTTTGACTTTCCTTTTTCAACTCTATTTTATAACAATTTTAGACCTTTAAAATGTTGTAAAAATAATATGCACAATTCTCCTGTAAGCTCTACCAGTTTCCCAAATGTTGACATATCAAATATCCATAGAAAAATTATCTAAACCAGCAAATAACCATTAAAGAAATAGTTAATACCACATTTGCAAGAGGGCCTGGCAGAAGTACTTTCTATGATGTCAGTATATGTTTTTTTAATTGTTGAATTGAACGTATTAGAGTGGTGCATTTTACTATATATAAGTTAGGCCACAGTATAGTTGATTTGCAGAAAGAACAGATATTGGAAACAGTATGTTTGTGTTTATTTATTTATTTATTTACTTATTTATTATTAACATATAATGTATTATTTGTTTCAGGGGTACATGTCTGTGATTCATCAGTCTCACACAACACACGGCGCTCACCACAACACATACCCTTCCCAATGTCCATCCCCCAGTCCTCTACCTTGTTTCTTAAATTCCGCGTATCAGTGGGAACAGATGATAATTATCTTTCTCTGAATGACTTGTTTTGCTTAGCATAATAACCTCTAGTTCCATCCATGTTGTTGCAAATAGCAAGATTTCATTTTTTGATGGCTGCATAATATTCCATATATGTATGTATAGACACACACACACACACACACACACACACACACACCGTACATACATGTATACATATTACATCTGCTTTACCCATCTACATCTACCCATTCATCTGTCAATGGACATCTCAGCTCTTTCTATAGTTTGGTTATTGTGGACATTGTTACTATAAACATTGGGGTGCATGTGCCCCTTCGGATTACTACATTTATATCCTTTGGGTAAATATCTAGTAGTGTTAATTGCTGGGTCATGCAGTCATTCTGGTTTCAACTTTTTGAGAAACCTCCATAATGTTTTCCAGAGTGGCTGAATGAACTTGCATTCCCAATAGTGTGGAGAGTTTCCCTTTCTCCACATCTTCGCCAACATCTCTCGTTTCCTGACTTGTTAATTCTAGCCATTCTGAGCTGGTGTGAGCTGGTATCTCATTGTGGTTTTGATTTGTATTTTCCTGTTGCTGGGTGATGTTGAACAATTTTCATGTGTCTGTTGGCCATTTGGATGTCCTCTTTGAAGAAATGTCTGTTCATGTCTTCTGCTTATTTCTTGATTGGATTATTTGTTCTTTGCATATTGAGTTTGGTAAGTTCTTTATAGATTTTGGATACTAGCCCTTTATTTGATATATCATTTGCAAGTATCTTCTCCCATTCTGTTGGCTGTCTTTTGGTTGTCTGTTTCCTTTGCTGTGCAAAAGCTTTTTATCTTGAAGTCCCAAGTCCCAGTAGTTTTGCTCTTATTTCTCTTGCCTTTGGAGATGTGTCTTAGCGAGAAGTTGCTGCAGCCGAGGTCACGGAGGTTGTTGCCTGTGTTCTCCTCTAAGATTTTTATGGATTCCTATCTCACATAGGCCTTTCATCCCTTTTGAGTCTATTTTTGTGTGCGGTGTAAGGAAATGATTCCATTTCATTCTTCTGCATGTGGCTGTCCCAATTTTTCCAACATCATTTGTTGAAGGGACTGTCTTTTTTCCATTGGATATTCTTTCCTGCTTTGTCAAAGATTAGTTGATCATAGAGTTGAGGGTCCATTTCTGGGCTCTTTATTCTGTTCCATTGTCTATGTGTCTGTTTTTGTGCCAGTACCATACTGTCTTAATGATTACAGCTTTGTAATATAGCTTGAAATCCAGAATTGTGTTGCCACCAGCTTTGCTTTTCTTTTTCAACATTCCTTTGGCTATTCAGCATCTTTTCTGGTTCCATAAAAATTTAGGATTATTTGTTCCAGCTCTGTGAAAAAAAGTTGATGGTATTTTGATAGGGATTGCACTGAATGTGTAGATTGCTCTAGGTACCATAGCATTTTAACAATATTTGTTCTTCCAATCCATTATTGGAAAAAACAGTGTTTAGAAACTATTGCTGTGTCTTTCCAAGTCTAATGAGAATGCCCTAAGAGGATCTTGCTGGTGTTGAGGATATTAAGAAAGTATGCTGGTGTCTCCTTCCTAATTGAATGTTTTCTTAGTTCTTTCCCATCAGAATGGGGCATGTACCCCAATATGGTGAGGGAAGAAAGGAACACAGAATTACTATTGACTTAAGCCTAGGGTTCAAATTCCCAAAGAGGAAGCCTCAGAGGAATAGCTTCTTTCATCACACCTGAAGATGAGAATTTCCCATTCCATGAAACATGACATTCTAGAGCAGTGTTGAAGGGATTCTGTCCATAACAGCTGCTTGCTGTGAGGTCCTACTAGACGGTGTCAGAAACTAAGGTGGGTAGGGAGCATCAACCTCCCTGGAAATTGATCAGTTTAGAAGTCAAAATGAACCTACAATTGCACCTCATAATTAAGCCAGCTTTTGGAGTCCTGCCATAATGGATGGCATGGAAGTCAGTCCGTATCAGTCAAGAAAAATATTATGTAGGTTCTGCTGATACAGGGGTTTTGCCTCACTTCATTTTCTCCTTCAATCCTTGTGCCTGTGCTGGTGCAGAAGAATACAGAAGATGGAAAGGGCTTAGGGATATTTCCTCTCTCTCTTTAGTAGGATCCTTTTCCACAAGTCAGTTCTTATATGGTGGCATGAGAGAAATGAGACCTTTGTAATACCTGAAAATGGCCACAGAGCTATGGAATGTATCCAAGAATGTTGTCAAAGTCATAGAGTTAGTAATTCCTATAGAATATATTTGAAGGTTGCAATGGGATAAGAATAAGACACCTAACAGGTAATTTTTTTTTTTTTTTTTTTTTTTTTTTACAAATTCCACCTCTTTTGAGTTACTTTACTATTTTTGTATCTCTTATTCAGAGGAAATAAGCATGATTTTATTGTTTTTCTTTCCCTCTAACGCTTGAAAATATTCCTTAATTTTTTGAAATCCATTAACTAGAGTTTGAGTTGAGTGGTCGGCAATGAATAAAATGGAAGTTGCCTGTGGAACTTTAAAAATGAACAGTGTTCAAGCCCCATCCAGGACCAGTATATCTGCTTTGTGAAAAACTCAACACCTTGAAGAAGGTGGGGTGAAGGACATGAATCACATTTTGTTGTCAGTTATTTAATTATGTTTCCTGATTTCCAATTTTGATCTCTAAGAGAGGGAAATTTTGGCTTGAAAGTAAAGGTGAGACAAGGTGTAATGGAGTAATTTTGAAGGTTGAGATACTACTGGGGCTTCTTCTAGAAGCATGTCTCTGGGATGGGACAATAGTGAAGAGAGAAAAGGGTGCAGAAAGCGATGAGAGAAATTGTTTTTAAATTTTTCTCAAGGCTCTGGATTTCAGAAATAAAACATCAGAGAACACCACTAGATTCCTTCTTTCCATGCGTTAGTGAGTTACTTTGGTAATGATGTGGACATAATACCCACTACAGGATTATTTCATGGAGAGATAGAAGAGTAGTTGGGTTGAATGCATGGCATACAGTAATGAGAGAAATTCTGATAAGGAAAATACAGCAGAATTGACATAGCTTCATGGAGATTCTAAAGATACAGACAAAACAAAGACATGCTGGTACATGCTCTTCAGCTATGTTCTTGAGATCTTCCAAAGAATGTGGAAAAGCTGACACACCTGGCTTCTCAGTGACAGAATACTCTAACTTGTCTCTCTGCCAATTGTCAGCAAGGCAGAAGCTTGCCCAAGGGAAAAAAAAGAGTAAATCACTGTATCACATGTGTATGCCCTTTTCCCCCTTCTCTCTCTTTTCTTTCTCTTTAATACATGTTGCTTTTGCATTGGTTACATTAAATCAATCTATTACTGGCCTTCCTTTTTATATGAATAAATGGTGTAATGATATTATCATATGTCTTTGACAGGTAATTTGAAAGTCTAAAAATTATAAGCAGCAAAACCAGTTGGGTAATACTGCTTGAAAAACACTTCAAAATAGAAAAAGAAAAAAGAAAAGACCAGGTAATTCTAGTGAAAATAATGCTTATTGCTAATCTGTTGGGTATGGGGAAATGTGCTAGATATATTACATGTTTATACATATTACAATCCTATCAATTGTTTCTTATGTGAGACAACGAAAGCCCTTAGATAAATTTTCAAAGCCAAAAGGCAGAAGTGTCTTTTCTTTTTTCAAAGCCAAAAGTCAGAAGTGGAACGGAATCTGGATGTCTGTGGCTCCAAAATTCATGCTTACTCTTTTTTCCACTGGAATTTGCTGAAGTTAACCTCATAGATATATATTTTTAAACCCAAAGCACAACTTTTATTTATGAGGATTATCCAATATATGTTTCAATTCTAAAAATTTTATTTTCTGAAGTTATAGATAATAAGTTAGGAAATTTGAGGCACTAGACAAAAATGTGCTCTTTGTAAAAAAAAAAAAAAAATAAGTGTTTCAATGAGATCCTTTCCTATTCTTTCCAGGGTTACAATTTATATTTTTGCCAGCAGGTGGCGGTATTGTTTTTACTACTACAGGAAAAGTGTTGCTTTAGGAGCTTATTTTTTTGTTGGAGGAGGATTTCTGGCTCTTCGGTAAAAATTTCATTTGCATTTTTTTCATTATCGTTGTTCATATCCTTTTTGTAATTTTTCCAGAATTATTTTCTCATTGCAGATCACTGGAAAGATTTCCTGTTAAAAGGAAAACTGATAACTAATGAGAATCATTTGGTGAATTCAGCTTTTTTTTTTTGCTACTTTGGCTTCTTTTCTCATTTAGAAATAGAATGATAAATATTTCTGATTTCATGGGTTTTCTCTCTAGATACTGGCCAAGAAGAAATTTTTAATATTAATCTATATTTTATTTTTAAATAACAAACAGACATTTAAATTACCTTCCGTAAAAAGAATTGATCCTTTAAAAACTTAGAAAAGAAATGCCCCCCAAAATTAAATAAATAAATCTTAAAATTTTTTACATATTACAATTATTAACATTCTTCACTGTTATACTGGGTTTTCTTCTCATCAGTCTCTTATAAGACCTCCTCAAAATAGAATTTTAAAAAATGAATCTGAAAACATAGGTAATATGTTCTTATACTTACTATATATTTCTATTAAATGGGACTTCGACTGTATTTATAATTCCCCAACCCTTTTGGTTAGCCAAGAAATATGTAGTTTTCTTATAAAACTGCCTCTCAGAGTTTTAGTTTTTTTTTTCAATTTAATTCAATTTAATTTTTTTTATTAACATATATTATTTGCTTCAGGGCTTCAGGGCTACAGGTCTGTGAATCATCAGTCTTACACAATTCACAGGACTCACCATAGCACGTACTGTCCTCAGTGTCCATAACCCAGCCACTCTACCATTCCCCTCTTCCCCCCTCAGCAACCCTCAGTTTGTTTCCTGAGATTAATAATCTCTTATGGTTTGTCTCCCTCCCTTTTTAAGCCAGTTGGGGCTTTAAAATGCAGTGTTCTGACTAGAGTTACTCTCCTCAAAAACTTAGCATCTAATTGGCAAAGTAAAGCATAAGTATATGAAATGTTAACAAAGCAATTTAAGATTTAAACAAAAAGTAAAAATATTGGGGCACCTGGGTGGCTCAGTCGTTAAGTGTTTGCCTTCAGCCCAGGTCAAGATCCCAGTGTCTTGGGATCGAGCCCCACATCGGGCTCTCTGCTTGGCAGGAAGCCTGCTTCTCCCGCTATCATTCCCTCTGCTTGTGTTCCCTCTCTCGCTGTGTTTCTCTCTGTCAAATAAATAAAATTAAAAAGAAAGTCAAAATATTCAGCCTCCAGAAACATTTATTCATCCTTTACTTAATGTCAGGGTGTTTTGAGATCCAAAAATTGGAGAACAAAGAAGAGAGAAAGATAGTGACAGAGAGGCACAATGTCTGTATTCTTCAGGGGCTCATGGGCTTTTGTAAATACAGCTGTATTTAAACAATTATATAAAAATACAGTTCAGTTTTATCCACAGGCTTTTTTTTTTTTTTTCTGTAGAGGAGTTAGTGTCAAGTGTAGCATGGTAATTAGTACAGAAATACAGTCTCTTCCTTCCTGTCCCCTTCTCAAATCAGTGCTTACAGTCAGTAAATCTACAAAGAAATATAATATGGAGTGTTCAAATTGTTTCCAGAACACACAATAGAAGTGACTCAACAACTCTATCTGGGAGTTTAATGCAGGAGGGTGACATCTGTGTTAGTGGTTTAGAAAGTGATGAATTGACGTGATGTTATAAAGCAATGCCTGATCACAAATGACTTGAGCAGCTCTGTGCTCAAACTGGTTTAGTTAGAGCTATCTCTATAATGGAACAGACATTTAGAAGCCCTGATTATGCATCTAACCTCATTTTCCACAGGTAATACTGCTCTTTTCTTTACAGAGAAGAGAGAGACTATTAAATAGGACTATTCTCGGGCACTATTCACATCTCTTTACATCCTGCTTACAAATTAACATATATCTGTCTTTCATTTCAACTCTGTGGAAAAGACATTTCCATTTTTCAAGGTAAACTACAAACCTGGTCTCTTCGTCTAATCCGAATCCCCCAGATCTTCTTTCTCAGGACCTCGCTCAATCATTTTCCGTCTGTTCTATAGAATATATTAATCTCGGTTCTCTTTCATCCCTTGCACATTAAGAGTTCAAAGTTCTCCCTTCTGTAGAAAATTCTCTCCTCTCACAAGAAAGGAGATCTGCCTTTCTATATTCAGGTTTAGAGTGGACATCTTTCTGGGACTAAATCACGGGTGTCTAAATTCAGTTTGTCAGTGACTGAACTCACCACGTACCCTGCTGCCCCATTCCTCCTCCACCTCCTTTCTTCCCACTCTAGTTTCCTTCATTTTGATGAATGGCTGTACCATGCTGACTCCCAGCCTCCCCTACCTTTGTGTTCTAACCCTATCAGCTATCCTACTGCAAACCCAAAAGCAATCCCCATGTTGACAATTGACTATAAACAAGCAACAAATACTACATACAATGGTTATGATTTCAAGGAAAAGATAACATATAAACAGTTTTAAATTTCTTCAGTAAATATGTATTGGCTTGTATTACGGGACAGCAGAATAAGCATAATGCCACGTCTAGATCTAGACATTTTATTTCTCCATTTCCTTTGTGTATGTCGTCAAGAAGCAATTGAATTGAGGAAAAATCAAGAATGAGAAAATATTAAATTTTATTTCCTGGCTTAGTTTTTATTTTCAAACGTTATTTCTTTCATGAATCTATGATGACTTATTAATCTGAAGTGAATAACTTGCTGATATAAGCTGGAAATGGAAATGCTTATTTTCTTGAATTCTTTTCCAGTTTTACAACACCAGCTCACTGACCAGAGCGAGCCCTGGAGAAAAGCTATGAGATAAATTCGATGGTTTTGAATATTTTTAAAAATAATTTTATCAAGCATTAGTGTGGCAAAGCAAAAATTGCACTGGGCAAAGTTAAACAGGAAAGGAAGACTTTATGCAGGTTGAGAGACCAGAACTCAGTCTGAACTCAGCTCTGCAGAAATAAAAGGCTACCGTATGGTTTTCAAAAGATGAGGTGAGAGAAAGATCATAGGCCATCTGTGTTTGCCAACTGGCTTTCATCAAAGGAAAAGTAAACTTTCTCTCTCCCTTTTTTAAAGTTGAAGTATAGTCGACTTACAATGTTAACTAGTTTCTTATTTTAACATGCTGACTGGACAATTCTATCTATTAAGTCACGCTCACTGGGTAAGTCACCATGTAATGTTATGACAGTATTGACTATATTCTCCATGCTGTACTTTTCATCCCTATAAGTGGAAGTTTGTACCCCTTAATCCCCTTCACTGATTTTGCCATGCCCTCCTCCCCTCCGCCCCCAACCTCTGGCAACCACCAGTTTATTCTCTGTATTTATGCTTCTGTTTCTGGGTTTTTGTTATTTGTTCATTTGTTTTCTTTTTTAGATTCCACATGTAAGTGAAATCGTATCTTCATGCCAGGAGGAAGTTTTACAATTCAGATCAAGGAACTCACTGAAGTTAGATTTCTATCCTTCCGCAAAAATGGGGTTGGGGGGAGATGGGGATAGGGGTCCTATCTTTCTTGATAATTACATTTCACAGGGATAGCTCCCAAGTCTTGAGAAAGATATTCCTAGGTTGTAAAAGAGTCAGGCTTTTAAAAATATATACATTTCAGAGGGGCCAAGAGAAAATTTAGTGACCAGTATTCTACTGTTCTCAGGAAAGGAAGAGCAGGGGCCTAGAGTCAGGAAGAAGATTTTCTTTTCTTTTTTTTTAAAGATTTTATTTATTTGACAGAGAGAAACACAGCGAGAGGGAACACAAGCAGAGGGAATGGTAGCGGGAGAAGCAGGCTTCCCAACGAGCAGGGAGCCCGATGCAGGGCTCGATCCCAGGACTCTGGGATCATGACGTGAGCCGAAGGCAGACGCTTAACGACTGAGCCACCCAGGCGCCCCAGGAAGAAGATTTTCTAAAGTTTAGTTAGTTAAGCTGAAAAAAAAATGTTAACACTGTTGTGGTCAAGGGGATGCAAATTCTTTGATTTCACTTCAATTTTCCCTGGAGTCTCTCTGAACACATTTTTTACATAGCATATCCTTGTGGTTGCTTGGTATTTGATTTTGGATTTAGAGACTCTGTAATAAAGTAGCCCTTCTTAAATTTGGTCTGACTTAACCTATTATTTTTTTTTTAATTAAACGGTACATCTGTCAATGATTTGTGTTCTTTCTCAAAAGAGTATAACAGAGCAATTAGTTGTTAGAAACTGTGAAAAAGTAAGCCACAGTGTCCTCAACAGACATTGATCCTATTTTGACTCTTTTACATTCTGATATAAGAATACTCATAAAAGGCTGCTGTGAACAGAGCAGGCAGAGATAACAGAGGCTCAGACACACTAAAGCTAATTACCTACAGTAAATGTTTGAATGTGGGCCACTAAGAGATTGGGGAGTAAGCATATTAAAGCCAGGATAATAGAAGACATGAAATGAGACAAAAAGAAATGAGGGATGGAAATGTAATGCATGGAAGGGAAGTCATACAGGAGATTAAGAAAATTACATTGCTATTGTGTTTCATTCCAGTTCGAGTGAATGACCTTCATTGGCAATGGTTCATGAATCCAGTATTTATAAGAGAACACAGACGCATACAATGGCATACAGGTTAATTTCTTTTTGCCTTTTTCTTCTTTTCTCTTTAATGCCCAGATAATGAGTTACACTGCAAATGCACAATCTATACACATGAAGCTTAAAGAATAGAGATGCAATAGGCTATGTTTATCTAGTTGAAGACAATGTCGTATCTTCTTCTCCAGTCACACACCTGCTGGAGCATGTGGACTGGACTTACACATTAATAATTATTAACTGATGAAGGATGTATTGTCAGAATTTTCCCAGTTTTCAGTGAATTGCTAGGCCCAGAAAGTCTGGCCCTCTGTTGAATGGATGCTTCCATTTTGGTGGAAAGCAATTTTTTCATTAATTCATTCTCATGCTCATGTAACTGAATAATATGCTTGTTCTGTAATAATTATCCTGTATAATTAATAATTATTATATTATATATTTCATTATATATATTTTTATTATATATTAATTTATATTTTATTATATATAATTTTATTTATATGTATTTGTATATTTTATATATTTATTACATAAATATATAAATATATTTTTATTAGCATAATAAAAATTATAATAATTATTATTATTCCTCTGACAAGTTGTCACTGGATTCTGGGGATAGGGAAAGGAAACAAAACCTAAATCTGGTGCCATCTCAGATCTGTCCTAGATGAAAAGTCTGTCTTAGAATCTTTCTCATTTTAATGAGTATGCCCTTAACCTTCAGTGGGTGGGAGGGAGCAAATATCTTTCTATCATTAAAGTTATGAAAATATGAGGAACAGCTTAAGGTGAGTTTACTGCATTCCTATATTGCACAGTAGTTTTTCAGAAAGTAAGTATTGGTCCAGGGGTTCCCATACTTTCTTAGTTTACAACAAACTTAAGTGTCTCACTGATTTTCTCATGGCACATCTATATCCAAAGAAGTGGCTAGCAATATTTGTTAACTCCATAGGTCCAAGAATTTAAAAAACATTTATTTCTTAAAAGTTTAATAGTTGGGGCGCCTGGGTGGCTCAGTCGTTAAACGGCTGCCTTCGGCTCAGGTCATGATCCCAGAGTCCTGGGATCGAGCCCCGCATCGGGCTCCTTGCTCGGCAGGAAGCCTGCTTCTCCCGCTACCATTCCCTCTGCTTGTATTCCCTCTCTCGCTGTGTTTCTCTCTGTCAGATAAATAAAATCTTAAAAAAAAAAAAAAAAAAGTTTAATAGTTACTTGAAGGAAACAACGCATACATTGAAAGAGAAACATATTTTTTTCATCACTAATCACAATTATTAATGTGTACACGTTTTGAATACTACACAACTTCTCAAATCTTTGAATCAGATTGGACACTGTCATCCTTTTTTCCTATCCCATGTTCATTTTCATAGGTACTTACTTTTTATCATAGTGCGTGGTGAAAACTTACTTTTGCAAATATATGACATCATCTCAAGGAATATAGTGCAGTCAAATGTTAAGATTTGATCACCTCACGTTAGCAGTTTGTATAGACTACAATGGATATTGAGTATTGCTGTGTTTGACTCTTGATCTTGGGGTTGCAAGTTCATGCCCCACATTGTAGAGATTACTAAAAAATAAACAAGCCTAAAAAAAAAAAGTCTGTTAAATATTCCACAGAACCTTTGTGAATTTGTTATGACCTACTGGGATGTACGAAGCAAATACAAATTGAAGATAAGAGGTTTAATTCTCCCTGTGGAAAATAAGGGAAAAGATTTCTTCCCTTTCCATTTTCTTAGAGCAGTTACTTTAGAAAACTTGTAATTGTAGTTTCTTTCTGTCCTTTCAGGAGATTATGTTTTTAAATTATATTTCCTGAGGTTTTGGTCTTTGTTTCAGAATATGATCCTAGACACAAGTTTCCTCCAAGTTTTGACCTATTCAAACATTACAAATTATGATCATTATAGATATACACATCTAAGCGTTTTCACTTTTTTATATGTTGAAGAAATGATTTGTATTCCATAATATTACCACAACTTTCTAAAAGTTAGAAGGCTGGTATCACACTCATTTTTAAAAAACTTGATTTTAGAAATGAAAAGCAATCTAATGGATTATGCGGCATGCCAGAAAAATGACAAGGTTAGTACCTAGAGTAAGTGTGATACCTATTTTTTTTTCATTACTTTAATAAATTTAGAATATGTGGCTTGCCAGAGAGTCAAATTCAGCACCTAAATTTCAATATCTCCTACTTTCCATAGTCTTATAAAAGAAGATTATCTTTTAAGAGATTGCTAAAGAAGAAATATGGTTAACTTATGAGAAAAAAACTAGAAAACACAATTGTGTTACACAGAATTTAGTACTACTTTCCCTCTCCTTTCATTTATTATGTAATAGGCATAGCCAGTGTCTCCCTAGGTATATGTAACCTGGTGTTTAAGCAACTTCATAGATTTCCAATGTATGAATATGATGATTAATTTATTCTTAATTTCCATATTAAAAAAATAATATGGCAGGCCAATACCTTTAATTAGGTTTGAATGCAGTTTTGATCAGATAGGAGAAGAATTTGATGACTCTATCAGTTGTCTAAAGACTAAACAATTTTACATGGTGGTATATAATATACTCTTTCTGATAGATTTGATACTTGAGGATATAATGTGGTTTTAGAAGGAAATTGAAAGAATAGGTAAATAGTTTTTTTGTCAGTATTTTTGAAACCATGTCATTCAACTTCATAGATCTGAGATTTGTATCTTAGAAAAATTTCAAAGGAGTAACATAGTGTGAGCAGAACATGAAGAGGACAAGATTATGTTTATATTGTTGGAAAAGAAACCAGATCAATAAAACTAGGAGTAGGTTCTTTGTAAGAATTAATAAAATTTATAAACTCCTAGCCAGAGTTATTAAAAAGGAAAGAGGCTGGGGCACCTGGGTGGCTCAGTCATTAAGCGTCTGCCTTCGGCTCACGTCATGATCCCAGGGTCCTGGGATCAAGCCCTGCATTGGGCTCCCTGCTTGGCAGGAAGCCTGCTTCTCCTGCTACCATTCCCTCTGCTTGTGTTCCCTCTTTCTCTGTGTTTCTCTGTGTCAAATACATAAAATCTTTAAAAAAAAAAAAAAGGAAGGACCCAAATAAGCAAAGTCATGAATGATAGAGATCACAACCAACACCACAGAAATACAAACAGTGATAGAATATTATGAAAAATTATATGCCAACAAATTGGGCAATCTGGAAGGAATGGATAAATTCCTAGAAATATACAAACTACCAAAACAGAAACAGGAAAAAATAGAAAATCTGAACAGATCCACAAGCGGTAAAGAAATTGAATCAGTAGTCAAAAATCTCCCAACAAACAAAAGTCCAGGGCCAGATGGCTTCCCAGGGCTATTCTACCAAACATTTCGAGAGTAAATACCTAGTCTTCTCAAACTGTTCCAAACAACTGAAATGGAGGGAAAACTTCCAAACTCATTCTATAAGGTTAGCATTATCTTGACTCCAAAACCAGACAAAGACCCCACTGATTCTCAGGCACACTTGCCCTAGTAAAGAAACACCTGCATAGCACAGTGGGGTAGGACTTGATGTAAGCAGCTGAGGCCTCCCCCTCTGGTGCTATTCTGCTCACTGAAGTCAGTCTGTGCTGATAGTAGGAAGAGGTCAGAGAAAAATGGTGCCAGCCCTCTCCCTCATCCCTGGAGAGGGAGTTCGCACCTGCTACTGTCTGGAAATCCCTCACAGAAGAGCAAACTCTCTCTCCTCTTGTGTCTCAGGTGTCTATCAGATCCATTCCTTCACCCTGTCTGGGTCAACAAAATACACCATATTAATAAAAAAAAAGGATAAGAATCATATGATCCTCTCAATAGGTACAGAAAAAGCATTTGACAAAGTACAGCATCTATTCTTGATAAAAACCCTCAAAAACTAGGGATTGAGGGAACATACCTCAACATCATAAAGACCATATATGAAAGACTCACAACTACTATCATCCTCAATGGGGATAAACTGAGAGCTGTTTCTCTGAAGTCAGGAACAAGCCAGGGATGTCCACTACTAACCTCAACAATCAGACAACAAAAAGAAATAAAATAAAAGCCATACCAAGCAACAAGGAAGAAGTAAAACTTTCACTATTTGCAGATGACATGATACTCAAGACTGTACCAAAAAAATTGCTAGAACTGTTATACAAATTAAGCAAAGTTGCAGGTTACAAAATCAACATACAGAAATCTGTTGCATTTCTATACACCAATAATGAAGCAGAAGGAGAAATCAAGGAATCGGTCTCATTTACAATTGCACCAGAAACCATAAAATGCCTAGTAATAAATCTAAGAGAAGAGGTAAAATATCTGTTCCCACCAACCATACAAGAGGGTTCCCCTTTCTCCGCATCCTCACCAACATCTGTCGTTTCCTGACTTGTTAACTCTAGCCATTCTAACTGGTGTGAGTTGGTATCTCACTATAGTTTTGATTTTTTTTTAAGATTTTTTATTTACTTATTTGACACACAGAGAGAGGTTACAAGTAGGCAGAGAGGCAGGCAGAGACAGAGGGGGAAGCGGGCTCCCTGCTGAGCAGAGAGCCCGATGTGGGGCTCAATCCCAGGACCCTGACATCATGACCTGAGCCGAAGGCAGAGGTTTTAACCCACTGAGCCACCCAGGTGTCCCTATAGTTTTGATTTGTATTTCCCTGATGCCAAGTGATGTTGAGCACTTTTTCATATGTCTGTTGGTCATTTGTATACCTTCTTTGAAGAAATGTCTGTTTATGTCTTCTGTCTATTTCTTGATTGGATTATTTGTTCTTTGCGTATTGAGTTTGGTAAGTTCTTTATAGATTTTTTTAAAGGTTTATTTATTTATTTGATAGAGAGATCACAAGTAGGCAGAGAGGCAGGCTAGGGGAGGGGGATGCAGACTCTCTGAAAAGCAGAGAGCCTGATGCGGGGTTAGATCCCAGGACCCTGAGATCATGACCTGAGCCAAAGGCAGAGGCTTTAACTCACTGAGCCACCCAGGCGTCCCTCTCTATAGATTTTGGATACTAGCCCTTTATTTGAAATATCATTTGCAAATATCTTCTCCCATTCTGTTGGCTTTCTTTTGGTTGTCTGTTTCCTTTGCTGTGCAAAAGCTTTTTATCCTAATGAAGTCCAAATAGTTCATTTTTGCCTTTGTTTCCCTTGCCTTTGGAGATGTGCCTAGTGAGAAGTTGCTGCAGCTGAGGTCATGGAGGTTGTTGCCTATGTTCTCCTCTACGATTTTGATGGATTCCTGTCTCATCATTAGGTTTTTCATCCCTTTGAGTCTATTTTTGTGTGTGGTGTAAGGAAATGGTCCCGTTTCATTCTTCTGCGTGTGGCTGTCCAATTTTCTGAACACCATTTGTTGAAGAGACTTTTTTCCATTGGATATTCTTTCCTGCTTTGTTGAAGATTAGTTGACCATAGACTTGAGGGTCCATTTCTGGGATCTCTGTTCTCTTCCATGGATCTATGTGTCTGTTTTTGTGCCAGTACCATACTGTCTTGATGATTACAGCTTTGTAATACAGCTTGAAATCCAGAATTGTGATCCCACCAGCTTTGGTTTTCTTTTTCAACATTCCTCTGGCTATTCAGGATCTTTTCTCGTTCCATGCAAATTTTAGGATTATTTGTTCCAGCTCTGTGAAAAAAGTTGAAGGTATTTTGATAAGGATTACATTGTATACATTTCTCTAGATAGCATAGACATTTTAACAATATTTGTTCTTCCAGTCCATGAGCATGGAATGTTTTTCCATTTCTTTGTGTCTTCCTCAATTTCTTTCATGAGTGTTGTACAGTTTTCTGACTACAGATTGCCAGGAACTTTTGGCATGCATATTAAAAGCTATATTAAAACTACTTAGTTCAGTGTCTGGTACATGTTTATCCTCAATAAATAGTAATCATTATTTTAGATTTCATACATGACTCTTAAATAACTCAAAGATGTAAGCCATATAATTTTCTTATTGATGAAAGAGCTAAAACAATTTAAATATGTCATGCAGCAATTAAGTCATTGAACTAATATCCAAATCCAGGTTTTTGTGGTCTCACATTCCGTACCTGGCTGACAAGTTAGATTTTCTTGATGATTTATAAAATGCTGCATCTGAGACTTACTCCTAGACATGTTAATTTAAATGAAGATCCTAATATTTATTCAGAACTGACAGCTTTTTTTTTACCCAATTCTTCTCCATGAAAAGTATTTACCACGGTATCTGGTAGTACATTTTAGAACTAACGAGAATGATACTATCATTATTGTTATTATTTTATACAGCTGAGGATGTCCAACAAATTCCTCCCATTCTTTCCCACAGAATAACAAGCAGGTTTTTGAGAAATTGACTCATCTAAATTGATTAATTGAATTATTTACATTTCTTAACTTGTTTCAAAATTCTCTTACGATAGGTTCTTTTTAAATTTTATCATTCATTCATTCATTCATTTATTTATTTTTATAGTAGGTTCTAATAACCTCACCTAGATATTTCAAAAATAATCAGAATAAGGGAGTATATTCTCCAGAGAAATTTAACCAGATGATCCTAACTGGTCAAAGAGGAGGGTAGAGATGAGGAGTTGAGCTGAAAATAAGGAAACAAACATATAAAATTCAGCATAGTTACTTGTGAGACCGGGACTGAAACCATGAGCCTGAAAAATATAATCTAATCATGTGTTTTAAACCCTGATGTACACGGTGATGGATCAAACAGCCAAAGATTAAAAAATAAGCAATATACAAATAAAAGGAAAGGGAAAGGAAAGGAAAAAAGAGGAAAGAACTGCCAGGAAAGCACCACCACCACCAATATTGACAGAAATAGAAACATAATTATAGTTCTTGATTTAGAAGCATGAAATAATACAAATAGTAAACGACTGAATAGAGGCTGAGCAAAAATTATTACAGTGGGTAGTGAGTGGAAGGCAAGATACATTTTAAGAAATATAATGTTTGGGAGCTCCTGGGTGGCTCAGTCGTTAAGTGTCTGCCTTCAGCTCAGGTCATGATCCCAGCGTCCTGGGATCGAGCCCCACATCGGGCTCCCTGCTCGGCAGGAAGCTTGCTTCTCCCGCTACCATTCCCTCTGCTTGTGTTCCCTCTCTCGCTGTGTTTCTCTCTGTCAAATAAATAAAATCTTTAAAAAAAAAAGAGAAATATAATGTTTTGGGGTGGGGGGGATGGGTGAAATGGGTGAAAGGGAGTAGGAGGGACAGGCTTCCAGTTATGGAATGAATTAAATCATGAGGATGAAAGGCACAGCATGGAGAATACAGCCAATGGTGTTGGAATAGTGTTGTATGGTGACAGACTGTAGCCACACTTGTGGGGAGCATGACATAATATATAGACATGATGAATCTCTATGTTGTACATCTGAAACTAATGTAACATTGTGTTTCAATGTCACTTCTAAAAAAAAATAATGATATTTTCACCTGTCTAAATAAGAAGTTAATGGATACCATCTAAAATTGACAAAAAATTAACAACAAATAATATTTAGTAACAAAGAAGTAAATAAGAAGGAACAGAAAACAGACTTGAAGATAGTTACCTCTGGTCAGTAGATTGATATATGGGTCCAAGGAGTAGAGATAAGAGGTCTGTGCTAGCAGAAACTCATGTTTTTATTAAGCTCTCAGAACTATTTGACATTTCAAACTTTATGTATATATTACTTATATAAAGATTGAATTAAAGTTAAAAACCTCTTTACTTGTGCAGGGAAACTTTTTAATTTCAGGGGGAAGAAACATTGAGTTACAAAGGGTTTTGTGGGTGTTTTAGTGGAATGCCTAAAATTTTCCTTTACTTTTAATTTGGTTATAATTTAGTTGATAGCATATCCTGTTTCACTCTACTTCACCCATGTAGTTATGAAAAAGATGCCCAGGAATTTATATATCTCAAGGGGAAGCACATTGTTTGAAGACTTTATTCAAAGTCCTGATTACTGAGATTTGGGATTTGTCCATAAATATGGAATATATACTGACTCTATGTCTGCACATGTTGCCAGAATAATTAGCTAAAAAGTGAAGAATGCCATCAGTTAAGGCAATGCAAAGTCTCTTGATTTACTGCCAAGTTTTTCAATCTCGTATGGATACAAACTCAGTGCTTTCTAGCATATATAAGAAAGTATTTTAGATACATTTGCTATGGGGTAGTTAAATACAACTCCAAGTTTTTGTGTGGGTGCACACACATGCCTATTCTTTTTTTTTTTCTCATAAAAGAAATCAAACCTTGAGTTTTAAGAAAAGTTTTTTGACCAAGTAATAGAAGTATTCTGGTTGAAAACTGAATACTGCCAGCTTATGGCATGAAAATGATCAGGGGTTGGTCAGAAAGGCAGATTCTGTGATTTGTTCCCAGGGAATAAATTTTACGTCAATGCGTGCCTTAAAAGTTATGTACTCCACACAGCTTTTTGAATCAAAAAATGTGTGTAAGTAATAGTAAAGCACTCTGAAAATCGAAGTAATCTTTCTCCATTATTGATAAGCAGTCTCTCAATGCAAATGAGCACACCTTTTAAAAAAATTTTAAAGAAGAAGGAAAAGTTTTATTCAAGCCCAATTTAGGAGAGCTAGCCAGGATACACAATCTTCACAAAGAAGAGTGCTGTGGGCGAACGACCATTTAGTGCAGGGTTACACATGCTTTTCACATGAAGAGTTACAAATCATCATGACCAAAGACCTTGCAGAAAGTTACAGACCTTATCTTAAGCTTGTAGTTTGTGTAGGACTGCTTGATTCCAATCTTAAAGGAACTAAGGAGGTTTTGCTCTTATCTTTGTGTTTGGAATGTTTCTTTGTAGGTTATTTGTTAGTGAAGCAAATGCACAATGTGTACTCTGGGCAGAAACTGAGTCCATGCTTTGAGTTTTTGCTGACTCTGGTAAATGTAAAAGTATGATTTCTCTGAGACCTCATATAGAGGGCCCACAAACATTAAAAGTTGAAACTCTCCTTCACTTTATCGAGTCTTAAGCTTTAAGACTGAGAAAATGAGAAACCATATACTGAATTCTTTAAATATCTAGATATCAGAAGCTTTAAAATTAATAAAAGAAAAACAGTTCCTTATGAGAGATAACAAGCCTGAAGAATCTCCCCCAAATGACCTTCCAGTCTTTTTTCTCTTCCTTCCTGCTAGGACATTTCTGATATGCTTTTACTACATCATATTTTCTCTAGTCACAAAATATGAGACTCCTAGGCCTGAAGTATGACACTATTTGGAAGAAAACACCTGCAATCCCATCCATGGCTAACTCTTCTGTGGCAGTGTGATTTCAGGATATTTCTGAATTAGTGAATATTGAAACAACATTTCTATTGAACAAAGGCAAGGAAAGCCATTTGGACCCAATGACTAGAGTGGGGTATATGTGATGGTAGATACAAATAACTAAGGTTACACACTATTTTTCTTTTCCCTTTTTTTTTTACACACTATTTTTCAATGAAATCTCTTGTTTTAAATCACTAGGTATTTAACTAAAATAGAACCTAGTTTTAATTTCGTTTTTTGACATTTGTTCTCAGGCTTGCCTGAGGGTGTTGTTCCTGAAAGTCAAAGAATTTATTCAGCAATATTTGAAAACTAAGGTCTTAGGGTATATCTAATTTTTGCAAAATTAGCATGTACATTTCCTCATATAGCCATCCCTAAATCAGTGATGGATGAAACTTAATATTGGAAAACCAAATATTCCATAAGCTTTTGGTACATCTCCAAATGTGAGAAGCAAATTGTCTTGGATAAAAAATTTTAATATTGCAAAACTAGCATAATGCTGTAGTTAAAAAAATTTTTTTTTTAAGATTTTTATTTAAGAAAGAGAGAGCACAAGCAGGGGTCAGAGGCAGAGGGAGAAGGAGAAGCAGACTCTTCACTAAGCGTGGAACCTGATGCAGGACTCGATCCCAGAACCCCAGGATCATGACCTGAGCCGAAGGAGGATGCTTAACCGACTGAGCCACCCAGGCATCCCAGAGCTGTAGTTTAATGCCAATAAATACATTTCATTAAACATCTGGTTCTTCTTCAAACTTTACACTTTTTTTTTTTTTGCTTTTCTTCTTGCCTCTTGAATGTTACTTCTTCTCCTGTTCCCAGCTTGTCCTCTTGTTTATGTTGTATATAAGTTGCCTTAATCAGTTCTCAAGTCCCAGACATACATTTCTGATTTTCCTGTTAGAATCACATACTCAGTGCTGGCAAAACTGGATTTAGAGTCTACACATTGCTCTTCTTGTTGACTATACTTAACTTATTCTTTGATTCTAAATTACACATATTCAAATCTTAAATCTTTTGGACTCTAGCATTTCTTACTATCCCAAGAGACTTCAATGCCCAGTCACATCCCCTCAGCTGATTCCCAGATCTTTGCCCTACTTCCTGGCATCCTGAGGGAATTCTCTGGGCATGGGAGTAGGTTTGATCCATGCATGGAGTAGGCTGAAAGTGCCTGGAAGTTGACTGCTTATAATGTAAACCGATACTTTAAACTAACATTTATAATATATAAAACAAAGACTTTGAAAATATTGAAGTTAGTCACCTAAAGGTTTTCTGTGATTTTATGGAGACTGCATAATTTTATATACTCAATTACTGATTTATGGAAATATTACAGAGAAACTTGCAAAAACAGCTGTCAGAAAATGGAAAGAAATGTCAAAGTGTCCTCATAGTGCTAGCATACAACATACATTTCTTTTATCAGTTTGCCTATTCTTTTAAAGAAGATGTGGAAATTTCTGCCTTAAACAAATCATAAAAATTACATTCCTTGTCACACAAATCTAGTGAATGTGTCCCCTATCCACCCAGTTCCCACGGCAGGGCATTATCTGCCAGTCATTTTTTTCCATAGTGTATTTATTATGAGCTTGCTATCTTCTATGTGGCTTATCTATGACATGTTGCTAATTTCTCCCTAAGCAATAAAGCAAGGTCACGACTAAATGATGAAGGAGTAACATAATCGGAGAGAGGAGAGCAGGGGGAAGTTGATCCTCTGTTGTCTACATGGACTTCTAACCTAGTGAACCTTGAGTTCTTCCCGTACTGCCAACAGTGCTGGTGTTGCTGACTGGTCAGTACTGAAAGAATTCTGGGCTCCTGGTAGAAAGGCTCCCGATGGCCCGGATAGGAAGAACATAAGAGACCTCTCCTAAATCATTGTCAGGGACAGAATGCTAATATGCAAAAAGTTTATTGGTTGTGCATTATTGGTCTGCTACTGACCTAAGCATGAATGTGCCTCAGAAATTTAGAGTACAGGACAGGCCATATATGTCCTTACACTCATGCAAATCATTTATCTCCTAGTTGGCACTTAATGAAATCAATACACTTCAGAAATATTCAGAACCTTCTATGTTCCTAAAACCAGTCCAAATGTCTTCACATATGTTAAACTCTTGAGACGACACAACCTTTTCAGGTAGATTTAATAGATGAAGAAATGGACAGTTGAGAAGGTTAAATGACAGTTTTTCAAATTAACCACTAAAAAATAATGAAAGGATATACTTTAGACACAGTAACACAAAACCTCACTCTATTCCCTGCACACAGCACACATTTAAAGCATGTTTATGAGGCAGCCTTGGATTAAGTAAATAATTATTCTGAACAGCCTATAAGTAAACATAGTCCAGGAAATGAGTTTTAATACTTAGGAATAATAGCAAGCATCATAAGATATTCTGAATACTGACAGAAACCCTAGGTAAGTAGAGGACTAGGAAATCATCTAGATTGTTTGATGTTTGACTTTTTTTCCTGGATAAATAAAATGAAAGAAACAGAAGTATAAATAAATCAATTGTAATCACTATTTACCTTTTATAACTTTTACTTCTCTTCACAAAATAAATCAGAAATGAAGTTATATCCCATCAAAGATTACTAAGCCAGCATTGCCACTGTCAGGGAATTTAGAGTGGAAATAGAAATGCTACTTTCCCCCCTAGATGCCTCTTCATCTTCCTCTAATCTCCAATTGACCTTTATACCACTCTCAATCCATTCTCTTGGCTTTTATCACTGCTGGTGAATATGATGAGGTGGGAAATGTTGAAAAATGCTTAAAATACTCTACAGGATTGCTCTGAGGGAAGAAAAATTGCATTAATTTGACTCTCTTTTCTCCTATATGGAGGGTTGGAACCTTCTGAAAGATTTGGCTCTTCTCTCCACAACCCCATCACACTTAAAATAATCTTTTCATTAGACTAACGTTTTTCAAAGGACAGAGCAAAGACTTGGTTTCAAGAAGATTTTGTTTTCCTACCTTGCAAAACTCTTAGCAAGGAAATACTAAAGATCTAGTCAAAGTCTTGAAATTGGAAAAAGGTAAATTATAGACAACACAAATATTCTCACCTGTGTATCCTTATACTTGTGAACAAAGTTACTTGAAAGTGTACAAATTCAAACTGAGAAAGAAAGGTGTGCTCATTTGTCTTTTTTTCCTCATGATCCAACACATTTTGCTCTGCGGAATTAGGTGATTCAAAGGAGTAAATATTAGGAAATGGAGTTCTCAATTAAGGGTACTCTTTTATTTTTAATTAATTATATCCATAAATAAAAGGAGCTCTTAAATGCAGTTGTTATTCTTTATTTAATGGTGAGATTTAAAGGATTTGTTAAGAGTATCCACAGATTTTGGGAACATCTGGGTGGCTCAGTTGGTTAAGTGTCTTCCTTTGGCTTAGGTCACTATCCCAGGGTCCAGGGATGGGATTCCACATCAGGCTCCCTGCTCAGTGGAGAGCCTGCTTCTCCCTCTCCTCCCCACTCATGCTCTCTCTTGCTCTATTTGTCTCTCTCTCTCAAATAAATAAAATCTTTTAAAAAAAAGAGCATCTGTAGATCAGAACCTGGATGCTTGTATACCACTTGTCTTTCTTTCAATTAGAAAGAAATTATGAGAAAAATATGGATTTATGTAATTAAATATATTATTACCATAATAATATACTACTCTTTCCTTGTAATAATAAATACCGTAATGATATGGTATTCATTCTTAGTTTTGACTATTTGTCCCTGTTCTTTCATACACTATTAGTTACCTGTAACTTTGGGGATCCAAGATCCCTTCTCATTTTTCACAATATTCTAAATCTCTAAGCTTAGAGAAATCAAGTCAATCTCTGCTTTCAGGAATGAGATTTCTCTTTGTGTAGCAAAACAAGTAAGTAAATAAACAGCAGAGGTCTTTGCAAAAGTTTTCTTATAATCACAAAATAATAGAGCATGGGGTTTCTGGAAAGTTCTTAACACCATTGATTCAGCCTCTAAAGGAGCTTCATAATAGGAAAGCTTTAGAATTAACTGAAAAACAAATTTTTAGTTGTAAAGTACTGCCATACTTCCAGATTCTTGCTGTTTGTCTCTGTCATTGATATTTTATTAGTCATCTGGGGAAATGGAGCTTAATTTCCATTCTTAGTTATAATATTTTAGAAACTGGCCCACTAGTGAATAGTTAGAAAAAGACTGCCTTCAAAATGATATGGATCAGCTTTGTATTTTCTTCTGTAACCTCGCCACAGGACCAAGGTGACATGGGAGAGCCATCAGGAGCATGAGCAAGTTGAGCTTGATCTAAAAACTAGGGCAAAGTACGTTCTTAGTGCAACAGGTAATATGTGAGTGTCATAAAAGCAGGGACAAGCCTACCGGGAGTGGAGAAACTGCCTTCATGAACTCAAATTTTCTCTCTCAGCATAATATATCACCTAGCTTTAATTAAGTCATGTGCTTAAAAAGATTCTCTTGCTCATTCCTGGTATTCCCAAATTTGCGTCTTAGTGTTTGAAATTTGCAAGTAGAGAGGCTAGTATCAGGCGAAAGTGAAGTAAATTCCAGCTATTTGGCTATTTTTGTCTTATTCAGCAGGATTGCATTATTCATTCATTTTTTCTTTTCCTGTTGGAATCAAAGTCTTGTTTCAACCTTTGTTTTAAAGGTGAAAGTAGCATTTTCCCTCCATCTTAATATGTAGAAAGGGTGAAGAATTGTGAGGGTAGACATTGGACTAGCATCCTTTCTTCATAAAATAAATGTTCTAGGAATAAGAAATCCACTATGTGAAATCATGTATGAGGGTTGAATATTTTTTGATATTTATGTATTCAAATGAAAGTGTTTCTCTACTTCCTATAATTTGTTTGATTTTTCTTACAATGCCTTGACCTTGTAGACTACAACACTTCTCATATCCTCCCACGCCCACCTCACTATATTAATTTGTAATATAGTAAACATTCAAATTCAACAATTCAGACAATTTTAATTCAGAGAACTTGGTAATGTGTTCTATTTGGGATGATACAACATTTAATTTTTTTTTTCTTATTGTCATCCCCAACTGTTTGCCAAAATGCCTTCTGCCAGGATTTCCTTTAAATCAGTGTTTCCTTTCTATAATGATATTTACCCTATTTCCTTTCTTGAGGTGGTAGTAGGGATTGGAAGGGAAAGAAGCTCGTGAGGAGAAGACTATAAATCAGAAGATATTGAGCAAACGGTACTTATTACACATGATCTGCTTTTGTTTTCCTACTTGTATAAACAAATGCCAATTAAGTTGGCACTTGAAAGAGTAGATTGTCACTTTGTGTTTCCTAGTAATGTTAAAATATTCACATGGATATTCTTTCTCTTTTCCTCAGATAAATTAGGTGAAACATCATGAGTCTGAATGATGTAGGTAAGTGAAAAGTAAGAAAAACAGTTTACGAGTAACACCATGATATGAGCAACCATGAGCAATGCTCAAACTGTGCTTCTGCTGCACATCGAGGTCCTTCAGCTCTTTTCTTTCCATTCTTCACACTTTTGGAAATATATCTATTCTATCTCTATTTCTATCTCTCAACTCTAAATTGTATAGTACCACACAATTTGAGGGTAGACATTCAATTACATTTCGGGTGATTTATATAGAATACTATAACAGACTTCAGTGCTGAGAGGATAGTAAATATCTTTATTCATGGCCTGTTTGTGACTCAGAACATTTAGGAAAGATCTGAATGAGGTT
This sequence comes from Procyon lotor, assembly GCA_028646535.1. Taxonomy (NCBI): domain Eukaryota; kingdom Metazoa; phylum Chordata; class Mammalia; order Carnivora; family Procyonidae; genus Procyon; species Procyon lotor. The sequence goes on from CM053607.1 coordinate 64,039,535, forward strand.
TTTCTGGTAGCCACAATATGTACTTATTGTTTACTGTAAGTTAAAATTTTATGCTGTAGTGGGGGGACAAAACCAATATCTACAGATATTAGGTCTAATACTTTTTTAAATACTCATTCTCTCTGCTTAACCATTTCCTATTCTCTCTTCAGCCCACTCTAATCAGTTTCGTTTCTACCACTTCACTGAAATTACTCTTGTATAAGGGCTTTGTGATCTCTATGTCCAAAACCCAAAGAGTAGTCCACAGTATACACTTACTAGAGCTCTTAACATTTAACACCATTGATTTCTCTTACCTTTTTGAAATACTTTCTTTACTTGACTTCTGGGCTACAACTCTCTTCAGAACCCTGCATACTTTTCCTCTTACTTCATTGGTGGCTCCTTTTCAGACTCCTCTGGTTTCTTCTCATCTTATTTTATTTATTTATTTATTTCTCTTTTACTTGTAGCAGGAATTACTATCAAACTCCACTCATCAGGCCAGAGACCCTTGTGGTGTTAGGAAAGACTTGCCCATCATGTAGCATACTACCTACACTTTCTTCTGTTTTGAATCACTAAATCTTGGAACACTTATGCTTATCTGTGCATCTGTGCAACTTGCTTTTTTTTCTATTTAGACTCACATCCTGGATCTGATCTAATCTCAAAGCTTCAAATACCATCTTCAATACCTGTAATTCCCCACTTCATATCTCAAGCACTCATTGTGTTCCTGAACTTGGATTTCAGTAACTATAAATGCCTGCTTGACTTTTGTACTTGAATGTGTAATAGATTTCTTTATCAGACTTCATTATCCAAACCTTCCCCCCGCCACAAACCTGAGAGTCCTTCAGTCTCCATCGGTGATACTTTCTATTTAACAAACAAACCATGACCAAACCATGAGCAATGAAGTCATCTCAATCTTCAAAAGGAACTTGATTAATTCTCAGTTCTTCTTCCACTGCTGCTGCACTGGCCTAGGCCACATAGCTTCTCACTGGGTCTTGTCGTAGCTTAAGCCAAACTCAGTTAATATGCCATCAGAACTTCATGTAATTCTGTCTAGTAGGATTTAAGACAAAAATTCTATTCCATGAGAATTTTCAGTGTTCCGAGTGATTGAAGTTACAGGTTTGAGAGGAAAAGCACTACATTGTTTATATTATATTTAGGAAGACAAGGTCTCTGTACTTAATGCAGAGGTCTTATTGCATTAAGAGGTGCAGAGGTACTTATTACATTAAGTACATAAATGTACTTAATGCAAGGTCTCTGTACTTAAAGATGCAACGGTGGGGCATCACTTTAAAGTTTATATGAATTGTGAGCAATCAACACATATATTTAATTAATCAATTTCTACTTCTCTAGGTTAACTTTCCCACTATAAGGACTGATGCTTCACACAATTACACCCAGGATGCAATGTCTGCATTTCGTGAAAAGCCTTAATATTCCAGGCTCCCTTCTGATGGCAATATTGATTCTGACCCAATATACTTACTTGCTTGTACTTTAACACATTCCAGTTCATCCTGAATGATGTTTCTCCACTGGAAACAAATTAGGATAATAAGCAGTACAAAGTTCTTTTTACTAGATCTGTGATGAGGTTTTGGATCATTGAGGTGAATCATTCTGATGTTTGGCCCCAGGCACTGGTGAAGAAATCCGTGAAAGTGAGCTTTTCAAAATGTCTTGACTATTCTCAATTCCTTCCAGGTATATAGTCCTATTTGAGAGTGGAGCTAAGAACTCTGACTTTCTTTCTCGACTTTATTTCTTCCTATAATTTTAAATGATACATCTCATTTAAAACTCCTTCACTTCTCATGTATTTCTCCTCGACCTCCTTAGATTAGAACATGGGAAACAAGCAGACAGGAAAGAAAGAAAACCGAGAAACAAAGTATATGATAAGAACTGAATCCCAGGTAGCAAGATGGTATCTTAAATATTATAAAAAATAAGGACGGGGCACCTGGGTGCCTCAGTCAGTTAAGCATCTGCCTTAGGCTCAGGTTCTGATCCCAGGGTCCTAGGATGGAGCCCTGCACCAGGCTCCCTGTTCAGAAAGGAGCCTGCATCTCTCTCTCCTTCTGCACCTCCCCACTGCTTGTGCTCTTTCTCTCCCTTAAATAAATAAATAAAATCTTTAAAAAAGTGAGGACATATTTTGCTTTAAAAATTAAAGAGGAGGAAATTTTGTTATGGAAATAGTCATTGTTATTACCATATGTACTAAGAGTCATTATCTTAACCTGATATCTTATTTCCAATTAAGAAAGTACTTATAATCATCCTCTGCATAGTAAAGTACTATATTCTTCAGTTGTCCAGCGAGTACTTATTTAAAAATTATTTCATTTTACTTTGATGCGTTACTTGATATCATCCCACACACAAGAAAATTTCACTATTAAACTAATCATAATAATTTATTATAGAAAGTGAAGAAGTTATTAGGAAAATATAAATAAGCCTATTTGGTAAATTCAGATTTTATTATTCTGAAATTAACATAGTGGTAAAGACCATGAAAAGCTAACAATTGTTAAATTAACCATAAAATGGAAGAATGTTGTTAATTTTTTCTTTAGTTTTGTGTGTGTGTGTGTGTGCTCCTAATTTGCATTTTTAATCCTTTAGCTCATATGGACCCTCTCATGTTTCCTTTTGCAATTTCCAGTGTTGGCTTGTCCCTATCCAGAACTGTGCGAGGTCGAAGCTTATTATTTTTTTAATTTTAATTTTTTAAAAGATTTTATTTATTTATTTGACAGAGAGAGATCACAAGTAGGCAGAGAGGCAGGTAGAGAGAGAGGAGGAAGCAGGCTCCCTGCTGAGCAGAGAGCCCGATGCGGGGCTTGATCCCAGGACCCTGAGATCATGACCTGAGCCTTGATCCCAGGACCCTGAGATCATGACCTGAGCCGAAGGCAGAGGCTTTAACCCCTGAGCCACCCAGGCGCCCCTGAAGCTTATTGAGTATACTCCCATTTCTATATCACATTTCAACTGAAACAAGATTCAAAAAGGATTAAATGTTAAAATGGAAAAAAATATACTATGATAACAATATTAACTAATCTTAAATATTTCAAAAATTGTCAGTTTCTTAGCAGGGCTATTGTTTGTTTTAGAATTGATTTTAGCAGTTTGTTTTCATGTCTTGTCTCTAACATCTCCTCCTAACTTTCCAGCCAGTGAAATATTTTTCCTTCTTAAGTTTCTTAAAAGTCCTTCCCGTGGCATTTAGGATGGCATTCAAGTGACTTTAATAACAAGTGGCTTTATGTATTCCCTAATAAGGGAATGGTTTATTTCTTTGTTCATTTATAAGAAATTAGAGGTGGGCAGCCAAGGAATAGTATGTTGGTGTCATGGACAACAGGTCCCCTAGCTACTTCTGTCTTTCTATTCTGCCACCCTTAGCATGTGGCTCTTAACCTAAGCTTGACTTGTGGACCAGTATGGCCAATGAAGTTAGAGCCTCTGTCTAAGCTTTTTGAAAGAAGAAGGGCAAAGGACAAAGTATTTCCTAGAAGCCCTCCCCGATCTCTGCTTTTATCTCATTGATCATTTCTAACTGCAGAGAATGTGTATCCTATGCTATCTTTAGCATATGGTTTTCATTCATCAAAATCTACTCCTTGGAAAATATCTACTAGTTTTATTAATATTAAAGGATATTTTCATCTGTAGTGGTACAGGTCTGAGGCTAGGATTTTTCCAAACTTTAGTTATTTTAGTCCCACCTTCAAATTTTTGACTAATACACCTTGTACTACTACTTAATACATTTACTTGATCTTAAATAGTTGGGGGATTATTTTTTGCAATAATCCACCTAATATCATAGCTTTAGTATTTTATTTTATTTTTTTTTAAAGATTTTATTTATTTATTTGACAGAGAGAGAGAGGTCACAAGTAGGCAGAGAAGCAGGCAGAGAGAGAGGGGGGAAGCAGGCTCCCTGCTGAGCAGAGAGCCCGATGCGGGGCTTGATCCCAGGACCCTGAGATCATGACCTGAGCCAAAGCCAGAGGCTTTAACCCACTGAGCCACCATAGCTTTTGTATTTTAATTACGCTTTTTCAAATCACATGAAAACAAATGTCATAAATAGCTGTTTCAAAAAGTTTATCAGTGTCTTACTTAAAATCATCTGTACACAATTAGTTGTTCACACACTTTCAGCAATGGTTAATATTATGTGTCAACCTGGGGTGCCCTGCTCAGCAGGGAGCCTGCTTCCCCCTCTCTCTGCCTGCCTCTCTGCCTGCTTGTGACCTCTCTCTCTCTCTGTCAAATAAATAAATAAAATCTTTAAGAAAATATTATGTGTCAACCTGACTGTGCTATGGTTCCTAGTTTTATCGTCAAACCATAGTCCAGATGTTCTGGGAAGGTATTTTTTAGATATGATAGTATTTATAATTGCTAAGCATTAAGTAAAGCAGAACACCCTCCACCATGTAGGTGAGCCTCATCCAATTAGTTGAAGACATTAGGAGCCTCTAGACTGCAAGGTCTTGAGGATCCCAAATTTTGTCCATCTAGTGAACATCCTGAGAGGTAGAAGGTATTTTCCATCAATAGTAACAGAAAATTCACCAGGGAAGAAGTCCATAAAGCCTGGTCTGCTTACCTTGCCCTACACTTGGCTATGTTTGGACTGCAGAGTGAGGTGCTCTTATTGACCCAGCTGTGTGCATATAGGCCCATATCTGTTCACCACAAATTATCTGGATAATAAGAACTGCTGTTGCTGCTGAAGTATCATTATTTGTTCATGAGTGGCTTCCTTTTGCCTCCTAAGGTCACACTGTATCACACTGAAATCTAGCTCTGGTTTCTTTATGTGCTACAGTTTAAAAAGAGGGGAAGAAAATAATGCTTGTGGGTATGTGTAAAGGAGAGAGGGAAGCAGAGAGAAGGACAAGAAGGAAGTCAGAGAGGGCGCCTGGGTGGCTCCATGGGTTAAAGCCTCTGCCTTTGGCTCAGGTCATGATCTCAGGGTCCTGGGAATGAGCCCCACATCGGGCTCTCTGCTCGGCAGGGAGCCTGCTCCCCCCCACCCCCCGCCCCGCCACCGCCTGCCTCTCTGCCTTGTGATCTCTCTCTCTCTGTGAAATAAATAAATAAATAAATCTTAAAAAAAAAAAAGGAAGTCAGAGAGAAAAGACAGTAAGGCACTACCAATAAAAGAAGAGAGAAGAAACTGAAAAGCAAAGCAATAAGGAACTCTGTGGGAGCAATGAAAGATGTGAAGAGGAAAGAAAGAATACAAATTGTTGATAAATTGAGGATACAGAACTGCCTCAGAGTTCTGTGTTTTTGCCAAAGCTTATATGTTCATGGAAAATTTTGACTCCACTTTGAAAAACATGGCTTTAGTTGAAAAGAATTGCTTATTTGAAAGGATAGGAATGAAATTTTACTAAAATAATCTTTGAGTATTGCTGCCTGACTGGATATAATTGAAAATGGTTATTATCCTATAAGTATTTTATAATTTGTAGTGAAATGCGCTCTGAATTTAACCTCCTGAATTTTGACAAAAAACCTCTGAATTTTGACTCCACTTTGAAAAACATGGCTTTAGTTGAAAAGAATTGCTTATTTGAAAGAATAGGAATGAAATTTTACTAAAATAATCTTTGAATATTGCTGCCTGACTGGATATAATTGAAAATGGTTATTATCCTATAAGTATTTTATAATTTGTAGTGAAATGCGCTCTGAATTTAACCTCTTCAGCACAGAATATAATTCTCTCAGTTGTGAAAAGCAAATACCAAGTATATTTTCTATTCTTGGCTTTAAAACCACACACAAAAGAGGGAGATATGTCCTACAGAATCTAATTCTTTGCCTAAGGCCATGTAGAAACACAACAACATATAAACCAGTTATTTCTCTCAAATTTAAAACAATTATAAAATCAACAAAGCCATCTTTGGCAAAGGGCTTGAGATCAGGCATCTCTCTCTCTTTTTTTTTTTTTTTTTTACAGATTTTATTTATTTATTTGACAGAGAGAAAGAGATCACAAGTAGGCAGAGAGGCAGGCAGAAAGAGGAGGAAGCAGGCTCCCTGCTGAGCAGAGAGCCCTATGTGGGGCTTGATCCCAGGACCTTGAGATCATGACCTGAGCCAAAGGCACAGGCTTTAACCCACTGAGCCACCCAGGTGCCCCAAGATCAGGCATCTCTTAATTGACTTCATTTCCACCTGCCAATGGGTTTCTCAAAAAGCTAGTTGATACACACTTATTTAGAGGTTAATATGAACTCAGTTTCCGTAACTAAAAATGTGCTGCCTCATGGAAGGGAGACTGGGAATCTTTGTGGTATTTGGCTTTATTGACATATGGACAATGAAACATTTATGTACAAATGTACTTTGAAACATATTGCAGTAAGATTGCAGGGTGTTCCTTTTTAAATATCAATCTTAATTTTACAACAGG
>CM053607.1:64046503-64089418 GCA_028646535.1 Procyon lotor
CTTCCTTCCTTCCTCTCTCTCCCTTTATTCCTTCCTTCCTTCTTTTCTTTTTTGTTTTATTGAATCATGAAGACTTTTTTTTTAAAAGATTTTATTTATTTGACAGAGGAAAGCGATCACAAGTAGGCAGAGAGGCAGGCAGAGAGAGAGGGGGAAGCAGGCTCCCTGCTGAGCAGAAAGCCCGACGTGGGGCTTGATCCCAGGACCCTGAGATCATAACCTGAACCGAAGGCAGAGGTTTAACCCACAGGGCCACCCAGGCGCCCCTCATGAAGACTTTTTATTATATTCTTGGAAAGGTGTGTTTATGGCTGGCTACTTCCTCATTGTTGTATGCTTATCCTGAATCTGGGCTCATGGCTCTGCATCATATTTTTCACATTTAGTTTGGCAAAGCAAGTCACACATCTGGGCCCCAAAATCAGAATGGGTAATATTACAGACTATAATTGTGTCCCCTCAAAATTCAAGTGTGAAGCCTTTATCCCCAGTGTGACTGTATTTGAAGACAGGGCCTTTATGGAGTTAATTAAGATGAAAGGAGGTCATAAGGGTGGGGTCCTAATCCAATATGACAAGTGCACTTACAAGAAGAGAAAGAAACACCAGAGATGAACATGCACAGAGAAAAAGACTTGTGAGGACACAGTGAGTTAAAAAGTTTCAGTCTGAGTTCTAAGACAATTATCACATGATCTCTCTGATGTGAAGAACTTGAGAGGCGGGGGAGGGGGGCGTTGTGGGGGGGGGGTGGGGGAGAGAACTGAAACAGGAAGGGATGGGGAAGGAGACAAACCGTAAGAGACTCCTAGACTCACGAAATGAACTAAGGGTGGCTGGGAGGCGGGAGGGTAGGGATAGGGTGGCTGGGTTGTGGACATTGGGGAGGGTATGTGCTATGGTAAGTGCTGTGAAATGTGTAAGCCTGACGATTCACAGACATGTACCCTGAGGCCAATAATACATTATATGTTAATTAAAAAAATAAATAAATTTTAAAAAATTAAAAAAATAAAATAAAAAGTTTCAGTCTGATTTCTAGTGTACAAATATGGAGAGTGGCCTCAGGAGGAACCAAACTTGCCAACACCTTGATCATGGACTTCCAGTCTCCAGAACTGTGAGAGATAAACTTTAGTTGTTTAAACCACCCAATCTATGGTGTTTTGATATGGCAACTGTAGCAGAATAATATAAGTGAGATCTACACAATTTCAGAGCTAAAGGCATGGACACAGGGATGCTATTAATGTCATTAACTTACAAAAGAAATTTATAAGGATTTTTTTTTTTAGAATATACTTTTTAGTATAACAAGAAGTATAACACACATGGAGAAAAGTGGATAAATCCTGAGTGTAAAGTCTGGTGATTCTTTTTTTCCAAACTGAACACCCCGTGGAATCAGCACCAGGATGAAATTAGAGAACACTATGATTTGTGTGGGAGGGCGTGTGTATGTTGTGAGATAGTGATCATTCTACTTTTTCTTCATGAATATCTAATTCAGTCAGGAAAACTTACTAGAAAGATGTCTTTTTTTTTTTTTTATTCTTCAAGCCAACTTTGCCATAAATCATGTTGTATCTCTTTGTGGTTCTCTTTCTGGATGCCATACTCTTTTCTATTGCCTTATTTGCATAGTACCACGTAGTCTTAATTACTACAGTCCTACAGTATGTTCTTCAACATCGTCTTACATGTGCATGTCTCTCTGCCTTTTTATAGAAATTTGATAATCATCCTGTCAATGTTCGTAAAAAGAACTGCTTGGATTTTGATTGGTGTGACACTGAATCTACAAACCAATTAACAGAGACATAATATATTCACAGTATTGTGTTTTTGGAATCACAAGTGTTTTCTCTCTATCAAAAAAATTAAGACATTATTTATGTTTTAATTCTACTCAGTGATGATTTGTAACTTTATGGGTAGAGGTCTTACAGATCTTTCATTGTTTCATTCAGAGATATTTAATATTTTGATAGGATTATAAGTTATACCCTTTTCCATTCATACAAATACTTTTAGCTTATGTTACTCAATTTAAGGTCAGCTTAATCATAGTTTGGGATAACTATTCTTGTGCTTATAAAGTTAAGGTCAAATATTACATTTTTAATAAAGTAGGTTTTTCTCTGATTAAATTATTTGAATAAGCTAAAGACCTAAAATCTAGAAACTCTTTTCATTATTTTATTTGTTGAGGAAAACCTTTAAAACCTATTGGTGCCATTTTTTTTAAGCCTACAGAATTAGAAAGCTATGAAATGGACAGGGGGAAGTTATTACTGGGATCATAGAAACGGTCAAGATGTATCTAATTATATTAACTGAGCAAAAAGAGTTAAAGGGTGGCAAGTTCTTGAGAAGAAATTAAATGTGTTTAAAAAGGGAAGAAAACTACACTAGTGGTTTGTTTTCCTGAGTGGAGGAGAAGGCTACATGGAATTGAGGAGGTTGGGAGGAAAAGTGTTCATCAAACAAACACCAATCATTTGCGAAGCAGTTCTAGTATCACTTGTGGACGTTCGGTTTCTCTTTGGCAGTGATCTTATGTTTTATAGTATCTGGAGGGGGATTCTATGGCTGGGTAATGGGTGAGTAGCGTGAGTAAATACAGGTTTTAATTTCAATTCACAGCAAATGACCAATATCCTGATTTAGCACCTTAGTTTGTCCTTCCCCTGTACTTGAAACATCCATTGCTGTGAAACCTGAGCTTTAGGTGAGAAAGCAGTATTCGCATATAACTTCTCTGCGATTGATCTAGGACTGCAGTTAGTGCCAAATCTAAGGCATGATTTTCTTCTTAGAGAAAGTTAAGTATTCATTGCTAAATATGACACTGAAGCTGTGAAGGCATTTTACAATGGTGACAGGTGTTTTGGTTCAGGACTATTCCGTTTAATAAGCCACATGAATATTATTCCCTCTTAGACTTTAACTTTTTTTTTTGCAACAGAATTATAGATTTTTTTGGCTTGAAATGTATTTTTCTTTTATATTGGTTTTCTTAGTAGAGGTTAGTATCTTAGTAGAGGTTACTATCTCCAATATTTCCTCAAACTTTCCCCTTTCTGGGACTTTTTCCTGGAGGCCTACTTTCACGTCCTGTGTCTCCAGCTGGTGCAACTTCTTGAAAAACACGTGACCCAGTGTTGTAGAGCTCCTGCAGCTGCTCCTTGTTGGTGCGGATGATATAATACTGGGCGCACGGTGCGAGGCGCCAGCCCGGCGGAAGGTTAAGGAGGCACAGTGCCATGGGACAGTGACCGCGCGGAAGCCACCCGCACTGACGGCCTGGAGAGGGCAAGCGAGAGGGGTCTCCGACCACCTTGAGGTAGGAGAAGGCAGTGCTCGAGTAGCGGCCGGAGCCCAGACTCTTGGTCCGGGGACGAGGGGGGGTGTGCGGCGGCAGCTGGAGGAAAGAGGCCAGGAGAGGCGTGCCTAGCCATTTTTCAGTGGTAGGTCTAAGGATAAATTTATTTTAATTTTCCTATGTCTGAGAATGTCTCTACCTCTTTATTGTCGCGGGATAGAGTCCCTGGAACTCAGTTGTGGTACTTGTCTTTCTAGCGGTGTTATACTAGTTAGCAGCTGCTGTGGATACAGCCATTCTGCAAATCAACAGCTTAGAACAGCAAACATTTATTTAACTTTGAATTTGTAGATTTGAATTTTAGTTTGGACTCTGCTGAGGACTTTTCTTGTTTAGAGCTGGGCTTCTTTAAATTGGGTAGGAGGAACTAAACAGTTTTCCTTCTAAAGGTTAGTTGGTTCTTTCTGGGTGTGTCTCATCCACTAACCCCATTCACACGGCATTGGTTGGAATCCATTAAAGACAGAAACCCCCAAAACTTCTGGGAGATGAGGCCTGGAATTTGGCACAGCGTATCATCAACTGCATTCTCTTGACAAAAAGCAAGTCACAGGCTCACCTGTATACTGGGATGGGAAAAGAGAGACCATCTTTATCTACTAAGTCAAATTGTAAAGAGGGTGGGTGCCAATGGGAGGAGTGAACTGGGGACATATTTGAAAATCATCTACCACAAATACCTTAAAACTGAAAGCCATTGTAGGTCATTCGTGTTGTCAAACAGAATAAAAATTTTATGCATATTTTGGATTTGTTTTTATCAAGGTTGGTTTGATAAAATTTAATTCTCTGCCATTAGAGGCAGATGTCCTACAATGATATTTTTCAAACATGCATTTGGAAGGAAGCAGTGTCACAAGTTCAAAAATAAAAAAATAAAGCCAATGAAAAGGCCAAGTAGTAGTTGGGGAAAGTTCATTGTGTGGCTACAAAAAACTGTTCACAACCAGGAGCACTCAAACCAAACCATGGAATTAGGCTCAGGTGTGTATTGTACTAAAGCAGTTTCTATAGCAGGAAAACTGACATTTCTTCATGGTGATTGGTCATAATGTTAGAATTTCCCTAAATGATAGGAAATTACTTTGTGGTTACCTTGTTTCAGTCCATTCAGGTAGTCCTACAAAATAAGCTGAGAAAAACTTTGCTTTTATGAGTAAATTGGTTTTGTCTGCTCGGGGACCTTGGAAGGCTGATCGCCATTTTTTTTAAAAAAAATCTTAATAGTGGAAAGATTATTTGCACTTCTGGAAAAGGTAGACCTCTACACCGTAAGACTATAAATGGTATCAACTGTTTTAAATCAAGTTCAAAAGTCTTTTGATTTCCTCTGTATAGGAAGTATGTGAGAATTAAGATAGTTTAGCAACAGCTGCCTAATCAAGATAGGAATGGAGCAGTAAAAGGAACATGGCAATCGTTGTGAAAGAGAAATAGAATATAAGTGGGAGATGAAGATAAAGTGATAGAACTATGTCCAATGGCATGACTAATGAATGAATTTACATTTCAAGAACCATGGTAAACACAAGGAAAGAGGGAAGGTAGAGTTAGGTATCATGCTAATGCTATGTTTTGTTTTCTTTCTAATGCTATGAAATGATTTTCTAAGGATAAAGATCAACAGTAAGGCAAATCACGGTTTTAAATTTAGTTAGCCTGACTTCAACATGTTATTTCTTTTGATGTCTTTCAATTATAATATGTGCTAGAACAATTTAATTCTTTATAGTAATGATTAATAAAAGTAACTTATAAGTAATTTTTCTCAGACTATAAAAATACACAACTTATTATGTGGTTTAAAGTAATCCCAGTAAAGCAATCTAGGATATTTACTTTGTAAATAATGATAAAAACCGAAATATGTTCTAGTGTACAGTGAAGACAAAATCTTAAAGTATCAAGAAAACATGAAGTAGAAAATATGAAATAGGAAAACTGAAATCAATCCTAATAAAACCATAGTAATAAGAGCAGTCTAAATATTTTGTTTAATGGTGAAAATTCTCAGATTTAATGATCTAGAACCAGTGTGATTCAACAACATGGCATTTCCCATCTAGAGATTCTGAAAAAAACAGTAGGTAAAAATGACAGAGGTAGTTAACTGGATTCAATTGAAATAACATTAAAGGAAAGCATGGGTAACAAAAGGCAATATAATCATTGCTAAATGATAGTTTTAATTATGTCAGAGGCTATATGTCTCTTCAAAACTACAAATGACTATGACTCATTCATAACAAGGAAAAATGTATTCTCAGAGATCAGGAAAATGTATTTGGGAAAAGGAAAAGGTAAATTCTTTAGATTCGAAAGTTTAAAGAGAAAGTTTCTGCTTTTTTATCGTAATCATGGAATACAGTTTATACTTTTTTTTTTTTGTCTGTGGGTTTAGATGGTCTAGGAGATAATTTGCAGGCTTAATATTTTCCCCCCTACTTCCTTGGATTATTTGGATGGTTCTTATTGAAATACAGTATAACTTGAGTAAAATTTGGAAAAAAAATATTTGTTGGGCTAGTCCATGTGTATAACTTGAAAAGAGTGAGGTGGCCTATTGAGCTTTGGGGAGAAGGTGTAGGGAAGGAGAATGTTCTTTAATTCCAAAGTCCAGAATCTGGGCCTAATAGGTTTCTGTAGCTTCCCTGGGATAGGTAAATCACTCTTAATGGTTAATCAGGCATACCTTTACATTGTTAATTTAGTGGCTTTCTGAAGTAAAGGTCAAATTTCTCTGACTTGGCTAGGTGGTCTTCCTGCCTTATCTTGTCTTTATTCTTCCTGTATTTACTGTTTTTCTTGCCAGTCCAATTCAGGCTGCTGCTGAGGGAAAGCAACATGGGAAGACACGACAATAGGGTTAGAGGTAGACATTGATGTAGTTTTAGAATTTTCTTGGATCTCAAGAGTTGTCAGACTGACTTCATTTCAGATCTGGCTGTTGCAGGGCTTCACGAGTACTGCTCCTCAGGAACAAGGCCCCAGTGGGACAGGAGCAGCCACATGCTCATTATTGTCTAGGGCAACTGTGGATGGATCTACTCCTGTTATTCTGTGGTTTATTCAAGTTAGTGTCCATATTTTTCCTGTTTTGGTAAATGGAAGTTAAAAATGAAAAGGAATGTGTGATAGTAAAACTAATTGAAGGAAGCCCATGAAAGTAATCAGAAAAATGAATGTTATCCAAGTGTTCTATATTCATTAAACAATTATAATTTTCATATCAATTGTGCTGTCAGATTAAATGCATAATTTTTTCAGAGCCTGTACTTTGAGCACAACTGATTATCACAAAATTAAGCTGCATACTTTCAAATTAATACACATCACCAACAATAAAAATCCTGAAGTCTGAGTAAGTTGGCAATTATGCTGATGCATAAAGATTAGAACACAAAAGGCTGCTCTTGCTTTGTGATACTCAATCTTCCCTTGGTAAAGACTTGAGGTGAGTAACCTGCACCCATACAGCTTTACTCATTTATGAGGCAGTTAAGAGGAGATAGGCAATGGATTTGTAGTAAGGTAATGTCTCTGGCCTGGATTTTGACCTTATCAGACAACCAAAAACTACTGCTATATGTTAGAAGTCTTGCTCTTCATGATGCTGCTCACGCCAACCCAGCAGAAGAGGAGGAGAGGGCAGAAGATGTTAAAGGCTTATTCCTCACTAGTTGTTTTGGGAACATCTGCTGTGTTCTTCCTGGGCAGCTCTGGCCCTCTCCATGGTGGTTTTTGGTTGTGAAAAGCATGGATAAGTGTCTGTCATTGTAGCTGATGCCCACTTGGAGAGTGCCAGTGTCCATGCCAGAACCTAGATTCTGATACTTGGAAAATTGGGACCCAGGGTAATGGGTGATAGAGTCTCTAGAGCTGTGAAGAGTATTTAGCAGAACAGGAGAGAATGTTCATTTTTCTGATTCAAGCTTAAATTCTCCTAGGGCTAGAACCCAATCTAGCATGTCATGAATATAGCCCAATTATATATGCCTGCAGCCCCACCTACCAACTGGCCCAGATTCCAGTCTGAGAATAAGTTAAGACTTCATGCATCCATTTCCCTCATAAAGATTAGTTCAGGCTACAAAACTTGACCTGCTTGTATACTCCTCCAGGAAATATCTATCATGGCTAGATAACTATGATTCCCAGCAAAGGACTCAAGCTGGGTCCTCTGCAACACAATAACAGAACTAGGCTTCTTAAAGTTTGACCTAAGCTGGTATTAGGTAGATTTTTGTAATGTAAGTATTAAAATGACCCAGGACTCTTTCCAGAGTTTGTTCTTTTCCCCCAATTACTGCATGTGAATAGAGGTGTCAATTAAAACTGAAGCCAGTGTTTTGACTTGCCGGAAAATCTCTTCTCTATAAGTTATTTTCAATTTCCTTAAGTCAAAAATTACTGAAATGATATTTGTCTTTACAAAGATTAACTAAAATAAGTATTCTTCAGATGATATGTGAGCAGAGCAGAATTTTGATTCCTGTGAAAATGATTTCTCTGTATTGTTTCCTTATATTTCAAGAGCAAGTCAATTTTATAAATTGATTTCCAAAGGTCTTTCAAGATCTGCTTACCACTCTCAAGCAATTGGATGCAATCCAAATGTAAACCATTCTGAGTTGAAGTGATGGTTCTGCTAACTTCTGAAGTGAGTATCTGTGTGTGTGTAAGGACTGTGAATTTTCCCCAAATAATAATCTAGAATATCTACCTCTTAAAAGGCAATAAACACAGGGGATAGAAATCCTTTATTAAAGTGGAGATATTGATACACATTTCTGTTGATTAAAAATCCATGTATCTTGGGGCACCTGGGTGGCTCAGTCGTTAAGCATCTGCCTTCGGCTCAGGTCATGCTCCCAGAGTCCTGGGATCGAGCCCCGCATCAGGCTCCTTGCTCGGCAGGAAGCCTGCTTCTCCTGCTTCCATTCCCTCTGCTTGTGTTCTCTCTCTAGCTGTGTTTCTCTCTGTCAAATAAATAAAATCTTTAAAGAAAAAAATCCACGTATATCAAGTGAGTGGGAGACTGTAATAAGAAAATATGTAATACTTTGAAGATTCCTAGACATTTAGGGATTTAAAGGCAATGGAAAATGGCACTTCAAAGCTAACAAATTGGCGTTTTCCATAGTTTGGCAGGGACAAGTTGAAGGATAGCAAGAACTAGTTCATCAGTAGAATTTTTCCAGGATGACAAGAATTTTGGAAATAATGTACGTGTGGAGCAGCTAATAGGTGTTTTTTGGAGAGCTCATTTACAAAGGAGCTCTACCAGGTAAGTTCAAGGTCTTTGAGTCTCTTCAGTCTGTGGTTGCTCATTCTGGTCATGGTGACAGTTTCTTGGGAATGGCCACTTATTCACAAGTTTCCTTGGAGTGTCACAGAGATGGACATGGGTCAGGGACTGCAAAATATTCTCAAATTAAGGCAATATAAAACGAGTCTTCCAGATTCTGCATTGTCTTTAAATGCCCTGCCCTGCTTTTTGTTCCCCTTTTCTTCCTCTGAGGCTTCCTAGACCACTATATATTCCCCTCCCCACTGACTTAGCAGGAGCTGCTTATTTGGTTACCTATAGGAATTGTCTTGCTCTTGAAAATTTCCCTGCTCTGTCATGTTAGAAAAACAACTTGCACTTCACAAAATTCACACTTCTGTTCTTAGTTCTCAACACTAAAGTTGGCAAATTTTGATGAATTAATGCACAGGCAAATATAATTAGACATTAATATGCAGCCACTGTAGGGCATCCAATTTATGTTCAAATAAAGATTTTTTTTTTCTAGAAAATAGGGTTGGGAATTTAAGGAACCAAGGTTGACCTTGATACTTGCCTTGATGCAGGCCTTAGTGGAGTTCTCAAATCAGCCAAGCAAACACTTTGCTTGGAGTGGTTTCTGCTTTAAATTTGATCTCTAGCAGCATGAATTGGATGTGCAATCTGTTATGCTATTGAACACATTCATTCTGTAGTTGTTTAAATTAGAGAAAATAGTTGAGGCTCCTGAGCAAATGGGGCTTCACTGTCTTTCTATGGAATAGCGTATGATGCATCATACCAAGACCTTTTCAGATTTTCATTTATTTTACTTTGACTTTCTACTTACTTTACACTTAATTTAGAAGATTCTTTTTCTGCTTAGTAGTCACATCCCATTTTGTATAAAAGTTCTGTCCTCTGTCAGGTCCTGTAGCTGTCAGAGCAATAGAGCCTGTTCATCTTCCCTTAAGTCAGTGAGGCAGTTGAGATACTGTGTTCTTATAACCCAAGTTCTAAGCAGAGAGAGAGGCTCCCAGGGATCATCAATTTCCTCTTCTGCAGCCACAAGATGGCAATATGACAATTTAAAATCTAAAGTCAATGAACTTTATTTTATTGAGTTCAGAGGAATTTAAAGACCACAGAATCCATTTTAAGCAGATACTTAAGTTGAACTGGAAACTGTATCCCACAATGCATTAGTGTTTGTTCCATGGTTCAGGAGTTGGGTGACCTCCAGCCAGAATGATGCAGGCTGGGGCAATGTGATTCTATAACTACACATTTTGCCTTTTCTCCTCTGATGTACTTGAGTACGATGGTTGATGCAGACCCATGTATTTGGCCTTTACACAGTAACGAGGAAGTTTCAAATGACATTGACTGGCACTAAAGGACAATAGCAGACACTTGGGTTTTATTTTTCTGTGAAATGAAGACAGAGTAAATTCCATCAAGGAGTTAGCTTTTGTTAGGCAATAAATCTTGTTCTTTTATAGCTAAGTCATTTAACAATTCATCAAAAGCTCATTGTTTTTCTCAGTGAGGGAATACATGGTGAGCTTTACTTTATGAAAAATTTATTTTTTAGGTGCTTGCATCTATATGGAGAATGTAGGATTCATTACAGAGAAATATTGAATGTATTTAAGACTATGCAGTTTGAAATATGCAGGTATATGTACATTTGTTAAATCCAGGGAATGTTTTTATTCCTTAGGACCAGAATGTGTATATGTGTGTACATATATATGCATGTATATTATGTGTATATGTGGATCTATATGCACAAACATAGTAACTACCTAATAGAAAGTTCCTGAAGATTAAGGGAGTATTCCATGTAGAACACTTAGCATAGTCCTTGGCACATAGACATCATGCAAAAATTGTTCTCGTAACACTATTATTTGTTGTAGTATTCATGGTTGTTGTTATACTGGTAATTATCCACAGGAACCAGTTAGCTTGGTCCTGTCACAAAGCCACAAATAAAATTTCTTAACCAATTTCCTGTTTTGAGAAGGTGGACAATATTATTAATAACTAATTCATGTTGACTAAAACTTGAATATGTATAAAGTCTCCTTCCTCCATCACTCTCCCTTAAGATGCCCAAATTACCTTTGCACAGATCAGAAAGGCTCTCGACTCTTTCTCCTCATGTCAGTAGTTACGGAGTACAATCTGTTTTCTCACTTTAACCAATGCTGAGCTATGTTTATCTTTGGAGAACCAAAGAGTAGAAGCAGAAGTGATGTCACTTTCTGTTACTCATAATTACTGAGTGGGGCTGGATGCTTCCTATCCCTGCAGCTCTGGACTTTAGGGCTAGATGTCCTTATCCCCATAGTGAGCAGCACTTGCTTAGATCACTTGGATTGCTATCTACATCAGCCAACTGGGCACTATGAACTTCTTACATCCAGAGGCTAATAGGTGAGAAGTGAAGATATTTCGGCAGGAGTAATTGATCATGATTGTAAGGAGATTATAGAACTTGGGATACACAGTTGGGGCAGGGCAAGGTAAGGTCTTTACGTACCCCTTGGGTCTTCCTTCTTATGGTTTGAACTGTATTCCTTCTCCCTAGGTTTGTATGCTGAAGCCCTAATGCCCAATATGACTGTACTTGGAGATAGAGTACTTAAAGAGATAATTAAGGTTAAGTGAGGTCCTGAGAGGAGCCATAATCCAGCAAGACTGGTATCCTTAGAAGAGGAAGAGCTGTGCTGCCAGAGCATGTGCTCTCTCTACGCATGTAAGGAGAAAAGGGCATGTGAGGAGGTAGCCATCTGCAAGCCAGGAAGAAAGGATTCACCATAAATCAACCCTATTGGAATTTGATCGTAGGCTTCCAGCCTCCAGAACTGTGAGAATGTAAATTCTATTGCTCAAACCTGTTTGTGACACTCTGTTAGGAAGGGCTGAACAGACTAATATATTCCTATTGCCTTTTTTTTTTTTTTTTACTACTGTGAATGTACTGTTAGAGCAATTCTAATTTGCAAACAATAAACTGACTTGAGGCCTACTTCCCTCTGGAGTGAGGATTTGAGTCATATCACCAGTAAGCCCCCCAGGACCAGCAGAGTTGGTAGCTTCCAGGGGAGTCTAGCCCGGGTGGTGATAGAGGGTATCAGTATGGGTGGTGGCTTGGCCAGTTGTTTGTGTCTATTACCCTTCATGTTGTACATTTCTCTACAAAAGTGAGGCTTGCTAAATTCCTAAGGATGCTGTTTCCTGAACAGACCCACAGAGACAGAGCTCAGTGGGGCAGAGCCCCATATACACAGGAATATGTGCTGCTTAGAATCTCTTCAAGCAAGGATTTACTGCTTGAGCTCTTGTGTACTGATCTCTGTCTCAGAGTCTGCTTTCTGGAGAACTTAACCTATGATGTTGACTAGCAATTAGGTCAATTGTAATAAAATGAGGAACGTTTAAAGCTTCTGGTTTTAATTTTGGGTCCTAGTCATCAATTTGATGGCAAAAAGCAAAGTCACCCTCAACATTCTTGCTTCTGGTTTTAATTTTGGGTCCTAGTCATGAATTTGATGGCAAAAAGCAAAGTCACCCTCAACATTCTTGCAGTGAATACTTGTATTTTGGCTTAAGATTGTGTGAGTTGGTCTATAAATGTGAGTGTCTGGAGTGTAACCAATAGATGGGGAGCCTATACATGAAAATATGCAGCTGTTTTATCGTAGTCTCCACTGACAGGACCTTATCACTTGGACACCTCCTTTCCTTAGACAGCTACAAATGTTGAAGGTGGACAGAAGAAGGCTATATAATAGAGATGAGAAACATTGTATTTTCCTCCAGTGGGTGATAGATAACCAGGTATAATCTTAGAATCTGTGTTCTAAAATTGTGTCAAACTGAGAGTCACTGTAATTGATATTAAAAGGGACCAAAACAAATGGGACAAGCTGTGTGTGATTCGAGATGAGACATCCATCCTGAGTAGACAGTCTATAATTCTGTAATTATGTTCTGCAAGATAGGTGGAATAGCAACAACAAAAAGCATAGTGTTTAGCTTGGACATCATGATAAAAACAACACAATAAATGTATCCTACTCTGTTGATTAATTGCTCTTCGGAACAGTTCCTATAATGTGATTTTTTTTTTTTTTTTTTTTTTGGTGTATCAGATTTATTCCATGGAGCTTTCCCTTGAGTTAGCAGTCTTCCTCCACTGAAACAGGTATTTATAGAAGGGAGGAAAAAAGAAAAGTAATCTTAAAATATTTAAAGAGAAGAATAATCCTCTACAAAGTTGAACTGTATTTTAAATTACAAACATTACTAAATGATAGATTTAAACATTCAAGGGAATTTTTACTTCTAGTTGTGGTATAGTAACTTAGATCTGGAATAATGGGATTTTATGATCCAAAAGACATGTTGAAATTATCCTTTGAGTCCTTCGTCAACCTTAGTTTATTTCTATAGCCAACATTTTAAAGTCCCTAACCTTTCTTACTTACTAATTTATGAACTTACTGTTTGTTTTCATTTCCTAAATTTGAAAAAGTGACTAAATGTAGTTTCAGTGGCCATTTGCTGTTTCACATAGTAGCTTTGTATCCTGGAAGAGTTTTGAGGATTGAATTTAATTTGATGAGTCTAAGGAGGATGGTAGGAACTAGAGATAGCAAATTTTGTGTGGGACATTCAAGAGTTTAGACTTGACCAATAAATCTGTGAGTATCTTGGAAGCTGCAGGGGTGAAGTATGTATTTTCAGAGAAAACAACTTGACTGCTGTACAGAGAACGAATTGTAGGAGATCTAAAATAAAAACTGAGAAAGCAATGAAAGTTATTTTAAGAGTCCAGGTGAGATTGGAGGGAAGATTTAAATCAGACTCATCACAGTTAGTCTGGATGCTCTTCCCAGGTAATAACCAAAAGAGGGGACCCAAAAGCAGGTAAGCTTTTTCCATTGTTATTTTTAAATGTAAGCCCTGTAGGCAGGTCTCTTTCTTCCTTTCCTCCCTCCCTAGCTCCTTCTGTTCCTTCCTTCCTTCATTTCTTTCTTGAGTTCAACGATTTCTATGCGACCTTGTCATGTCTCATTCTAACAACTTCATGTACGGTGGGGGATAAAGCAGGTGTATTGGCTACCCTCCTGTCTGTCAGCCAGGGTTCCAGCAGGAAACCATGACATATTCCAAATTGGATGATTCAAGAGTGGCTTAATAAAAAGAATATTTTACAAAGTGGTAGAAGGTTGTATCCTGGAGTGAATAACAGCTGTTATCACTCTTGACTTGGAGAACCAAGGAAAGGGACTGTTGTCTACAACCTGGAAGAAGACCTCCTTGTGGAATGGAGCCACCTTGAGTGAAGCTGTGACCTTGCGTGGGTGTGGAGGATTTTGCCAATGCATGGTGACTTCTTAGAGGGAGCTGGAGAATAAATACTCTGCATACCCTTCTTCCACTCTGCCTTATCCTTTCCTCCAGTATCTTGCTGGGCTCTCTGTTGGCCCGACCAAACAAAAGGCAAAAGTCTTCAAGGGGTGTTCATGATGTTTTCTATTCAGGTGCTCATCCTGGACCAAAAAGACAAATTTGGAGAGTTAACTAGTAGGAGCATACAAAAGGTAGAGAGAATGCCAGGAAACTCCCATGTATTTCTGTGTGTGTGTGTGTGTGTGTGTGTGTGTGTGTGTGTGTGTGTGTGTGTGTATCCTTTTCAGACAGTATCTAATACTGATTTCACCTTGATTTTACCCATAAGGATCAGTGTGGGTAGGGAGAAGGGTTACTACACTGCGATTTTTTTTTTTTTTTCCCCCGTGTTACTTTTGCCTTAGAAGCAGCCTGGGACCACATCCCCTTTTTCAAGACCTTCTGCTCTTTGGAGTAGGCAGATATTTTACAAACAAATAGAATACACACAGCTCAATATTTGATACATGTGTGTTCGATGTAGTATACAAACCACATTTATGTATTTACCTGATGCTGTGAAGTCTAGCACTTTGGGAAAATTCCAGCATGTGTAAAGAAGCACATGAGTAGAAAAGAGTTGAATGCATAGCTTTTGCCTTCTCTTACTGTGACCTATGTTTGCCCATGTGTGAATTACTTGGAATTTTTGCTTTGTACGACATTGTGGGTCTCCAATGATAAAAAAGCTTCAGTGTCAGGTCTGTAAAATCCACTGCCCTCTATTATTTTTTCCTATATAAAGAGAAGTTGACAGTGGGAATTTTTGTCACTTGCAATTTCAAATTTGTTGTTCTGAATACAATTGACATTCAAGTTCTTGGCTGGTTAGTTACAAAGTAAAAGATGTAAAAATGACAAGGAGAATAAATTTAGGTAAGGAGAATTTGTGATGGTGTATTTACATTTAATATTGTCAAAGAAGAAACTTCTTGACATTGGTGGCCTTTTCTGTATCCTAGAAGGATAGACCCAGGTTGTAAAGAGCTGAAGATTTTAGTCTTCTTTCTAGATGTCTTGGAGATGGACATTAATAAAATACTTTGAAAGAAAAGGAGGCTGACTCTGTTCAACTATGCATTTCTTTAGTACAGTGATATATTTGAGACTAACCAATTTTTACTTTAAAATATGTCAATGTTTTGGAGGAATACCAGTCCTTTATCTTTAGTGTATTTTACTTACATGAGAGAATCTTTAAGAAACTTTCCTCAAGAACTACCACGAGGTTTAAAAGCAAGAAAGCCACTAGAATGGTGTGGCATAGTGGAAAAGGACTGCCTTGCCCTTTAATCTTTCTGGAAAAGATAGTAACTTAAAAGCAATATGGTAACATGCTGGGATATATAGAGTCCAAGAGTAGGCTATATGGCATGCTTCGGCAAGAGTGAATTGAACAGGGATAGATCACAAAACCTAAGGTCAAGTGTAATAGCCAAATCTAGAAAAAGTGGAAGGCTGAAGTCCTCACAGAGATTTCAGGAGACTTTAACTGTCCTGCATAAAAAAGACCACATTTTTTACCTGCCATTTAAGACATAGGAGGTGATCCCATCTGAATCAGAAAGAGCTATATAAAACTTGCCTGGTTTCTTGAAGTCTCATTGGCTTTAGAAAAGCCAGATAATGGCAGGGAAAGGAGTCAAGTGAAGGCTCAGAGTGTACATCTCCCACCACAGATCTGAACAATAGTCTTGTGCTGAAGGAGTTTCAGATCAAACAGGAGATGAAGATTTTAATTAGAGCAAATGAAGATTTTTAGTACCTGAATGTGAATCTTAGTTGCTAAACATGGATTTTGATGCCCTAAATGACCCAGAAGTCATGGAATATGTATGAAATACAACCAGGGAAATAGAAGCAGAGATTAAACGAAATATATTTGAAAGCAGGGTTTGTAGAAAAATAAAACTACTTCCCAGTTTCTGTAAACCTGTTACAATAGTAGTGTGGGATATTCTCCAGGTGGAATTTAATGCCACAATGCCCTAATGGGTCAATACTATGTTTCCTGAATATTTTTATTCCGTTAGCAATGTAATGAGAAAGTTGAAGACATTTGGTTTGAGCTAAATACATAGAGTATCCATCGTTCAAAGTAAAATGAATCACTGAGTCTAGGTCTCCACAGCAGCTGCTTTTCCATCCTGGCCCTTAACTTTTTAACTTCCAGGAAAATTTTTCATTCGTACTCTAAGCAGTGATACAGGCCATGCTTCATTGCATTTTTAAACATCAGCATCTTTGAATAGATAGACCAAAGAGGCAGACAACTGAGAATCTAGGGAGTTGGGGAGGAAAAACAAAAGTTTGATTCAGAAAAAGGGACAGCTGAAGGAGATAGCAATGCAAAGGGGAGACCTGTCTGACAAGGAAGGAATTAGTTCTGTGAATGAAAGGTATTCTGATAGATTCTAAAGAGTGAAATTTGGGAGAGTTTTAAAGACTCGGACAAAAGGAGCAGTTCTTTTATTCGTTCTGAAAGCAACAGGGTTGATAGGAACTAACCTAGAAAAACAAAGGGTAAGTTTCATAAATTCTGTATATGTAACTTAAGAGGGTAGAAAAATTTTGTCTCGTTCTATGAGTTTCATGAGTTTTGTGCATGGATCTTGATCATTCTGGATAAATTGTTGCACAATCTTAATTTTTCTCTCATGGTTCAAACTAAGCATTTTCTACAAAATGTGAGGGAATCCCCAGTGACGAGTTGTAAGCTTCCAAATAGATCTGATAAAAAACATTCTTTGAGCCAATGGAATATGTGACACCAAGTTGTCACTGAAGTATGGCTTGAATCTCCCTAATCTTTGTGATGAATGATTCAAGACACTGGAGTATGACTTTCTATGTTGTATTCTTCATATAGGAAGTTCAAGTGCTCTTGCTACCCTTGATTTTACCCTTCCCTCTATTCTGACCATGAAGTCTTTCTCGTGGGTTTTCTGATTGGCATACCAGTAGTGGCCAGTCCTTTTGCTGGTCTGGTATCTGTAACCACTGTTGTGTTGATGTTATTGGCTGCATTTTCAAGGAGATGACAACATAATTTCGATGGTTCCTTTGATTTCTTGAGGGGTTTTTGGCTTGTTTTTTAAAAATTTGGTTTTGGGAGGGAGACCTTATTTATTTCAGTAGTTGGCTTAGGTAAAGCTATAAAATGTATGCTATAAGACAAAATACTGAAGGCACTGTGAACAATTTGAAGATCAAAAATCATTAAGTATTATTTATTTAGTATATAGAGAGAGCAGAGATGGGATCCCTAGATTATATTTTTCTCAAGTTATACTTGAAAATGTTAATCTTTACCTGTCCTTTACCCTAGGTTATTAATCAGCAACTCCTTGAACAGTAACTTATATTTGATATATATTCCTGTTCTCTTCACAAGCTTTATGTAGTCCTATAATTTTATATCTCATTATGCTCACTGGCATCTAATATAAAATGCCAATGTATAAATCAGCTATGAAATTAGCCCAAATTGTGTAATAAATTGCATTACACTTCAGTTTTTGAAAATCTTTGTTAGCCTTTTTATAACTTTAAGAATAAAATGAAAACTTTTCTCATGTTCATGTATGCATATGTTCGTATATACATATGCATATGTATGTATTTGAAAACACACATATAGCACACTTGGTTAATCATTTGAGGACTTGATTACTGGGTTTTTAATGAAAAGACAATTGAAAAGATTATCCAGAGTTTTGCTTCTGCCTGGGGTATAGAAAGTTGGAAACAGCAAGGCCACTCTCAAAAAAGTATATGAACAAGTTAAATAAACAAAATCATAACTATTTTTTGTCGCAGGACAAATTACCTGATATCTAGTGAAAAAACTTGTCCCTCTAGAGATATAGGACCCAAGAATGGTCTTAACTGTTCATAGTATGGGAAGATAAGATGCTGGACACCTTAAGTGGATTCTTAGAAACCTATAAAATTTGAAATAAATTGCTAGAGGTTGAATGTGGACAACAGTGAGGAGATAATTCCATTCTCATGCTGAGGACAAAAGGGGTATTTGCACCCACTCTCAGGATCTTCTCCATGGACCTCCAAGACATACTCACAAGAATGTTTGGAGGTAGGATGGGAGACTAAGAAAAGCCTTCCTCTATGGTGGAGTCTCGAAGAAGAGCAGCCAGCACTGTGTGAAAGGCTTTGGTCTCGGAGGAAAGAGCAGCCAATCATGGGGCCCCCAGGACTCAAGTGAAGATCAGTTTTCAATACCAAATTAAAATGTTACCCTGAGGGAGAAAAAATAGGTAATTAGACTTTATCAAAATTAAAGTTTTGCTGTGAAAGACATAACTCTTAAAAGCATGAGGTGACAAGAGTATGAACAATATTTGTAAATCACCTCTTAAAGGATTCATAACCACAATATGTAAAAAAAAAAAAAAAACAAAACTTAAAACTCAAGGAAATAACATAATTTTTAGAAAGTGGGCAAAAGATTTGAATGCAATTTAGAAAAGATACATGCATGGCAAGTATGCATGTGAAAAGATGTTCAACAGTATCATTAGAAAAATAAAGCAGCAGTGAGATATTATTCACTTATTGTATGGCATAAATAAAAAAAATCCGACAATACTGGCTGCTGGCCATGAGGCCGGAATACAAGAACAGATAATTGTCTTTGTTCTTAATTGGTGTAAAAGGTAAATGAGTAAGGCAAAAAAACAAAGTAACAGGACACTTTGGTTTTATAGGAAATATGAAAGTAATGACAACAAAAACACAATATGGGATAGGGAACTAAGTATATGTATGTTTGCATGTACATATATTCATATTTATATATATGCAGGTATAGATCTTCACCTCCACATGGTCCCTAGTTCTTGCCCCTGACAATGAGTGGCAACAACTTCACCCCAATGATAGTAACATACTGCCCTCAATTTCTAAACATTGCTCTATAAATACGGAACCAAAGTAACATGAAGTGCCAGGGCTGGGTAGGAAATGTACTAGAGGAGACAGGAACTTTTTTTTCCCCCAACTATAAAATAAGGAAGTATGTGAGAATAACAGGAATATGTCAAAAGTACATTGGAGCTACATTTGATGGGCTTCCAAAGGTCAAAACTGGAAAAATTTTAAATTCAAATAGTAATAAAGATGACGCCCCATTGAATAAAGTGGGTATTTATGTTCATACTGATATAAGCAAACTAGTAATTTGAATGTTTGATTAGGAATGAGATTCATACAGTCTCAAAATAACTTGTGATACTTAACATAAATAGGACAATGCTGGCTTTTTAGTGGAGAAGGTTAAACAGTATTTTAAATCATTAAAGTGAACATTATCGATGATGGGACAAATTTAAATCTTGAGACTCTGGATAGGATGCAAAGGAAAGACACAACATCAGTTATACGTAATTGTTAATTTCCTTTTTTTCACTTTCATATTGGATTATGTAAAAACTGATGTTCATAGGTAAGGAACACACTTAAATACTCGGAAGAGTAGCATCATATCAACTGAAATAGTATAAACATTTTTGGGGTGTTAAATTCTGAGATTGTTTTAAAATAAGAAAATACTTTGGTAGTCTTAATTGCAATTTACATTCTATGTCTTGTTCTGGCTGTAATAAAAATATGGGTGCACACTGATAAAATAAAATTAATTGAAAAAAAATGGGTGCATCCTGTGAGGCCAGTTGAATTAGTAATTTTGGTTAAAGATTTATCAGGGATCATTTAGTGAGGAAAAATAGATGTTATATGCTAATAATCAAAATAAGTTCCCAGAAATTGTGACACACTACACTTAGATTATATTCTAAAATAACGAAAATATTTTATGACAACAGTGGAACTATGGAGTGTATGGAACTTAAATATATCTTTTCCCTAATAAGATTTATATAGTTTTTTTTGTTTTTTTTAATTTTGACAGAGAGAAACACAGCGAGAGAGGGAACACAAGCAGAGGGAATGGTAGCGGGAGAAGCAGACTTCCTGCCGAGCAGAGAGCCCGATGTGGGGCTCGATCCCAGGACCCTGGGATCTGACCTGGGCCGAAGGCAGACGCTTAACGACTGAGCCACCCAGGCGCCCCCCTAATAAGATTTATATAAATGATAAATTTAGTTTTAGAGGAAGAAACATCTGTATTTTTAGGCTCCACTAAATACCAATGGTCTGTCCATTTCCAACTGTTACTCAGATTTATTCAGTGAGGATTTGTTCTGAAGGCAAACAAGCCAGAAAGTTGGGCGATTTTACTTTCGATCATAATAGTACTCTTCCTGAGTAAATATAAAATAGTCACTGAGAGACTGAAATTATTTGATTTTCCTAGATGAAATCTCTTCTTTTCCTCTGATCATTTCAAAGGTTTTAGAAACAAGTGTTACAGAGTCGAGTCAGCTTGCAGGATGTCATGCTGGTATAGCTTAGCCATTAAGATAAAGATTTATTGTACTACTCACAGACTCTATGGAAGAAATGCTATACTTTGGTAACTTTCTGAATCTGAAGATACAATTTAAAATGTGGATGTATCATTTATTAAATGATGTCTAGTGTTCAACCTCTAGAAATGAGTGTTTTGTGCCCTGGTTGCCCATATCCTATTTCTTTTTCATGGTCGTTAGACATTATTTCTTCTGGGAGCAAGTACATACTTGTATGTGCAGGAGAGAGAAAGAGAAATAGAGAGGAAGTAGAAGAGTGATTATTTCCATTTATGATGTGCATTTGGGGTTGGTAGGGTTCTTTTCAAACAAACAAAGATTCCTGGATTCATAACATAAGCATGTAATTTAAGATTGAATTCTCAGTATTCCAGACAAATTTGTCATTAAGGAACACTTTCAGGTGATGTTCCAGTGAAAATATTCAGGTCGAGAGACGGGGTTCACCCTTGTGGTTTCCTAGGTAATCAATAAGCATATCCCACATGTGGTAGATGAGTCACTGTGCTCATTGTGAACAACTTTACTTTAGAATGTGCCTCTCCTTGGTGGCATTGAGAACTGTGGAGTATATTCCCCAGTGAGCAATGAAAATAGCCAGAAGTTTCTGCATTTTATGAAAAACAAAACAAAACTAAGCGACCCTAGAAGGGCTTGAAGACTTACTTTGATTTTTCGAATAGATCTGATAGAAACTCTAATAATACCTTATCTTAAGTGTATGTGAAGGTCAATTGATTTCAGTATCCTATTTATCAAAATAATTTATAGCCTCCTTCTCATGAAGAAGAAAAGCATCTATTTTTCTTATGGTGAGAGAGAGAAAGGTCTCATAATTTAAAGTTCATGATCTCTGTTGATTCTGTTATTTGGATTACTACTAAAATACAGAGTAGTAAGAGGGCTTCTCACCTGAATTCTGGATCTCCAAGAAATGCTGAAAGTGTCAAAGTCCAGAGAAATCCCAAACGGTAGAACAGAGTTTGAATTCTAGGAACGTCTGCTGTAGTATCCTGACTAATGATTTATAAATTAGGATACATCCAGTTTTCCAAAGATTTTTTTGCCAAGACAAGTCAGGAGTTAATTTTGGAGTGAAGTCGACTAATACTGAAGTGTCTCTTTATAGAGGCCAGGCACCATCTTAGACTTGATATAACTATGATTGGTGTAGAACACTGAATGTTGGGGATCTGGGGTGCTTTGAATGGCGCAACATACTGAGAGGTTACACAGACTTCTTGACTTGAGTATCACAACTACAATTTTGACTGTATATTCATATCCCCTGTACTCATGTTTGCTCTATACATTTTTTTTTAGAAAATCTGTTGTGTTTTAAAATACTTATTTTAGGGGTACCTGGGTGGCTCAGCCATTAAGCGTCTGCCCTCGGCTTGGGTTATGATCCCAGGGTCTATGGGATCGAGACCCACGTAGGGTTCCCTGCTCAGTAGGAAGCCTGGTTCTCTCTCTCCCACTCTACCTGCCTGTGTTCCCTCTCTTGCTGTCTTTCTCTCTCTGTCAAATAAATAAAATCTTGAAAAAAAAAATACTTATTTAAAAGGGGGGCTTCATATCATTCTAGCACAATGTCTGTATCTTGCCAAAAAATGGAAAATGACCATAACATAAACTGGTGAGAAGTGATCTTAAGTTTCACAGTGCAAAGCACATTGTGTTTGCTGTCAAGTAGATGTGGATTACATCTTTACATGTTCAGTGTATGACTGAAATACTTGACTGGTGATCCTGGGTTGTTTTACCGTATCATACCTAAGTTTTCTAATTTGTAAAATGGTTATAATTTCACTTTCTTGTGTTCTAAAGACAAAATAAGTATGATGAAATTAAAGGACAAAAGAAATAACACTGGGAAAAGTAGGCAATCAGTAAATTGAAATGATAATCATCTATTTCTAAAAAGCTGTTTTTTTGCAACTTTTCCCTCTCCATCTGCTGATAGCCGACTCAGCCTTCAAGATCTAAATTTAAAAAAATGTCCCACCAAGATTTCTCCTATTTTTCCCTGGTGTAAATAAAAATGTGTTCTGACATTTTGAAAGGAAATGAAAAGCATAAACATATAAGGGGAAAGGAAAAATGTATTTTTGTCTTGTATGTGATTTCTTTCACTTTTAAAAAGGGAGGATAATTAGTGTAAATACTGGATGAGGTTGTTTTTTTTTTTTTTTCTTCCCATAGAAGAGCTGTTTTTATGGAACGAGTTTGTTTTTTAATTAACAGAGGGAGATTATACATTGTCATTATTTATTTTCAAGTTGTTACAACAATAACATACAAATTACTGCAGAAAATTTTTTAAAAGAGAAACAATAGAGCCTAAGGAAGTTTTAACTTGAGACCTTAATAATGATCATAGAAAAGCCTCCATAAAGAACAAAATTGTGTTTATGCATATTTAGTTTTTGCTTGAAATGGAGTGCAGAGCACACTAAAATTTGCTAGAGTAAGCGCTTCTCCCTTTAATGACCTGACGCATACTCTGTCTGTACAATTGGAGCCGTTCCTATCAGGACAGCAGAAGGCTGTTAAACATGAAGAGATCAGAGTATAGCACAAACTAGGATAATGGTAAATGGCTAATAAATGTCTTCATGCATATCAAAATTCTTCCTGGTATCATTACTGTATTGTAAGTAACTTTATGTAATTAGTAAGCAGCTATTGAAATTGGTTTAAAGATGAATCCTGATGTTTCTTATTTTAAAAAATTACTTTAAAGAATAATGCTTCCAGTTTATCTTAATACATCCAAACCTTGACAAATTTACAAGCTAATAGTTCAGACCTTTTCTTTCAAGCAAGTTAAGAAAAAATACTTGATACGAAATTGATTTTTCACCACACCTAAGTTAAAGAGCAATAATTACACAGATATAAATAGATGCACATAATGCCCTTTCTTAGCTGGTAAGATTTTCTTCTTTGCTTCGGTTTATTTTAAAGATAAACAGAAAATGGGAGTCATTTTCTATCTATGATGACTGTTGGCAGTGCTGTGAACTTGGAAGTTTTACCTTTTTAACTTTTGCATTATTTTTCTATTGCTACTATAACAAATTAGTAAAAATTGAGTGTTTTAAAATGGCACATATTTATTTTCTTACAGTCCTATAGGTGGGAAATCCAACATTAGTCTCACTGGGTTAATGTCAAAGCATTGGTAGACTTCTGGAGACTCTAGTGGAGAATGCATTTTCTTGTCTTTTCCACCTTCTAGAGGCCACCTGCATTCCTTTGTTTGTGGTTCCCTTCCTCCATCTTCAAAGCCAGCAATGTCTGGGATTCATCCAGGAAAGGTTCTTTGAATTTTAGAACCCATATAGGGCCTACCTGGATAACCTAGAATAATCTCTCTAATTTTGTACCCTTAATCATATAGGCAAATGAGAATATGTAAGGTAAATTTTTTATTCACAAATTTCAAGAGTTAGGATATGGATATCTGAGAGGCCATTTTTCTGCCTGCCACATGTTTTGAACCAAGAAGGACAACCTACTTCAAGGATCTCTTCTTGCTATTGCTTGCCACAGATCTGGGTAAAGCAGTGAAAGAGCAACTTTTCAGTCTACCTTTACTATAAATGAAGCATTTAGAATGAATTATATATTTAAAAAATGAGGACTTAGGAAATGTAAATAATGAATTTTTTAAAGTCCAATATTTGGGGCCATTATTTCTAGGAAGACAGAAAGGTACATGCTAAGATTTAAGCCCAGGCTGCTTAGCTATAGAGTCTTAACTCTTTATTTATTTGACAGATAGCAAAAGAGGGAACACAAGCAGGGGAAGTGGGAGTAAGAGAGGGAGAGGGAGAAGAAGACTTCCCACTGAGCAGGGAGCCCAAAGTGGGGCTCAATCCCAGGACCCTGGGATCATGACCTGAGCTGAAGGCAGACACTTAACAACTAAGCCACCCAGGGGCCCTTAGAATCTCAACTCTTAACCACAATGATACACAGCTTTTTTGTGCAGTAGAGTAAACAATCCACACCTCAATAAGTTGATGTGAAGTGGAATAATATATACAAAAAAACCCCAAGACATCACTTGAACCAAGATCATTATTAGAAACTGCTAGTTTCCCTATTACACACATGGCCATTTAATCCATGGCCAAGTAGAATGACAGCAAGATGATAAAAAAAAAAAAAAAAAGCAAGAAAACAAATGAGACAAAAGTAGGAAAAGATGGAGGTTTCTTTGCTTATTTGGCAAAAAGCCATACAGAGTAATAGTTAAGAGCAGAGACCTCTGCAATGAGGCTGCTGAGTTCCAATCTGAGTCCTGTATGAATCTATACATAAATATCAGTTTGAGTCCTGCATCCAACAATTCTCAAAATATTTGGGTGTATGTCTTC
This sequence comes from Procyon lotor, assembly GCA_028646535.1. Taxonomy (NCBI): domain Eukaryota; kingdom Metazoa; phylum Chordata; class Mammalia; order Carnivora; family Procyonidae; genus Procyon; species Procyon lotor. The sequence goes on from CM053607.1 coordinate 64,071,461, forward strand.
CCTGAGTGTTCAGTTTCTTCAGTTAGGGACCATAGATCTCTTTGAGGAAGGATTGGGGAAATTACTATAATTAACATCGACCATGGTTTTGCTAGCTGCTGCTTTCCCAAAAAAACTGGCCTCTCCTTCATGCAACAGGCCCATATCTGAAAATAGAGTCTGGCATGAAAAATGAAGATTTTTTTTATTAGGGTGACTACCTTCAGGCTCCAGACTACCCATTTTCATTTTGATGATGTGTTTGGATTTATATCGTTGTTGGTTTCCCATATATTGGAAACATTAGATTCCACTAATCATCCTTAGATAGTCCCTATATTCCTTCTGACCTTGCTCCTCCTTGTAAAACTAATTGGCTTCTGAGGACTAAAAGGCACCATCTGGTCTCTTTTGCTTCAGGGTCCTGTCATCCCCATTGCGTGGGTCTGTGACAAGCTCTCCAAGTTTGAATCTTAGCCTGCAGAAGAAAGTCGAAAACTACATGAGTGGCACATGTTAACTCTTTGTTGAAAATCTTAAATTATTAGAAATAAAAATTATTAAAAATGAATAATCACTATTTAAAAACTGATAGTTTTATTTATATTGGTCAAAATGCCTTTAATGTAAAAGTATTCTTTAATATACACATCTTATAATTAATTTGCATATAGTACAATCTAATAGAGTTGTTACTTGCAAAATAATGACAGGAATATTAGTTACAGTCACTATAGTCATTGTCATCCAATGTTGAGATGCAGTTTAATAATGAATGTCTTCCCTAAATCTGGTCAAGGGTTGTATCATTATGGATTTGCCAAACTGTCTATGTATCTTGGTAAATTAGGTTATATGAAATGCCAAAATCACTTTACTTTTTCAATTATAACTGAGTAATAAGGCTTTCCAGGCCACTTTCGTGAGCTGTCATGCAAGAAGGCAGTGACACTACCAGTGGTGACCAAAATGAAAACTTCCTATTGATAATGCCACATTAATAGAGAACCAGAAGCAGCAGCTTAGCAACTAGGCCAAGAAAGAGGAAGGGCATTAAGTGCTTTTGACACTATTGTCTGGATATTTGAAATTGTAAAGAAAGGAGCAGAGAAAACAAATTGCCAATCAAGTAACTCCTATAAGGACGACAATTACCTTCAGTAATTTTTCTGAGTTTATTTCTGTATCAGCTGTAGGGTACTTGTACAGGAAAAAAAAAAAAACTGATAATGGGTAAGGTAGAAAACAAAGTCAAACTACAGTTTATCTGGAGAGGAAAGTTTTTGTTGGCATGGTCACTCTTCTAGGAAAACTGTGGCTAACAGGTATTACCTGCTACCAAGCAATATGAGAGGCTTAGGAGAAAATGTGAGACATTCTCAACCTCAAGTCACTCAGCAGAGCCTAAGAATATAATAAAAACTGGCAGAAGTGGCGAGAAATTTCTCCAAAATATATATAATCATCTTTGGTGTTGGATTCTTATTCATCACACTTTCTCTTGTCTAAATAATGGAACGCCTGTATTTCATGGGCAGCTCCTTTTTTCCTGCTTGGATGATTGGCTTCTAACGCTCTCAGGTATATCTGTAAGAATACCTCACATTCTTTATCCACAAGGACTGATTTGGTGATGGGATCCTGACCTAAGCCAGGTGCATTGAGTCATTTTTAGAAACTGTGACTTAACGAATTTTTTTTTTTTTAAAGATTTTATTTATTTGATAGACAGAGATCACAAGCAGGCAGAGAGGCAGGCAGAGAGAGAGGGGGAAGCAGGCTCCCCGCTGAGCAGAGAGCCTGATGCGGGGCTCGATCCCAGGACCCTGAGATCATGACCTGAGCCGAGGTAGAGGCTTTAACCCACTGAGCCACCCAGGCGCCCCAACGAATTTCTTGTAATAAGTAAAATAAGTTGTATTAGTCACTGAAGGGGAAGAACACACCTCAAAATAAAGGTAATGTAGAGAAGAAAAAGATCTGACAAATGGGGGAAAACACAGATTCATAATCACATGGAATGCCTGGATCCAGTAAAGTGTGAAGTCAGTTCATCTGAGTGGAAGTCCCAGTTAGTAAGCCAGTTGATCCTCTTTTGAAATGTAACTGTTTAATCTTGAGTCCTAACTCTCTTCAAGTCATGACCCTAATCTGCTCTGTAAGTAAAGTGGCTTTACGTTTTTACTGTATCTTGTATGGTTGCTAATTCTGAAGTTTTAAGCTTTTGGTCACTTTGCTTCCCCAGTATCTCGGACACTAATTGTCCCTCAAATCCCCCTTAACAGACATTTGGGACGTCTCTTAAGACTAGCTAATGGAAGAAGAGGATAAAGTCTAGGCTTTGGTTTTCAATGGTTTGGCTGAGTATGTGAGTGTAAACTGAAAATGGAAGATAGCTCATTAAAGCACCACTAAGTCGAACTCTTTTGTAGAGTGTAGAAAGAAAGCTGCAGAATGCTCAAAATAGGCAGAGCTCTGGGGCTGTGCTTGGCCATCCACCTTGTATAGGGAGTATCTCAAAGTACGAAAACATTTGGACTAGTGGCCAGTGGCAAATGACTGCCTCAGTTAGTTAAGGAGGAAAGTTTAAAGATCAAGGAAAAGGATGTCTGGGGTAAAGGCATATTCATGGATGTAACTGAGCAAACATCAAGTGTAAAGATCTTTGTATCTTATAATAATGCCCACCAAAGTGCACTCACCAGAGCAGAGCCATTAGAACTAAGTTAAATAACTCAGCAGACTTACGTCATCGGCCCTTGTCATGGTCCATCGCACTTCTAGTGTCCTAGGCACTTGATCATGGTGGCTATTGTTGCAGAGACGGAGACCATTTGGTGCACCCAGCACTGAGGGATCTGACTTACCAAGGCCGATCTCGGTATTCCTGCCACTGATGGTACAACTGCCAGCAAGAGAAACTGAAGCTGGTATTTAGTTATGGAACCCTTATTTAATGGAGTATCTCATTAGACTATTGTTCTGCATTACATTTTTTAGAAAAATGTAGATTCAATCAATATTCTCACCTTAAATTTTCAGTTTCCCAGTCTTTAACAGTTAATATATTTGTCTGGATTATCTAACTGTGCTTGGACAAATTTCTTCCCTTGAGCTTCTGTCCTGGTAATCTAACATCTTCCCTCTTTCTTCACAAACCATGGTGTGCTGGAGCTGATGCTTGTTGGCACCAATGGATAAATTTTCAGAAAATTTTTTTTTGGACCAGTAAGGGCCATTATTAAAAATTAATATAAAAAACATAAATTAAGAAACTTAAATATTCAAACCTTATTAATCATTTTACTACATTTTATTATCTGTGCTCTTGAAGTTATTCGTATCTGTTATATTTGTATGGTGGTAATATCATGTAATAGTGTGATATTGTTTATCTTTTTCTGATTCTCAGAGTAAGCATTCTAGTGAGTCATTTGACCATGGTGGGAATTCATAGAAATCAGCAAATTATAGAGATCAAAGCTCCCTCCTTCCCCTTGAAGAACTGGTGATAAACATTCTCTAAAATGTGACTGCATTTTGACTCTGCCTAAAGTCTTCATCCTTTAAGAGGGGAAGCAATTTTCCTCTATTAACATTAAAATAAGTGAGAAGAATTTTTTGCTCTAATTTTTATATCTTTTGGATTTGGAAAACAATGGGATAAGAAGATCTAACATGAAAACTTTGAAAACTCTTGTTAGGATGTTAGAATGAACTGTCTCTCATGGTTCATGGAAGTTCCTTATAAGGTGGTGTTGACTTTCTCCTTAATTTAATGAAGAATCTACTAGGGTTTGTAAAACTTTATTAAGGATTTAAGATTTTGGAGAAATAAATCTAGGTCACTAAATATCAGTTAATTTGGGCCTTTGGGTTGTATAATATCTAGAGTATATTTTTCTGCAAAAATTTCTTTTGATAGACAATGAGCAGTACTCAAATTCTTAGTTGATTGATGGGATCCATTTGTATTTTTTTAAAGAGACATTTTAGGCAGAGGGCATATGCTTGCCTGAACTGATACATATTAGGAAAATGCAAAATTTGAGTTAGGGGGCTTTTGACTTTTCTCTGCAAACTGTTAAGTACCCGAAAGTATGAAAATGTAGAAAAAGCAAAAATGGCAAAGAAAAAAAAAAAAGATGCTAGGAGGTTTCCCCTTCGAATCTTTGGAATTACTAATCCAAAGACCTTGGTGCTTGTTTGACACATCTGTGGCTTTGTTACTAGAGATAACGTACTCCTTTATGTCAGAAGTATAAACTATTGTTTTTGGAACAGAAATACTTTTTGCTGAAGTTCCAGTAGTTTTTTTGTTTCTCTAGCCTCAGGAGACATATCTAGAAGGAAGTTGCTATGGCTTTGTTGTCAGAGAGATTACTGCCTATGTTCCCCTCTAGAATTTTTATGGTTTCAGGTCTCACATTTAGGTCCTTACTCCATTTTGAATTTATTTTTGTGTTTGGTATGAGAAAGTGATCCAGGTTCATTCTTCTGCATGTGTTATCTAGTTTTCCTATCATCATTTGTTGAAGAGACTGTCTTTTTCCCATTGGATATTCTTTCCTTCTTTGTCAAAGATAAATTGATCATATAGTTGTGAGTTGTGGGTCCATTTTTTCAGTTCTGTTCTATTGATCTGTGAGTCTGTTTTTGGGCCAGCATCAGACTATTTTGGTCACTACAGCTTTCTGCTTATCTTTTTCAAGGTTGCTTTGACTCTTCAGGGTCTTCTGTGGATCCATAAAAATATTAGGATTGTTTTTTCTAGTACTGTGAAAAATGTTATTGCTATTTTGATAGAATTGCATTGGTATGTAGATTGCTTTGGGTGGTAAAGACTTTTTTTTTCAAAGATTTATTTTTATATTTGGGGGTCTGGGGGGCTACAGAGAGGGAGAGAGAGTTCTAAGCAGATTCTGCACTTCAGTGCAGAGCCTGACACAGGGCTTGATCTCATGACTCAGAGATAATAACTTGAGCTGAAACCGAGTTAGACCCCCAACTGATTGCACCACCCAGATGCCCCTGGGTAGTACAGACATTTTAACAGTATTTGTTCTTCCAATCCATAAGCATGGAATGTTTTTCCATTTATTTGTGTCATCTTCATTTTCTTTCATAAGTGTTATGTAGTTTTCAGAGTAAAGGTCTTTAACATCTTTGGTTTATTACTAGATATCTTACTGTTTTTGATGCACTTGCAAATGGGATTGATTCCTTTCTCTTTCTGCTGTTTCATTATCAGTATATAGAAATGCATTATTAGTATATAGAGATTTCTGTACATTGATTTTGTATTCTGTGACTTAACTGAATTCATGTATCAGTTCTAGCAGTTTTTATGGTGGAGTCTTTCGGGTTATAGTATAGAAGTCTATACTTCTATATAGAGTATCATGTCATCTGCAAGTAGTGAAAGTTTTACTTCTTTGTTGATTTTGATGCCTTTTATTTCTTTTTGTTGTCTCATAGCTGTGGCTAGGACTTCCAGTACTGTGTTAAAATGGAAACAATCAACAAAACTAAAAGGCAGCTTATGGAATGGGAGCAGAGATTTGCAAATGACATATCTGATAAAGGGTTACTAACTAAAATCTATAAAGAGCTTAACAAGCTCAACACCCAAAAAATGAATAATCAAATTAAAAAATGGGCAGACATGAGTAGACATTTTTCCAAGGAAGACATTCAGATGGACAACGGACACATGAAAAGAGGCTCAACATTACTTGTCATCAGGCAGATAAAAAATCAAAACTACAATGAGAGATCACCTCATACCTGTCAGAATGGCTGAACTCAACAGCACAAGAAACAAGTGTTGGCCAAGATGCAGAAAAAGGGGAACTCTATGCACTGTTGGTGGGAATGTAAACTGGTATAGCCACAGAGGAAAATAGTATGGAGGTTCCTCAAAAAGTTAACAGTAGAACTACCCTAAAAAAAAATACAACTACCTTATGGTTCAGCAATTGCGCTACTAGATATTTACCTAAAGAATACAAAAATATTAAATCAAAGCAATATAGGCACCCCAATATTTTTAGCAGCATTATCTATAATAACCAAATTATGGAAAAGCCCAAGTGTCCATCAGCCAGTGAATGGGTAAAGACAATGTGGTGTACACACACACACACACACACACACACACACACAGGAATATTATCCGACCATAAAAATCTTGCTATTTGCAATAACACAGCTGGAGCTAGAGAGTATTTTAAGTGAAATAAATCAGTCAGAGAAAGACACATACTGTATGATTTCACTTGTGTGTGGAATTTAAGAAACAAAAGAGCAAAGAGATGAAGAGAGGCAAACCAAGAAGCTCTCAATTATAGAGAATAGACTGATGGTTGTCAGAGGGGAGGTGGATGGGAAGATGGATTAAATAGGTGATGGGGATAAAGAAATGCACTTGTGATGAGCACCAGGTGTTTTATGGAGGTGTTGAATCACTATATTGTACACCTGAAATTAATATTACACAATAACGAATTTTTTAAAAAAAACTTTAAAAATTGGAAATACTAAAAAATGGGACATTGATTTTCTATTAACAGGGCTCATCTTTGTCAGTACTTATATTAGAAGCCAAGTCCAGGTTTCTAAAATGAACTAACAAGATACTAGCTAGTGAAATAAAAACGAAAATTAACCAGATAAATAAAAAACAGAAACAAAATGGTTGGTGTCCTGAGAAGCAGTTTGCAGGGGAATTCTACAAAATGAAAAGTTGATGTTGAATCTCACATTGTTAAATGACTTTGCAAAGGAATTATACTGACACAATTTTGATGCATTTTTCCATTAAGAAACCAATTTCCACTTAAGTGGTAAAATCAAGCTCCAGCTTGATTGTTATAGTGAGAAAGATTATGCTGTCATGTCAGATGGATCCATGGGAAGGCAATATTTTTGTTTAGACAAATAGTAGAAAATATTTGAGTGCAAAAGAACAGCAAAACAATAAAAGTTTAATATAAAATAAGCTTTAAAGAAACATGTCTCTTCTTAAAATGGAATTTACAATGGTTGGTTCAGTTTATTCTAGAAAATATTATCTAACAAAACTTAATTTCTTATTGACTTAAAAATTTAATTTTAGTTGTATTGAATGCCTGAAAGACATTGATTTTCTATATTGGTTTGTGCTCTTGTTAATATTATTGTCTTACTCTTATAATATTGGAAGATTTTATCCTCATCATTTTTAATATGATGTGATTCTTTTGTACTTTGAACATCACTTACTGAAATCAGTTATGTCTGATGGGACAGATCTGCATCCTTAGATTGTTTCAAAGTTTGGGTTTGCCTCTCTTGCTTGTAACCTCCTATGATAATTCCTGACTTTAGCTCTAGTGCTAGAGAAGATGCTCAATAAATACCTGCTTTATGTAGAGCAGATTGAATGAGTGTTTTATCTTAGAGAGGTTTGAGAAGCTGTTGAGACTTGTAAAGTATATATGCCACAGTTTTGGTGAATCATTGGATCCTCACAGATGAGCATGTAGTAACTTATTAAAATAAAATTATCGATCACAAAGTAGGTGACTTGTGTTGCTTGAATGTAGTATAGTAATTGATCTGTTCTTTGAATTTCCAGTTGATAGAATCTTTTACTATTAGTTTGAGATGTGTATAATACCCAAGAATTGTAAACTCAAAATTCCTTAAAAACTATGAATTCTAGTTAAAAGTAAGGGTCTGGACAATGCACGGAGGCAGAAGAGCCTGTTAAAAAGCATGAACCTTTTTAATGTAGTCACTGTTAAAAAGATGGAAAGAAAGAAAAGAAACCAGTAAGATGTTGAGTCCCTAGCCTGGAACAGGGATCCAAGTACACATAATCCCAGAGGCCCTGGCACACATCCATAAGGAACTGTGTTTACAAAGTTAAATCAGCAGTATAGTATTAGCTTTGACAATAGTAGGGCAGTGAAGACAGGAAAATTGTTCTGATGAATACACCTTGGTTGATATGCAAGTAGCATTGGTGTTGGCTCAATGCACTGACTATCATTCATCTCTGTGGTCAAAGCTAATGGAATAGCAGAAGATACATAAACAGTTTACATATCTAGTGATGGCTCTTTGAAGTAACCATTCTCCTCCCCCATACCTTTTATTCTCTGCATCTTAAAGTTAAATAGAAATAACAATGGCTAGGGGCTGGGAAGGATGGTAAACAGTTGGGGATAAATAAATTTAAAAAATGCTGTCTTGTTTTACTCTGGATGGGGTTTTACTTACAGTCCTCTAACCCAAAGAGCCCAGGAAACAGTTACTACATTTTTAGAAGAAATAAGAATAAAGATCAAAATAAGCTTTGTAGGCATGAGTAATTGCAGAAGAATTTTCAGAGGAATGCAATATATTGTCATGGGAAGAGTAAAGGATCAGGAATCAGGATACATCAACTGTAGGCTCTGCCATTGACCAGTAGTGTGACCTTAAGGACTTGATTTATTTATCAGTATAATAAGGCATTTAGAATACTAAGGTCCTTTGCATTCAGGCATTGTGTGATCCTACCATGGCTCTGGATAAAGGATTCAAACCTGAGCTGTACTCTGAGTCCTTAGTAGTGAGTTTCCTTTGAAATATATTTTGCTGCCGACTTAAAAAAAAAATGAGAATAGTGTATGCACACCTTGCTGTAGACCCTGCACTTTCTATCAACTTGGACTTGATAGTTTTATGCCTAAAGGACAATATATATCAAGGGGATGATCATCTCTGTAACTCTTGACATATTTTACATCATCACACGAATGTGTTTTCGGCTACTTATGCCAATCTACAGAGGTAGTCAAGGTCTTAAAACGTCCTTGGTTGACGTAAGTGAAATGGAGTTTTCTGTGCTTCTTAACACTTTGTATTTAAAAATATATATGTTATAGTGGGAATTGTGGGTAGATGACTGCACCCAGTGAGAAAAGAAATGAATCTTCCTGCAGGTCACAGAAATCAGTACTTAAATTGTGACTGTGTGGGTAAAAAAGTCTTTTGAAGATCATCGTGTTTTGCAATGGTAGAAGTAAACTAATACTGACTATTGTATTTGGGTGGCACTGGTTTATTATAATGTAGAGCAGAAAATTAAGTAGCCTAGCTGAATGTCCTGAACTAAAGGATTTAGTGATGCCTGAATAGTTCCTAAGCTTTAGCTTGAATTAAGCATCATTGATCCCTGTAACTGGCCTATTATTCCTGAATTGATGCTATTTCTCCCAAAGCTATTACTGTGCTTGGAAGTATCCAGTTACTCAAATGTAGATGTTTCTGGTTCATTCAGAAAGAATAATTTATGATCTTGCCAAAGAAATATTTATTTTTGCCTGAGTAACAATGTATTCCAGTTTCTCCTCAATAATTCCTAAAAAGTCAGAGATTAAAATGTTAAGTGCAAATGTGACAACGTGGACTAATCTCACAAACATTATGCTGAACAAAAGAAACCAATCCTGTACTAACTAGGCTGTGATGATGTAAGAAACTTTTATTTGGAGGGGTGGAAGGTGGGAGCGGGGGCCAGGCAGTGCCTCAAGAGTGGTGCATGAGGCAAATTTCCAGGGTGATGATGAGAATTGATGTTTCATGTGGTGGCTACATGGGTATAATACCGCTATCCAAATTCATTATCCTGAATATTTAAGATGAATATTAAGATTCATCATGTTGCATTAAAATTGTACTTCAGGGGTGCCTGGGTGGCTCAGGGGTTAAAGCCTCTGCCTTTGGCTCAGGTCATGGTCTCAGAGTCCTGGGATCAAGCCCCGCATCGGGCTCTCTGCTCAGCAGGGAGCCTGCTTCCCCCTCTCTCTCTGCCTGCCTCTCTGCCTGCTTGTGATCTCTCTCCTCTGTGAAATAAATAAATTAATTAAAAAAAAGAGAAAAACAAAAATAAAATTGTACTTCAGTAAAAAAGGATCTGAAACAAATAAAGAATATTTCCATACAAAAAGTTATTAAAACTTTGAATCAAAAAAGTATGGGGGCAGCAGTTTTCAAAAGAAAGTTTGAACCTCAGTCCCAGTGAAACAACCAAAATAGACAATAATAACTTAAATTGGTCACTTAAAATTTCTAGAAGTTGTCCTAAGGGCAACTGCTGCCCTGTGTATATTTATACATATGCCATGGTGACATTCTTAAGTGGTAATTTGTGGCCAGAATAATCACACCGTCCACAGGGAGGGCAAATAGTAGCAGAGACCTCTGTAATGAAACAATTATGTACTTTCTAAAAATGGATGACCGTTAATGAAAATGTCCTCCTAAAACACTTACTGGATACTTTCTAGAGAGAGGGTCTTTGACTGCTATCTCTAATGTTTCACTCCTGGCTTCAATTCCTTTTTGTCCCATCCAAGTTTCCAGAAGCTTCTGAAGCTAAGATTGTCCTGTAAAAGGAAATGGGACTTGAGAGTCAGAAAGAATGAAGCTTGAATCTCCGCCTATCACTTACTACTATCTTTGTTTTGATGGGGAAGATCTTTAAGTCTCTATTGCCTTCTCTGTAAAATGGGAATAATATCTCCCAGGTTATGATGATTAAGTGTCGTAATACACGTGACTATCTTAGTATATAGAAATGATTGACTAAAAGACTAATTTGAGTTGACATTGTGGGTACCATGAATGAGATGACACAGAGCCTCAAGTCATTGTAGTGGTGGATAGGCAAGGGACCCAAGATACTGCTACCATTTTTATTGTGCTTAGTGAAGTTTCTAACAGTAAAGTAAAAGACAAAGCTATCCAGGAGATTGTCTCTTTTTTTTTCTTTTTAAAGATCTTATTTATTTGAAGCAGAAAGAGTATAAGCAAGGGGAACAGTAGACAGTAGACAGAGGAAGGAGATCCCTGCGGATCAGGGAGCCCCACGTGGGGCTCTATCCAACCCAGGTCAGAGTTGGATCAGGGATCCAGGTCAGGGATCCCAGGTCAGGGATCATGACCTGAGCCAAAGGCATATGCTTAATGGGCTGAGCCACGCAGTTGCCCCCAGGAGATTGTCTTTGTAAGAGAAATGGATGTTGCTGCACAGAATCTGTTACTTTCCCTACAGTGTCTTAAAATTGACACCAAAAGGAATGTGTTTCCATTTATCTCTTCTCTGTTGTTTTGTTGTACAGTAAATAATATTTCACCATAATTAACAACATAGTGCTTGAATTATAGTTGTGGGGGCACCTGGTGGCACAGTCAGTCAAGTGTCCTACTCTTGGTTTGGGCTCAGGTCATGATCTCATGAGTTGTGAGTGGACTCCCGTGTGGGTCTCTGTGCTAGACTTGGTGCCTGCTTGGGATTGTCTTTCTCTGCCCCACACGGGGCTCAATTCAGGACCATGAGATCATGACAAGAGTCAGACGCTTAACTGTCAGAGTCACGCAGGTGCCCCCAAAGTATCTTCTTTTTGTTAGCTTCTCTGCATTAATTTTTTTTTTTTTACTTTTTGCTGTCTATGTATTTGTTTATGCACGTATCCATCCATCCATCTATCTCTATCTTGAGAGGACACCAGGAATATCTAAAGAATTTAGAGGAGTGGAGGTAGATATGAGGGTACATCAACTTTGATCATTACATTATTACCATGAGCTTGGGATCTCAGTGAAAATCGGGATCATGAGAAGGCTATCTAAAGACAATTAACTGAGGTACTGCTAATAAACTGTAACCAGATATTTGAAAATATCTTCTCCCATTCTACAGGTTGCCTTTTAGCTTTGTTGATAATTTTCTTCACTGCGCAGAAGCTTTTTATTTTGATACCGTCACAATAATTCATTTTTGCTTTTGTTTCCCTTGCCTCAGGAGAAATATCTAGAAATAGGTTGATATGACCAGTGTCACAGAGGTCCTGCCTGTTCTCCTAGGCTTTTTATGGTTTCAGGTCTCACACTGAGGTCTTTAATCCATTTTGAGTTTGTGTTCAGTGTGAGAAAGTGGTCCAGAGTCATTCTTTTGCATGTAGCTGTTCAGTTTTCCCAACATCATTTATTAAAGACTTTTTCTTATCGCATATTCTTGCCTTCTTTGTCAAAGATTAATTAACCATATATAATTGTGGGTCCATTTCTGGGTTTTCTATTCTGTTCCATTGACCTATGTGTCTGTTTTTGTGCCAGTACCATACTGTTCTGATCACTACAGCTTTGTAATTTGGCTTGCAGTCTGGAATTGTGATTCCTCCAGCTTTGCTTTTCTTTTTCAAAGTTGCTTTGATGGGGTGTCTGGGTGACTCAGTGGGTTAAGCATCAGCTTTTGGCTCAGGTCATGATCCCAGGGTACTGGGATCAAGCCCCTTATTGGGCTCTTTGCTCAGCGAGGAGCCTGTTTTTTCTTCTCCCTTTGCCTGCTGCTCTCCGTGCTTATGTTCTTTTTCTCTCTCTTTCTCTGTCAACAAAATAAATAAAATCTTTAAAAAAGGTACTTTTGTGGTTGCATACAGAATTTAGGATTGTTTTTCTAGTTCTGTGAAAAGTGTTGTTGAAACTTTGGTAGGGATTGTATAAAATGTGTAGATTTCTTTGGGTGGTATAAACATATTAACAATATGTGTACTTCTGATCCATGAGCATGGAATTCTTTCCATTTGTTTGTGTTGTTTTGAATGGTGGCATTCATGTTGTTGGGGAAAAGTTATAGTTTAACTTTCCATAGTTCAGAAACAGAATTCCCTTTTGGTAACCATTGGTTATAATATTGCAAATACTTTAAACATTTAAAAAGATTATAAAATATTAACGGCCTATAGAACTTTCCTATGTTATTCTATTTTCAGATAACTTCTAAAGATGCATTCAATGAGGGAAATGGGAAAGAATCTATAGATGTAAAACGACTCACCTTTTTTCCGCTTCTGTTTTCTACAATGAACTTCTACCACTAGTGTATGCAAGTTCCTGTTTGGATACATTCTCAAAGGCTTTAAAGTATCTCTATTCCAAAGATGGATTCTATCTCATTGTTGTAGTTGACATTCCATTGATGAATTTAATCATTAATAGTGAAGTTGACTACTTACCATGTTCAATGGAGTCAACTCTTTCACTTATCATTTATCTTTAAAATTTTTGGTGATGTTTTCTTACACCTTTTGTTAGGATTTCTATACTAAAATATTTTTTGTTTTGTGATACCTTTCCATAATTTAGACATTCTTTTCCCATATCAAGATGTTAAATATGTGCCTATGAGTTGAAAAGATATTTGTAGATACAGAATAAATACCAACATTTTAGAGAAAAACATTAAATGAAAGAGGCTTCTTCATTCTTATTCCTTCATCAATCCGACTGATTTTATTGAATACTGACTGTACACTAAGCACTGTGATGAATTAGTCATGATTCCTGCTCATAAGAAGTTTACATTCTGGTGGGAGATGAATAACTATGTAAAGAAATACTCCCTACTAATATGTGCAGAGTCAGGTTCAAGAAGTAATGAGAGTATTGAGGGGGAAAAACGTTGAATCTTTTTTGGAGGAGTAAGAAAGGCTCCAAAGAAAGTCTCTGTCTGAGCTGGATGACAATGAAGTGTTGAAATAATTTAGGCAGGAGAGAAACAAGGGGGCTATTTTAAAAAGGAAAGTGCACACTTGAAAATGTGGAAATATTTCAATACTTGTAGTGATGCAAGTGGTCATTTTTGGCCTGATCATTTTTGAAGATCGAGCTTTTAGCCCTCTGCATCGCATCTTATTATTTTAAAAATAAACCGATAAGTGGATTCATTCAAGTGTGCATGCAATAATAAAAGGTGATAAAGGAAAAAGAGGTTTGGTGTGGCTGGAGTGTGGAGTAGAGTCATGGTGGCAGTTTTGCTGGGAAGAGTGGGAGAGATGCAGTTTGTTCCATTGCAGCTGATAGTAATTCCATCAAAGAAAGACTGTATTGACACTAAAATTACTTTATAGTGTATAAGGGTCATATGCCCATTAATAGCTAAGAAGTTAGAAATATTTTTAGTTTTTAAAGTTAATTCCATATGGTTTCATTTGGAACTTACCTAAACATAAATCCAAGGTTAATCTAATTTTTCAAAGTATTGACAGGCTTTCTATAGATTTATGCTAAGAAAAGAGGAAAAGGTTTTATTGCCATAAAAATGCCACTTACTACTTATTCTGTCGTCTGTGAAGTAGATGGTACTCTTTCCAGGTACTTTTTGCTTCAGAGATGCCAAAAAGTCTGATCTGTTTTCTGAAATTTCTGTTTTACATTGCTTTGTAAAATGCTGAGAGGTTTCGTGTTTCCAATGCCTTAGAATGTCAGTGTGATGTAACTTTGAGCATACCATGTTGATGTGTGTTCTAAAAGATGGTCATGTAACTTTTAGGTCAGATTCTGAAGATATCTGAAATGTACCTTCTGATGGAATTTTTGAAGTAAGACTACCATAATTTATCTCCTTCTTGCCTTCCATAATCTGAAATTGAGAAGTTTTCTGTTATATTCTACCCTGTGTGGCTGTAGGAGTACACTTGTAAATAGAAATTTCCTATCTGTGCAAATGCGCTGCTGAACACAGCTCCTTAGAATGCTTCATGACAGGAAACATTCATAATTAGAAAAAACTCTCCTGTCTTTTAAGTCTTGGTTCGAAAAAATAATATTCACAGATCCAAACCCTAGTGTGCATAAATACGATAAATATAGGAACTTTTGCTGAACTGATGTCAGTAAAACACCCTCAAAACTGTTCGTGAAGCCCCTCAGCTCCCCACAAAATATTTCTGGTTCTTCAGTAGCTGATATTAATCACAATCTCTTTGCATTTTCATGCTCATTATTGGAGGTGTTCCACACTTGGGCATGATTTAAATTTCCATAAAAACGCAATGAATCTGGAGCTGGCATTAAAATGTTATTAAGATGACAAGTTATGATCAGTGCCTCCTTAGATGGGGTTGGTGATAGGGGTTTCCCATTTATTAATCCTAGCAGAGGTCTTGCATGGCTGCTCATTAATCATTTCCCTTTCATTGAGATGTCTTTTAAGATGTAACAGAGCCAAAAAAGAAAAAAAAATAAGTTGTCCTGTAACACTGCCTAAATATCTCAGTCTTGGGTGGCTGGAAGTGGCTCTGCATTTTGCATATGGATTTGCTCTGCTGATTTGTCTCCTTCTTGCTCTCCATTTATTCTCTGTTGGCATTTTCCCTGATCTTAAGAAATGCCAACAGTCATGAGTTGTAATGGTCCTAACGTTCCAGGTTCAGGGCTGTGAGGTATGTTCCAGTGTGGAGTTCTGGAAGTCAAGGAACTCTGGGCGAAACATGGGTTGACTGAGTTTTAGCATATACACATGAATTTGTTTTTGGCAAAAATACATTATATATTTTTATAAAAATAATAAACTAAGTACTCAGCACACTGTCAATAGTAATAAAGGTATATAAAATAGAAATAAACTATATATAAATTATATATATTATTTTTATGTATAAACGCTTCGAGTTTTCTGTTTTGTTCCTTAGATGTTTATTCATTTTCCATTTGTTTGTATTTACTAAGAAGGAAGTGGCAGTGGTTTCAGATTATTTAATAGGGGTATAGGAAAATATTACCTTAAAGGAATGATAAAATACTGCTATCATTTGATTGTATTCATGAGATACCTCAGTTCAGGTGCCATAATTAGAGTCTCAAAACTCTATGAGACGAGCCTATGTGACCAGATGTAACAAGTTGCAGGGGGTAACAGGCAGCTTAGGTTTAGGGATGGGTGGAGGTAAAGACAAAAGAGCCAGTTTGGGGGGTGGGTGAAGATAGTCAAATGAAAGGAAATGTATACTTCTGTGTTCTCAGCTGGGTGATAAAATACATATTAAATAAATTCGAGGTGAAAGAACAAAGTACAGTGGAAAACATATGGCAGAGTATATATGTATGGATGAAAACCACACGGTTTATTTTATTTAAAGATTGTATTTTTATTTTGAGAGAGTACGAGCATAATTGGGGGGAGGGGCAGAGGGAGTGGGAGAGGCAGACTCCCAGCAGAGCAGGGAGCCAGACAACTGGGGACTCGATTCCAAGACCCTGGGATCATGACCTGGGCCGAATGCAGATGCTTAACCAACTGAGCCACCCGGGCACATGAAAACCACAAATTTTTTAAATGAGAAAACAAAACACATGAAACCTGTATGAACGTATTTTAATGAAAAGACTGTTGAATGTACTTGATATAAAATAGTCACTCTACTGCAAAAAAGTTTAACACAGAATTATATGATCACAGTGTATGATCCAAAAATCTACTCCTACGTGTCTACCGGAAGGAATTACAAAAGAGGGATTTGAACATTACCTGTATGTGAGTGCTCATTGCAGCCTTATTGACCATAGCCAAAAGGTATGACTAAACACAATGGGATAAACATACAGTGAAATTTTACTCATCCACAGGAAGGAATTAAGTGTTGATAAATACCACAACCTTGAAATCAACCTTGAAAATATAATACTAAGAGAAACCAGACACGAAAGGATATTTACTGTACAATCCCACTTGCAAGAAATATCTAGAATAGGCAAAATTATAGAGGAAATAGATTAGAGGTAACCAAGGATTGGCAGTAAGAAGCAATGTGGGGTTGTTTCTTAATAGGATACAGAGTATTCTCTGTGTGATGATGAAAAGTTTCAGAAATAGAGTGCGGTGATGATTACACAATATTATGAATATAATGAGTGCCATTGAATTATAAGCTGAAAAATAGTTAAAATGGCAAATTTTATATTATATCTATTTTACCACAATAAAAATATTTTAAAAATATAGGTACTCCAATAATGTTTTAATGGATCAGAATAAATAAGGTAAGTTAATATGTCTTCCCCCTATCATAATGATACCCATTGGCATTGAGCCTGTCTTCAAAGAAATGCATTGCAGTTTTAGATATTAGTTTATTAATTCTCATACAAACCAAACTTTTATTTGAACATCCATTTGAGGGCATCCCTGAATCTTTAACTTATTTGTGCTGTAGTGCAGTGCAATGCGGTTGCCATACTCTAAGGAAGTCCAAGCCGCAGTGCTGGAGATAAAAGCCTATGAAGGCACCTGGAGCAGGAGAGAGAAAATCCATGTGGAGGGAGAAATGCAGGGAAAATAGATGTGGAACTGGATAGGTGTCGGCCACACTCTCAACACAGTCATATTAATAACCCCAGAAAATGGATAAGGAACGGAATTAGGAAACCCACAGAATCACAAATACATTACCATTGTTTACATCTGTAAAACTGATAAATTCATTGCCTTGTTTACTCAGCAAATATATGGTGAGTATTTACTCTGTAGGACCTAACTGCAGTGCTAATTCTCTTTGCACCAAAACTTCCTTCACAGGGACCTGCTTCGTTTATTCTCTGGGCCTTATCCTTCTTCATGACTTGATGTCACCAGATCTTTTTTGATTCAACATACTTGGTTGAAAATTCCCAAATTCCAAATTACAGTCAGGGTCTCCTGTAAATACCTGCAGCTTCTCTAAGCTTTTAAGTCTCAGGCAGGCCTAGATACACTGTTGCTAGATCCTGTATTTTTACATTGTAAGTTGTTCATTATTTTAACTCTTCCTTTTTGATGTCGGGCACATTTTTCGACCTTCTGCTTTCTTAGGAACCTGTCAAAAAGAGTTCTTAGTCTCTCCTGCCTTCTAAAGGAGGTATGACACAGAGTGTAGAAATATAACAAGCATCTGGGAAGAAAATCATGAGAACATTGGTCCATGTTAATGAGCCTAATCACTGTAGATCTCTGTTCGTTGCTCCAGGGACTTTATTCATTGTATAACACTCTGGTAGTTTCATAAGTGGAGGTATTGAGGGACTTTATCATGGTTTAAAAAAAAAAGTGTTAGGTCAATATGTGTGTATGTACACATGCACTCAAACCCATCACAGCAAATGTGACAAACGTTAGAGAAAAAAATCATA
>CM053607.1:64089918-64164929 GCA_028646535.1 Procyon lotor
GAAGGGAAAAAGAAGACAAAACCGGAGGGAAACAGACCATAAGAGACTCTCAATCATAGGAAACAAACTGAGGGTTGCTGGAGGGGAAGAAGGGGTAACTGGGTGATGGGCATAGGAAGGCACGTGATGCCATGAGCACTGGGTGTTACATAAGATTGATGAATCATCTCTACCTCTGAAACTAATACATTAATTAATTGGATTTAAATGTTACAATGTGGTGAAGTGTGCCAGTTCATAATGATAAAAGGGACACTTTATTAGGAAGACAGCAATTCTAAATTAACTAATAAAAAACTAAGTCTATAAATCAAAACTTGATAGAATTGAGGGAGAAAATAAAATGGAAAGTAATTTATACCTTGAAGAAGTTTGTTTTTTTAAGAGAACCATATTAGAACCACAGTTGAAAATGCTAATAAAATTTTCCGATGTGGAAGACCGAACAAAGAGTCTACATTTTTTCAAGGCATTCCTCAGAATTACATGAAAATTACATGATGTGCATGACCTCATACTTAGAGAAAACTCTAACACACAGTCCATGTGTGGTGCTCTGACTTTTCTGCATGACCTGCTGTAAACTTTTGAGGATGAGAATTCGGGATGTTGTGATGTTGAGTAAGTGAAGATAATCCTGAGCACTCTGCAGGCATGTTGTCTCGTTTGGTAGATTTACTTATTTGTTTTACTATGAAACTCTTATTTAGCTCCAACAAGAGTGTTTGCAAATGTGTATATTCTGGGTATACTCATTTCTCTTGAGAGATCATGGGGCAATAAACATGCTGACAGTGGTTTCTAGACTTGCTCTGAAGAGCTGTAATTCAGGGAAATGATCAGCATTTAATTTCAGAGGAAATTAGAAAATAAAATAACTTATTGCTTATAAAATATTTTTAGGAGATACTACTGAATATTATGCATGGACATGTTCTCACTTAAAGTTGGTGATGAGAATATTGTTTATGGCTTGGAAAGATGCATGGGATTTTTGCTATAAATTCTTAAATGCTTTTTGAATATTCTATAAGTACTTCCTATAGAGCTTTTAGTAATCAAGCACTGATTTAAAGGTTAAAATAGTGACTATAAATCTGTTGTTATATCCCATTCTGAGCTTCTCTAAAACCATGCCCTCTAGGCACTTAATTTCTTAGTGCAAATCATGGTAGTGATGAATGACTCTCTATGCCTCAGTCTCCTTAATTTGAAATAGGCATGTAATATTGACACATTTTCTGTTACTACTGTTCAGTAGAGGCATTGTTTGTATTCTGTCAAAATTACATTTCTTGTTACTAATTGTTTCCCTTTTCATGTTGCTCTCTGGCATCTCTTGTGTGTAACACAAGTTATGAGAATACCCAAGAAGTGGTAAATTCTAATTGCTGTGTCAGGGGCATCATTTCTTTTCTCTAAATGCACAACTACTGTACTGAAGTCATGTTATTAATCAACCTGATGCTGCATTTGAAACCAAATGGCAAGAAGAATTTAGAATCCATAGGACTTTCCTATGGAAAATAGCTCCTTTTCCGAAGAGTATACAGTGTATGGTGTGTGTATTAAATTCACATTTGGTCATTTATAGAATGCCTCTCCTTTAGGTATCTCCTAGCAATATGATATGGAGAGTTGATATAAAATTAACAGATTATTTAGGGATTATAACAGAAATGCCTTATGAAAGCAGTTACTAAATTCTCCAAAGGCTGTTTTAAAGAAGGCCCAGTTTTTGGAGTTGATGATATCCTATTTGTAAAGAAGTCAAAATAACCTTTTTTTTTTTTCTTAATGTGGAAAACATAGAAGTAGTACTGAGAGATTGGACAGATCATTTTTATGGAGTATATAGTTCAAGGACGTCTACAGCCATGACCTTTTCTCCTTTGTGGGAAAGGGGAGAACGTATGCTATTGGTTCTCCGGAGGTAAGGAGATGGGATAGGGAAAGAACTCTTCCTAAAATTTGTGCTTATACTCAAGATGAGGAGACTAAACTCTTACCTCTTCTGAACGTATGCTTGGATATTGAACACGTCCATATGACTCAGGCCCAGAACTAGGGAAAAAAATACTAGGGAAAGGTACCAGAGTAGTAGATGCAGCAATGGGCCTTGTGGTGAGAGTACAGAGACTACCCTTGAATTCTTGGTCCTAAGGGCCATGAGGGATGAATTTCACTATGTTGGGATCACAGATGTTAGTTAAATAAGACAGCAGCAGAACAGGGACATGCATGCCAGAGGAATGCTTTGTGGGGCTGAGGTGCTTCTGTGTGTGTGTGTGTGGGGGGGGAGAGGTGGGTTTGGGGGCATTAAGGTCTATCTTGAAGATGAAGTCTTGGTTAGGGTAGTTGGTTGTGATTGACACTGAACCTAGCTCAGTGGTGATCTCAACATAAAAAAAGAAAGCAAATTTTACTTGGGGACTCACATAAATGGTTTTCATTTCCCCTTTCCCTCCTCCCCACCCCAATATTACAACCTAAAGCCAGTTAAGATGGATGGAGAGATGGAGTGAGCACAACACACCTTTACACAAGGCCAATAGGGTAACAAGTCTAGCTCACATCAGAGTATTTGGTATTTAATTAGATATGTTGTAAATTCTAAGAATCCATATGAATACATCTTGATAACTGACATTGTGCTGTTTCCTTAACTGAAAGTGCCTGAACCTTAATAAAATTGAACTGAAATATTGTCAAGAGAGCCATCCTCTAGTGGCATAGGAGGGTTTGCCCACTTAGCCAGCTATCTTATATAGGAAAGAAGGAGAATTGCAGGTTTATATGCCAATGAGTTGACATACCTGATAAAAATGACATACTTAATACCCTCTAAAAATTAACCATTGGATATGATGACCCTTGTCATTTAGGCTTAGATGGCCCATCTTCCATTTGTTGGTTCACTGTGGATAAATGACTTAAAGTGTTCGATTTTTGAGTGGGAAGAGTTCTTTGTTGTAATAAGTTTTTTTGTTGTTGTAATAAGTTTGATTCATAATAATTTTTAATTGGATTTTGTTTATGGGTAAAATTTAAATAGGAATAAAAATTTTATAGCTAAATAAAAAAGATGCTGAAATTATAGTAAAGTTCTGCTTAATGAGGAAAGCAAGTTTTGGAGATGTCTACCTTGGTGGGGCTCTTCTCCCTTTTGCAAAGACAAGCAGCACTGTGTACTCTCAGTGCAGAATAAATGCAGTTGAGACCTTTTTGCTTGTTCCAATTATATAAAGATACACTTTTTAAAAATTAAAGCTCCTGCTCAGTATATAATTTCCAAAAGGGACCACGATAGTATTCTTTTTCTTGACCACTTTTGAGGTCAAATATTTGAAAGGAAATATAAAAAATATCTCCTTTCTGAGAATTTATAAACTTGAATTTTTAGGTGCTTTCTTTTCCTTTAGCTTTGTTGCCACATCTGCCCAAACTCAACAGAATTTTCCTTAGACTTTTTGTTCTGTCACTGGCCATATTCAATCCATACATTGGTGGAGCAAGGTAAAGTTTCAAGGGCCAGGAAATGGGTTATCCATTCCCTAAATTGGGAATCCAATTTAGTTGGATTACCATTTGATATGCCATGATCAGGTCAAATTTCTTTAGAAGGGTACAGTATGTTATAGGGATTCTCTAGTAGGTTATTTAATTGTGACCAATTGTCTGTTCTCTTCCATGAAGTATTATTCATCTTTGCTTCGGCCATGCCTCCTTGTAGGTAGATAAGAGGGTATTTCCCTGACCTGTTGTCAGTCACACTAGGACAGATGGATCATTTTTTTGCAGTGGACTGTGAGTGGACTTAAGCACAAACTTAGAAGGTGTTTTTATAGTTGATAGATTGTCTCTTTCCTTGCCTCTTACACCAGAGAACAGTATGTGCCACAGAAGGCCTGCCCTTCTGCCTACATTCTGTAGTCAATCTGCAGCTCTCATTTAATGTGAGAGAGGAATAAAGTTTGTTACTATGAGACACTTAGATTGTAAACTTTGTTACAAAGATAACAAATATAGAACATCCTATGAAAATAGAATCAGTTCCAGGGAATCAGTAAATTTGCTTGATAGGGATTAGGTTTGAGGGAGAAATTATGGAGAATCTTGAGTCAAAGTGGGAACAAGCAACGATATTCTGACCTTACGGGAGAGTAAAGTGGTAAAGAGATTTAGTTGGCACTGGAAAACAAAGTAAGATGCTAATGTAATAGCACTTTATTGATTCACTTATATACGACTTATAGAACACCTTTTATGAATCAAGTTTTGTAACAGGCACTGGAAAAGCAAAGTTACAGCCCTAATTTCTGGGAAATTCTCAGTCTAGTAAGTGCTATTAGTGCAGAACTTAAAAAAAATGTTAGATTACAAGTATGGAAAGACATGAATGAAGCACAGATAAGAGAAACTTTAAATGGAGCTGAGGGATCGTGGAGGACTTCCTAAACAAGGTAATACTGAGCTGACTTTTGAAAGATGAAGAACAGTTTTGCAGATGAAAAAGAAGGTGGGGAAATATTAGAGGCATAGAGAAGAGCATGTGTAAATAATTGTTGTTTAGAACAAACTATAAGCTGTTCAGTTTGGTTGGAACATTAAGTGTTAGCTTGGGATGGTTGGTAGGTACAATGTGATGAAAATGAACTGTTAGGGTTCAAATCAAGGGGAACCTTTTATGCCAAACTAAATAGCTTGGCATTTACTCTTGGTAATAAAACTTTATTGGGTAAGATTTTAATCAGGTGAGACAGATGATGTGATTTTCATTTTAGAAAGATCACTTTGGTAGCTCTTCAAGGGTCAGTTGAGAAGGCCCAAGGTTGGAACTGGGAGAGATTAATTAGGAACTCATTCCAATAGTTTTTAGAATTATTTAATATAAGAGTGAAATCAAATTATCTGTGTGATTTAAACTCTAAAATGGGAAAAGTGCAATTCAAATAATATTACTCTGGAATATTCTGTTCCTTCACACATTGAAGCACAGAATCCAACAGAAACACTTTGTGATACTAACTTTGAAGAACGCTGTTTTTGTTTTTGTTTTTGAGCATCAGATAAGTAGCTGCCTTATGCATCCTTTAATCTTTCTCGTACTTAGTACTTATACTAAGAGAAGTACCTTGGAATGGAAACGATTTACCTCTTTCTGCTGAAGCTCACAATGAAGTCTGCATTCTTTGAGGGGACCAGAAAATTTCCCACACTTTTTAAATCTTCTCTGGTTGTCTTTGTTGTTCTTTCTCTTGAGAGCTCATTAAGTTTGGAATATGTTTGATGAGACCCTACAAGTGTTGAAGAAGGAGACAACCTCGCTTGGCCTGACTCTTGGAGCCTCAGTTCTTCAGGACTGTTCACAAATGAGTTTCTGGTTTGGGACCTTTTAAGTTTGGGGAATGTGGGGAGTTAAAAGCTTTTGGTTCTCTCCAGATTTTTATCTTTTTACTGGGAAAATATCTTATTCTGCTGACTCCTAATAGTATGTAGGCAAAGGTTGTCTTCATGCCTTCCTGGTTTACTTCTCTCATTCATCCTTGTATTAAAGTCCCTCATACTTTACAGCTTATGATATGATTACTTTATTTCATTTGAGGATTATAATCACACATTACAGTAGGTTAAAAAGGCAGCTTCTCTAAGTTGTTGATGAGAAAACAGGGTCAGAATAATTTGTGATGATGGGGTGGGAACCAGATTCCAAGATCTAGTAACTGATTTCGGCGCTTTTCAAGTTGTTGCGACAGACCCAGTTGGACCTACACCGAGTTCATGCTAATGTTAGACTTTGAGCATTTAGAAGGAATTCAGGGTCACTCAAATAGTTTTAGGGTCTCTGTTAGCCTTGATGAACCTTCGTGTAAGTTATGAAATGGTTCTCCTTGTCAGACAGATGAATCCCCACCCAAGTATGCCTTGTCAATAGCAGAACTCTGCATGTGTATGTGAGAAAGACAGAACTTCTGGCTTCCTCCCTGGGAATGTAAGCTTAAGCCAGAGGGCTTTGCCAGGTGAGTAGACTGCGGTGAAACTGCATTCCTCATACCTCAGGGGGTGCTTTAGTGCAGCCCATGCCCTGCATAACCCAGTGACCTTGTCAGAGTTGGAAACAGCCCTGAGTATTGGGCCCAGCATCTAAACCAAGAGTTTCTAATCCTAATAATCCTGTTTATAGCAAACATCTATTTTACCCAGGACTCCCCTGCCCCCTACACTGCTCCCAGGTTGCTCCCTTTCTTTCTCAACAGATTCCCCCAAACAACCATAACATTGTGCTTTCTTTCTGTGCTATGTCCCCTTCTTGCTGTGTCTAGCAAGCTTTGTGTTTTCTTTCACATCACCTTTTGTTTCTTTAAGGAGCACTAGCTAGTTTTGAGAATATAAATGACAATATACTTAAATGCGATATAAGTTTCTGAACGTGGAACAATGTGATTTTTTGTCGTACTAGAATAAAATAAAAGGCCTGGAAACTGGGAACAAAAGTGTTTTGAACACTTGTTGTGAATTAGTCACTTAACTTTTCTTCAGCAAATTATGCCCCCCCCCCCCCATTTCTCACGATGTGTCTCCATGAGACCGCTATCTCTGCTCTTCACATAGCTTTAGTAGAGTTCTGTGGGTTTGGAAAACAGTGTGCTTGAAGGGCATCCCATTAAAGCAGGGTTTGTCACAAATGAGCTTGTTTCTCTCATTTGCTTTCTCCTAGGAGGCTGGTAATGGTTCCTAAGCAGCAAGTTACTATTTCCTTTCTTAAAAGTCTCAGGACCACTCATGCAGTTAGGACTGAGCAGATCCAGACAATCTCACATGCTCCACCAGGAAATAATGCTTTTGAATAAATACTTCTTAAGTCTGTTATAGCCCACACTAAGGTACGGATCCTATAAAGACAGCATCACCACTCAGTTTTGCCAAACTGAATTTTGACTTTATGATTTTAAACCGAAAGAGCACTGCCTCAATGATAAAATCAACATGAGGTCACAAGAAATATGTTTAACAAGAGCGCAAAAAATAGGCATGTATTTCATATAGTAGTCATACTTCATTAAAGTAGAACTGTAATTGAATCCCATTATGTTGGGAGACCATTTAACTTCTCATTTTTTTTGCTTGTGATGAGAATTTGTATGATCTACTCTCGGCAACTATCAAATGGACAGTACAGTATTATTAACTACACTCACCATGCTGTACATATCTCCATGGCATTTATTTTTTTAATTGGAAGTTTTTACCTTTTCACCACCTTCACCCATTTTGCCTGCTGCTCGCTCCTTGCCTCTGGTAACTAACCACCAGCCGGTTCTCTGTATCTATGATTTAGGTTTTTTGTCTATTTGTTTTAAGATCTCACATATAAATGAGATGATTAGATTCTTGTTTTTCTCCATCAAACTTGTTTCACTTAGCATAATGCCTTCAAGGTCCATCATTGTTTTTGCAAATGGCAAGATTTCCATTTTTATGGCCAATATTCCATTGTGTATATATACATTTTCTTTTCTTTTCTTTTTTTAAAGATTGCACGTATTTATTCGACAGAAAGAGATCACAAGTAGGCAGAAGGGCAGGCAGAGAGAAGGGAAAGCAGGCTCCCTGCCGAGCAGAGAACCCGATGCGGGGCTCCATTCCAGGACCCTGGGATCATGACCTGAGCCGAAGGCAGAGGCTTTAACCCACTGAGCCACCCAGGCGCCCCTATATACATTTTCTTTATCTGTATTCTTGAAGCATTTTTCTGTCTATGGACACTTAGGTTGCTTCCACATCTTGGCTATTATAAACAATACTATAGTGAACATGGGGATATACATATATTTCCGGTTACTATTTTCATTTTCTTTGGATAAATACCAGAAGGGGAATTGCTGGATCATATGGTAGTTCTCTTTTTGATTTTCTGAGAATCCTCCATACTTTGTTCCTTAGTGGCTGCACCAATTTATATTTCCATCAACAGTGCACAAAGTGGTCCCCTTTCCCTATGTTCTTGCCAATATTTGATATTTCTTGCTTTAATGATAATAGTCATCCTAATAGTTGTGAGGTCAAGGTAACTTCTTGTTTTTGAATAATATGCATTTACTGGTATTTTGAAATCAACTACTTTCTCTTTATACATTTAAAGAAAGTCCTTTATTTTTAAAAGTAAAACTGGTCTAAAACCACATTTATACAGAAAAATAAGGAAAATGACATTGAATATTAAATGGATATTTAATAATGAATATTAATATATTATAAATGAATATTAAATAAACCAGAATAGGAAAGAAAAAAGTACTTCTTCCCTAAGTTGTTGTTGTTTGTTGTTGTTTTGTACTTTAAAACTTTGAGGATTCCTGGAAGTAAGAATTGGACAGCAGAGTGCAAGACTATATTGTAGGCTTTCAGTGATTTCTGGAGTTCTAGTTTGTCCTATGACAAGAACAATAGGTCTTGAAAGATCAACAGTGGGATGATGTTCCCTCCCAGTCTGTAAAGAGGGTGTCAAAGTCAGACATGTTAAGAGTGAGCTTGAATTATTAGCTGCTATTGGGATGTTGTGGTTTGAAACATATGTTTTGGTTTAAACATCCTAAAAATTCCCCATGTTATCAGGGTAGTCTGATTTATGAAAAATTAAAATGTTATGAAAACTCCTCAAATTTCATTGGCTTAAAATAACAACATTTTACTTCTTGCTCTTTGTGGCTGCCCTACTCTAGGACCCCTCTACATTCAGCTAGTTGATGGGAAATGTAAATTGTGGATTTGACAAGGGCAAGATCTATAAATGGTATGCATTGTTTCTGCCCACAGTACATTCTGTAAGACTGTCTCACGGCTGCATTTACACCAAAGGAGTCTGGGAAATATAGCCCAGCTGTGTGCCCAAGAGAAAAAAGGAAGTGTTTAATGAATGGCTAGCCAAGCTCTGTCAGCCATTACCCTTTAGGTTAATGACTGAAATTAAAAAATACAAACAAACAACTTAGTTGCTTCTGACTCACCTGGTTTATAACTGAGGTTACTCAGTCTTTCTCTGCTCCGGGTGCTTCATTAAAATGAGAACATTTTCTATTTAATTTGTTAAGCTGATAAAAAAATATTCGAAGAACTTGAAATTTACAGCGTAAATGTTACAGAGTAAGACTTATAATGCTCTAGTTCCCAGAGTGTGAACAGGTTATTCAAGAGAGAATTATCCAGGTTCTTAGCTGGTGTTATCCCTTTTTCACTGATTTTTATACTATTTGATCATTGTGCCTTCATATTCACCGATAGGTCAAATTTTGTGTTCTAATGTGTTTGTATGTGACTGATAGTCTTTTCTTCAATGACATATCTAATTGTAGATTAATGTGAGAAAAATAATCAGAGATCATAAACTTAAGGGAGATATGTTTTTTGTTAACATTGCAAAGATGATAGGTGTCAAATTAGCTAATTAAGATGCATTCAACTTTTCATTTTCACCTAGATTTAAAGAATTCATGTATAAGTTTAGCCCCACTGTCAGTTATTCAATAACCAATAACTTCTATTCAGGGAAGTCCGCACCTATTATCTTGAACTTCCAGTAAGAACTATGGAAGGATCTCCCCACAAAAAAACTTGTAGCCACCACCTCTTGCGCGTAAACAGTAGTGTAGAATGAGATTAGGTAATGGATTGGCCATCACATTCTGGGTAATTAGGAGTATCATGATGCTGCAGTATCCCCAGGGGCCACAGTGAGCATCTCCCAGTTCTTACATCCTTTAGGAAAGTTGGTCTTTCCAGCTTCAGTTTAGTGATAACCAAGAGATCCATTGTCATGTCTCCTCCCAGAGTAGGTCAGTCTTATAGTCTGATGGCAGTTAAGGGGACTTGTTGGAGGGTTTTCATCTAGGTTGTCCATGTCCTGAGGATGAAATCCACATATTTTTCTCCCTAGTCCATCTTTGGCAAAATCCCTGGTCTTCACCAGAGTTGTTAAGCACTGGAGATTTGCAGCAGAACTGGTAACTTTTCCAGCAGTGATGACTGTCCTCAATAGCATCTGCCCTTCATACCCTGCAGCTGAAACACGGGCTATTCCATTCTCAATTTAGCTGCATTAGTTACTTATGTTGTGATCATTTCCAGATTCCAAAGAACTAGCCAGGATTAGGCTAAATTCTCTCAATATATGAAAATACAACTTGATACACTAGAGTTTACATCACTAGGTTGATTTTTATTTCATTTTATGAACTCTTCTCAGAACTCTGTCTTTCCTAGGATAGACATCCACAACTTTTGGTCCCTCTCCCAGGATTATTTTACCTAAATTAGGTTTCATCAAGCATTACTCTTTTCTCCAGCTCTTAATAGATGTAGACTATCCTCCGTCACCTGACCCAAAACAGGTTTCTGGAGTCAAGTGCATTTGGGGAATACAGCACACCATTTTTCTCTCTTGCAGCATCACACTACACATTATCATGCTAAGGAATCAGAGAAATAGCCCATTAAAACACTTTGATCTTCGTTTGACACATTTTTTATCCTTAGATAAACAGAGCACATTTTAAAATTGGACACTTAAGAGTATTTTGTATGGAATTCCTGGTTTCCTCCTGGAGAGGGAGGATGTTCCTGTTGTCCATTTTGCTGCTATTTGATGTTGGAACTGTAAATGTATATGATCTGGGTCAGCAATGTTATGGTTGAAGAAGCCATCATCTCAGGACAAGTTTTACATAAGGAAATAGTCCTCATGAAAATTTTCTAAGGAACACTGTCCCTTCCTCTCAGGTAGATACGGTATTTGTGAAAATACCTGCCCTCCCCCACCAAGATAAATGTTCTTAATAATGAAACATGTGCAATGAAGGAACAGAGAAAAATATTTTACTAGAGTTGTGAAGGAATCAAGTTGACATTTTCTCACCCAGTTTTACTTAATCATTCATCCCTCAAAGAAATAAAGAAGGATGCTAAGGTAAAATCGGTGTTTCTATTTTCCAGGCAAGACATCATGAAACAATCTCAATCCTTTCTGACCCAGGGCTGTTGGTAGGATGGGTAGGTTGTTCTGTGTAGGTCATTGGTAAAGATGAGAATTGGTCTTGTGGCCTATCATGCTCAGTGACTTGACTACTGGTCTGCAGTGTCTTTGGTTTAGTGCTCTGTGTGAGTCCCTCTGGAACTCCACTAGATCAACAGGAAATGGGTTCTGTCATTGAAGTGGTATGGCACTGTGTCTTTCCCCATCAGACAGCATGGTGAGCTTCAGCAGGTGTTAGGCATTCTTTAGTTCACAGAGAAGGAACTTTAGGCATTACAGAGTAGGAGTGACACTAATTGGTAAATATGCGTCCTTATAAGAAGAAGGAGTTTAGGGATGGACAGTCTCAGAATTTGCACTGTAATTTAATTTTGATGGCTGACTCCATTGCCTTAATTCAATTTGCCCTTCTCCCTCAGCCTCCTATATCACCTCTCACTGAGAAAACTTTATTCCTTCTCACACAAGAAAGATACTTCAGACTTGGGTCTCTTCTCGAAAATCCCAATATATCAGGTTTGAGGCCAATATCATCTGATTCCAAATAGGTAGAAAATTGGAGAATGTTCCAATTCTAGTCCAGAGTTGTTGTTGGCAAGACTGGCTGGTTTTCTACTTTCCTAAGAGCAAAGAAATCCTACACTCAAGCATTCTTTTTTATTTTTTCCAGAATAAAGGCTGTAGAGTTGTACATAAGAAAACCATATTCTGTATGCTTTATAACTTGGTAAAAAATAATTCTAGAATCATCGTGCCAAAAATGTTTTGATACTTTGCTGAGTAGATTCTCATTAAATGGGCTCCTACATTGGTTGAAAATGTTGCTGTCAGGGTAAATTTTAAATGGACAACCCCAAGTATCACCTACAGATTTGATGCTCTGATCTTTAAATTTCTCCCTTCATAGAAAGTGGAAAAGTTACTTTCTTTAATTTTGCCCCACCAGCAAAACTCAAAATTCTGTCTTTTGTAAACATATATGAGGTCTGGTAGTCTGCTATTCGCTCTTAGATTCTAAGAGCAATTAAATCAAATGTTTTTAAGTATGTTTAAGGTATATAAAATAAAAGTATTTGGGGAAAAATGATATTTTACTAGAAAATGACAAACATATCTGAGGAAACATTTAAATTTTTATGATTGCTGAAAAATAGTGTGTTTTATATGGTTATCCAAGTAAAAGATACTATGCCAGATTTTTGAATTTTTCAGTTCTCTTTGGAGAACTGGTTTTCTTTGGAGAGCTCATATTGTGAACTTCCAGGAATACATATACAAGGGATTCAAACATAGCCTTACCTCAACATCAGTATATTTTATCAATCTCAGGTACTTGCTTTAAAATACAAAACAATGATGGAAAAGAATCAGAAAGGTTGTTGTTGGTTGTGATGGGTTTGGTACTTGTGGAAAAATCCTTTGATCATTTGAATATTAAAAATGCATTTGGAAACAAACAAAAAGCAGAACAGACCCATAAATAGAGAGAACTGGTGGGTTGCCAGAAGGGAGGAGGGCTTGATGGGTTGGGTAAAATGGGTGAAGGGGAGTGGGAAATACAGGATTCCAGTTACGGAATGAATAAGTCACACGGATAAAAGATACTCTGCAGTCACTGGTATTATAATAGTGTTGTATGGTGGCAGATGGTAGCTACACTTGTGGGTGGCCATAGCATAATGTATAAACTTGAGAAATTACTAGGTTGTACGCTTGAAACTAATGTAACATGGGTCAACTATACTTAAGTTAAAAAAATAAAAAATGCATTTGGTTTAAAGAGAAAAATGTTTAAAATGTTATAAAGATTAGATCTTCAAAAGCTAGAACATGATGAGCAATTATTATAAGATGAGCACTCAACGGTGACATCATTTTGAAAATAGGATGCAGTATTTACATTGTTATCCTGTATGGATTATTTCCATCTAAAATACGGGCTTCTGTGGATGTTTAAACTCTGTGTCAAAGCATTGACACAAAGACTTTTTCAATGATGCAGATTTATAATCATATTTAACTCAGTTAGCAAGACACTCATTTTTTTCTCAGCAAATAGCCCTCACGCATTCCCAATTATAGTATAAGATAAGTCTGAATTCCATTAAAATGAATATTGAGCTTTGGTTGGTAGATTCTAAATTTCTGTAACCTGGTGGCTAAATGACTTTAATCCTGATTGGCAGTTCTCATTACAGATGTAGTTTATTTAAATGATTTCTGTGTTATGGAAGAAATGATAGGAAAAAAATGGTCTGCAAATTCAATAGCTCTGTATTTCTAAAAAGCAATCTTTACTCATCAACAAATCAAGAAGAAAGATGAATGTGACAAAAAATGACGTAACTCAGCAGGAATATTTTAGTGTGATATTACAATTTAAAAATTCTAATACACAATATATTCTATATGTAGACAATTTTGTGTTAAAAGTATGGAGGTTACTTTTGAATAAACTGATCACTAATAATTTTGAATTATTAAAACCTGAATGATAATAGTATTTTAAAGTTTATTTTTCTGTTACAGTGCTTTGTGAATTTCATAAAAACTTAGTTTTAATTGTGGGAGAAATAATCTAGAGGGATGTTACTGTCATTTTATAGAAAACTGGTAGGGTTAGAAGTAGCACACATAGGATTCTCTTTTGTTTGGGTTAAAGGCTTGTACTAATGCCAGTGACATTGAGACATGTTATACATTCAGTATTGTAGTCATATTTTCTCTGAATTTTCGGATACTTTTTCCCACTTGTTTCCCTGAGGTTCATTGGTAATACTGGGACACTGAATTCATTAAGAGGGTGGAAATTAATTTGGGTTGATGTCTCTTTTATCTGTTGCTTACTTTAATATCAGCCACTCTGCCAATTTAAACCCTCAAAATCTTGCACCAAGATTATAGGAGAGCATCCAAACTGCCCTCCTTGCCTTTTTCATTTTGCTGTAAACACTGTGATGTCTGAATTAGTGGATTTTAACATGCTTATCTGATGGTCACTGACCCCCTGAGTGATCTGTTGGGGGATTCTATAGATAAAGGGCAGCTTCTTTTGTAGGGCTTCCTCGATGTCCTCGCCTCTGCTTCTCCTGTATCACTACCTCACTCTCTACACTCCTCTCCTAGCTACCCAACTTCTGGCACTCAATTGAATTCTTGAACTTGTTTGAGGGCTTTTTATGCTTATTCCTTGTGGCTAGAATGTCCTTTTTTTTTTTTTTTTAAAGATTTTATTTATTTATATGACACAGAGAAAGAGAGAGATCACAAGTAGGTAGAGAGGTAGGCAGAGGGAGAGGGGGAAGCAGGCTCCCCCCTGAGCGGAGAGCCCGACGCGGGGCTCGATCCCAGGACCCTGAGATCATGACCTGAGCTGAAGGCAGAAGCTTTAACCCACTGAGCCACCCAGGTGCCCCCTAGAATGTCCATCTTTGCCTTGTGGGCTCCTACCTATGCCCAACTCAAATGTCCCCTCCATAGACAGGTTGATACCTCCCATCCCAGGCTTCTTCTAGAACATCCTATAATAACAGGGCATTGTTACTGTTGTCTATTTATAGGCTGGGCACTGTCCCAAGTCGAATGTACTTGAGGACGTGGAAATTAAAATGAACATGACTTTAACATGAATAAAATTAACATGAAAATACAGTATTCATTTTTGTATCCATCCATAGCTTTACAACTCAGTACACAGTCGTAGGATCTTATAAAGAGCTGACAATCAATTAGGATAGCTCATATAATTTCAGATTTTGTTATACTCATAACAGCTACCTGCCTTTACTCAAAATTATTTTATATTAGAAAAAGCAACGTCGAATTTGAGTCTGACTAGTAAATGGTCTGACTTGAACCCTCTGAGTTATTGTCAGGTACCTGAGTGGGCAAATAAGACTCAGGAAATAATCCTGATGACTATTCATGAAGGAATTCCAGTTTTAAAATCCAGAGAAGCAGAGAAATAACAATAAAACCCAGTAAACAGAGAATCTACAATGTATGTTTTGTATTGTAAAAATGGTTTTCATTATTTTGAGCATCTGTTCAAATCTAATTTCATGTTTTCTGACAAAAATATTTAATCATAATAACAGCTGGTCTGTTAGATTAAGTGTAAATACTATTTGTATATTAACTTGGCATTAGTATCTTTACCAGGTAGAGATATTTTAGGATATATTTGAACACAGTCATTAAAATAAACAACACACGCCATCTGTGGGTGTGGGTATGGAGTGGAGGGACTCACCTGATCAGCAAAGTTAGGTTAAAATGCCACGTGCAGAAAAGTGTTAGGCTGTTATTACAAATAGAACTATTCTCTTTGGGATATTTAAAAGTAAAAGTTTGCGTTTCAGATCAACATTTTTCAGGCCATTTTTAATGCTTGTGGCTTAGTTAATGTTTTCAGTATTTCTACCAGAATCTTTAGTGCCCCTTATGTTGAAGAATAGGTTAACCATCAGGTTCCCTGGTGGATTCTTTTGTTCCAACAGTACCTTTCTCCAAGATAGTAGGAGCCATGTCCGCGTTATGAGGGCTCCTAGTCAGTACCTTTTCACTGTTAGAAAGCGTACGAATCGGAAAAAAGCGAGGAGAGGGCTTTCTCTGTATTTTTTCCTTCCTTTTAAATATCTATAATTTTCTTCCTGTTTTGTTGGATAGGTTCATTAAATGCTAAAACTTTATTTTATTTTTTGAAAGATTTTTGTTTATTTGACACACAGAGAGAGAGAGCACGCACAAGTAGGGGGAGCGACAGACAGTGGAGAAGCAGGCTCCTTGCTGAGCAAGTGGGCTCAATCCTAGGACCCTGGGACTATGACCTGAGTTGAAGGCAGCTACTTAACCGACTGAGCCACCCAGGCACCCCTAAATGCTAAAGCTTTAAAAAGTGATTCTGTATCTCTAGATTACTAAAGAGATGGAAATTTTGAGAATGGAAATAGTTTGGGAATGGCATTATTATCCTATTAGCCTGTTTTGTGTGTATGTGCATTCATCCTTATAAAAGCTAAGATCACTTGTGTGACAGCAGAATTCTTTCGGATTTAAAACACATATGATAGTGAATATTCAGAACCATCTGAATACCCCAACATGTAATAAGCTGGGGAATTTGTCCCAGTATCTGGCTCTGCATATTTGGTGGTGCTTTCAGGCAAGATTTTTTATTGCATGTTTACTGGAACTGCTCTGTCTCAGAAAAGAAATAGCCTTTTCCTCTAAGAGAAGATTAGACCACTCACTTTGCTCTTTAACCTCATTCTTTCTGACCTTAGGAGCGTCTTCACCATATAGTAGTTACCTGGCAGTTTCCTGGCCCTTAGAAGAATGTTTACTAAAGACGGACAAACACATTGCATAAAGACCAGTGTGTTCCAAACAATACGCTTAGAAACCGAAGAACGTGCTTTTAGGAGAGCTGCTGTGGCAAAGGATGGGTGGAAAAAGACAAAACAAAAAAGCGCTACAACCCATGCTTGATGCCTGCTGCTCTCTTAAACACACAAGAAAAAAGGTGAAAGCAAGTGTTTTCTTATAATTTCATTTCAGAGGCTTCAAAAAGAGTTACATTATGTGGTGTTAAGATGAAAAAAACCCATTTGAAAGGACTTTCAAATAAACTGTAGAAAACCTCATACAAGGAGAATGGGAACAAAGAGATGCTCTGATCAGCAGATAGCAGTTTTCTCACTGAGAACAGGAGACCCAGTTCTCTATACTTTTCTCCTCCTGCTCCTCCTCTTTCTCCTCCTTGTTGCTCTACCTTGCACCCAGGAAATCTATGTTTCATGGATTCATTTGCACTTGGAATCTGATTCTTTCGCTCTGGTTGATGAGGACTACAGCTTATTACTTGGAATTTTTTATTGAAAAATTGAACTTCTGATTAAAGGATGGTATGACTTAAAAAAATCACAAGTGGTTCGCTATTCAAAAAAAAAATAAATGGCTACTTATGATAGAAAATACAAGGGTGCCCATTTTATCCTTTGAGCTACATATTTTAGAATTAAACTGCTTTGTCAGTGACTATCACTTTCTTTTGGAGAATTGTTTCTCTCTAAACACTTGAAAATATCAATTATGTATATATAGCACGTATAATACCTTGTACTTGTCATTGAGTTTATATAATTTAAAAGGCAAAGATAATGATCTGGAATGTATGGTTAAAATATGATGGACTGTGTCAGCCTAGGTCCAACAGAGACAGAAGCTATAATTTGAAGTTGGAAAGTTTAATATAAAGTATTATTACTTATAATAGAGTGAAATAATGAGGGACTCAGTATAAGAAACTTCAAAGAATATGGCACATACACAGAATGGTTACTAAATTTAAGGCTGAGACAGAGCACCCAAGGAAGAACTCCACGTTGTCCCTCTTGAAAGGGATGAGATCTAGGACTAAATGGAGAAAGCACATACAAGGTTCACTGGATGGCTGATAATTTACAGCAGAAGATGCTGGAAACCTGCCCTATGTGTAACTAGGGATGCTTTATGTAGGGAATGGTCTCATTGATGGACTCCATTGGAACTGCCCCCTGGTGAATGCTGGGGGAAGCTGCCGGCTGCTGATCACCCCTGGCCTCTGTGCACTGCAGGAGCTGGGTATAGGTATGTGCTGAGGAGTCGCATGGGGACTAGGAAGCAGAACTCTTTGGGACAGTAATGCCCACTCAGTGCCCTCTACTGTTAAAACTTGAGTGCCAGTGGGTAAAGAAAAAAAAAAACACAAATATTTGAAGAGTTGATGTCTGTTTTACTGAAGAAGCAAAGAAGGGTAAATCTGGAGTTGAGAGATCTACAGGTAGCACAAACTGTTACCAACCTTTTAAAAAGAGGTACAAGGGAAAGGATGAACCTTTTTGATAAGAGAGATAAGAAATGTATACTCATAGTAACAGAATGGATGAAAGAAACCTGAGCTCAAATTCAAAGCAAAGTAGAAATGGGGGATAATAGTGGTCTGATGGGAGTGGGGTGGGGAAG
Source organism: Procyon lotor (assembly GCA_028646535.1). Classification (NCBI taxonomy): domain Eukaryota; kingdom Metazoa; phylum Chordata; class Mammalia; order Carnivora; family Procyonidae; genus Procyon; species Procyon lotor. Next base: position 64,107,953 of record CM053607.1, read on the forward strand.
ACTGAATGAATGTGTTGAATATTTTAGGCTATATAAAAGAAGGAATTTACTAATTACCAAATAACGCAAGTCATCAATATTATGTTTCCCTCTGTGGGGCGAAAGAAGAAGACAAAGAAGCCTTCTGGGAGCGATGATTATATGTCAGGCACTCTGCTATGTTTTAGTCAGTTTGTTCACTTAAACTTGATAACAAACCAAAGAAGTAATTATGCTAATTCCCATCTTACAGGTAAGGAAGGTGAGATTCAGAAAGGTCAAGTGAGTTGTCGAAAGCCACACGCTTAGCACTGGTTACAGGCAGAATACGGATCTTGGCTGACTGACTGTAGATCTTGTGTACTCACTACTCTGATAAACTGCCTTATATGGGGATTAATAAAACATCTCATTCTTTGTCCAAACAAACAGAAGCCCAATAAAAAACTTCACCTTGTTGTGGAGCTAACCCACAAACGTGCATAAAGCAGTCCCTGATGTATATAGATCTGTGTATGGCACAAATTACATATGCTGAGGAATTAAAGAGAAGTAGGTCAATAAACACTGGAATAGACAGAGATAACTTTTTTTAAAAGATTTTATTTATTTATTTGACAGAGAGATCACAAGTAGGCAGAGAGGTAGGCAGAGAGAGAGGGGGAAGCAGGCTTCCTGCTGAGCAGAGAGAGTGATGCGGGGCTCGATCCCAGGACCCTGAGATCATGACCTGAGCCAAAGGCAGAGGCTACAACACACTGAGCCACCCAGGCACTCCCAAAGATAACTTTTAAAAAGAAATCTGGAGTTGTTCTTTATAAAGGACTTTTCAAACTCAACACCCAAAAATGAAATAATCGAATCAAAGAATGGGCAGAAGACATGAATAGACACTTCTCTAAAGAAGACATACAAATGGCTAACAGACACATAAAAAATGTTCATCATCATTAGCCATCAGGAAATTCAAATCAAAACCACATTGAGATACCACCTTATACCAGTTAGAATGGCAAAAATTGACAAGGCAGGAACAAATGTTGTAGAGGTTGTGGAAAAAGGGGAACCCTCTTACGCTTGGTGGGAATGCAAGTTGGTATAACCACTTTGGAAAACTCTATTTTCCTCAAAAAGTTAAAAATAGAGCCTACCCTATGACCCTGCAATTGCACTACTGTATACTTACCCCAAAGATACAGATGCAGTTAAAAGAAGGGGCACATGCACCCCAGTATTCATGGCAGCAATGTCCACAATCGCCAAACTGTGGAAAGAGCCAAGATTCCCTTCAACTGATGAATGGAAAAAGAAGATGTGGTCCATATATACAATGGAATACTACTCAGCCATCAGAAAGGATGAATACCCAGCTTTTGCATCAACATGGACAGGACTGGAGGAGATTATACTGAGTGAAATAAGTCAAGCAGAGAAAGTCAATTACCATGTGGTTTCACTTATTTGTGTAACATAAAGAATAGCATGGAGGACATTAGGAGAAGGAAGGGAAAAATAAAGGGGGGGGGGGAAGCAGAGGGGGAGATGAACCATGAGAGACTAGAGACTCCAGGAATCAAACTGAGTGTTTTAGAGGATAGTGGAGAAGGGGGATGGCTCAGCCCAGTGATGGGTATTAAGGAGGGCACATATTGCATGGAGCACTGAGTGTTGTAGGCAAATAATGAATTATGGAACAGTACATCAAAAAATAATGATGTACTGTATGGTGATTAACATAACATAATAAAAAATATACATATATCCTCACAAATTGCTAGATGACCAGATAAAATGCTTTTTCATCTGCACAAAAAAAAATCTGGAGTTGGGCATTCAATGTAGAAATTGTAGTTGGGAGCTGGGGGAAGGGAAACCATTTCCTTTAGGAAAAAGAGAGAAAGCACAGTACATAAGTACCCAATAGGGATAGCAGGGTTTGATTAAAGATTATGCATTTACAGATGTCAATTTATTTTTTTTTATTTCTCTGTCTCCACTCCGGCATCATGAACAAGGTATAATGGCATCAATCACAGGGTTATGAAATGTCGGTGGAAACAAAAATGAGAGTTGTAACTACTTAGTGTCTGTTTTTAAAAGTGACTCATTCAACACTGTGTGATTCAGTTTTCTCTGCAATAAGCAATTACATAGCTTGTGTTCAAAGAACAAAAATGTCATTGTGGGAAATGAAGGTAGCAGGTTATGTGTTACAGGAGGGTGACATTGGAATTTTTAACCAGAATTTCTCTTTGAGGTAAAATGGTTTTTGTGGAATGAGAACTGGATCACTCTAAGGACAGTAGTAGGTACTCACCCACCTGATGACTGTAAATGTAGAAATGGAATGTAAATATGCTACTGAAAATTCTGTAATGTGGTATTAGAGCATAGTTCACTAAGTTTGGGAATCTCATGGAAGAAGAAGGAAACAGAGTGAACATAAGTTTACTCTGTGGTGAGATTAACCTTCAAGGTTATATCTTAAAGAAAAGAAATATCCCATTTGTATTACCATTGAAATCTTTAGCATTATTCCATGTTTTTTTTTCAGTTTCATAACACCACATTAAGCGTGTTATGTGTGTATTTGTTAAATCAACAAAATGAGAATGGAAAATGTTAGAGGATTTTAGTTTCGATAAGTAGACTTTGTGAAACAACAGTGAAGGTGGTATGCTATTACATATAGACATAGCAATTTTTAATTTTTACCAAAAACTATGTTTAAAGAAATAAGCAAAACTTTCTCTTACTCTTGCATGTCATCATTTTCTAAATAATTAGTATTTAAAATAAGTAGGAAGGAGAATATATTGTAGTCATTTATATAAAGCATATCATATCCTCATGATTTTATTAGGCTGACCTAATAAAACCCTTATAAGGGATGAGAGATGGTCTGTGGATGAGTATTGGAGAAGATTGACACATAGGTAGTTTTAAATGTAAGCTTTTTGTAGTCTACGGAATGATTAGAGACTTAGGTGAGACCAGAAGGGATTGGAGTCTGGGAATACCAGTTTAAATAAAATTAGCTCTGTTACTAGTTTCCTTACTTATGTGTCTCATTTATATAATAGTCTGGTCTCCATATGGAAATAGCTTTACCTCCCCGTTTGTTTCCTGCAATATCATTTTCACAGTCCATTCTCCCAGATTCCCTTATTTGTCTTGCCAACATTTAAAGAATATCTTCTGTTCTTTCAGTGATTTTTCACCTGAAAAATAGCCTGAAAAATAGTTAAAGCAGTTTCAACTTTCGGTTTCAAAATGTTGTATCCAGTATAAGTAAAACTTTTAATCTTTCAACCAACTCATATCTCCTCTGTCTCCTTACCTCCTAGGATTCGTAGAGTAATGCTGGGTAAAAGACACTGGTTTGTTTTTGGTTCAGGTTATGATGCCCCATGCTGGCTCATGCTGCTGTTTCTGGCTCCTCCTTAGAGGATAAGGGGAGGCGGGGATCAGAAAGAATGGTAAAAATATTCCTTGTCTGTGTTTACTTAATCTGGACATCAGTGGGATCTACTTGGTACATCATGGCCGGATTTTCGTTCTCTTTGGAATGAAGCTCTTTTTTATGTTCTTCAAAGATTCTTCTCTGTAGCACGATTCTTTTGTGTAGTTAATGAAAACTTTTGCATAACCTTTTGTATGTCCTTTCAAGCTTCTATACTTCCATTCTTTCCACTAGAGTACCTTGACGTCTTTTCCATTGTACTCATTTTTTTTTTAATATTTATTTATTTAACAGAGAGGAGAGATCACAAGTAGGCAGAGAGGCAGACAGCCAGAGGGGGAAGCAGGCTCCCCGCTGAGCAGAGAGCCTGATGCGGGGCTCGATCCCAGGACCCTGAGATCATGACCTGAGCCGAAGGCAGAGGCTTTAACCCACTGAGCCACCCAGGTGCCGCTCCATCGTATTCATTGTTCTCAGTTATAGTGTCATTGTACTCAGCTATCATGTCCCAGCAGTGTCAGACCTCTAGTTTTTGCAGAAAATACCCATCTCTCTTTTGAAGGGCAGCTTAGTGCATCATACCAAGCTTACATCTAACCTAGCATACTCTACATCCACAAAAACTTGAAAGAAAGCATCCTCTTTTGTTCTGCTAGAGCCACATGCAAAAGAATGAAACCTCTCTCTTAAACCATACACAAAATTCAATTCAAAGTGGATTAACAACTTGAATGTATGATTTAATACCATAAGACTTTGTAGAAGAAGACAAAGGAATAAGCTCCCTAATACTGGTTTTGCGAAGACTTTTTGTATTTGCCACAAAAAGCAAAGACAAAGAGCAAAAGTAAATGAGTGTGATTCCATGAAGGTTTTGCACAGCAAAGGAAACCATAAACAAAATGAAAAGGCAACCTACTGAATGGGAAAAAAATTTGAAATCATGTATCTGATAAGAGGTTAATATTCAAAAGATACAAAGAATTCATATGACTCAACAGAAAAGAAATCCAATTAGAATATGGGCAGAAGAACTGAATAGGTGTTTTTCTAAAGAAAACATGGATTTGGCCAACAAGTACTTATAAAGGTGCTCAACACCTTGTCACTAGTCATCAGGGCAATGCAAATCAAAGCCACTATGAAGTATCACCTCACACCTGTTAGCATGGCTATCATGAAAAAGCCAAGAACCGTTAGTGAGAATGTGGAGAAAAGGAACTATGGTGCACTAGTGGAGGGAATGTAAATTCGTGCAGTCACTATGGAAAATGGTATGGAAGATCCTCAAAAAATTAAGATTGAACTACCATATGATCTAGCAATTCTACTTCTGGATATATATACGTAAAGAAAACAAAATTCCTACCTCCAGGAGATCTCTGTGCCCCTATGTTCACTGCAGCAATATTTATAATAGCCAAGACATGGAAACAACCTAAGTGTCTATCAGTGAATGAATCAATAAAGAAAATTACTATGTTACTACACTATAGCATGTTATTCAGCCCTACAGAAAAGGGTATCTTGTAATTTGCAGCAACATGGATCAACCTTGAGGGCATTATGCTAAGTGAAATAAATCAGAAAAAGAAAAATACTATATGGTCGCATGTGGAATTAAAAAACAAAACAAAGCAAAACAAGCAAACAAACCCAGAACTCATAGAACAGATGGATGGTTGCCAAAGGTGGGAGTCGAGGGGTGAGAGAAATGAGTTTTGATGGTTAAAAGGTACAAACTTCAGTTATAAGATGAAGGTTTGGAGATGTATATCATGGTGACTATAATTGACAGTGTTGCGTTATATATTTGACAGATGTTGAGATAATAGATCTTAAAAGTTATCATCACAGGACACAAATGATAACTACATGAGATTAAATGTCCAAGAATGTGCAGTGCAAAAACAATGCAAAAGTGGAGTTTGCTACATTTTTTCCCACACCTACATAACTCTCTGGTTAACTAAACTTACTGTCGTAATCATTTGGCAACATATATGCACATCAAATGATCATGTGTATATCTTAATACAATGTCACTTGTAAATTATGTGTCAATAAACCTGGGAAAATAAAATGCTCCTCAAAAAAGAAAAAGAGAAAGAAAATGGACACATATAACACCATAGTTTTTCTGTCAACTGCTTGCAAACTTTAGTCTCCAAAGTTCCTGCTCAGTGGTTCCAAGCACAATACTGAGGCAGACTCTTACTGTAGGGTTGTGGTCCCCCACAACTTATAAGGTATTTTTACCAAAGTCTTAGTAGTGAACTATTTTAAAGCCTTTTTAATGCTGCCAGCTCCCTGCCATCCAAGTCCTTGGTGAATTGAGTTGTTTGTTTATAACTCTCCTTCCAGAATTTTAGTAAACATTTTGATTCTTTATGATTTTTTTTTTAAATATGTTTTTCAGGCTTCTGGGACAAAATCTAACCTCCCTTATTGCCACAGGCTAAAATCTGGAAGCAAAATCAATCTAAAACATCAAATATAATGAAAAATAGAACATCATAAAACAAAATTAATGGCAACAGCCTTCACCCTGGGTTTCACTTTGCAGATTCACCTAGTTCATCATCCCTACTTGAGGCATATTAATAATGATGGCAGTGATTATGATATATAGACATCTGTCCACTGGCTATTATACAGAAACTAGAAAACTAATGTGACATGGCTTTAGATGTTTCTGTCTTAACCTGATATGTTCATAATGGTCTCTCACATAAGATATAAAAGAAAATGATGAGCTTCATTTTTATGGTAGTGGTTTAATGTCCAGTTGAAAAACAATGCAAGAATGGAGGCCACTGCATTTTTCCCCCACACCTACATAACGCTCTTATAACCCTAGGATAGCAATTTTTCATACTGCTCTAATTAATTTGGGAACACTGGAAATAAATTTAACTAGATGAAGCCCTAACATATTAATCGTTTCAAACGTGGATAAAAGTACTCTGTTCTATGTTCAGAATCTCGTAGTAAACAATAGTGTTATTTCTCATATTGTCGTAAAGCCATACCTTCTAATTAAGAATTTATATGATCTGATGCAAAAAGAAAGTGTATGCCAAGTTAATACAACTGCCAAATTTTCAACACTTCCTTTTTTCCTATTAAATTAATAAATTAAGGACATAAAATAGAAAAATAAAGGCTAAGTGTCTGAAAGAGCAATACCATCTTTGTGATTATCACCTTGGACTGTGACTTAGCAGCCAGTTAAAAAGGGTCTTACCGGACCATATCTTAGGAGTGAGCATACCACTATTTCTAAGGAGATTAGCATGTCTTGATAATGTATGTAGAAACTAAATTCCCATTTGGGGCATCAACAAGTGGCACTGGGTAATGAAATAAGAAGAGTGATTTAAGTGTGTTTTATAGAAATATATTCTGTTTCTTGTAATTACTATTTAGAACCCATGTTTAAATAACATAAACAATTTCCTTCCAGTTGAAATTTTCTTTCTTCTATACCTCTTGAATGACAGGGTGTTTGTTTGTTTGTTTGTTTGTTTTTTAACAGACTGTTTTTCTAAGGCGATCTCAGGTTCACAGCAAAATTTCACGGAACATACAGAGATTTGCCATAGGCGTCCTGCTCTTCTCCCCACAAATCCACAGGCTTTCCTATTGACATCTGTCAAGAGAGTGGCAAATTTCTTAAAATTAATGAACTTACACTGATGTATTATCACTGAAAGCCCGTAGTTTGCATTAAGGTTCACTCTTCGTATTGTGCATTCTGTGGATTGGGACGAATGTATAATGGCATACAGCTACCATAATAGTACCACACTGAGTAGTTTCAAGGCCCTTAAAATCGTCTGTGCTCAATCTTGTCATCTCCTTCTCTCCCTGAAAAGCCACTGATCTTTCAACTGTATACATAGTTTTGTTTTATACTCAGTGTCATATGGTTGAATCATATAGTTTGTAGGCTTTTCAGATTGACTTCTTTCACTTAGTAATAAGCACTTAGGGTTCCTCTTCGTATTTTCATAGCTTGATAGCTCATTTCTTTTTAGTGTGGAATAATATTCCTTTACTTGGATGTATCACAATTATTTATCCATTTATTTACTAATGGACATTTTTGTTGACTCCACATTTGCGCAAATACAAATAAAGCTTCTATAAACATCCATATGCAGGTTTCTGTGAGGGCATATTTTGAACCCACTTGGGTAGACATCAAGGAGAGCCATTGCTGGATTGTATGGTAAGCATATGCTTAACTCGCAAGCTTTCTTTCTTCCAAAGTCACTGTTGCATTTTGTATTCCTAGCAATAAGGAATGAGAATTCTTCTAGGATTTGGATGGTTTCCTCTCACATTTATGTCTTTCATCCATTTTGAATTTATTTTTACGGATGGTGTAATAACATGCTTTAGTTTCATTCTTTTGTGTTGTCCAGTGTTCCCAACACCACTAGGTACAGACTGTCTTTATCCCAGTGGATGTTCTTTCCTGCTTTGTCAAAGATTAATTGACCATAGAGTTGTGGGTTCCTTTCTGAGTTTTCTATTCTGTTCTATTAATCTGTGTTTTTATGCCAGTACTGTAATGTTGGGATCACTAGACCCTTGTAATTTAACTTGAAGTCAGGAATTGCGATGCCTCTATCTTTGCTTTTCTTTTTGAAGATTGTTCTGGCTATTCAGGGTCTTTTGTGGTTCCATACAAATTTTAGGATTGTTTGATCTAGTTTTGTACAAAATGCTGGTGGCATTTTGATAGGGATTACGTTAAATGTGTAGAATGCTCTGGGTAATATAGTCATTCTAACAATATTTATTCTTCTGATCCGTGAGCCTGGAATGTTTTCCATTTCTTTATGTCATCTTCAGTTTCTTCCAGTAGTTTTCAGAGTACAGATTTTTGATCTCTTTGGTTAAGTATCTTAAATTTTTTGGTGCACTTAGAAATAGGCATTTACCCATAGGATACAAAAATATTCATTTGAAGGGTTACATACACCCTGATATGGCAACACTATCAACAATAGCCAAATTATGGGAAAAGCCCAAATTTCCATCAACTGATGAATGGATAAAGATGTGGTACACACACACACACACACACACACACACACACACAGGAATATTACTCAGCCATAAAAAGAGTGAAATCTTGCCATTTGCAATGATGTGGATGGAGTTAGTGTTCCAAGTGAACTAAGTGAGAGAAAGACAAATTCAGTACGATTTCAGTTATATATGGAAATTAAGAAACAAAACAAATTAACATTGGGGGGAAAAAAGGCAAACTATGAAACAAACTATTAACTGCAGAAAACAGAGTTCCTGAAGGAGAGGTAGGTCGGGGGATGGGTTAAATGGGTGATGGGTATTAAGGAAGGCATTGTTGTGATGAGCATCGGGTGTTGTATGTGAGTGATGAATCACTAAATTCTACAACAGAAACCAATATTACACTGTATGCTAACTGGAATTTAAATAAAAATTTGGAGAAAAAAATAAAATGTTTTCAAATTTTTATTTAAATTCTAATTAGTTAACATACAGTACAATATTGGTTTCTGGAGTCAAATTCAGTGATTCATCACTTAGTTGCAACACCCAGTGCTCATCATAATAAGTGGCCTTTGTAATACCCATCACCCATCTAGCCCATCCCCCACCCACTTTCCTCCATGAATGCTGAAAATAAAATGTCATCTTTTTATAAAATTTAAAAAAAACCTTAAATAAAAAAAAATTTATAATTTCAAGACACTTAATTCTCAGCTTTCCTAATTTAATTTTAAGTATGGGACAGGAAAGTATCACTGCAGAAATAGGCAGTAGAAAAATACTGGAGGGGCTTGGTTACAAATCCTATGCAATGACTTTGGGAAAAATCTAAAGTAATGATAATAATAATGAAAATTTTTGTTGCTCCACATCTTTGCCAATATTTGGTGTTGTCAGTGTTTTGGATTTTTGCTGTTCTAATAGTTGTGGTAGTACCTCATTGTTTTATTTTGCTATTGCCTAATGATGTATAATAATTCTTTTCTATGCTGCTTTACCATTGTATATCTCTAGTGAAGTATCTGTTAAGAACTTTCCCCATTTTAAAATTAGATTGTTCATTTCTTATTAAACTTGGTAGTTCTTTGTATATTTTGGATAATAGGGTTTTATCAGATGCATTTTTAGCAAATATTTTTTCACAGTCTGTGACTTGGCTTATCACCTTCCTCAAAGGTTCTTTCACAGAGCAGAAATTTTATATTTAATGAAGTTCAGCTTACCAATTTTTTTTTCATAGTGCTTTTTGTGTTGTATCTAAAAAGTTAGACAAAGCCAAGATCATCTAAGTTTTTCTCCTATGTTATCTTCTAGGAGTTTCATAGGTTTGCATTTTATATTTAGGTCTTTAGTCCATTTTAAGTTAACTTTTTTGAGGAAGGTAAGGTCTGTGGCTAGATTTTTTTCATTTTTTTGTTGTTGTTGGCATGGAGACAAGCAGTTATAGCACATTGTGTTGAAAAGACCATCTTTATTGTCTTTGTTCCTTTTTCAAAGATAGGATGACTGTATTTATGTGTTTCTTTTTCTGAACTCTTCTGTTTTATTGGTTCATTTGTCTATTCTTTTGCTATTACCATACTTTCTTGGTTATATAAGAGTTTCACAGTAACTCCTGAAGTTGGGTAGTGTTAGTCCTGCAATTTTATTCTTTTTCAGTAGTGTACTTGCTCCCCTCTTTATATAAACTTTAGAATCAGTTTGTTGATACTCACAAAATAACCTTCTGTGATGTTGACTGGGATTGTATTGAATGTGTCTTCTACCAGTAGTGTGTTTGCCTACCAATTAATGTGGAATATCTGTCTATTTAATTCTATGATTTCTATCATTAGAATTTTATCATTTTCCCATGTATTTTATACATGTTTTGTTAAATTTATACCTAAGCATTTCATTTCTTTTCTTTATTGTGTTGTTAGTCACCATAAAATACATCATTTGTTTCTGATGCAGTGTTCCAAGATTCATTGTTTATGCACCACAACCAGTGCTCCACGCAATACGTGCCCTCCTTAATACCCACCACTAGGCTCACCCATCCCCCATCCCCTTGCCCTCTAAAACCCTCAGTTTGTTTCTTTTCTTTTTTTTCCCTCAAATACACTTATTTTACTTTTTCAGTGTTACAAGATTAATTGTTCATGCACCACACCCAGTGCTCCATGTAATAATTGCCCTCCTCAATTCCCACCACCAGGTTTGCCCAGCCCCCTACCCCCGCCCCTCAGTTTGTTTCTCAGAGTTTCTAGTCTCTCATGTTTTGTCTCCCCTTCTGATTTCCCCTAATTCACTTTTCCTTTCCTTCTCCTAATGTCCTCCATGTTATTCCTTATGTTCCACAGGTAAGTGAAACTATATGATTATTGACTTTCTCTAATGGCTGAGTAATATTTCATTGTATATATGGACCATATCTTCTTCATCCATTCATCTGTTGAAGGGCATTTTGGCTCTTTCCACGGTTTGGCTATTTCGGACATTGCTGCTATGAACATTGGGGTACATATGGCCCTTCTTTTCACTACATCTGTATCTTTGGGGTAAGTAATCAGTAGTACAATTTCCTGGTCATAGGGTAGCTCTATTTTTAATTTTTTGAGGACTCTCCATACTGTTTTTCAAAGTGGCTGCACCAACTTGCATTCCTACCAATAGTGTAAGAGGGTTCCCCTTTCTCCACATCCTTTTCAATATTTGTTGTTTCCTGCCTTGTTATTTTTTGCCATTCTAACTGGTGTAAGGTGGTATCTCAATGTGGTTTTGATTTGAATTTCCCTGATGGCTAATGATGATGAACATTTTCATGCGTCTGCTAGCCATTTGTATGTCTTCCTTGGAGAAGTGTCTGTTCATGTATTCTGCCTCAACTTCATAAAATATATCTATGAAAAACCCACAGTGAATATCATTCTCAATGGGGAAAAGCTGAGAGCCTTCCCATTGAGATCAGGAACATGAGAGAGATGCTCACTCTGGCCACTGTTGTTTAACATAGTACCAGAAGTCCTAGCAACAGCAATCAGACAACAAAAAGAAATAAAAGGTATTCAAATAAGCAAAGAAGAAGTCTTTTTAAGTGTTAATATGGATGTTTTGTGTTGTTAATTTCAAATTCTATTTGTTCATTGCTGGCATTGAGACAATGATAGACTTTTGTATATTAACCTTGTATTTGGAAATCTTGCTGTAAATGCTCATGCCATATACAAACATGGACAATTTTATTTTTTCTTTCCCAATCCCTATACCTTTTAGTTCATTTTCTTGCCCTGTTCCACTATGATATTGGAAAAAAGTGACAAGGTACATCCTTGTCTTGATCCTGAAAAGTGGCAGGCTTTTAGCAGGTTTGCCATGTATTTATAAAAAATTTTATGTAGGACTTAGTTTTGCAATAAATATATAAACATTCAGTAGTCTTATTACCTCTTGCATTATGATATGTGTTTGAGGTTAGCACTTCATGGAACAGAAGTCCACTCAAATCACCAATAACTGCTTATCTAGGGGTAGAAATTGTAGCAATTAAAATAGTTTTCCTTATTTTGGCATTTTGCTATGAGGGAATTCACCAGGGTCTTACTGGGGACTTCTTACATGGTAATTACTGCTTCTGCTAGGCCTTTTGCCATCTTGGACTGATGAGCTAGTACAGATGAAGTGGAGAGAGCAGTTCTTTTCTACCATTAACATAACTCACTTTTGGTTTACATGGTTTTATTCATGGCATAGTTTTACATTATAAACTTTTAGTTTTCCCCTTCCTTACTCATAGCTTCATTACTTTTATATTTCTTGTTCTGATTTCCAGTGATGTATTAGGATTGAACATATTATCATTTGTTAGCCAGTTATAGCATCCTTTAATGCAGGCACCAATTTCTGATGAAATTATCTGTACCTTGGGAGATGAGTATAAAACACATGGACTTACAGGGGCTTTAACTTCAGCTAGGTATTTCAGAAGGTAATAGTTACTTAGTAGGGGGCTGGGGGCACGATGTGCATAAATGAGTATTATTTGTCTTAGTATGTGAACTTAATTTTTGTAATATGCCCTTGATTTAATTGAACTAAGGAACAAAGTAGGTAATCTAGAAATTAGGATATATTTCTTTTAAATATATTTGAAAGACAATTTTTTGCTTTTCAGTGCTGATAAGATACATATATTTAGTCATTATTGATTGTATCTATTCTTCATTTTCTACATGCACTATTACAGGACATTCCCTCTGTCTTCTGGCTTCCTATTCTCCAGTCCTTTCTACTGTACCTAAATTTTCACAGGGACAGTGTGGTTTGGAACAATAGAAGTGGAGTTGAAGTTCTTCTCCTGCTGGGTCCCAACTCTGTGATCTTAGAAAATTGTTTTAACTCTCAAAACCTCATTTCCCTCATTTATAAATAGTCACTGAATAAAAGAAGCCTTTTAATGCACACCTTCAATTTCCTTTAACCTTTCCCCATACAAGTATCGGAATCCTCTTTATTCAACTTTATTCAATTGCGTCTCCTTCTGTCTGGTTTTGAACAATGAACAATAACCTTCTATATTTTTAAGTATAACTTTTATTATACTTTTGTTCCATCAATATTCATATTTTTAGTTTCTTTAGGGTAAGATATATATATATATATATATATATATATATATATATATATATATATATATATCTCCAAAACAAAGCAAAACAGTACAAACAAAATAAATATCACACAAAAGTATGTGTCCTCTCTGGTCGAGCTTTGAACTATGTGTATTTTGTTTCCTGATGAATGCAACTTCTGTGTAAGTCAAAGTAATGATCACTGGAAAGGTCTGTTAGATAATCCTTAGAGAAAGTAGAACTAGAGCTGGAGCTTGAAACAAGTGGTGCACAGGAAAAACATGTGAAGGATGCCTAGAACTGCATGCAGACCAAACTGGATAAACAAATAATAAACCTGAATGTTTATATGATGAGAGTGTGATGTATAACTGGGTAAACCTAGAAAGCTTATTGTAATTTTTTAAAATTTTGACTTATTTTTTATTAACATACAATGTACTATTTGCCCCAGGGCACATGTCTGTGAATCGTCAGGCTTACACATTTCACAGCACTTACCACAGCACATACCCTCCCCAATGTGCACAACCCAGCCGCCCTATCCCTACCTCCCCTGCCCCCCAGCAACCTTAAGTTTGTTTCGTGAGTTTAGGAGTCTCTTATGATTTGTCTCCTGCCAACCACAGTGTTGTGTACTAGAAAAAATAATACCAAGATTTGTGTCTGTGGTGTGTGCAACTGACTTAAGGAATGGTAAGGTCTCAGCGTCGTAGCTTATTGTGAGGACAAGCCTTCAGTGACTTAAAAGTAAAATTACTTTAAAATGAAAAACATCTAAGATATATAAATAACTTTTTTTAATCCAGGTGAAGTTTGAAGTGAATCACGAGCTAGGCTGGTATCACTTCTTTTTGTGTGTCGGAAGACTAAGCAATGCATGGGCTAGCATTAATAGAATTAATTTATCCAAGTTTTTATTGGAGTGGATGAGTTAGGACTCTTAGAGTTATAGGTGATAAAACTTTAAATCAAATGACATAGTTCAAGGGGAATATTTCGGCTCATGACAAAAGGAAGTTGAAAGGAGTGAATCTCATTAGTTTAAGGTATGCATGGATCCAAGGTTTCAAATGACAGCATCATTTGAAATCCTGCTACTATTTCTCTCCATTGCTCTGCTCTGTCCTCCTTGGTTGTATTTTATGGTCATGAAGGCTATTGCTGTGAACATATGATAAGGTCACTCTGAGTCTCATGAATACATTCTACTAGTTAACTCTGTCAATAGAAAGTATTTCAGACAAAGCCCCGAATTTCACTCTTACTAGAACTCTTTGTGCTCCATCTCTTCACTGACCTCATAGTTTCAGTTGAGAAATTGGAACGGAGTGACTGATGTAGTCTGTACTATAAACTGTACTTGATGGGAGTGGGAGAATTGAGGGATGGAGAGATGGCACATGTTCTCTTTGTCCTTTTTGCAGCCATGTGCAATGAGAATGCAGAAGGGTGATTCCGCCTTCAGAGGGAAACAAAAATAAAGATGATCAGAAACAGGAATGTGGTTAGTAAAACAAAAGATATATATATATATAGAGAGAGAGAGAGAGAGCGCGCGCCAAACTCAACCCAAGACAGAAGAAATTGAATTTTGACTGCAGAAATAGCAGTTTATTTTTCTAAATCATTTCACAGATGACTAAGTTTAAGGAAGTTAGCCAAGATAATTAGCTAGTTGTATAGCCCACTGGAATTAACGATAGAGCCTAGATGTCTTGATATTCATTTTTGACTGGGTTTTGAACTCTATGAATTTACTTACACATGCACAGAAAAAAGAAGATGAGAAATTTCAAGTTGAAAAATGATCAGATTCTATGACTTTCCAGGATGGGGAAACCAATATCATCTGACTGCCAAGATGAAGTAGATCTGTACAAGCAAAGAGAGTGTGTGTTGATTTCATCCCCAAAAGAATGGTCAGCTTATTATTAACTGTAGATTTGGCCTTATAACATGTCCTAGATACATAGAATTATTATCCTATCCTATTATTTTGTTTACAATTTATATTTTCTTGTACTTCAAAATATATTTTGTAATTACCTTAAGTAGTATCCTTCTTTTTCTTTGCTGGTGACACTGTAGAAAATGATCTTTTGAGAATTGTTCATAAATAACTATCATAAGCCTGAAACCATTATTAAACCAAGACAACAGTTTCCTATGTATGTTCTGTTAATAATTTTGGAAAACTGATGACATCACAGTATTCATTGGTGATTCAGAGAGTGATAATATTTCTTACTGCTGAATGGAAGGTGAAATTATATACTGGAAATGAAATTTTTAACTAGGATGTTAAATCACATTGCAGTTGGTTTAAAATATGACTCTGGTGAGTGTAGTGAAATGTAGGGTTATCAGTCTCTGGATCTTCCTATGTATATCATACATTTTCTTAGCAACAATATTCCATTCTATTTCGTATGCAAACCATCTTTTTCCAGAAGTTGTGATTTAAGACATATTGCTCTTATCTTACAGCCCTGGCTGATTTTACAGCTCTAAGTTCCAGAATCATTGTGATGCTGGTGTCTGCATTCTTGCCTCTTACACTTGTGGTTTTGTTTCATAAAACAAAGTTTTGGGGGAATTTCAGTTGATTGAGGATACTCAGAAGTTCGCAGAATAAACAGAGTCTCACTGCTGTTTTTCATAACACTTAGGTCATAACTGGAAGCCCTTTATATAGATGTCCTTTGAATAGCCCTTAGAGCTCTTTGCTTCAATATGTTTGTTCAGGACACCATCTGGAGGTAGTATGCACATTTTAAGTGAGTTGGGCTTACTTTTTCATCACGGTTTGCTGCTTTGTCCTCTTGAATTGCCTTGTACAGACTATTAGGATGTTAAGAGAGAAAAATCAGCTTTGTCAGATTAAATAATGTGTCATAAACAGTAGCCATCTTCTACCTTTATTTTTTTTTTATCTTTTCTCTGAATTTTGTAGCCTGAGCTTACCATAAATTCCTGGTTAGGGTTTCTAAATGGTAGTTTAATACTTAGTTTCAACAACAAGTACGCTAAGCATTTTAGTAAAACACGCACTGTGGAATCACAGGAAGCAAGTGCAATTCCTGTTGTCAAGACTGATGATCTTAAATGCTGCTCAAGACAGGAGCAACCTAGCACTGTTTCCTCATGCCATCTTCTGCCAATACAAAAATAGATTTTGGTGACTAGATGCTGTTTATGGACATACCTTCATGAGCAAGTGCCACAAGTGCTACAGATTATCCAAGGCTCGAAGACTCAAAAATTAATAATAGTCAAGGACTTCCCAAGTTAAAGGTAGAATACTGTAGATGAGTAATGTATAGTTGAAGTGTAACACAATTATTTTTATTACATTAATTCTTTATATGTAAAAATGGAGAATGAACATTTTACCATTACTATACAATCCTGTAATTTATTTACTGCTATACTTCCTATTGTTATAGATAGATCTTTTCCATCTTTATAAGGAAGTGTTGAATTGGAATGATTTCAAATGATTTTCCTTGAATAATGCAATAGAGATTAATTTACACCAAAGAGGTGATTTGAGGTACAGTACTACAGCGACTATTAAATCGTGAATCTCTGCATTTAACAGATGGCTGTCTGAGGAATTAGACTTGAAAAATGAGCTTTCAGTCTAGAGGACTTGCTGGTTTAATGCCTCTGGAGGACGCATTTCACTGGAGAGCATCTAAGGAGGAAAACTGTCTACAGAGTGTGATGTAATCACTTCAGGAATCAAATCCCGAGTGTAATTGTGAAGCTATTCCTCACCCTCTGGATGGATGAAGGCTCTTCAAGGGAGGGTCTAGAACACAAACACACAAAACATATAGGATTGATACTTTGCATAATTGGGGATTAAATAAGTCTGTGATGTTTGTATTGCTTATTAGAAACAGCTCTATTAAGTATAACCTTGAAATTATCTTTACCAAGGAACTAGATTTATTTTCCTATAATACTCATCTGAGAATTCAAGGATAAAGAAGGCAGCAAGAATGGCTTCCTTCCAGGTTAAGTCATTCCCATATGAGGCTGATAAAGATAGCTCTGCAGAATTTGATTTAATTTATCTGAGGACTGTGTGCATGTGTGCATGTGTATTTCTGGTAATCAGTGGATAGATCAAATAAAAGAATGTAAATGGCTAAAAACTAAGGTAACGAGGGAAACATCTTTTTTTTTCATAAACTAAATTAAAAATAAAATAGAAATAATAAAATTAGAGAAGATTTATTTCTGGAGAACTCTTATGTTCTATATTCATGTTAAAGTCAAAGCATGCTTCTTAGTCACTATTAAATAACTTTTCCTCCAGAGGTTGATGAAGACATACCTTGACATGAGAAGGCTTTGGCTGCAATAACAAATAATCTATCTTATCTTTCAGTGTAAAATACCATGCAGGTCATCTTTAATATAGAGATTCCATATATTCAGCAAGCAGTAGAACTAGAAAGTAATCTTAAAGCTCCTACGCATCATTTCCTAAGTATTCATTTTAATATAATTAAATGCTTAAACACGTAAAATTATGTTGTATGCATGATGTCAGAGGAAATTGTCATAAACATGCCACCTCAGCTTTTAAATGGAGTACAGAGGAAGAAGTAAAGGAGACTGAGAAGGCATTTTAGAACAATTTGCAAAGGTCAATGGCTGCCTTATAGGTGGACTTAAAAACAATAGGGGTAATTTAGATACTAATTTAAAAATTGTATGATTTTTTGTGGGGCACCTAGGTGACTCATTCAGTTAAGGAGTTAAGCATCCAAATCTTGATTTCAGCTCAGGTCATGATCTCAGGGTTGTGAGATCAAGCCCTGGGTCAGGCTCTATTCTCAGCCTGGAGTCTGCTTGAGTTTCTCCCTCTCCCTCCCTCTCTGACCCCACTCTGTCTGTCTCTCTCTCTAAAATAACTAAATGAAATCTTTACAAAAAATGGAATTCTTTTGTGAAGCTATAAATGAGTCTAATTCTTGATATCGGGGAACACCCGTTGCATGACACTGGAATTCTGTGTGCATTTTTGTAAATAAAAAAAATAACTTTCCCACAACCAGTAATAGCGAAGTCTTGGCCAGGAGCTACTGCAATAAATAGAACACAGAAACAGGAAGTAAAAAGTTGTTTGAACCATTTTTAGGGTCTGTTCTAGAGTTGTCTTGAGACTAAAATTTCATGTAATGGGACAAATTTGGGAGCCTTGCAGCTTGGTGAATGTATCTCTGAGTCAGAAAAGGCAGTCAAACAAAAAAGATACCTTACTGTACCAAAATATTAAATGATGCTTTTTTTTTCCTCAAAAAATCTAGCAAATTTAGTTGAAAAGCCAGAATTAATCCAGCTATTTTTATAAGAATTGGATAAAAGTATAAATATTAAGGATATTGCTAATTTATCTTTTTAATCATGTTAATGATAATATCTATAAATCTGTGCTAATTTTCAAAGCAATTGGTGATAAAATAATTAGTAAAAAAAAAATCTGAGAAAGCAAATTTGTGTTTATATGTGAGCAAAGTCCTGACTGGGGGAAAATTGCAAATTGGCAGGAGAGGGAGCTTACTCAAAGAGAGGGACCTTACCTCAAGGTCACCGAGCACCTTCTAGGCATCCACTAGCACCAGCTACTTAGCAACAACTTCAAAAAGTTTCACTGTGACTTTTTTTTTAATTCTTTTTTTTTTTTTTTTTAAAGATTTTGTTTATTTGGCAGAGAGAGAGAGAGATCACAAGTAGGCAGAGTGGCAGGCAGGGAGTGAGGGGGAAGCAGGGTCCCTGCTGAGCAGAGAGCCCGATGCAGGGCTCCATGCAGGGCTCCATGCGGGGCTAAGAGCCAGATGCGGGGCTTGATCCTAGGACCCTGAGACCATGACCTGAGTCAAAGGCACAGGCCTCAACCCACTTAGCCACCCAGGTGCCCCCTTTTTTTGAATTCTTACGAGTTCTAAAAAGCTTAAATTAATTTTTAAAATTATGTTTGAATACACATTTTTTATAAGTATTTAATGAGATATGTGTTAGTAAGCTTACTTTATTAAACAGATGTAGTCTGGTTTAGGGTAATTATTCAGAATTTTATGAACTGAATAAAAAATTGTTTTAAAATTTTTCATATAAGTACAAATGATATGACAAACTGAAAATTTTGGTGTGGTGAATAAGGGCAGGCAGTCATCTTTTAATGATAAAGAATGACCCATGAAGTGACTCAATTTTTTATGTATTTTCAAGGCTGGTCACACACGTGTGTCAACTGCAGTCCAAGACTACGTATTTCAATGTCTCATGATAAGGTTGCTTTAGAGAAAATAAAGTCTAAGGGCCATGTAAAAAGATTATATATATAAATAAATTTAGATCAGTGACACTAGGAAAATCACAGTATTCATGGGTGAAAAATAAAGATTAATATCAGGTACCTGTTTCAGGAAAGAATTTCTCAAAATGTATACAAGAGGGACAGGTGGAACAACATTCCAGTCTTCCACAAGATACAAAGCAACTTGATTTCTCAACACAAATATGATTCAAAATTGCCCCAAATACTGTGGAAATACTATGTTAAAACTTCCTTTTTTATAGTGTTTTCGGGCCTTTTGCTTCATGTCTGCTCTGAAATAGACCATCCATGCAGATAAGTTTAGAAAGATTCCTGCGGGCAGACATACCTGCCCTTTGTGTGCATGTTACTATGTTGCTGTGTAAGCCTGTTTTGACCACACCATGACATCCAGGAAAAATAAGATACTGAACCAAGCTGGTGTCTTTGTTGCTCTTCAATTCAGTATAGATTTCTAGAAATTAAGAAACTAAGTTTAGTCTCCTAGAGAGAGATCACAAACATATTATCACAAAAAGGGGCGTGTTTGGAGTAGAATGTGGAATCCCTTTGAATTTTTAAAATAACCCCTAGTCTCAAAGAAACTTGAGCTTTTAAAAAGATGCTTGGGGTCAAGCATTTAGGCTCAGAAAGCATGCTCGTGCTCTCTTTGGCTGGGAAGAGGAATTTCCTCAGAAATTTAGAGAGAGATGCATGAAGTCCAAACATTTAACAGTCTGTTAGCTTTTGGATTGTGTAATTAGTACTGAGATTTCTTTGGTGGGATTTATTTAAGTAGAAACTAGATCACCATTTTGATAAGGGATTATAGGGAGAAATCAAATAGATTTTCATCTGAATTCAGTGGATTAGAATTCTTTCCAGCTTCCAGAATTGAATAAAACTAGGTGGTCTTTCTTTTACTCTTCAAGAAATGAAATTTTACATGCATTTTCAGTACTTGGATCTTGGTTTTCTTTTATTCCCTGACACCTAAAGTTTTTAGGACTTTAGTTCAATTTTTCAATTATTATTACAGAATTTAGCATAGAAAAGTAACATCTTTTAGTTTTAGAAGTGTTCATGAAATTTCTTTAACACGGATACATATATATAACATATACACACACATATGCAAACACACACCAAATATACATATGTACACTGATTTCTTTTTCATTGCTTTCTGCAGTATATTTTGAAAAGCAAACTCTAGTAGGTTTCACAGTATCAGTAGTTACGTTTTGTAATTTCTGCCGTGTTAGATACAGTATCATTATCTATAGCATAAAATGCATTAAATTAAAAACCTTGATTTTCTAGCATATTTTACAGATAGAGAAAAACTAGTTTTTTTTCCTTGTCTTTCTGCTTAGGTTCTTTCATATTTGTGAAGAATAGAAAAGGGTTTGTATTTGTATGTATAGTATAACTTGCGATTAAAGGTATGTGAATGCCTTGACTGGCCTCCATTGCAGTGCACACTCAGAGCTGCAAATAGAGGGTTTAGGAGCTCAAGCCTCCTTTTAAATGCATTGAGCCTTCTCATCACTGAAATTAGTCATTTATAGTTCCGTTGTCCTCTAACAAATGTTTTAAAAAGCTGAGAATAAACAGAAATCTCAGTGGAAACAATCATTGTTTCCAATGTTTGCAGAACTTAACATCTTTGAATTGGGGCCATTACTGATTATTAAAAGCCTTTCTGTTAGTTCTCCTGCTGTGCGTGACATCTTACTGTGAAAAGCAGACACCAGTGTGGCACAGCTAGAAACCAAGCATGACAGGAGTCCAGAGCTCAAAGTCTGAGAACTTAGAAAACTTTTGTTCCATAGAATTTAAAGTGCAATGAGTGAGTCTGATTGTGTAGGTAAGTTTGCTCATTGATTAGAGCTGAAGATGTGTTAACTGTTTCAGGATATGAGTCATTTTTATAAGTGGCCTTAACATGAAAATGCTGCCTATACTAAGATCTTGGGTCTCAGACCGTACCTCTGAATTAATAGGTCATCTTGGAGGTCCTTCTGTGATAGATAATAGGAAATTTTATTACTTTGTCTTATTTGAAAACCATGAATATTGAGTTCTTGACTTGTCAATACTTGGTTTCCTCTCTAGCATGATATAGTATAGGTAGGCTCATTATTATTATTATTATTTTTGGTCTTTAATATTCAGAAGTTACTCTAAGTATTTGAAGTAGTATGAGTATGAAGGGACTTAAAAATACGTTGGGCAATACTGAAGACTTTCCTCAGTGAACAGAAAAAATATGTACAATGCAAAGGTTATTGCTTGTCTATTTTATTTTGGAAATGATTTTTTTAACCTAATGGAATTTATAATTTATTTTACATTTTTTTAAAGTCATTATTTTTTTTTCCGGAAATGTGGGATGCAAACTATTAGAACTTACACCTGAGGAAAACATTAGACTGACTCACTTTTTAAAAAAACGACGAGTAAAAAAAGACATTGGATCTAATTACCCTGAGATTTTAAAGAACAGACCTCTACCAATTAATGCTAAAACATATGCTAATTAAGTGAGCAATCAAGCCCATGCAACATTGACAGAATTATGAAGACATGGGAGCCAGAAATGAATAAAAACAAAAAACAACTCCTGACCATTAAAGTGTTATTCGGAAATAATAAAATGTATGCGAACTCTCAATAGCATTACATAGCATGCTGCTACTAATAGTAATAATTTTATCTAATACTCTTAAGCACATATTTTGTGTTGGGCACAATGTTTTAAATATTTTATGAAATAATTTAATTCACATAAAACAGAAACTATTTTTATCCCCATCGTATGAATAGAAAGTGAAGCACAAGAGGCTAGGTGATTGCACTTTGTTTCACGGTTGGAAAATGACAAGAGCATCAGGGATATACAAATGAGAAACATTTATAAGCTTCAGAGATTAGTTGGGAAATCGTTTTGTTACTGAATCTACTGCCTCACTAAATTTAGAAGGCACCATTTGCCCTGTCTAAGCTTAATAGCATAGTTATGTTGGCCATTCATTGCTTTTAATATAAAGTTAGCTTTTTAAAAAAAACTTACCTTTGGATAGTTTTTTTGTTTTTTGTTTGTTTTTGTTTTTTTCCTTTTTTACATGAAAGTGTTTCCATGGGAGGTCTGAGGAAAAACAAGCATCTATTTTTTGTTTCTAAACTGTGATTAAAACCATGATTCTTCAGCTTTTAAACTGAAGCTTTTATTTGGTCTAGTAAGCAAGATACCTTTGGAGCCTGATTCTTTTGGATTACTATAGGTTCCTATAGGTTACTATAATGTTCTGAGTTTATTCAAACATCTACTATACTAAATCAAGGATTTACTTTCACCGATGAAAACACATTTTTAGTATTTATTTTTCAGATACCAAACCAGCCAATAAAGGAAGGAGAGGGTGCAGAAGCATATGTAGAAGGCTCTAGGGCAGCCCTTTCTGTTGAAAAATATCTGGCCATCCCTGGAGAATGAAATCATGATAAATGACTATTCTAGCTTGTTAACTAAAACACAGTACTATCTAAAATGAACTGTTCAAAAAGTAAATTATACTGGCTATCACCCATGGTCTATTACCTGAAACTCAGTAAATTTTAAACTAAACTCTTCATATCCTATAAACTTTGTCTTCCTTCTATATTTTGTGTACAGTGTATAGTGGTGACTCTGCTGTTCCTCTCCTGCCTGTCTTTGACATGTTTATTCCATTTTGAAAAGACAGAAGAAGGTGCAAATAAAAGAAAGCTGACCTTAGCTTCTAAGTATGTAATTGGTTCTCATACCCATATCTGTAAAAATGCTCTTTGGTTGAGTTTCTCATAACTAGATGTAGGTTTCTAGTTCAGAAATGAAATTATACCATGTTCTGATTAAGGTTTAACTGGAGGATGTTTGTATCTCATCCAAGGTCACATACAAAGTACAATGGACATTAACATATTGGTTTGATATTAGAACTCCTGCTCATGTTCTCTTCCACACTGCCTTTCAGTCTGTATTCATTATCAGAAGATTTAGCCTTGATTAAAAAATCTCGAATGCTCAAAAATAATGTTCTGAGTTGATCAGAATTTTGTTTTATTTTTTTTTTCCCTTAACTTGAACCAAGTCATTTGTTCTTGATGGGATCTTGATTACTGTCACTATACCAGATCACCATAGGTGTTTACAGAAGCTCAAGATTCAATTGCTGTGTCTGTCTGGACTGTTCAATGAAAATACTAGTAAAAATGGATAGAGATTTAGTGCAGAATTCATCTGTGTGTCACAGATCCAACATCTCTCTAACTTCTGAAATCTGGTAACAACTCTAGGTTCCCAGTTTTACTTGCCTGTTAGAAAAATTATGCTACCTCTTATTCTACTTAACTCAGTACATTTGCTAATTAAACCACTGCTTGGATTAATGACGCATGTTAAGTCCTTTTCTCAACATTGTAAAGTCTGCTTTCAGACATGAATTGTGTTGATAAGCTTTGACAACACAGTATTTGACCAATATTTGACATTCTTTTCATCTTAATATAAACACTACTGCTTTGAATACTAATTAAAAATGGTACCGGTTTAGGGTTTAAGTTAATGTTCAGTGTATTAATTCTTATTTGTTGATTAAAACAGAAGCTCTAAGTTTCATTCAGAGTATAGCCTTCTGAAGTAGCATTTATAAAGATAACATAGATTAAAAATACCCGTAAGAAATCAAATGTATAGGGGCGCCTGGGTGGCTCAGTTGTTAAGCATCTGCCTTCAGCCCAGGTCAGATCCCAGACACCTGGGATCGAGCCCCGCATCGGGCTCTCTGCTCTGCAGGAAGCCTGCTTCTCCCGCTACCATTCCCTCTGCTTGTGTTCCCTCTCTCGCTGTGTTTCTCTGTGTCAAATAAATAAAATCTTTAAAAAAAAAAATCAAATATATATTGATCACCATATTAAGGTAAGTACATATATATACATACATAGAGTCATTAATTTCTAAATAGTCTCCATTCAGTTTATTTGGACGTAATTTGTGTGTCATTTAAAATGTTTTCAGTATTTTGGATTATTTGAGATTGATTTTATTTGCTTAGAAAAAAATCTTAATTGCATGTCAGTCCATGTGTTTAGTCTTGTATTATATTTTTCTTTAGGTGTTTACTGATTTTTTAATTTTAGGGAGTGCACATGAGAGTGTGCAGGTTGGAGGGATAGAGGGAAGGGGGAAGAAGAGAGAGACAAGGAGAATCTTAAGCAGACTTCCCACTGAGTATGGAGCTGGGCAGGGCTCCATCTCAGGATCCTGAGATCCTGTTTTCTTTATATACCAATGTAGAAACAATTTTAGTAAATTCTTTTTGAACATTAGAAAAACATTTTATTTGTAGGTCACAAAATTAATTAAAATATGTGCACAGACACATTTAAAATCAACATTTACAATAACAGCAGTCCTCCATATATGGCCCATGGCCCCCTGGGAGATCTCACATTCTTCCAAGAAGTTCACAAGGTCAAAACTATTTTTATCACTACCAAATCTCATCAGAAAATTCCTTAAGTATGGGGAAACTCAAAATTCTAACTTTCTCTTGAAAAATAAAATTCTGATTTTTGACTGTAACATTGCCCGTTATTTTCCCTTTTAGTAACAGGTTCACTTTATTCTCCTTGAAAATCATATTTATGGCCTCAACAACATTCTTAAGTGAAACTGCCTTTTTTTTTTTTTAAACTATGTGTGATGGTAAAGATTATATGAATATGAGTACTTTACTGATGACATTTGATGGTGATATTAAATGTAATTTTTTGATGATACTAAGATTCCTGATAATTATCACAAATGTTAATTATGTGATAATTTACATTAATTATTGAAAGAAAATCACTTCCTCTTTGACTTTAAAGACAATAGTAGGCAAATATGAATGACTATTTATTATAAAATTCTTAAAATATTATAAAAACTAGTGGTGAATATAAAAGTATGATTGCCACAATATATTCTTTAACATATTTACATGTGTAAAATAGATGTTCAAATAAATCTGTGATAGGAATAATTTTCTAAACAAAATACACAGTTCAATGAAAGTTTTGTTTTCTTTGGGGAAAACATTAGTAGGTTATAGATGAGAATTAAAAGAGTCACTCTATCAAGAATGACATTATAATTATGGCAAATGTAGTAGAAAACATCAATTGATTCTTAATCTTAGGATCTATTTTCTCTTTAGGCCAGTTTATCAGCTTGGCAAGTGCAAATAACTTTCGTGGCTTTTTAGTCTTTTTGCCTCTTTAAACAAGAAGAAATTTTATATTTTATTTTTTTGAACAGGACATTTAGCCCATCCATTCCAGGAAAGAAAGAAGGCCACAGATATAAGCCAAATAGTGTATGTTAAAGTTATCTTTCCAAGGGATGTTAAACTTTTGAGCCAAGTTTCCCCAGTAAGAGCATGATTAAACAATCAAATCTGTTCACACTCATACCTTGCTCTTAATAGTTTCAGGTGAAATACATAAGTAGGGATACTAACATGTTACTTGAGTCTCACACTCTCTGCTAGATGTCAAAGTATTTTAAAATAAGTTCTTCAGACATGATAATTATATTTACCAGGCATATGTATACGTGTAATTGAACCTCATGATCTCAAGTTTCAACTCAGGTAACAGTGTTGGGTGATCCATGTATGCCAAGGACAGGTAGCTTCATTTCTTTGGGGGAAAATTTCTAAATAACTTGCACAGTGTCCAGTAGATTGGGTAATATATATTAAAAAAAAAGTGAATAGATACATGTATCTCAGTACTGGATGAAGCAAAATAAATGTATTTATTGCACAGCACATGGTAATCATTATGTAAGGCTGCAAATGGGAAACTGAAGCAGGGATATGAATACATACATGGCATAGTTCATGCTCTCTAAATTTTCAACTTAGTGGAGAAAGGAAGATCTTGTCTTTGAAACTTCTGTAGAAGAGTGATTAGGTGTCAGTCCAAGTGTTGCAAGAAAAAAGTCCACGAGCATGTGGTGAAAATGCTAAAGAAGGCTTAGCTCATAAGACATGATTTTTAGCTGAGTAATAGACCGATGTTCAACAGACTTTCCTAAAGGCCACCATGAATATTCCTGAGGGTGGGTAGTACAGACTTTCTATACAATTGCATTCAGAAGATTTTATTAAATCCACCTTTTACAATTTGCCCCACTCAGAAATCTCAAAAGTAGCACTGAGTTGTAGCATATTTTTGTTCTTTTAATCAACACCATAGGCATCACTGCATGTGCCAAATTCATTGATATTTCTTTTTTTTCCCCAAGTTTTTACTTAAATTCCAGTTAACATACAGTGTAGTATTAGCTTCAAGGGGTAGAATTCAGAGATTCAACACTTACAAACAACTCCCAGTGCTCATCATAAGTACCCTCCTTACTCTCCATCTCCTATTCAACCCATTTCTTAGGACTTTAAAATCTACCCTCATAGGATGCACATATTATACTTGCTAACTCTGTAAAAATGACTACTGTTTATTTCATACAACTATATATAAATTTTAAGACATCCTCTCAAAATGTTTGTTGGTTGGGGAAGGTACAGTAATGCCCTCGCCTACCAAAGTGTCCATGTTCTAATCCCGAGAACTTGTGAATGTTACCTTACATGACAAAAGGGACTCAGCTGATGGGATTAAGGGTATTGACCTGGAGATGGGGAGATAATGCTGGATTATATAGGTGGTCTCATTTTAATCACTCAAATCTTTAAAGCAGAGAGTACCTTTTCTGATAGATACGTTACAGAGATGAGATGGGGAGCGGAGGAGAAATTTCAAGTATGAGAGACTTTATCTGCCATTACTAGCTTTGAAAATGTAAGAGGGAATCATAAACCAAGAAATATGGGCAGTTTCTTAAAGCTGGGAAGGTCCTTAGCTAATAACCAGCAAGGAAATGGGGATCTCAGTCCTATAATTAGAAGGGACTAGATTCTACTAATGACCCAAATGGACAGGAAATGGGTCCTCCCCTAGGACCACTAGAAAGGAGCCCAGGCCTGCCAAGACATTGATGTTGCTCCATGAGACCCATGTTGGATTTTTGACCTACAGAGCTGTAAGATAATAAATCTTCATTACCTAAGCCCCTAAATTTGTTGTAATTTGTTACAACAGCAATAGAAAACAACAGCAATAGAAAGCAGCAATAGAAATTTTTCTGTGTCAGTCCACTTGAAGGATATGAGACTGTCGTATATTGTATTTTGCTGTAGAAATTCTACTTTCACTTGTGCACCTTAACATTTTCTGTCTTTGCATTTGCACAGATTTATACTTGCATTCAAATGTGTAAAAAGCAAAATAAACCACTTTATTTTTAATGATTAATTATGAATTATCATTTAACAGATTTGCTGTTACTGTCATTTCAGTCATACCTGGCGTCTTACCAAGGTCCCAACCTTGTTTGAATTCACACAGTTAAGTGGTTGAGTAGCATCAGGATTTACACTACAGTCATTGCCTTTAAAGGTTTATTTATTTATTTATTTGACAGAGAGAGAGAGAGAGAGAGAGAGATCACAAGTAGGCAGAGAGGCAGGCGGAGAGAGGGGGAAGCTCCCTGCTGAGCAGAGAGCCCAATGCAGGGCTCACTCCCAGGACCCTGAGATCATGACCTGAGCCAAAGGCAGAGGCTTTAACCTGCTGAGCCACCCAGGTGCCCCCAGTCTTTGCCTTTAGATACCTCTGCTCATACTAGGAAAAAAATGTGTTCTGAAGATTTGGTATTTTGTTTTGCTCCCCAGAACTTCATTTGAAGGTTCTGGACTT
The DNA here is from genome assembly GCA_028646535.1 of Procyon lotor. Classification (NCBI taxonomy): domain Eukaryota; kingdom Metazoa; phylum Chordata; class Mammalia; order Carnivora; family Procyonidae; genus Procyon; species Procyon lotor. Next base: position 64,136,244 of record CM053607.1, read on the forward strand.
GACATTAAAAGGTTTGTTTTGTCAAGCTGAAATGTAAAGTCCTTACTCAGTTATGCAGAGTAAGGTTAAGTAGAATCTTAAAGAGTACTTTGCCTTTTATATAAAAAACAAAACAATGAATTCACATTATAGGCATATCAGAATTCTAAACATAACACTTCACATGAACACTTTGTGCTGATAAATCTTCTTTGAATAGACTTATTCAACTCATAAATTTGAACAATATAATAATCAGAACTACTGTGAAAATAATCCATTGTTATTGCCATAAATTAGACATGTGAAAAATAGTTTTTTAATTTGTCTAATATTCTAGCAATATATCTTGCTATTTTAATCAGTAGAAAAAAGATACAAAAAGAAACTTCCTTAGAAAAGAATGAAATGCCATATTTTAAATGAAATAGCTGGTTTTAGAAAACAATCTTTTGGGCTCCTGGGTGACTTGGTTGGTTAAGCATACAACTCTTAGTTTTGTCTCAGGTCATGATTTTACAATCATAATATCAGACCCCACCCTGGGCTCCAAACTCAGGATGGTCTGCTTGAGATTCTTTCCTTCTCCCTCTCCTCATGCAAATAAAATAACTAAAACCTTTAAAATACAATGACAACAAAAACACAGTTTTCCTCCCCGTTTTGAAGATGGCAAAGATCTATCTTTAACTGTAGATAACACGTAAAGCTAATTTTTTGGTGTAGAAGGAATTCATCTGTAAGGAATGTGTTCAATGGCCCAATGTTAATTTGGAATCTTGATTCCTTTTGAGTCACATCATGAAAATCCAGACCACTTGTATCATAGGTTAATTGATGCCTTTCTTTGCCATTTTCTGTTTCTTAAAAAAGTGCATTATAAACATACACGATGAGCACATGCATGCTTCTTCATTCTGTAGTTTACTGGATTCCAAGAATGTATAGTAATATCTGTGATCTATAGTTTGGTTCTTCTGCTTATCTCTCATCAGGATTATGCCAAGTACTCTTCCCCTTGTGAATAACATCACCTAATAAGCTTTGGTTGGGATTTAATATAATTAATTTGAATTTAATAAGTTGATTATTGACTATGAAATGAGCAAAGTGCTGTGGGAATCAGGGTGCTGGACAGTGAGTTTTGAGAACATATGACCTCCAGAAATGTCCACTGGAGGTGATGGTCATGGTGGTGGTGAATATTTTGTATAGCTATTTGCTTTTTTTGAGTAAAAGTTATTATAAAAGTTATATTTAATTTGTAGAATTCTACTCACACTTTTGATTTGGAGGGTTTTATAACTAAGAAAGGTACTGATAAGCATCATATATCACAAGAATTGGTGGCCCTTTGCTCTGCTATGTTTTTTTGTTTTGTTTTGTTTTGTTTGTTATCTGTTTTTAATCTACTTTTATGTATCCTCCACTGCACATTTTTATTTGTATTCATAATCCAAACACATTAAAAAGTACAATTGTCACAAAAACAACAAAACAGACTACCTTTTTGCCATAATCTTCACTATAAACAGATCTTGTAGTGATCATAATCCTGCAGGAATGTTTTCCCAAGTCACTTCTAATGTTTTAGGATACAAATATCAAGCTTTCCACTGTCATATACAAGTGTGTATAGCTCCTATTTCTGCTTAGGAAAATGCATTTGTGAATGTGTAGATTAGGTTTCCTATATTCTTCAGTATAAGTGTAGTATTTCTGTATGACATAGTCACGTCAATTTTACTCCACTCTTCACAGTAACTGAGAGTTGCCAGGTAAAATATAGGACAACCAATCAAATTTGAATTTCATGTAAACGGGGATTTTAATATATTTCACACAATATTTGGGACATTCTTATATTAAATATTCTTTGTTTACCTGAAATTCAAATTTGACTGGGATAAATCACACCCTGATTGCTATTTCCCTCTTTTTTTTCCTAAATGAATGATGGAATACTTCTTGTTTTCTTTAGTATAAGGTGCTTAATTTTATCACACGGTATAGTTGTTAAATTTTTTAGGGAAGTGTTAGAGAAATAATTGGAAATTAGAAGGTAACATGGGATAATTATTAACTACTTGACCTGACATACAAGTCATGTAATAAACCTATTATGTTCTGCAGAAAGGTTCTAAAATATATAACAATTGAGTAACATATGTAAGGCAGATAAATAAAACTGTGTAAGTGGAAATGCACCATGAAGATAAGAGATTGTTGTATTCACTCTTTCAGCCTATTCCCCAGTGTGGAGTCAGGGAGATCCCTACAACCACCCCTACCACTAGTCATCTGGGATTCATCCCATTTCATTGAGTTTACATGAGTGTATACGTATGTTAGGAGAGTTGGGTCTAAGTTGGGAAGGAACTAAAGAAAGTGCTGGAGTATGGAAATCTCACTAAAACTGATCAAAGTGTTAGCAACCTTGGGCAAATGGGTCTTGGGGATGAGTGGTGCCAACCCAAGTGAATATTAAGTATCCTGCGGGCAGGGGCTCAGATCCATGAAGCTGTGGGTTGTTTGAAAATACTCTTTATTCTGGGCATCTGTTTTAAAACTAGGATTTTTTTTTTCCACTTTTTTTCCATAGTTGGCATACAGCAGTGTTTTAGTTGAAGGTGTACAGTGTAATGACTTATATATATGGTGAATGGTTACCACATTAAGTTTAGCTAACAACCATTATCTTCTATAGATACAAAAAGAAGGAAAAAAAAGTATTTACAGCTAAGATTTTATTACCTGGGAGAATAAGTGCAGCACATAAGATGTAGCATTTAAGTAGTTGCCCTCCATCATTCAGCTCATATTTTTTGGTTGTTGAACTAGTCAAAAATGAATCTCAATTCTACAAAATTGTAATTTACAAAGTCCTTGGGAAATTCAGTGGGGAATTTGTATAATCATTTAATTTTCTAAAAGATGAGTTATTTTTTTGGCTTGAATTTTATTAAACCTTTGATGGCTTGATATTTTTTTTATTAGATTTCTTCATACCTAATGGCTGTCTCTGGTTTTTGCCCTAGCTTATAAATGATTCCATGTATTCTAAAGTTTTTTATTTAATTTTAAAAAGCAACATACATGTAATTTTTAATAACAAATTTTAATGTTGCTGCATACCATCTGCATTTGTTAACTTTGGTGATTAAAACTTGGAGATGGTATTAGAGGCCTGGATTTGGATGCTAAGGGAGCTTGAGATGAGCACTGGTGGCAGGAAAGGCAATTCAAAGAGCTTCTAGCCCTCTCTAGAGACAGATGATGAATTGTTAAAGGGTCATGAGTTTATATAGATGTGTGCTATTTTAACCTAAATGATAGCATTCCCATCCTCTCCTGTTATAAACTTGAATTCATTGCTGCTTTTTTGAAGTACTAGCTCTCTCCTCTGTTGGTGATAATTTTCCTTTCAAAATTATAATAGATCATAGATCATATAATAGATCATCTTCTTTATCAAACTGCATTTTTTCTAATAATAGTTCCTTTTTAATGTTCCATCCAGACTTAGATGCCTATACACACGACATGAAATACTGAGTACCAATAGTTGAGATTCTAACGTATATTTTGAAGTATAGAAAATGACTTATTAATCAACTACCTCTCTTTAAAAACATATGCTAAAATACAGCCTGAGTGTAGGCCTTTGATTTACTGCTCAGACTTCAGTGTATTAGCACAAACCTGCAGAGTGGCACTGTGACCTCAGGCAGCTTAGAGCCAAGTTGAGCGACTCTTGCTCTGCGGAGTACATGGTTGAGTGGCAACTACTAGAAGCAGGTGACTAGAGAAGTTCTAGTTCAAGCAATGATGAATCATCCATTTCTTCCCCTAATGAAAAGGTGAAGAAAAGAATCAGAGGCATGAAAAATAGATAGATGATAGATCGATTGATAGAATGAAGGACACCGGTATAGTACAAGGACATTTGAAACAAATGGAAGGGAGATGGATTACAAGTAATTCACAAGTTTATGTGCAGATAGCTGTTGGTACAAACATTGAGGAGAACTAGAAAGTGTAATAACAGACTAGAGACTGATGCAGAGAATAATGCACGCTGATTAGGAAGCTCTTCTTTCAACATTGATTCAGTCTAGAAAGAATGAATGAATGTTTACATGAACAAAGGAATGCTTTCATGAATCACTGAAATGATTTTAACTGACTTGGAACACTGTCAAGGTTTAAAATAGTGGAGGTGTAGCTGAGAAGTCATGGCTGATTCAGTTACGGATATGCTAGACCATACAATTATGTTGAATGTTTTATTTTAAGCTGCATCCTTTTTGTCCAGTAGTAGGAGTGATGGCAGTTGTGACAATGAAAATGCACCACCATGTACGTCTTGGGCACTTTTTTCTTCTTTTTTGTGCCCAGAATTCATGACTATTTAAAAACAGAGAAATATATGACCTAAGTAATGTAAGAGATTAGACCTATGAAGGCACTGAAGCTACTTCCACATGGTACACAAGAATTAGTCTACAGTATTTTTGCAAAAATTTTTATTTTATTTTAGCAAATGCCAGGATACCATGCTAGGTGGTAGAAAACCTTGGGGAATATAGAAGACATTATTTTTATATCTTAGAATTTGCATTTTAATGAGGATTACAGTTAGTACATAACAGAAAAGAAATTGCAGTATTTTATAATATCTGATATTAAGCAAGAAAAAGAGGTACCATTTTAGAAAATAACATGTATATGTTGTGTGTGTGTACATGATGACCGTATCAGAGATTTATGGCAAGCTGTGTTTAGACAGAAATCTTCTGTTCTCTTATCTATAGATATCTGATCAAAATAAACTCATGAATAGACATCCCAGAATAAGCTTGCTTAAAAGGACATGACATTTCAAGTTCAATAATAAATTTAACATAACATAGTTGGATATCTTTCATATTATTGCTTGTGCTGAGACCAAGCTGAGTAGTGATAACAATTAATAGAAAACACCAAGTAGTAATAATACTAATAAATTATCATATGTTGGGTTTATCTAATGGTTTGACATTCCATAAATTTCAAGTAGAAAATCATCAGATTTTTTTTAGAGCATAATAAGAATGTAAAACAAAATATTTACTTTCTTTAGACATAAATCTTTGCTTTTAAATGACCTGATTTATGTATGTATGTATGTATTTTAAGTTGCTTTGCATAGTGGCTACTTAGTTTTAAAATGGCAGTATGTAATTTTCTTAGTTAGATGTAGACTTTGTCTCCAGGAAATGGTTGGAAATATGTCCATTAATTTAAAGCTTTGCAGTTGCTTCATCAGTTTTCAATTCTATGTCAGCAATAACCTTGTCTCTGTGCTACATGAAATAAACAACTCTTAAAAGACTTGCTTATGTCTCAAAATTGCTGCAAATACGGAAAAATCTTTTAATGATTGGTAGTAGGCTTTCTATCAATATGAAGCTGTCATTTGTAGACTTAATACCAGTATTGATAACAATATGCAGTTTGAGTTAAGTAAAAACATCAGAAGTGATTCTAGATACTTAGAAAAATGTTGGTAGCTTTGTAGGCTAAGGAAAATGTCATCTTTGAAAACAGTCTGCAAAAAATGAAACAAACATGTTACCAAAAAGTAGAAGTTGGCAGCAAAAGTATAGGCCTAAAACACTGTTCATTTTTGACTATGAAATTATGTATATTTTAATGGATAAAGTGCCAACCTCAAGAAGAGATAAAAATCACACTTGAGAATAAAACAAAAAGCATCTTTTCTTAAATTTTGTTGTTAAGGAGACTGTATTTATAAAATAACTTTTTAAAAAAAGATTTTATTTATTTATTTGAGAGAGAGAGACAGTTGGTGTGTGCAAACAAGGGTGGAGGAAAAAAAATTTCAAGCAGACTTGGTGCTGAGTATGGAGCCTGACGTGGGGCTCGATCTCAAGACTCTGAGATCATGACCTGAGCAGAAACCAAGAGTCAGACAATTAACTGACTAAGCCACCCCAGTGCCCTATGAAAGGAATCTTTACATGCATTACAGATAATAGTAGGAATAGTATTTGTTGTGCAGGGACAACCTGGCAAATGCATACTAATCACTTTACATACATCCTTTACAAGAGACAGCTGACTCTTGACCTAAGGAGGATCAGTAAGTTGACTAATGTCATAAAGCTGTTACGTGATGACGTCACAAAGTAATGTTGGGAGCTTTCCATGTGTATACGATATCTGTAAAATGTGTTTGGTTTTGCTATTAGAATGGTCACAATTCATAATCTTTGATCATACAGACACAGACTTATCTGAGGTAAATATAGGGCTCTAATTATCTTAGAGAATCTGGTCCTATAAGTTATATTCCCATGTTAAGAGCCACTGCCGAATCTTCTCTAAGTTAATGTCATTCATGATGCTTTCTGCCTGGGAGGTATTATGCTAATGCTAAATTAATTTTTCTTCTCAGCTTTACAGAAGTATAATTGAAATAAACCACTGTGTAGGTTTAAGGTGTACAACACAGGGATTTGATATATGTATATGTTGTGAAATGACTACAGTAAATGTTAACACATTTATCACCTAACATAAGCATCTGTCTTATGACAGCATGTCCGTCCCATCCCCCACTTAGATGGTTTCCTATGTCCTTTCAGGCACTGATCGGTCCATATCCATGTTTATCTGTTCAGAGCTGTCACTTTGCTCCTTCATTCTGTCTTGTCTCTCTACACCTGAGATTAGATCCAGAGCTTTTGGGCATGCACATTACGATATAACTTAAAGATCTTTACATTTTTTTTCTGAGTTTAAATTTTGGAAAATTAATTTTGAATTGCAAAATCAGTAATGGGAAAGTCTTTTTTTCCCACAAAATGAAACATTATGGAGAAGGTTAGGTTTACTTTTGTTGCCCCCTGCCCCCAAGCCAATCCTGTACCCTTAGTGGTCTGTAGAAACATCAGTTTGTCATACATCCTTTCAGACCTTTCTCTTCACATGCATGTATGTGTGTCTGTGCGCGTATAATCCGTCACAATTTAATATAAGCACATACACATATGTTTGGTCACTTGCTTTGTACTCAGTGTGCCTTAGAGCTCCTTCTTTGAGTGCCTAGCATCATATAGTTGATGGAGCTCACCCCTCTGGGGACACTTATGGAAACATTTGCAATTATGACACATAGTGCTGAACTGCTGTTCAGTATCTGTGTACTGATTAGCTGTGCAGTGTGTGATAGAACTCTGGATCCTCTTTCCTCCTTTTTGATGGCTATATTGTACTTGATCATATGCATGTGCCATAATTTTCCAAACATCCCCCATTGAGGGGTATTTATGTAGTTTTGGGCTTCTGGCTATAATAGACATTATGTGGTGAGGATCTGAGTTTTCAAAGTACCCTGACTTTTGCCGCCAAATGCAGATTTTCCTCTTGGACAAAACCCTACAGGCAGTGTTGCTGAATGAAAGACTATTCAAACTTGCAATTTAATAACTCTTGGTAAATCTACAAGATTTTGAGAGCACCATTTTCCTTGTATCCTCACTGACAGTGTGCATTATGGAACTTTAAAACTTTGCCCATCTCATGGTGAAATATACTTTGTTATAGTGAGGAATAGCACTTTAAGTGTGGGTAAATTTGTGCACTTGTTTCACGTGTTGGTCAGCCATGCATATTTCTTTTACTGGTAAATTTCGGTTTGCATAATTTGTCCTTTTTACCTTAAATTTTTTCTTACTGACTTATACAAACTCTTTAAATGCAAAGAAAATTAGTTCTTTTTATGTGAAGCAAAAAAATCTTCCCAGATTGTCTTTTTATTCTCCCAGTTTTAATGCTCAATATTTTACATACACTATTTTATCACGTAAACTCTGTGGAGTTAACATCATTTCCAATTCGAAATGAAGAGACTGAAGCTTAGAGAGTAAGTTATTTATCCAAAGTTACAGGATAATTAGTTGGCAGAGAGGTTGAAAAGTAAAAATCAACCATCACGTACCAAAAGTTGGTCTCATGTGTTGATCTATAATAACAATGGTGTTTCTGGTGGCACAATCAGTCCACTAGTATTCTTCCCACCTGGCAAAAATAAGCAGTATAGAAATAAAAGGCAATAGTACTTCGTCCTGGAACAAAGCCACATCTTACCAAATATATAATATTTGCCAAGTAGCAGCTGTCACTAAAATAATTAGGTCATTGAAGAATAATCTTCATGCTGTAACTGTGGGTGAACATTTAATGATGAAGAAGTTATGTATACATTTGTAAAGTATCTGCCACCAGGTACATATTAACTACAAAGAGGGAAACAGTACCTTTATGGTAGGTAGATGGGGGGACCACCCATCTTAGGACAAGCATCTTAGGACTAACTTAGGAGTTCATGTCTCCTGATAAAATGTGCTGACAGGGATGTAACCTTACATCTCTGCTTTCTTGCCAGAATGCATAATCTCAGTTTGAACAAGAAGGCCCATCACTCATGTCCAAGTTGGGGGACACTTAATAAAGTGATTAGTTTGTACTTTTAAAAAATGTTAAGGTCATTAACTCCAAAAATGTTAAGAAGCTGTTCCAGACAAAGCAGATTGAAGAAATATGACTGCTACAGTTAATGCATAATCCTGGGTGGGATTTTAGATTGGAGAAAAGAATTATGATACTCATTTTTGCAAGAGCATTTGAAAATTTTATATGGACCGTGGATTAGATAATCGCATTGTATCAATATTCTGATTTTGATAGTTATACTATAGTTATGTAAAGAATGACATCATTCTTAAGACACACAATTTATTTATGGATAAAGTGATCAGATCTGAATGTGTTTTTAAATAGTTAACAAAAGTATACAGTTAACTTTCTATACATACATATCATATATGCTTGGGTATCTTCACATATACATACATAATACCATGTGGCTAATCACTCATTTGATTAGATAAATATCTATACTTGTTTGTTTAACAATATTGCATTTATTAGTTAAAAAATACTTATAGTTACCTCAACAAATATTTTTCTGTTTTCACTTTGATGTAAATATGAGAATGTTCAAACCCCACATCACTAATCATCTGTCATGTTAATGTCTCTCTCTATTCACATAAAGAAAATTTTTATATTACTGTGTGTGCATTTTGCTTTCGTAGCTTTCTAGAAGATCCAGTTAACTTAATATCTGTATATTTTTTTTTCCCCTGGACTTCTCAGTGTTTGCATTAGAACCATTTAGGAACTTATTGAGGTGAAGATCTTGATTGAGAAGGTATAGGTTGGATGGAAGCTGGGATTCCTTGTTTCTTCAGAGCCCGCTGGTTATGCCCTTTCACTTCATGTGTTTCCTTCCTCTGAGTGAGCCCGCTTTAATCCCCCTACCAATGAGTTCCATGAGAAAGTATGCTAGAGCATAACGTAGGCACGACTAGATTTATTTCAGAAAAGATCAACTAGGGAGTCATTTCGTTTTGAATAAGTTTGGATGAGGAAAATGATGGGATTGGAATGGAAGAACAAAATAAAGTTGCTGAATAGAATTGTAGCCAAGTTGGGAGAAGAAACTGGACTGTTGGCAACTGCAGTGATAGAATATGTGTGGATATCTCTCCAGGATTGTGACCCAGATGGATGCACTCCAATAGCCAGAATCTTAATTTCTTGCGTAAGAGAGGTTTTGGCAGGGTTCCATACCTCAAAGAAATCCATCCAGTAGCCAATAATTCCTGAGGTTCACCTGCATACAGCAAGTTCGAGAAAATCTTTTTGTCTAGAAGTTGCCTCTTTTTAACTTGACTTTCCTTGTATTTACCAACTGCATTTACAACTCTGGTTATTTACTATCTAAATGCACATGACTCTTGTTTACTTTGTTTTCTCCTTATCTCATATTTTTTAAAAAAGTGAACCCTGAGTTACCTGTGGTTTGTTGGTTAACTTGGAAATACAAGAGTGGGATTTGTGTTTTGGCATATAGTGTGTAGAAGATAAAAAAAAAAAGCTGAGGACACAAATAGACATCCTATCTACTTCATAAATCCGGCCGGAGAAGTTTGTTTTGCATTATGGATATTTCTGTCAGTTACTTGTGTTCTGTTGAGTTGGAGTCTTGTCTCCTTTGTAATATCTCTGACGGCAGGCTACTTTTAAGAACAGAAAATAATTGAATTCTATTTTGCTCTTCAGGTTTTCTTTTCTTCCCTTGGTTATTTATAGGTGTGTTTTTACAGCATAATTTCATCTATAAGTTATTTATGTGGCTTCAGATCCCCATCAGACACAAGCAGCATACCATGAAAATACCTACATTACATCATGATACATATCATTTGATAAATTAGAGTGTTTCATTCATTTTGTTTTGAAAAGGCACAGATATTTTGTCACGAATTCCTTTTAATGGTAAAAAGACTTATAAAATGACTCCAGTGGAATCAGAGGCAAATATAAGTCTTTCGATACATACAATAAAAAAATGAATAAAACTGCTACTAGTTCCTAAAAGCAGTATACCACATCATCCTTATTAAAATGAGAGACTTTTAAGTACTTTTGGAACTATTACATTGATTGCCAATTTTAGGAGAGTATGTTTTAAAGTCACATAAATTTTTAGACATTTGCATACTACATTTCATATTAAATTACACCTCACTGATTTATCTCAATATGTGCAGCTTAATTAAATAGGTGCATGATTCCACTTGAGAGCATATAAACTAATGTTCTACTTAATAAAAAAATCTTAAAATATAACATCTCAGCTTTTTGTGACATGTATATCATGAGAGGAACAACAGTTTTTGGGCGTGCTGCTAAGAATATTTATCTGGTTAAAGAGACTACTGAATGTCAAAAAGAACTGGGCATGTATTGCATGGAGCACTGGGTGTGGTCCATGAACAGTGGATCCTGGAACGCTGAAAACATAAAATTAAAAAAAGAACTAAGACATAATAATTACAAAATAATGTTAAGGTAAGAGAGAAAAAAGCAGGCATAGTTGACTAACAGGCAAGAAATGTAAAATAACTTTGTATCCTGATTACCAGTTCTACAGGGATCTGCAGATTGCAGTGAGTTTTCTAGAACTCTGGAGGAGACCTAATCCTGACCTGAAATTAGGTAAGCACACATTCACTCATCGAGATTTTTTTTTCTGATGAGTTATGATAGCCCAAAAATGAGTCTTTTGTCAGAATATCGTGTTGAGTAAAAATTTCACATGCATGTTGATCATAGAGCTAATAGAATTTCAGGGAGGGAGGGGAGAGAGACGTAGCAGGAGAAACAGGGAAAAGTAACATTAAGATTTGAGGAAGATAAGCTGGAAAGAGGAATTTTTAACTACTTCAAATAAGTACCTATTGGGGAAAGAATTTATTGATCTTAGAGGTTAAATGAATTGGAAGAGAAAACAATCATAATGTCAATAGCAAATGAGGCCTCTCTTTTGATTCCTTCTGTGTCTACTTAACCAATTTCTCTCTGACACAATTTTTTTTTAAACATTGCCAACATCTTATGTTCTAGTATTTGAAAACTTTCATGGTTAAAGATTTGTCCATCATACTCAAATACCAAAACTTGTAGCATCTTTACCGTCCACAGTTAGTTTGTTCCCTCCACTCCCTGTTCTCCTCCAACCCTCTCTCTTACTCTTAATGGTTCTCTCTCTCTCTCTGTTTACCTCCCTCTCCCTCTCTTTCTCTCTTTCTTTCAGATTTAACCTTGCCGAAGAGAGGTTGGGGGTGGGAGAGAGTAGAAGGAAATAAGCTTGTCATTATTGTAAAGAGTGTCTTTTTGGTCAACCAATTTTTATTGTAGGGTTTTGGTAAACATGTAATGTTACAGACTCTCTTCTCTCTACCATTTTTCGAGCCAAAAGAAATCTTGACAAAGAAAACATTTTTTGTCTCTTTTCCTGTCAATGACCCTCTCAGCTCTTTCTAAACTATAACCCAAGTAGACTGTCATGTGAGACTCGATGCAGAGATTCACAAATAGATTTTCAAATTTGTCAATCCTCTAGAAGTATTTTCAGAATCTACTAGGACTTCTCTCTAACCTCTCTAGGTATTTTTCCAGCTCTTACAGGATTTCTATTCCCTTAGTGCCCACAGTTCTTGGTCAGACCACTTGGAAGAATGAAGAGGTAGACCAGATGAAGAGCGGTGTGCAGCAAAGCAAAGTTTATTGAGCTAAAGTATAAAGCTCCTGGAGAGGGAGGGGAACCTAAAGGGTAGCCATTTAGATGTTCACATCTAGAGGTTTTGTAAGTTCTTTTGCAGAACTATCTTGAGTATCCTGAGTGTGGCCCAACCTCTGGATTGGCTGCTAGGGTGTGCCAGTTGGGGCATTGATCACGCACCCACCTACCTCCCGGGTTATTGTTGACATGTTGATGGTCTTTTGGGCTGGCATCTGGAGACTGACTAACTGCCTCAACTTGGGATAGTGACGAATGTTTTATGGTTAATTGTTTGGTCTGGAGATGCTTTGCCAAAGTCACTTCTGCAGAGGCCGCTAGACAGGTGCTGCTGTGGTCGTCTTTAAGCTGTAAAACAGAATGCTGGTGCAGTTTCATCTTAGCTGTCCTGACTCCCTGTTTTCTTGTTGGGAACTCCAACCTTGATGATCTAAGTGTCTGATTAACTCCTAATCCAGCTACCCAACTGCCTTCTGAAGGTAGGGGCATGAACTGACACTTAGTTTAACCCTTTTCTCCCCTCTAATTTCCCTCCCACTTCTTACTGGGTTGGGGTTTTAATATTGTTGTGGAATTAGAGGGTGATGGGAAAAAAGGGTTTCCTTGAAACACGGCACTGATTAGGCTCTGCTCTTCTCAGTGGTTATCATAGAGTTCTGGTGGAGATGCACGTCTGTGATCATGCTTTTCTTCTGATGGCCTAAAACCCTGAGATGCTTCTGGCTATCATGCTTATAATCTATTAGAGGTTTATAGAGTAGTGTGAAATGAACTGTGTAAGTGGTTAGTGTATATTCTAACCTTTCCTCATTAAAGAGTGAAATAGAATTATTTTAAAATACCATGGTTTGCTTTTATATTAAGAATGAAAATACATTTAATGAAATATTGAAAGCTTAAGGAAATGGCTCACTAAGGCCAATTCTACCTTTTGCATGTTATATTTACGTAGAAAAAAGGAAATTAAAAATTTCAATACCTTTTTTTAACACAAAGTATACTTCCACGTAGGAAAATGAGTTAATAGGATAAATGTTCATGGAGTTGATCAAGTAGTCAACATGCCTACAAACAGTAACATCTCTTCATTGGATCGATGTGTTTAAATTTTTATTTTTATATAGCCTAAACAGTAAATTTGCCTTTTTATAACATTTTTTTTAAAAGACTTTATTTATTCGACAGAGAGAAACACAGCGAGAGAGGGAACACAAGCAGAGGGAATGGTAGCGGGAGAAGCAGGCTTCCCGCCAAGCAGAGAGCCCGATGTGGGGTTCGATCCCAGGGCCCTGGGATCATGACCTGAGCCGAAGGCAGACGCCTAACAACTGAGCCACCCAGGCGCCCCTGCCTTTTTATAACATTTTAATACACAATTTTCTAAACTTAAAAAATGAATATGATGCAAAATTAATTATTATTTGAGCAAATTGAGAAACTTTTTTCTCTTTCTGCGACTTAAAGTGAATATTGGAAAACTACAAATTGGTATATTTACTTTAATAATCAAGATACTATTTTTTAAAGTTTATCAAGTATTTTATCATTGTTATTTTAACAGGTTTATTGTACCATTTATTAATTTATGTATCACTGAAGTCAGTTGCTGAAATTGTATAATCCCATGGCTATGGTAAATTAACTCTAAAAGTACCACATCCCAGGATACACTTTGACCCAAGGCAAATCTGAGTGGTTGGTCACTTTTTATATTTCGATTATCCTGAAAGTGGCCTCATCTCTGTTTATAGTTAATCGCTTCCATTCTCAGCCTTGGAAAGTTGCTCCTTGGTATCTGTTTCTATAAATTTGCCTTTTCTAAGCATTTCATACAAACAGACTTATAATACATGTTCCTTTGGATATTCTCAGCTCTTTCACTTAGAATAATATTTTTGAGGTTCATCCATGTTGTAGCATTTATCAGTATTTTTTTCAGTTATTGAGTATTATTCCATTTAATGCATATACTCCATTTTATTTTTTTCTCCAACTTATCACTTGAAGGTTTTTAGATTGCTTCCAGTTGGGGCTCTCATAAGTGATTAATATTGGTGTGAACATTTGCATATATGTCTTTGTGGATTATGAAAAATTTTTCTTGGATAGATTCCTGGAAGTAGAATTTCTGGGTTTATGATCCTTTTTGAGTTAAGTTTTGTGTATGGTGTGCATAGGGGTCTTTTCTTTTCCTCTTCCTCCTCTTTCTCTTTTTTTCTTGCAAGTATATATCCAACTGATGCATTACCACTTATGAAAGAATACTCTTCCATTGTTAAACTGCATTGGCGTCTTTGTTGAAAATAAATGACCTTAAAGGAAGAATCTTTCTATGAATTCCCAATTCTGTCCATCGATCCTTATGCTGATCAATGCTCTGATTATACACTGTCTTCATTACTTTAAAGCAAATTGAAATCAAATACTATAATCCTCCAAATGTGCTCTTTTTTTTTTTTTTTCCCAAATGTGTCTTACGTATTCTTGTTCCTTTGTTTTTCCACATAAGTTTTGGGATAAACTTCTCAATTTCTACAAATTAGCCTGCTGAGATTTTGATAGAAATTAAATTGAATTTTGATAGAGATTGTTCAGAAGGTTCAATTTGGTGGTAATTGCCTTTGTGACAATATTGAACCTTCCAATCAATGAATATAAAATGTCTCTCGATTTATTAGATCTTAAATTTTCTTAACAATGTTTTGCAATTTTCAGTGTATAAGTCTTATGCTTTTGTTAAATTCATTGCATAGTAGTTTGTTCTTTCTGATGCTTTTGTGAATAGAACTATCTTCTAATTTTATTTCAGATTGCTGCTAGTATATAGAGATAAATAGATTTTGAATATTAAACTTGTGTCCTCTCAGTTTGAGATCTCATTTATTAGTTCTGGTCATTTTTTTCCCTTAAGATTTTCTACATACAGGATCATATCCCCTGCAAATGAAAACATTTTTACTTTTTCTTTCTGATCTGGATGCCTTCAGTATATTAACTTCTTGCAAAAATTTTTTCCACTACCTAAGACCTTAAGTATAATCTTTAATAGAAGTTGACAATATAGATATCCTTGCTTTGTTCTGGAAACTATTGGGAAAGCATTCTAGTGTCTTCTTGCCCACTTTGTCTCTTAGAGGATTTCAGCCATTTCTTCTGCAAGGTCAGTCATTTATCTTATTGAGGCTCCATGACTTGGTCCATTAAACATACATTTTCAAATTTTTTTTTTTTAAAGATTTTATTTGACAGCGAGAAACACAGCGAGAGAGGGGACACAAGCAGAGGGAATGGTAGCGGGAGAAGCAGGCTTCCTGCAGAGCAGAGAGCCCGATGCGGGGCTCGATCCCAGACCCCTGGGATCTGACCTGGGCCGAAGGCAGCCGCTTAACGACTGAGCCACCCAGGTGCCCCTACATTTTCAAATTTGATGGCATCCTGTTTTTCATATTTTCACAATAGAAAAATGAAAGCTCAAACAACTAACGTGGTCTTGAAAATAAACAAGTTTGTCATAAGGTATAATGATTTTCATTTAAGGGAAAATATGATTTGGGGGAGAAAGAGAGAAGGATTAATAGAAAAGGCAGCAAGTTTAGGACAAGGGACTATTACAAAAGCCAGAGAGATTGTTCAGAAGGCTGGGATGAAGAATAAAATTTAATACTGAGGTTGTAAGTTCAGTGATAAGGACAGGACAAGACCCTGAATTTGGCACATTAGGAAAAAGAAAATGATCTTTTGATGTCTGATAATATATGCTTCATAATTCTATAGAGATTAAAATAATTAGAGACTAATAAAAAAGACTATATAGGTATGTGTATAAATGTGTGTGTATAAATTATAAATAAAGCCAAATATAATATTTAAAGCCAAATATAATATTTTTGATCAAGGACATAATCTATTGATACTGAAGGCATTAAAGTTAAAATTCTTTGATTTTTTTATTTTAAAACATATTCTATCTTATGCATATGAAGTATAGAACATATGTATCTTATATAATGTATAATTATATATTACATATATCTTTTACATATATTACACTTTTGAATGTATAAATGCCTACCATTTGGTATATTCTAGAACCCAGAATCTCAAAATGTGGTTGAGGACCAGCAGCAGCAGCACCATCTCCACTCTAATTAAAAATGCAGAACCTAAGCGCCCAACGAAGATACTAGAATCTACATTTTATTAATTAATTAAAAGATTTTATTTATTTATTTGACAGAGAGAGAGATCACAAGGAGGCAGAGAGGCAGGCAGAGAGAGAGGGGGAAGCAGGCTCCCTGCTAAGCAGAGAGCCCGATGTGGGGCTTGATCTCAGGAACCTGGGATCATGACCTGAACCAAAGGCAGAAGCTTTAACCCACTGAGCCACCCAGGTGTCCTAGAATCTGCATTTTAAAAGATCCCTATGTGATCTGTGTTGACGTTAAAGTTGGAGAAGTCCTCATTTAAATTAATATGCTTTCAGCTAGCAGCTACACACACACACACACACACACACACACACACACACACCCCACCCCCGCCCCCCCAGATGCTATGCTGCACACAGTGCTGGGTATTCCTTCATGGAGGAGTCTCAGAGTCTGGTAGGAAAGCCAGGCACATACGTAGAGTGGTAGTTGGATTAACAGAGTGATAAGTAAACACAAAGGGAACACTAGTTGGCTCCTTGGTGACTGTCAGAGAAGATCGATCCACATTTTAATTGGGCTTTCAAAGATGGGGAGTATTCCTGAAGCCTTCAACCCTTCATCAGCAGAGAGGGGGTTACGTGGGAACTCTGAGTAACACAGACTTCCCATAAAGTCTTCAATTCCAACTACATAGTCATAGCCTTTGTCTACACAGCCTCTGACAAGATCTTTTCCCCCACACGTCGGGATCCTCACTGCTTCCTACCCCACATGGGCCATATTTTTGCTAAAATGATATAACTTGATTCCACTAGTTTTGAACTCATGATATTTCTGCAGTTGCGACAGAAAGCCTCAGGCTTTCTCATTCCTCCTGGGTGGTCTCCTGCTTGTCATCGAACCCACCCTTTCCATTCCCCTTCTCATCATCTCCCTTTTGAATTCATGGTCCATCAATAGCAAAACCTCCTTTATTGTCATCCTCCTTTTTGAGCATTTACTTTACCATTTTACTCTAAAAGAAATCTGGATCTCCACTGATTATACCTTTTTTCCTGAAGCCGTTCCGAAGGGCGCTAGTGTTTCTCATATCCCAGTACCCTCTGAGTTAGAGGTGGAGTACTTTTTCTTTGATTCCTCATTGATAATTCCATACCTCTCTCCTATTTTCCTTACACCCATCTTGATTCTTCTTCTTCTTTTTTTTTAATTATCTTAGAATTCATCACCGTTATTCCACATAGTATTAAAATCTACAAGTATCTGAGCACTTGCTTCATCTCTCAGTGATCTTTAACTATTATTTTATTGCTGTTTCCTCCAAATCTACTTATGTCTTATTTCTTGGTGATTTGAATATATGCGTAGAGGATCCTGCCAAGTCTGGCCTCTCAGCTTCTTTAATCCCCCGCAAAGGGTTTGGCCATCACTTACCATAGCCAGTGCCTCCTTTGGTTATACCCTAGACGACGTCAGTTCCTATACCTGCAACCTTTCCATAATCGCATTTTTATACATCTCATTAATCACTCCCCCTTGTTTCCAGTTCATTCTTCTTGAATTGTACATCCAACAGGCTTTTGCCTTACTGTGACCTCCTGTCTACTGAGACAACCAGTCTCATTGCTGCACCTTCCCCTTCTTACACTTGTGCCTTTTTTTTTTTTTCCTATGTACACTCACTCCCTTGGTAATCTCATTTCGTCTCACGCATCAAATATTATCACTATGCTGATTATATCCAAATTCGTATCTCCAGCCTGTATTTTTCTGTTGAGCTTCTAATGTGATCCGTGGAGGCAGTTATTTTTGCTTTCTTTTTGTTGATTTGCATATCTCAGTCACTAGAACAGTGTCTGGAATGTGGTGGGCCTTCAGTAAATCAGTGGATGTGTTCTTTGCCCACCAAAGCAAAGAAGTAAGAATGTGCGGTTTACCGAGATAACTTTGGGCAGTAGTCTGTGGCTGAAACGAAAAGTGTCTTTGATGGTGTCTTTGATGATGAGGATATTGGCTGGAACTGATTTTAAGGAGTTGGGATCATTCAGATAGAGCACGATGTCAGGAGATGTTAAGTATCTGAGGTTTCTGCCTTGTGTGAGCAGGTAGGTGGCGATCCCATCAACAAAGAATCAGAACAGAATAGGTGAGGTGATGTCTGTAAGGTCCGAAGACTGTACTTGTTAGAGCCTGAATTTGGGATTTCTATGAGATGACCAAAAGATAAGTGACAACAGTAACATGAGCAACCATTAAACTTGGGGAGCCAGATTGTCAGCTACAGATGAAACTGGGCGAGGAAGAGTCAGACATATGTCGTGAACGATTTTCACCAGAGTATGGATTTTCTTCTCATAGAGTGCATCTTTCTATCAATTTACTCATGTGATTCACCAAAGCACTTCTTTTTGAATAGATACCATACAGAAGTACGGTAACAAATGTCCTGGAAAGTATGTAAAATAATTTATTCTTAAGGAAATAGACTGTGAATATAAAATAAGATCCTTTGTTCCTGGCTATTTGGATTTCATCAAACAGAATGATTTTACGGTTTTTAATGGATTTGCCAATGTTCTATATAGACATGGACACCCATTCATCCGCTCCTACCTCCACATACATACGTATGTTTACATATACATATTCAGACCATATCTATATTTGTTAGCATTCATAAGGGTTCAATTAGTCAAAAGAGTAAGTCTTTAATAAGAGATACTTTGTTATCATATCACGTTAGGGGTTTATAGAATTATGGAGTCATGCATCATCTTCAGAGGAGAGATCATAGCCTGAGCATTCATAGCACGATCCCTGGTTATCTGGCATGTCATGTGTGTTTCTGTGAATTTAGTAAGGAAATAACCTGGCAAACTGTAACTGTAAGAAGTGTTACAGTAGACAAACAATACATGAAAAGATGTAAAATGTGCATGAACAGAGGTCTATAAAATGAATATCATCTTCTGATTATCATGGAAATTTTAAATTATTGTCATGAGACAATTCACATTTGCGTGTGCTTCCAGTGAGGTGCTTCATAAAACTTGAGAAAGGACATGATACTTGATGCAGTTTTATTCCAGTGTAAAAATGTTCCTATGGCTCTAATGAATGGCCCATCTTGTTATAAAGTAGAGATGAATGTGAAACCATTGGACAGATTTTATTGTCAGAACCCTTTGTGTTCTGGTTTAAAACATCATTAAGCTTGATATCACCCTGAACTGTCATTTTCCTTCCTAACAGTATATGCGCAGAAACTATACTTGACAATAGGTTGAGGGTTATTAATGGGATTTCTTGGATGTGGGCTTCGGGGAGAATGCTGAGCTTCACTCAGGCAGTCATAGCTGTCTTTGCATGTCCCAGTGCTTGGCGCACAGTTTCAGTGGAGAGAGCAGCAGAATTCTGTTCGTCAAATTTCCATTGTTATCTGGCTCCTCTTAAAAAAAAAAAAAAAAGTGTCCAGATATCATTAACTACAGGGTATTCTCGGAAAAGTATTTCACTTTTCCAAGTTAGTTAGTTCCAGACTATCCAAGTTAGTCTGTGGATAAGGTGTTCTTTTGTGTACAAATTTATTGTGTTTATTTCCTGTGTGTCCACTTCCTACTACCAAACTGCATGAAAAACACTCCAGTACATTTTTTGTTTTATGTAATTTCAGTTAATATACTAAGTAGGATTAATTAAAATTCTTTGGTTTCTATATAGTTAAAAAACGCCAGTCTCTGAAAATAGAGACAAGATAAATTCCCATAGTAATGTCAGCAATATTATAAGGAGATATTTTGAACATCCTCATGTAAAAAATGGACAATTTAGATGACAAAGACAGATATAACTTATAAAATCTTATCTTCTGTCAAGAGGAGGATCTGACTTCACCAGCCCTTGTCTCTGGATTGGCCATGTGTTTTATTAGGCCAGTGGGACTTTCATAAAAGTGGCAAAAAGCAGGTGCTTGAAATACGCTGGATGTCCTGGCTGTTTTGTTGTTGTTTCTGAAAGTAGAAACCTTAGCCGCCAGGTGAATAATGCGGGTCCTGGGAGAGGCTGGGAAGACATGCAGAGGGAAACCAGCGTGTGTACTGAAAGTTTGCCAACTGCAGTGTGTATACATAAGGACGTCCTAGATCACCCAGCTACCACACAGCTGAGCAGCAGACAATAGAAACACGAGAGGGTACACTAGAGCCTGCCCATGATCAGAGCATCTGGATTGCAAAACCACCCAGTTACATGCAGAATTACGAGAGAATTGAAGTGTTTGTTACTTTGAACCACCAAGTTTTAACACTGTTTTTTGCTATGAAGAAACAGCTAACTGACAAAGCAATGCATTTTTATCTGATGCTCTCTTTACTATAAGAATGAGCAAAATAAATAAATAAATAAATAAATAAATAAATAAATAAATAAAAGACCCGTCTTTTGCTTATAAATTATTACTTGTCACAGGTTGATTAAATTAATATACTAGTTACAACAACCTTTCCTGTTTTCAGCTAGAAGCTGAGGGAGCTGAAATGGAGGTGGAAAGAGACTTTTTTTTTTTTTTTAAAGATTTCCTTTATTTGAGAGAGAGAGCGAGCAAGTGAGAGTGAGCACAAGCAGGGTAAAGGGCAGAGGGAGAAGCAGGTTCCCCGCTAAGAAGGGAGCCCAGTGTGGGGCTCGATCCTGGGACCCTGGAGTCATGACCTGAGCTGAAGGCAGATGCTTAACTGACTGAGCCAACCAGGCACCTAGATTTTATATTTAGGGGGAAGGATCAAGAGATGAAAAATGCCAAACCACATCTTGACTAATTCAGCAAGAAATAAAAAGACATCACAGATCTTGATGTATAAAGTGGCCCAGTTGGAAGTATGTTTCAGAAAGAGTTTAGGATGAACCTCCACGTGTAGAGAGAGATTAGTGAAGGAGGGGGACGGGAGAGAGGCTGTGGGTAGAGACATAGTAAAGGGGAAATAAAGGTAGGAGGACGGGTTATAAGGCTCCTGCATTGAAGTGAACAAGAAATAAAAGAGTTTGCGTTATAATGGGGTGAGGAGAATTAGAAGTTTGTGACTGGGTCAGAAAGATTGTGGGTGGACTATTAGCTTATCAAAAACTTGCCGTCCTACTAAATCTAGTGTTACTAGTGCTAAGCTAAATGAAGTAAAGTTTTTTTTTTTGCTGAGAGAAAATATCAAAGTTTAAAATTAAAAACAATTAAATGAAATCTAAAAAATGAATTTTAGTACATGTTAAGAGATATAACTGTCCATTTCATATTAGCCTACATATCTATTATTTATATTAAAACTCCATTAAAATCATACATTGGAATAGTTTTAATAGTATCTCTGTCTTAGCAATATATATATTTTTTTAAAGATTTTATTTATTTGACAGAGAGAAACACAGTGAGAGAGGGAACACAAGCAGAGGGAGTGGTAGCGGGAGAAGCAGGCTTCCCACTGAGCAGGGAGCCCGATGTGGGGCTCGATACCAGGACCCCGGATTCATGACCTGAGCCGAAGGCAGACGCTTAACGACTGAGCCACCCAGGCACCCCTATTTTTTTCTTCTTGGGTCTCCTATTACTACTCCTCCTCCTCTCCCCCTGCCACCCCTCCTCCTTGTTTTATTTCCCTCTCCTCATTTTAGTTTTTGCATAATTTTCAGTTGTTACGTGGACTTATATCCATCTGTTTGCGGTAAGCTGTGGGATACTGTGAACATGGTGGTAAAGAGAATGGTCCTGGTATTCATGCCTACATCCAACACCTACTAATTTGGTAAACTTGGACATGTGACTGAAGTTCTCTGCAGCTTTTTTCTTTTTTTTCCCTCCAAATTTTTATTTAAATTCTAGTTAGTTAACATACAGTGCAATGTTGGTTTCAGGAGTAGAATTCAGTGATTCATCACTTAAGTACAACACCCAGTTCTGTGGCTGTTTCCTTATTCGTATGTACAGAGTAATTATGGAACTCACCTTGCTATGTTATCTTAAATAGTAAGTATATGTGTACATTTAAAGTATCACATTTAAAGTTCTTGGGACTATAATCACTCAATAAATGTTATCGGTTAATTGGTTCTATCACTATATTTCATGGAAAGTGCTGGTATAATTGGTAGAACTTTCATCATTGGCTGCCAAACAAATATACTCAGAATCATAAAAACATTGTTAAGCATTTTATATTATTTCATTTTTCAAGTATCACACCAAAAAGACAAACTACAATCCACTTCTAATTCTACCATTCTGACTCACCTACTTTCGGTTTTCAAAATTCTTTCCTTTTTTTTCTATATCCATTCAATTACATATTTTGCTTAATTCTAGCTTATTCACTCAAAATAAATTCTGTGTGTCCCAATACATTTTCATGATTACAATTTTAATAGCTAGGTAGGTTTTTTCTGATACTCATAATTTACTTGGCTCCGTTTAATTTTTTCATAATTTTAATGTGTAAATGAAGATATTTATACTGAGATTTTCTTTCCATTACTTTATACTGAGATTTCTTTTTACCAAATTTAGACTTAGAATAAGAATTTTCCCTTCCAAAAAAAATATAAAATGAATAGCAACAAATTTAGAAAAACAACCTGTTTGAAATAGCAAATTCAAGTAGAAATAAATGCCAATAATATAATTTTATCAGAATTTGTTTCACAAAAGAAGAAATATTACTTAGAATGTTAAAAATGGATGCATCATTAAAATGAAACAATCTTAATTAAAATTTGAGTTCTTGAGTTTGATTAAATATCTTTTAGACAGAGAATGGTAATTCATCACCTAAAATAGGATAGAAATACCTCTAACCTTAAGCAGGGGAGAGCAATCAGTACTCAATAACATCTAACTTTCCGCTCCTTCTAGATCTATAGGGAACCCTATATTATTCTGCTTCTTGATGGTAAGCCAGAGATAGATAATTAATTCTGTCCAATTGGCTATGAGAGGAAGTGATGAGTTTTGCCTCTGGGATAAAGCTTTCTTTTTTTGTTGCAATGAAGAAGGTGAACTCATGATCAAGATGAAAATTACTAACAAAAGGCAGCATGGCTTCCATTAGTCTTGTCTCTGTGTGATTGTGTTGGGCAGAGCCACCTAAACGTGCATAGATAGGTAGGGTAAATGCAAAATAAATATATGTTAATATAATCCTCTGTTTTTTTGAACTTTCTGGAACTTTTACGGGTTCTTGTCACTCATTAGCTGAACAATACAATACCTAACAGTATCTCATTTACTTAATGATTTAATGGAATAATTCTCTTTAAAATGTTCCTCTTTTCTTTCAAACCTAAATTACTTAATTTGATCCTCTTCGAGTTCATAATATGTAGTAATATCTTTCTCTTTTCTGGTTCCTTGAATAGATGATCTTTTCTCAGTTCATGTAGTTCCTTAACGTTTTCATATTTGAAAATGCCAAACATAAAAAAAACTATACAACTTTATGAAAAAAATCACACAAGAGTTTCAATAATACAGTAATTTCATAGTATGATTTCAGATTGATGGAGTTAACAATTTCCCCTTTTTAGACATTTCTGAATATTTATGTCAACTGTATTATAAAAAGGATTGTTCCTATCCATGAGAAAGTATGGTAACATATTTTATTAGTTTATCCATAAAACATTTCCTTTTTAGTAAAAAATATCTCCTTGCAGCAAAGTAACGGGTTAAAACTCTAACACATTCTGAAGTCTGACATGAAGAAGTTGTTGGAGTATAGATTATGAAAATATTTCAGAGCAAGAATATATCCCAATAACTTGATAAAATTGCAAGCCAATTACCTGCAAAATAAAAAAAAATTATGTTTGATGGTTTAGAAGTACAAATGTCAGGAAACGTGATTGTTTTCAATTTCATCTCTCATAACCATATAGACTCAATTATAGCTTTCCATTACAGAAGACTAATTAGTTTCACAAAAACTGGCACGTTTGCAATGCAAGGTACCATCATTAGGATTTCATGTTTTAATTTACACATGTATATCCTTTAATTTACTGTAGTATGTTATATTGTTTTAGATACATCTTTTGAACAGCTATTTCTCAAAGTTATTTTACTCTTTCCTTTGAACAATATTTGTGTTTAATCAGAAAACAAAGGTATTTTTCACAAGAACACTTAAAAATTCAAAAATAAAGAAAATCAATCCTCTGAGATCAAGAAAAATTTAAAAAATCCCATTTATTTCAGTCATCTTTGCTGGAGTATTTTTGGTCGCAGAAACCTTCCAACTAAGTTACAATTTTATCTCCATTTTGAAGAAAGATTATTAGATAATAAAACATATAAAACAAGCGAAATGAATGAAATAAAACACATGGCAGAGCAGAATGAGTGAGGAGGAAGATAATATGTTGACGAATGCTTCATTAGGCAATATCTTACATCCCAAATTGCTGCATTGCTAAATTGGATATTATTAGTGTGAGTAAAGTACGTCTAATGGGTTATTAAAGCATATAGATACTTTCTTGAATTGACATAAGTTTAAACCTAGTTTGGTAGAGGATGAGGTGACAAGAAAACAGCTACTAAATATAAGCAATGACTGATAAGGCCACAGTAAGACTAGAGGAAAGAAGCCATCAGTGGACGGAGAAATAATTGTGATGTGAACTGGGTTAGTTCACGTATGCCTTTTTCCTACAGCGGATGAAAAAAACTAACACTTTCATAAATAATCTTAATCAGGAATTTAGGCGTTAATATAAATAGCCTCTTTTCTAAACCTAAATATTTGATACTCTGATATGCAGAGAGATTTATATATAAGAGTCAGTATATGCTCAGAGTAAATGGATGATATTGAATTAAGATAGGTTCATTTTTGGGTTGCTTGGGTGGCTCATTTGGTTGGGGCATCTGATCCTGATTTGGCTCAGATTGTGACCTCAGGGTCCTGGATTCAAGCCTCCTTCATGTTCAGCAAGGACTCTGCTTGAGGGTTCTCTCAAGCAGACCCCTCTCTTGAGGGGTCCCTCCCCCACCCTCCTACCCCTCTTCCCACTCAGGTGCTCTTGCATGCTGGCTCTCTCCTTCTCTCCCTCTCTCTCTAAAAGAAATCTTTAAAAAAATACATTGGTTCACCTTTTCTAACATAGTATAAATGGGAAAATACTTAGCTTTACACTATAATTAAATCTGACAGTGTTCCTTTCTGAGTGAATAATCAATTAAACCAATTAGAACACTTATATGTAAGAATTGGTATAATAAATGTCACTGGAGCTCAACTTTTTGCTAATTAAACTAAACTTAGTGTGTTCTTATCATTTCAACCTAACTCAGAAATATAAGTTTAGGTGCAAGTATCACATTCTCACAGAGTGTAAACTAAGTATAAAAATCAGTGATCTTAATGGTAAGGAAGTAAAATTACTAGATTAAAAAGATAGCTAATTAAATAGTACTCTGCTTAATTCACAGTGCAACAATGGTATATTTAATTTTTAATTTTTTAAATTTATAGCTGAAATTGCCAAGAAAATGGTTGAGAAGATCTTCTAGTGCATTGTTTTGTGGAAATTAATTATTATTAACATGGTTAAAAATAGGTTGAGGTTTTTAACTCTAAAAATGTAGAAAATAAAAAGGTCACTGTGAATGTTTTTTTAAAATTTTTTTTTTTTGCTGAATGGTTTTTAAAGTTCGACGTGTTTATTACTGTTTTTTAACAAGAATATTTGTTAAACGTGAATGCTCCTTTTCACACAGCTGACTATATAATACAACATTCACTGTTCAAAGGCTAATATTTTTTATTTTTTATATAATTTGAAAGAAAATACAAATCTGAACTTTTCCTTGATTCTGGCTACCATTTTCAAAACTGCACAAGAAGGAGCAGGTCTTCAATATGAAGGGAGAAACTCTCGGAAGTAAGTATTGCATATATTTTGATCTGATGAAGGTCAATTCAGTTTACTTGCCAATGTAATCAAATGGAAATAAAACCATGTATCTTATTTGATTGATTTGACCATATGATTCTTTTGAAATGCTTAATCTGGAGTACCCACAAGTAAAAAAAGGAAAAACTCAGAATATTTCCATAACGAAATTTTCTTAATCATATAGCTGGATCAACTTAATTATTTTCAGAACTTAGAAGCATTCTTTCAGTTTCCAATCTTCAGTTTTGAAGTTGTCTTCCATTGTTAACCCTCATTAGAGAGTATCCTTCCCTTGACAATCTTTCAAAAAATGCGTAATGAATATATTTCTAAAGGTGGACCATAAGCCTATTCCTGTCATTAACAGAAATGTAGTTCCTCAATATAAGTACTTTTTATTTGGTCAGTAGAACATCATTTCTGTTCATGATAGTTGTGGAATTACAGTGTTTTGAACCATGTGTTTTATAAATTATTTTTATTTTTTTATATAAAATGACCTTGGGAAATTAATCTTTGCTTGTTATTCTCATGTAGCACTTCACCTTTAAAGGATTCTTATTTTCTCTTTCTTGAGAATTACTGGAAAATAGGCTTTCCCCCTAGAATTCTAGCACATTTGTAAACCTGGCCTAGCAGTGGAATTGATAGCACGCAGGCCTTCTGTTAAGGATTTATTTGTACATAAAGGTGCCACTGGGTTGCTTTCTTGTATGTAAAATGAGGTGATTGGGAGAGGCTACTGATTGTGACATTATAATTTTAGCACAAGGTGTCTTCATGAAACATAAAAACCTCCATTGTGTTTTTGTGATGTAAAGTCACATCTGACCACTCCAGGGCTAAAAATCACATGATTGGTAGACCAACGGAATCTGTGAACTCCAAAGTCCTTCACAGCTAAAAAATCTATGATAATCTATAATTTAAGATAATGGACGATATTTATAACTTTTTAGCATGTTGCCCCTGTTTCTTTTCCTGGAATGCCCTCTTAAATGCCATGGAAGTTTTTCCAGAACCCATCCTTCAAGTCAAAAGTCAATTCCCTTCTCCCAGAAAACTTCATCGTCCTCCAGGGAAAATTGGTTTCAGTAGCCCTTCTCCTTGTCTAGTCTGTATTCAAAATTGGCTATCATGAAATGTTTGCGTAATCGAATTGTGGAGAGGGGAAACAAGAAATAGATCAAAATCAAAACTTTGATTAAAGTCCTCGTCACTAGAAGAGTCAGGGGACATGAAGAGTACAGAAAGAAGGCTTCCAGATCCACTAAATTTATTCTGTCACAAATTCTGATCACCAAATCTTTCATGAAAAGCTGGTCTTCAAAACCTTTGTTGTCAATAATGAACTCTGCTTGATGTTAAACCATTTATTTCGTACTATTTTTTTTTTTTTTGGTAGTGGTAAAAATATGTCAGATGGGTTTTTAATTTAGTACTTCGAGTTTTGCTCATTGGCCCAAGTCAGATAAAGCCTTAGGCCTCAAAGAAAGAAACCGCAAAGGGTACACCATAGAGAGTTAAGCCCGTGCCTTTCTGCATTAATCTATCAGCTTCATCAAGAAAACACATGCCTCAGAAATGTGAATTGGAATAAAAGTCAATCTTTACAATATCCTCTTCAATCCATTTACTTCTTGTTACCAAATAGCCATGGACATTTGAACATGCTTTACTTCCTTGAGCTTATTTGTCTAAAATCAGTTTCATGGAAAAGTCTTGCCTAGAGGAAACCCAGAATTTGCCTCAGGGCTCTGTGATATGGTAGAAAAAAAAGATATGCCAGGAGAGACCAGAAATGCAGTTATGATTCGGCTGCACTGCAGTAAGGAAAGTAAGAAAACTATTAACATAGGGCAACGCAATTGATGTGCATATATCATGAAATAAGCATGATACCACCGTTACAACTGTCTTAAATACTCATTGTGTCTTAGCATGGTAGATGTCAGTATGTCAGTATAAAAGACTTCTAGATGTTGAGCAGAGAAATCCCGATCTGATTTATCTTTAGGAAATGCAGTGATGCTGGCAAATACATGTGGAAATGTTCATTAGGGATAATGAAGGACTTGGCGATTCAGTACAAAAAAAGTATTTTTTTCTTATTACAGAAAGAAGGCTATGTATTGCATTCATGGGTTTATGTTATTTTATATATTTATCAAGATTCAAAGAGAAATGGTTTTGCTCTAGGGAAGAGAGTTCAATGTTTTAAAATAAAGCCTCTCTAAATTATTCTTCCACACATGTTGAAATAAAGTAATTGTCTTTGATTCACATCCTATAAAAAATAAACTTACTACAAAACTTAAACCTACTAAAACCTCTAACAAAATAGAGAAGTAAATCTTGGGACATTGGCTTGTCACGATTCCTCAAATATAACTCCAAAAACAC
>CM053607.1:64165429-64181830 GCA_028646535.1 Procyon lotor
TTAAGACAGACAATAAAGTAAAAGATAAATCTGAAGAAGAAACAGAAGAAAACCCTTCAATTTGACTATGTCTTAAATGTGGCCATCAGTCCGCTAATGCAGAGCTTGAACTTACAACCCTGGGACCAAGACCTGACTTGAGCTGAGATGAAGAGGCAGATGCTCAACCAGCTGAGCCATCCCAGCACCCCACATGTTGCCTTTTTGTAATTATACCCACATCCCTACTGCCATCTCTTCCCCAAGCCCTGACAACCATTAATCTATTCCCTATTTCTAAAATTCTGTCATTTCAGAAATTTTATATAAATGGAATCATACAATATACAACATTTTTGGATTGGCTTTTTCATTTAGCATAATTGCCTGTAGAGTTATCTAAATTGTGTATATCAATAGTTCTTTTTTATTACTGAGTAGTATTCCATGCTGTAGATGTACCACGGCTTGTTTATTCTTCTGTTGAAGGATATCTGGGCTGCTTTCATTCCAAATCTGGTGATTACAAATAGAGCTGCTATGAACATTTGTAAAAAAAAAAAAAAAAAAAAGTAGATAGTTTGTCTTTCATGTTTTCATTAATAAAATTACATGATGTACTTCTAAACCAGTTAATTATTTTTTCATTTCTTCAACAATTGTATGCCACTCAGTATGCTCTGCTGATACTATGTTCCTTAAGAAAAAAAGAAACTGACCTCCTACCAGGAGCCAAAAATGAAAGTGTAGAGATAGACAATAAGTAAACACATAGAATGTAATATTCTCATAATGTGATAAGTGTCTAGTAAAGTAACAGAGATAAGAGAAAAAGCTGGAATGTAATAATGAAGATAGATTGGTCAAGGAAGTTAATAGCTGAGAAGTTAATAGCTGAGAAGTTAATAGCTGAGTTCCTAAGGACTTTGTCAAAAAAGAAAATTTTCAGAACTCACCAAGAGATTCTAATTTAGTAGGTGTTTTTGTTTTGTTTTGTTTTGTTTTAGAGATTTTGTTTATTTATTTGACAGAGAGAGACACAGGGAGAGAGGGAACACAGGGGGGAGTAGGAGAGGGAGAAGCAGGATTCCCACTGAGCAGGGAGCCCAATGCAGGGCTCCATGCGGGGCTCTATCCCAGGACACTGGGATCATGACCTGAGCCAAAGGCAGATGCTTAACAACTGAACCACCCGGGTGCCCCCAATTTAGTAGGTTTTCAGTATAGCCCAAGAATACACAGTTTCGACAAACTACACCGGTAATTCTGATGCAGGGCCTCCTCAGAAACTACACTGATCAAAATGAGTCATACCATTTTTTTTCACAGGAATATACACTATAATTATGCTTTTGCCATTTTAATTCAGCAAACACCACAATTTTAAAGGACTCTGGTGGAAAGACAATCTAAACCTTTATGTTTTTATTTTACCGCTGTAAATCTCCAAGTGTACACAGTGGATTTCCCATGTGAGCACCTGAAACCTCTCAAGTCAACCAACACACTTCAGGTCTCTACATGTCTGGGGGTTAGTCAATACCATATTCCTCTCTTCTCTTCTTCAGACTTTGCCTTTTCAAATATGCACCATAACTTTCTGTTCATTCACAAAGTTTTTCTGACTGCTGTGGCCTAACGTAACCTTTCATGCAATTCCTATAATTTGAGAGATAAGCAATATCCTATCATATTAGATGGAGTCATAGGGATCACTTAGCTTAACCCAAACATCTGAGAAAGTTAACACTAGGGAGATTAATTTTCCCATGTATGTAGTACTACACAGGGTATTTTATGCCTCTGTAATTTTTTTGCTTTATGACATATTCTAAATGAGTTCATAAGCTACTCCAGACCATGCCCAAAACTTCCATTGTATTACCTTCAAATTAACCAGCACATGGTGGTTACTCCAAAATGGTGTACAATGCATTTGTTTTTCTTCCCTAATAGACCTAATGTGAATCCACATCCATAAAACAGGAAAACCAGTTCTTTGGATTGAGGAGGGAAAGAGAGGGAGGGGGAAAAGGAACACAAGTCACCAGACCAAGCTAGGCAGGTTGCCTTGGTAACACTAGGTTCAAAACCTGTACTTTTAGAGTCAGATATTTCTCTGTTATTCGTGATACAGAGCACCATCTAGTGGTCTTATTTCAAATTCAAACAATCCAGACTTCTCAATTTCCAATAAAAAATGGACACTGGGGAGGGTTTGTGCTATGGTGAGAAAAAAATAAATTTAAAAAGTGATAGTTTTGGGTAGGATACAATATTTTGGTTATGAAATATATATTCTAAAGACTCAGTAACAGAGTTAGAATCAGTTTTGTGTACATGTACAAAGTACATACTTAAGAGATTTGTGATTAAAATGTACTTTTCATAGTTTAAAATATGGTTATTTTTCCTAAAAGACTAATTATGGCATTTGTTTAAAACTGGGGGGGAATGTGATCATAACATATGAAACAGTAAGTTTATATGTAAAATAAACAAAATTTTAAGTATATTTCATACAGAGAGCTCCATTCATGAAAAGCATCCATTTGAGACAGTTTATATTATAGACAAGGGTAAGAAGAAAAAAAAAGAGAAAAACTTTCTATTTTGTAGGAAATCTGGCTGATTCGCAAGAGAGACAAAAATTCAGCTCAGTAATTACTTGCTTTTTTTGTTCATGCCAGTAAAACAGCCTGATTTGGATATCTACCCAATCATATATATAAATGGAAAAATTTTCATATTAAAAATATTTTACAGAGAGGCTCACAATAAAACCTGGGAGAAGATTATTCACTTAGTAAATTGGATTCAAAGATAACAATACCTATTTTGCGAAGCCTATGTAAATTATATGTCAATAGAGTAAAACTGTCTTAAAGCAATGGAGTAAATATGTTCAGGTTTTATAGTTTGGATTCTTATATTTTCAGAAATATTTGTGCGTTCCCCCCTCAAAACCTGTGCAATATGCCATGTGCCCCTGTACCCAGGCTACAAAAATACTAACAAAAGGTAGAATGAAAGAGGTTTACCAAGTTCATTCAAACAAATATCAAGAATTTCAAGTAAGCCTATGAGTCTATGGCAGTTTTCCATGTCATTTTCTCTCCTCAGAGTGTCCGGGCCAGCACTTTGCCTTCCCTGTCCCAGACCACTCTCACCCATTCCACGAGAATTAGCTCCGACGTAACCTTAAAGAAAAAAAAAAAAGCCTTCCATATTTTTCTCATGTCCCTATTAGCAACTGGGTATACTTCTCAGTCTAAGCTGCACACTGACCCCTAGGGCTTTGAAAAGCACCAGAGATTTTTATTTAATTGGTCAGTATGAAGCCTGGATATTGATACTTTTAAAAGCTCTCTAAAGATTCCAAAGCATAGACAAAATTAATAATAACCGCTCAGTATTATCCCTTTCACTTTAAATTGAAACTGTGTTCATGTATGTATCTGCCTCCACATATTGTAAACTCTTTGAAAGAAGAAATGTTATCTTATGTAGCTTTTTTATCTGAACCCTGCCTTTGGAGAACGTTTGGTACGCATTAGGCACCCAATAAATAAGCATAATATTGAACTGAAAGACCATTCTTGAAAGGACCTAAAGTTTATGAAGCAGATAAAGATTTTGGAATCCATGAGTCTTGGGGATGAGGCAGTGGTATAGGATGCCATTAGGAAAATGTGGAGGGAGCCGTAAGGTTGGGCATCCTGGAGGGGATACTGGTGAGCTGAGACAAAGTTCAGAATACCGGCGAGAACCAAAGACAAAGCACGAATTTGGAGGCAATCTGTTACTTTGTGTAAAACACCAGGTGCAGAAGTGACATAGAGGGGGGTGGATGTTAGATGCTTATCTGCCTCTTTGCCCCACCTAACGCTAATGTGCCAAGGGACGCCTGGCGCCACATTTCTTCTGGGTTCTTTCATCACAGTGCCCTATGGGACAGTGAAGAAAATTAAATGGAGGGATCAGGACTAAGGAGCCAATAACCATTCCTTCACCAGCATTTGGGATACCAAACATGAGGAACAAAATGTTCAGTGAGGTTTTGTTGTTTCTTCTGGTTTTGTTTTTGTTTGTATATTGTTGAGAGAGAGAGAGAGAGAGAGAGAGCATGCAAGCAGAGGGAGAGAGGAAGGGAGAATCTTAAATAGACTCCACACCCATCACCGAGCCTGACACAGAGCTCAGTTTCATGCCCCTGAGATCATGACATGAGACAAAATCAAGAGTCAGACACTTACCTGACTGAGCCACCAAAATAAGACATTTTAATAACACTTTATAATAGGAACGTGAACGTGAAATTCAGCACTGCCTTGCTTTACCAAGATGCCTAATCAATTGACATTTACATAGACACAGCTAAGTTATACTCCTTTTGAAGCTTAATGACATCAAATTAACTCTTTTTATATATTTTTAAGTGTGAATTTCCTAAACTATATTATGTTTTTCTCTTAGCATATCTTCTTTATCACAAAGGATATTAGTATAATGCAGAGCTGTTTGATCTCAGTGTTTACTTACTTGCAGATACCAGCCTTTTTACCCTCATTGATTTCAGTTACTTACGAGCAAAGTGTCAGTTTTATATTTCTTTGGTAAATTACAGCCATATCCACCTGCTGATCCCACCGCCTTAAAAATACTGACTTTAGGAATGGTGCCCAAAGCTCCTGCTGTGATTAGCAAGCATACCTTATGAGCTGTTCAACAACTATCTCCTGAAGCCATTAACTCAAAGTGCAATCAAAAGTAAGAAAATGGTTACATCACTGATTTTAAGAGTGATGGGAGTTCAAAGGGCACCGGCCTGAAGTTAGCCTAATGCTAACTTTTAAACACTAAGAAGAAAACAGGATGCTAAAGCAAATCACTTTAAAATGAGTGCCATCTATTTCTTCACCTACTTAAGAAATGGAATTGGGGGGTTGTGAATTAAGACAAAGGGAAGTATGAGAAAACTTTGAAAACCTTACAAAATACTATGAAATCGCCATTGAAATTTGAGAGACCACTGAAGATGAAGATCTTCCTTAAAGTTGGAAATGGTATTCTGAGGCTGGTCTTTCAGAGCATGACAATGATAAACTGTAACTATGTAGCCATCAGGTTATTTTAGAAAGAAGTAACCTATAGAAAACTGGTTCCATTCAGGGGCCAACAGTAACAATGCTAACATTTTCTGACCTCCTAATATTTGCCAGGTTTTGCTAAACTCCAAATGGCCACCTATAATACCAGTAAGACCCCTGAAAGTATAAATACATTATGCTGGCCTTTTTGTCAGCTATTTCTTCCTTTTCATAATAAGTAATAGTTGAGAGACTACTACGTCCTCTTTTAGAAGCCTAGAGATTTTGCAGCGATTAACATGCACAACTTCCTTTCCTGGTGCTTATTTTTTAGTAGGGGAGGACAGCCGATACAAAGAACCAAATAGGCAAGCCAGGAAATGAAACAAAGACAAGGTGTAGAGGGTTTAACTAAGCTACTCCATCATGCTGTTCCTCAGCCTCCCGTCTCATTTGGCCTGCAGAACCTTTAAACCAACACTACCCCTCACCTCCAGATGAGCACACGCCCTAGATAACAGTCCATAGTCACAAGTCACCATACATTTCTAGAATGACTTCCCCAATGGCCCCTGTGGTAACAAATCTCCCCTGCCTCCCAGGGCCTTCCACTCGTCAGCCCCTCACAGGAGACCCCTGCAGAACTTATCAACAGCCAGACCCTTTTGGTTTGAACTGACCAATCCAGTCTTAGCCTGGGATTCCGAAAACATTGCATCTTGGACCCTAATAAAGGCATGTGCCCCAGATCCTGCCTCTCTGCCTTCATTCTCCCTCCACTTCCCTGTGGGGCCCCTGAGGATGTGCAGTGGTGGGTGGTGTTATTTCCTCCAGGACCTGTGAGTAACCTCTTTATCTCCGTTTCTCTTGTGGTCTTTTGTTGAACTGTGGCTCCCCGTGGGACACCCTGGGGCTCTACTTAACAAGGTCGATTTAACAAAGTCCTAGCACAAGTAGCATACAAAGAATCAAAATATGCAATTAACCTAATTGACCAAAGAGTGAGCTCTTTTTGAGAAAGTGGCTTTTTAACCGGTATGAGATTGACTAGCCAAAGTAAGACCCGCAGAGATCAGGAGAAATTACATTTCAGAGGGAGAAATGAGCAAATGAAAAGGCTGTGAGGCGGGACTGACAAGGCATTTTAAGGAAGAGAAGACAGGCCGGGCGGGCGGGGCTGGAGTGGGCAGAGGAAAGGGAAAGGGAAAGGGAAAGGAAGAGGACAGAACCGTAGACAGACTAGTCAGGTAGGGCTTAAAAATTCTGGGTAAAGGCTTAGATTTCATTTGAATTGTTAAGGTTGATGTTATGGAGCAGGTGAAATACAATGTTTTGGGTTTTTTGTTTTGTTTTTTTTTAATCGCTGCATTATGGAGAACCGACTGTACAAGAGCAAGAGTAGAAGTGCAAAAAGCAATTGAAACACCATGGCAATCGGCTCAGAGAAATGTGCTCAAGTCTGGGATGACAGTGGCAGCAGTGAAGATGAACAATGACAATATGCTTTCAATTTAGAGTCAGTAGGAATGTGGGTGGAAGGCACAGGGAGGGAGGTGCAAGGAAGAGTAATTAAGGGTGCTGCTAGAAACTGGCGCCTGAGCAAGTAGGTAGCTGGGTTTACCACCTAGTGAAGACTAGGAAAAGGATGGGCTTAAGGACTGGAAGCACATCTTATAGCTGAGACTTGAACTCTTATCTTCTAACGCCCAAGTTCACACCACTGATGAACAGGCCACTGAAGAGACTACGTTTCCATATTTAGGTAAATTTGGGGAGTTTTTGCATACATCAATGTTGTGTACACCTCTTCTTCTCCTGTCTGCCTCCAGCTCATCATTCAAATTATTCCAACTACACAAAATATCCCTGTAGTGGACTGAATGTTTGTGTCTTCACACAATTCCTATGTTAAAATCCTAATCCCATAAGTGAACATATATATTTTGAGGCAGGGCGTTTGGGGGGTAATCAGGTCTTGAGAATGGAGCCTCCTTGAGTGGGATTAGGGCCCTCAAAGAAGAGGACAGAGAGCTAGCTCGATCTCTTTCTACTGTTTGAGGACACAGCAATTAAGATAGCCACCTGTAAACGGGGAAGAGGGCACTCACCAAGAACCCAACTATGCTGGCCCCCTGATCTCAGACTTCTGGCTTCCAGAACTGTGAGAAACAAATATTTGTTGCTTAAGCCACCCAGTGTCTGGTAATTTGTTACAACAGCCTGAGCTAAGACAATTGTAATCTGATTTACAAGCCTCCACAAAAATTACAAGAAAAATAACAGAACAAAGAGCTCACTATTCACGAGGAGTAAACCCAGAAGTATAATTAAGAGCTTTTATGGCAGGAAAAGTCCATAAAATGCATTGCTTTTGTAAAAATATGGTAAAATTTAAAAAAAATACTCTTACGGCCACAGCAACATGCCTAACATAACGAGCAGTCAATAGCACTTGTTAAACTGAACTGCATAAAATACTTGCATTAGATTTAATCACCACCATCATCGTCAAAAATGATATTTATTAAAAATTTTACACTGTAGGCCACTGCTTTTTAAAATGTGTAGCAGAGTCCTTGGCTACTATAGACACACAAAACAGACTTATCAGGGGAGAGGGATATTGGGTGGGCTGCCCCACATGCTCCACTGGGTGACGCATACTGAATTTCCACGAGGAGTTTATATCTACAAAGATTTCTGAGACTGGAAATGAAGGTTTGGTAAGCATTGCTTAAAGCTAAAATGAGTTTTATTTTTCCTTAAGTATTTATTTCTCTGGTTTGCCACCTGCTCCTCCCTATATTGTTATAATTTTAAGGCGGTAAGAAAAAATTGATACTCCGCAATCACTGTAATTATCTATTAGAATCTACATCTCCATATCCTTGCATATTTTAGTGGTTTTAACAGTTCATCCTTCAAAGTTAACCAAACAGAATAAAATAAAATATATATGACTGCAGGAGAGAAAGAGAGAATCAGAAATGGTTTAGGAATGGGTTTCCTCTTTTCTGGAGCCAGTTAAGGACTGAGGAACCGTCTACCAAGGAAAGACACACCACAGGCTGCTGAGGGCGGGTCCTCTCTGAACACTTCACTTCTCAGGCTGAGGTCTATGGCGACTGCTCTAGCCAGGGGCCACATGTGTTCCGCCACCTACTTTATCCCTAGTTAGACCAAATATATTCTCTCTCCTCCCTTGGTAATATTAATTTATATCTGCAAAGTGGATAAACAGCATGATAGTATTTATGGGGAGGTACTTCCTTAACTCACTGTTTCTAATGTTTGGAGGAGGTATTTGGGGAAGGAAGATATGTGAATATATCAAGGGACACACAGGACTTTAAAAGCAAAGCCAACTGTGGGATATCCATTTAGAATTTATTTTCTGGGTGAAATAATATGAACTACTTTACTATTAAAAAAATTTTTTTTGCTATTATCCAGGTGGTCAGGGAATGCTGTCCCGGTTTCTTAAATAAGGTCACTAATTTCACTGCTTTCACCACCACCTACCCTACCATAGAATGGCAAAATTCCACTTGGTAAGACAAGATTCTCAGATAGAAATGTAATGGGAAAATTACTTTCCCAAAAGCCACGATAAAAGTTATGACCCAGTTATGTCCAGGTAAATGGTCTTCATGTTACATTATAATTTTATATTCTTTATGCTAAAACTGATTTAGCTTTCAGTGTAAATCTTGAAGAGTAATATAAAAATAAGTGTAATTAAGCAAATAAAAAACTGTAGCATGTATTTCCTATAAAAAAGATCTATCTACTTTACTGTGGCATGGAATAATAATTATTTATTCCAAAAAAGAAAAAATGCCCAATAACAAAAAAGGATATGAGTAATTATTATAAAAACATTGCATGTTTTATACAACTATAATGACATCACTGTACATTCTCCTAGTTCTAATTTTCAGGAAACATTCTGAACTATCACATTCCTACTCCGTCCACGTGAAATTCCATCCGATCCAATTAATTTGTTGAGTATTTACTATAAGTTGGGACCAAGAACAAATGGATGATTTTTTTTCAAGTCTACATAATTAAAGAGCTCATTAATTATACTGTTTTCCGAAGGCGCAATTAAGATGTTAATCTAGAAATCATTAACATGTTTTGGAAATGCGTGGGTTTGGGCAAAGCTCAGAAGCCTGGGTTTGCAGAAATGCCATCTTTAGCAAAGAGGGAATTAGGAATTCAAACTTTGGCACTCTTAGGGAGAATTCTTATTCCTCTGTGAAAAGCAAAAAAGTCTGACCACCCTAAATGAAGTTCTTATAAATGTGGAAATTTTATGAAGGCATAGAAGCACATTTTTCTATTTGCTAATTAAAAATTTTGAAAATCACTGGTGTTCTGTGTTTCCTTACCTAAACCTACCCTCCTCAAAATGGCAGGATTATGCACTAGAGTAGAACTGAACCTACTTGCTATCCCTCCATAGATCAGTCATAGTCTAATAGAGGGCACTGAAGCATATAAACTGGTTATCAATAAAATTCACCATCCCCTGTCAAAATACCATACAAAATTCAAAACATATATTAAGAATCTATAGATTCATTTTATCCTTTAAATAACCCATATTTTAAAGTTTTCATATTTACTTCAATTTCACCTTCTTTTATCTATGTAACAACTTGCACAAAAAGCATTCCAACCTGGAACGGAAAAGCAGTAATAACGTTATTTACCTGTCTACAACAGTATATAAAAATGAGAAGGCCAGACAATGAGACAGAAGACCAGAGTACTGGATTTTTCAAAAGAGGAAAACAAATACCTTAACCTTAACAGCTACCTTAACGATATTAACCAGCATACTACCATTTATTATCTATGTGCCCTATAAATTATAACTAAAAGCTATCATAGATCAGCTACTGCTATGATATTTGGATTTTCGGTGATTTGTATAAACAATGGGGATGTTCTCTTTGTTAGATTACACTGGCATGTGGAATTAACACATTTTGTGCGACTAAAGAGAGTGATAGATAGTACTTGAATTTTCTAGGTATGTTTGTAAAATCACCCACTCTTAATCCAGTTTTAGGTAATGCCACAACCAGCTGTCTGAACACTGACAAAAGTAGGGCTTTGTCAGTCAGAGAAAGACAATTATATGATTTCACTCACATGTGGAATTTAAGAGACAAAACAGAGGATCGTAGAGCAAATTAGAGAAAATAAAACAAGATGTAATCGCAAAGAGAGACAAACCCTAAGAGCCCACAGGAAACAAACTGAGGTCTGCTGGAGGGAGGGGAGTGGGGGACTGGGTAACTGGGTGAAGGGCATTAAGGAGGGCACATGATGTAATGAGCACTGGGTGTTATATAAGATGATGAATCAGTGAACTTTGCCTCTGAAACTAAAAGTACACTGTATATTAATTGAATTTAAATTTTTTTTAAAAAGTAAGGCTTTGGGGGAAGCTGGCCCAAAGTAGCTAAGAAGACTTCTCTAAAACAATCACTCTGCCTAGGACACGTCCCCAGTTGGCTAGGTTCTGGGGTCAGTACACTGTTGCTGGATATAGTTAACTCTGTCAGGGACACCGGGCTCCGAGTAGGAAAGGTGGTTCCTTCAAAATAAAGCCAGGATTTCTTTGGGTGACCAAAGGGAAAAAGTAACTACTAGCCGCTATGTCAAAAACTGCTGTACATTCAATTCCTATGCTACTAGTAATAAAGTGACTTTATAGGGAAACTGTAAAAGCAAGTGCAGGATAAACTTTATTGTCTATGGGTATAGATAACAGTGTAGTTCACAATGTTCCATTTTGGTCAGGGTGAAAAATGCCAATTTTGAATGCCTTTAGCAGCATATGCCTTTATGTTTGGAAAGAGGGTCTAATATTTACCACACACAGCTGCCTATTACAGTAGAAGCCAAATGATGAAGAACTGGTAGAGGAAGGGGGGAGGGTGGAGAATGGGGGAAGCGAGGGAAGAGAGACACCTCCCCTATGCTCGCCATCTCATGGTTTTTTTGGGTCATGCATTACACACTTAAAAAGAAGATTATAGGACAGAATGAAATCACCAGGTAACTCATAGCAGGTCTGCCAACCTGTTCTAAAAGTTGTTCTCAAGGCTCCTATAAGATCTCATTTCCTAAAACCCTTTAGTCACTCTAGAAGCAGAGTTAATTATCATCCAGAGCCACTAAAGTAGACCTTTCCATATACAGAGATAGAGACTATTTGAGTTTTTATTTTCTCAGTTATTTACAGTTACCTATTCTTCTGTTATTGTCATTGTTGTAGTCCAACTCTAAATTTTAGTCAACACTGTAGAGCTAAGAATCAAAGAATTAAGTTTGGAGAACACCCTGGAGTTCCAAAACATCATATACGGACTCAGTAAGCTTAATTTATTCCTTTACAAAATCAATTTTGTATTTACACAGTTCAATCAATAGTGACTTGGGGAAAAGTGGAGAAATTAAACCACCATTTCCTAATAGAGATAAAGAAAGAAATATAGTCTGAATATTTACATTTGCTAAAAAAAAAAAGATAAAATGACATATATCTAAAAACTTTATGTAGGACTGAATTGCACATATTAAAAATCTGGAACAGATGAAATGATCACCACAGCATTACAATGCTGACCAGACTGATTCATTTTTCCTTTTTGTAATAAATCATGGGCTATTCTTCAATACATACTAAAGAAATCATTTTGATCACCATGGTCAAAGATTGGTGATTGCAACTTGTTTAAAAATAAAAAAGTTGACAAATCATCTACTTTTACCTCTTTTAAAGTACATAGCAACTGACTGCTGTGTCCTTGGTCATGGACTAGAGATTAAAACAAAACTGTACCTAGAACACAGTCAAGTGGCTGTTTCCTCTTTTAATAATTTGTGGTAAGATAAAACCCTATGCCTATGAATAATTGTGTCTTTTGTTATGTTCTTACCATCTTCAAACTTGACCCAAAATATAGTGATATGCAAAACTTAAAACCCTAAGTAGGTCACAGAGACAGATATTTAAAGTAATAACTAAAAAGGTCAGGCAGATATTATCCTTTCAGGCTTTTGTTTACTGTGCAAACTCTACCATTTGTTCTGTGCTATTTTATTATAATTAAGTGGAACAGTAATTAGTATGCCAAT
Source organism: Procyon lotor (assembly GCA_028646535.1). Lineage (NCBI taxonomy): Eukaryota > Metazoa > Chordata > Mammalia > Carnivora > Procyonidae > Procyon > Procyon lotor. The sequence continues at coordinate 64,177,660 of CM053607.1, forward strand.
AGCTTTAATTTTAATACTTGAATATGTCTCAATTTCAGAGTAATTTAAAAATAATACAAATTGTGCTTAATATAGTAATGTTAGGTTGCATAAGAGTACAAATTTACTGTCCATTGTTTTCATCTGTTTCAAGAGCTACAAACTAATCAAGTCTTACCGATGGTGTGCTTAATTATTACATTAGGTCAATACTGCGGGAGATTCTAAGTGAGTATAGAAAAGGGCAGGTATGGTTTCACAAGGCTTTAAGTAGATCAGTTAGACCAATCATACAGAGAAGCCGTGTGAAAAAAGACGGCAAAACCACACACAATAAAAGGCTACTCTTGTTTTTCCAATACACCTACACAGGCATTTTGAGAGAGAATTAAAAAAAGACAATTCTTAGAAATTTTATTTATCCAAATCTTTACATCCATTCTACCCTGATCCTTTTCTGATCCTATTAAGGCAGTGGTTTTCAAAATATTGTCTACTGTCACCTAGGAATCTCCAATACATTTTCGGGGATTTCAGAGTTCAAAATAATTTTCTTATTAATTCAATGATGTTATGTGCTTTTTCCACGTATTAGTAACTAATGGTGCAAAAGCAGTGGTCGGTAACATGCAGGCTGCTTAAAAACAAAGAAGTTGGTTACACCCAAGTACGTTAGACATCACTTTATTTGTCATTTCCATGTACTCACAGAGAAAAAGAAAAAGCCAGTTTCACTTAAGAATGTCCTTGGTAAAACAGTAAAATTTAATTAAATTTTAACAGTGAGTACTTCTCTTTTCAATATTCTCATTTCAATTTCAAATGGGAAGTACACAAGAACTTTTCTGTTGTATACAGCAATACAATGGTTAGAAGAAAACCTTTGTGTGACTGAGTTTTGAGTCACTTTCCGTAGAATGAGATGTTTCTTTGATAGAATGACTGACAGAAAACAACAATTATTCAGATTTGAGTATTTGTCATTTTCCCAAAAATATCCAACGTGAGCACACTGTACATGGAAGCCAAATGACAATATATACTGTCAATGAGAACATCTGAGCTTTCTTTCAACTGAAAATTACAATTTTGGAAAACTGGTATTTATCACTATCAGCTTGGCTACTTCTAGATTCTTAAAGGATATTCTGATGAGTTCGGGGGTAGTAAGTAGGATTTCCCAAAATATCATATAATAAAATGTGTCAATATTTGAAAGTTATGAATAATGTGATATGAACCAGTATTTTCCAAACAACTTCTTTTGTTATTAGATCATTCATGATCCATTCAAAGCACAAGACAACCAAGGGATTTTAATGTAAGAACATGTATAAATCTATTGGTATATATTTTCTAATTTTACACTGGAGTTGAAGTTTAAAATTACTCCTACTTAGTATTAAAGAAGACTATCCAAAGTTATCAGTTTTGTAACCTGAAAAGGTTAAAGTATTCCTTCCTTTTCCAAATCATGTCTACGTAGACCACTTTTTTTCAGGTATATCAACTAAAATAGGATTGTTCTGAAGGCAGAAGCAGATGTGAGTATCCAGTTGTCTTATTAAGCCGGAAACTGAAGAGATTTACAAAACTATAAAATAATACCACTCTTCTCACAGACTTTTAATTTGGACAATTTATTTCTTAACGTTTTATAGTTTTCATAAAAAGAACACTTCTGTAGTGGTTTTTTAATCAATAGTTAAAATTAATAATTTAAAAATCTGTATTACGTTCTGCCATGGCAAATTTGAAGGAGAAAAAGCAAAAGTTCTTTGTAGCCACGGTAATTTTTAATAGTGTAATGGGGCCCAAGACCAGACAGCTTCAGAGGAGTTGCCCTAAGTCGGTCCTTTCCTCCTACACCAATTGGTAGACGTTAACAAATTCCTCAAGCGGTCTCCCTATATCTAACGCATGCAGCCAATGAGCAGACTGGCATTTCTAATACACATATCTGATACAACTCTCACCAGTAAGCAACCTTTCCATAATGGCTTTGGATTCCTGTAGAGAAAAACTCCAACTCTCTGACATGGTTTAAAAGGCCATCTCTATCTCGTGCCTACCTCTAAAATTCAGGCCAACTCCCCACCTCTCATGCTACACACAAGGTTCTGCCAAATACTTGTATACCTCTCCTTCTTGCCCTTGTGGCCATTTACCTAAAGTAGCCCACAGATCTCACCATGGGGCATCCATCTTCAAGATTTTTCCAAATATCATGTCCAGGATGTCTTTCCTCCTGTTCTTGAGGCTTGGGGAGAAAAAGGACCCTTCCTTTTTCTGTGCCTTTTTTGCTTCTATATATATTTCTATCATATTTCTAAGCCTGTACTTAATGCTCATGAACACACAGATAACTGGGTTCTCCTTATTTCAGGAGGAAGAAAACTTTGCCATCAGTAGTGTCCTAAGTGGATTGTGCTTTTCAGTGACTGTCATTCTTGTGTAGCTCAATATGTACAGTTACTTACATGTGGTCCTTAGGCCACAAAAGTGCACTGTTTTTGTCATACTCCTCTATAAGCCACAGTTCTGCTTTGTCATTGGCTCCCTGTGACACTTTGTTCAGCATATCTCTAAAGACAAACACTCCTCAGGCTTCTCTGTCTCTATTCAAATTCCAGTGTAATAACATAATGGTTCCTGTCCACTTGGTATAAGCTGATAGCTGCTTTCAGAGAGTATTTATTGAGGGAACATTCATCACTTGGTCATCGCCACGAGTCCTACCCTATGATACTTAATTTAAAATGATATATTGCTTGTTATCTTCTTTACTATTCAAGAAATACTCAAGCGTGTTTAGATCATTGCTATATTAATTGCATCACTGTATATAATGTAATGGTGCTTTTATGTGTTTAGTGTAGATCCTGGTAAGGCACGTTTAGGTGCTCTCTGAGAACCTTGAATTGAGAGGTAGGCACCTGGCATGTCTCCTCTATAGAGCACTGTAAAATGTATCCTATCCTGCAGAGTGTAATTAAGGTGCCTTAGATTATTATTTGAGTATGTCTGTACATTAGGTCAGAGACAAACTGAAGGGTGTTCAGAACAATACAACTAATAAGGGGTCTGAAAGGAAATTTGGCTGAGCTATATTAATTAAGAAATGAGTAGAGGTAATCATGATTTCTTTCAACAAGTAAAGGTTTTAGAAATTAAAATTTCTCTTGAGATATTATGTGAAAAAGACAATTTGACAGCCCAGGCTATGTTATGGTGTAACTGACATCAATCCACCCTTGAGATATTGAAACTCACACATTACATACCCACAGGTCTTCAACATAGGATGCTTTACTGAGAAGAAAAATTTCACTACTATTGAAAAGTCTATTGAGAATGAGAGGAAAGTTTTAGATCCAGATTTTCCAATAGAATGACCAATGGCTGCTCCAGGCAAATGTCATCTAAGTTGTGACAGGACTCAAAGAATCCCATACAAAGTCTCAAAGGTAGCAAGAAAGAGGTGGGCTGCCTAGGGACTAAAAGACTTAAAGACTTGGGGGCTTTGAATTCCTTTGCTTTTCTTACTGCCTCCCATATGCACCAGCCAGAGCACGGGCATGATATCCAAGCTGGCACAAGCAGCAGGCACAGAAAGAAAACCCGTAGGAAAAGTCTGTTTCCTCAAGCCAAAACCCCAAAACCAAACAGCCTTTATGACAATACCTACTCTACTCCAATAGTTTGTGTCTCTGATTAAAGAAAATCTTTACGATCTAGGACTAGGCAAAAAAGTATAGTCCACCAATGGAAAAAAATAACGCAATAGACTTAGAGAAGTTAAAACTTTGGCTTTCCAAAGATCTCTCTGAAGAAGATGAAAAGACAAATTACAAGCTGGTGGAAAAAGTTTACAAACCACAATTCCTATAAAGCAATTGCTTCTGGGGTCTATAAAGAACTTTCAAAACTCACATTTAAAAAACAATAGATTCAATTAGAAAAGGAGCAAAAGATGTGAATGGATGTTTCACCAAAAAGGACACAGAGATGAACAATAAGCCCATGGAAAAGTGTTCCATGTTCAAATCTTTTGCCCAATTTTGCTTTGGTGTTCTGTTTATTATTGCATTGTGAGAGTTTCTGGAGGGACTGGGTTTGTTTACTTTTTTATTCTGAAAACAAGTCCTTGACTAGATACGTGTTTTACAGCTCTTTTCTCTCACTGGCCCTT
>CM053607.1:64182330-64234087 GCA_028646535.1 Procyon lotor
TTCATGAGAGAATCGTGGTGTTCTTGTGGATTATGTGAAATAAGAGACTGTTTTTTATTTCCTCCAGAATGGTACAGACATTTGTGAACCATGGGCATTTAAGCACATTTTACGTTAGCCACAAAGGAACAAACATACCTATAGAAATGCAATTTACTTTTGAAAACTAACACAAATATCCAGCTCAAACTCCCCAGTTGAGAGTCCTTTTATGGTTTTTGGTACAAAGTCTAAGTACAGAATGAAATAGAAAGCCATGCTGAGAGCGGGACCAGAAGATCAAGCTGCCAACAGAAAAAGACACTTGAGTGCTTCATGGAGGAGAGAAGATTAAAACTCCAGCTTTCTCATAAGTGACAAGGAAGAAAGACTGGGGCATCACCCACTGCTCAGTGTTGTTTGGAGGCTGATAACAAGGCAGAATAAAGCCAACGTAATAAAGCCTTTTCTCCAAGTTGCTCACAAAACCAGCTAGGTCTAAAGAGCACTGTGAGCTGGCAAAGTGCTGTGGCGCAGGGCTACGTGGGGCTTATTTCCTTTTGTTATATGTTTTTTTTTTAAATCTCAGTTGTCAAGGAAGCAAACCTTTGATCTTTGACCCTGCATGCAGTCCACTGAGCATGTAGGAATCCAGACCGACTAATGGGTTTGTATTCCTTAATCTTAGCCATAATTTGCATGTCCTCACTAGAGGTGACAGAAAAATACCACATAACTCTTCTAGAGGCTGCATATTAATTAGCAGAACTGACATTACCATTAATCATATTTTCGTGGTATTGCTTGGTTCCCTGCAAAATTGAGACTAGGATTCTTTTTTAAAACTACAATTCATAGATAAAGTCTATATAATTGATAGGATACTTAGCAGGTAGTCAAATGAAGTAGCTCTCTTTATACTGGAATGTAGTAATACTTTTTGAGATATACTATGCAAAGATGCCTAGTGATGTAGGCAGGCTCAGAGAAGGGGTCCAGGGACCCAGAGGGGAATCCAACAAGAGCAGCCAAGAAAGGTCTTTGTCTTTACATAGGATGGAAATCAAACATGAGCCAGCAGGGAGTGAAAGCAGAGTTTATTGAAGATACAGATGGCGTGTTCTGGAGACATGGAAAGGAACATGAGTCTGGTCTTTGTTCAGAGTCTCTGGGGTTTTTACTGAGGATGATGGTCTGATGTACATGTCCCCTTAAGCATCCAGGAACAAGTTAGAATAAATACAAGGGCCTGGTGTTACTCCTTGGAGCCAGAGGGCCTTGGTGTAGAATACAGCTTCCTCAGGTCATTCTCACCGGGTTCTTCCTTAAATGGTATTTCTTCTGGAGAAATCATTAACTTTTTACACCTTACAAGGAAGGTCTATGCTATTTGTGTTGCAAAGCATGTGTAAGGTCTAGTGGGAGTACAGTTCCTAGCAAGAACAGAAGCAGAAAAAGGAGCAAAAAGCAAATTTTATGGAGTCCTTCAGTTTCTCTGTCTAAATAGGAAGGAGTATTTGTGTAGCAAAGTAATAGATAATACACATATCTATCTCTGGAAGTATAATGAGCCGCCTCCACCAAATTAGGTGCAGGCAGACAGGGGAACTGAAAAGTATGTGATAGAAACCTTCAACCTGTGGTTCTGTGAGTCCTAACTTTGAACAGTGGCATCAAGAATTGTTATGTATGAATTTCTTAAATGATCAAAATTATTTTCAAATCTGATATATGCATATGGAAAAACTTCAGAGAATACCAAGGGGATATTGTACAAATATTAATATTTAGCTAACTCATGGAAGTTGCAAAATCAGAAGCTGATTTTTCTTCTATCTATATTTCTAAAATGGTACTATATTCTACATTATGTTCTTAAATTATCACCTACATTATAGAATTAAAATTTTTTGTGCTGAAGTAGTTGATTGGTTTAAATACATGTAAGATAGACAAATAATACTGAGAGAACAAATATATAATGCTAGGTAGATATCCATGGCTGTGAGGTGTTTTTTTTTTTTTTTTCTCTATCATCTGTAATCTCTCCTTATACTTTCCCCTCCTTTTTTTTTTTTTTAAAAGATTTTATTTATTTATTCGACAGAGAAGAGAGATCACAAGTAGGCAGAGAGGCAGGCAGAGACAGAGGGAGAAGCAGGCTCCCTGCTGAGCAGAGAGCCCGATGCGGGGCTCAATCCCAGGACTCTGGGATCATGACCTGAGCTGAAGGCAGAGGCTTTAAACCACTGAGCCACCCAGGTGCCCCTACTTTCCCCTCCTTTTAAACTCCCTCCTTTACTTCCCAGAAAGCATGGATGTTAGAAGTATGGTAATTAATCATTGTACTATTTTGTTTGCTGCTGATAATGAATACAAAAGTCATATTTAATACCAGGTTAAATATTTAATGATCATTGACTATTAGTTAATACTAGCAAATATCCCTACTTTCAGGTCCTGTCTTTTTTTTTTTCCTCTTGCTGCCTTTGAAGTTCTCTCTTTATCACCAGTTTTTTGCCATTTTAATTATTATGTGTCTTGGTGTGGACCTCCCGGAGTTGATTTTATTGCAGGGTCTCTGCCTTGTGGATCTGGTTTGTTTCCTTCCTCAGAGTAAGGATGTATTTAGCTAATATTTCTTCCAATATATTTTCTGCCCCCTGTTCACCTTTTATAATCTTTACTGTGTGAATATAATTAGGCTTCATGGTGTTGCTGAGTTCCCTTAATTTTCTCCCGTTGAGTGCGAATGCTGTCCATCACTCTGTGCTCCTGGTTGCTGATCTGTTCTTCTGCTTCCTAGGCTACTCTTGATTTCCTCTAGCGGGTTTTTTATTTCACTTGCTAAGTTCTTCACCTCCTCTTGGTTCATTCTTACACGTTCTATTTCCTTGCTGAAGGTCTCACTAGGGTCCTCCACTTTTGTCTCAAGTCCAGTGAGTAGCTTTATGACTGTTGCTTTAAATTCTCTATCAGGCATAGTGCTTGTGTCCATTTCGTGTTGAGATTTTGTCCTCCTCATTCATCTGGGACATGTTCCTCTGCCTCCTGTTTTGCCTCCCTCTCTGTGCCTCTTTCTCTGTGTTGGGAAAGTCAGCTATGTCTCCTGCTCTTGAAAGTAGTGGTCTTATGAAGAAGAGGTCTCACTGCCGTGCAGGGTCCCCCCTTCTCCAGAACCTGGCTCATCAGGGGTGTCTCTTGTTTGCCAGTCATCTGCAATGGCCTATTTTGTCTATTGTAGGCAAGGTTTGGTTCCTGTATTGTTCATGAGCTAGTCTGGGGCTGCCTTGGAGCAGATCAGGCATTTGCCAGAGCTGCAGTCACACTGAAGCACGGAGCACTCTCTCTGTGTTGTCCTCTGAGCGGCTTTTGTTGGTGAGTGGGTCCTGCCGTGGGACCAGATGTCTGCCCCTAAAACACTTCTGCGGCTACAGTAGAGTTGGTGTGTGTAGTTTCCCTCCGCTCTCCCCAGGGCAGGAGTCAGTTTGGTGGGGTGCAGGCTGCCAAACTTGGGGTGCTACTGGGGATGGACTCCTGCTGAGGGTGTTGGAGGGGGTGGGTGCGCAGAGTTGGGAAGGGGGGCACACTTTGTTCGTAACATCTGTGCTGTTCTGCCCTGAGAGGGCACCCGTAGCTGCCTTGCAGAATGCCTGTGACGCCTGCTTGGAGCTGGGCCGAGGAGGGGAGGTTACACAGGGGGGCAGGGGGAGGGCGCACCCTTGGCAAGCTGGCTGGAGAGTGTTCTTGATGGTTCTGCAGGTGTCGGGGTATGTAGGCTGGGGTGTGTGGGTGGAGGGAAATGGTTCCGTGGTCTCTTTCGTTTTCGGAGAAGTCTCCTGAAGATCCCTGCCTCTCCAGCACCCACTGAGGTTAGGAAATAAATTTCCTTCTTACATACCTCAGGAACTTTTCAAACTACTGAGTCCAAGCTGTATCTCAGCTACGTTGCTTGTTATGCCATCTTTTTAAGGGCGGAGACTCAGTTTTCTGTTGTCCTCTGCATTTCCCAAAACCGAGCCACTGATTTTTAAAGTTTCAGGTGTTAAGCCCCACTGATTGTAAAAACTTGCAAAATTAACGTCCTCTGGTTTCCAAAGACAAATGTCACGGGGGTTCACCATCGTATTGCCGGTCCCCCATGCGTGAGGTGCCTCTGCTGGGGTCTGCTGCTGTCGCGTCGTGTGCTTGCAGTGGTCCTACTCTGTCCCTGGGCAGTCTTTGGGTTGGTCTGGTTCCCACTGGCATCTCTGTTCTTCTTACCATTTCTAGTGTGTCCTCTTCTCTATATTTAGCTAAAGATAGTCTGTTCTGCCAGGTTGTTTTCTGGGTTATGTACACGGATGTGGGTGTTATCCAGGTATATCCATTGGAAGAGGTGCACCTAGAATCCTACTATTCTGCCATCTTCCCAGGAAGTTTAGAGCTGAAATATTTATCAGGATTCTGAATGTTCATGCCTGGCCTTTATTATGCTTCTATTCCATAAGCATCCATACTCAGTAAATTGAATATCCATGAAATATGAATGAAAAAGTACGTTCTCAGAATCTATAGTTGCCCTTTATTCTTTGTTTAAAACTAATTTTGTTACACTGTATGTTGAACTTGAAAATGTTTTGCTTTGTTGCCTAAACCAGGTCATGAGCTATAGCCATAAGTTTATTAGTTGACAAAATAGTCTTGTGCTGCAAGAAGTAACTTTTGTTACTTTGCAAATAATGGAATTTGTAACAGTACAGTATAACTAACGCTGAATTCCTTGACCTACTTATATTTCTTTACTATCTGCCTTATTTAAAAATAATAATTTTTCAAAAAGAGAAAATAACTCTGAATTTATACCTGCTCTATTTCCATTTATCTTTGCTCTTCCATGTAAGCCATATGTAAAACACTGTACAGAGAAAATAATGATTGGCTTTAATGAGCCTAAAATATAACTATATATTAAGATAACAAATGTATGATTATAAATGATATTTAAGAATGTTTATACTTTTGGCTCTTTCATCCTGGATTAATAACAAAATCTGGTTAGACTGATATTTCTTTTCTCCATATAATTATTACATTTCTGTATTACTGCTTTCAGTATACAAAAGATCAATTAAAACCCAATAAAACACTGTAAGACCAGCAACTACGTTGTAGGAAACAGCTGTTACTCTGGAGCTTTTAAATAGAAACAGATTTCGTATAGGAAGAATTAAAGTCTTAGAAAATTATTGAAGAGGCTGTGCGACTGGCTCTGGACAGCAGGAATGTCTTTTTGAACAAGATCACTGAACTGGTGCTTAAGGTAAAGCGCTGCCTCCGCTAAGGTGGAGAATGAGGGTATTGCCTTGGAAATTGTTAGATCCCAGAACTCACTGTCCTCGTTTCCCTCCAGGATTGGAAATCTCAACTCCTAACCCTGCCCGCTCTACTGCATCTGCCTCTTAAAACTCATACCATGAATCTTGGAACACTGAAAAAAAAAAAATAACAAACAAAAAACTCATAATGCCCACACGTAGGCAAGTCTGTGTCATTCCAAACCACAGTGCTGCCTCTGTAATGTCACATGGGAGCAGCAGTCACCCAAGAGGGAAGATGGTCTCTGCTTCCTGTCTGCCTTCTAAATGTAGCTGTGACAGGTTGTGCACGGTTGGTTCTCAGCCTTACAGATTCTTGAGTACAGGAAGGTCCACCGAAGGAAAGTGAAAAGGATGTTGAAGGCCTATCATCTCCACTGCATTCGTATTTGCCAGTCTCTACTAACATCTTACTGTGTTACAGTCTCAAAGAAAGAGCACAGTAGGGGCGCCTGGGTGGCTCAGTCGTTACGCGGCTGCCTTCGGCTTAGGTCATGATCCTGGAGTCCTGGGATCGAGCCCCGCATCGGGCTCCCTGCTCAGCCGGAAGCCTGCTTCTCCCACTTCCATTCCCTCTGCTTGTGTTCCCTCTCTCGTTGTGTTTCTCTCTGTCAAAAAACCAAAACAAAACAAAACAAAAAACCTAAAAAAAAAAAAAAAGAGTGCAGTAACCAGGTGAACACATTACTCTGCAGCCATGTGTATTCCTTAAGAGTAAGGATTTTATGTTGCTTGTGGAGTCTTAGAACTTCCAATAGGACTTAGTAGTGTGATGGCAAGTACAAATTAGAAATGAAAGGGTTAGTTTTTCTTTTTGAAAATAAGGGGAGGGACACCTGGGTGGCTGAGTGTCTTCAGCATGCGAATCTTGAGTTCAGTTCAGGTCCTCATCTCAGGGTGGTGACATCAAGCACCACGTGGAGCCTGTTGCAGATTCTCTCTCTTCCTGTCTCTCTGCCCCTCCCCCTCTCTAAAAAACAGAAAGAAAAGGGGAGCAACTTCTCTCCCCTCCCTTTTCTTGAGTATTTACTTTAAAAACCTCTAATTGTAAGCTCTGTCTCTGTCTCTTGGAAAGGTATATACATTTTTTTCAGAAGCAAAATAAGCCTAATAGTCCAGAAATGGATTTTTTTGAGGACCTGAGAACTAGCTCTTTAGAATGTAAGCATTTAAGAAAGAAAGCACCTCTGTCTCTTAGTTTCTCTGGGAATATATATATGTATATATTTTTTGGTCTGTTCATTCTTATCCTACATGTAGTACTTTCAGTATATTTTCTTATAAATTGTGTTTGCTCCATGAGTATTTATTTAAGTAGTAATCACTGAGCTCTGTTTAAATTAAATTAAAATCAGTTTTATTTTACCTTTACTTTTACTGATGCATCATTCCTCTATGGCTGCACATTTTGTTATATCATGCCATGTTCCTTACCCTGCGTATTACAGTTGAGTAGCTGAATCCCCACCTGGTTAACAATTCTCTACTCATCTCAAGGCAATCTCTCTGCCTAAAATGGTTTATTTTCCAATATTTACCCATGATCGTTCCCAGGACTCATCACATAATACCTTCTAACCCCATAGATTAGCCTTTAGCGTGCTGTATTCGATTGTCTACAGGTTGGTTTTGGTCAAGCTGATGATCCTGCTGCGAAACCAACCAACCAGGGCACCTGGGTGACTCAGGCGGTTAAGCATCTACCTTTGGCTCAGGTCATAATCCCAGTGTCCTGGGATCAAGTCCCGTCTCATGCTCCTTGCTCAGGGGAGAGCCTGCTTCCACTTTGCCTGCCATTCTCCCTCCCTTTGCTCTCTCAAATAAATAAAATCCTACAAAAAAGGGAAAAAAAACCCTCAGTTTTCCAGGGAAATATGAGATCAAACTGTATCCTGGGGAAGGGCCTAGGGAGGAGTAGCAAACAGGTCAGGGCTGGAGCTCAGAGAACAGACCAGTACCACAAAAAGCTGAAACTGTTCTAAAGATATTTCTAGGTTTTGGTGAGATTTACTATTATTTGTTTTAAGATTTTATTCATTCATCTGACAGCACAAGCAGGGGAGCAGGAGAAGGAGAAGCAGGCTCCCCACTGAGCAGGGAGCCAGATGTGGGGCTCTATCCCAGGACCATGGGATCAGGACCTGAAGAAAAGATAGTTGCTTAACCAACTGAACTACCTAGGCACTCCAGTGAGAAAGACCCATTAAAGTATTTTTCTTTTTGATCCATGGACAATTTAGGTTTTCCATAATGAGTTCCATTCAGAGTCAGATTCTGAAGAAAACCTTACCAATTGTATTCTTCCTGAATCCCCTTAATAGAGATGAAAGCAGTTCCTGTGGGACTGGCAAAGTCAAGCCCCTGTGGTAAGTCTGTTCAGAGGGTTAAGAAAGTAGGTCCGTCACTACCACAGTCACCTCAAGGGGCTGCGGAGAACTGGGAGCATTTCTCACATTAGAAACTGGAAATCAGGGAAGCCCTTTGTGGAAGATAGAATGAAAATTTGTTTCTCTTGATCTTCTTGAGGCTTCACAGTAGTTTTATTAATACGACGAGGATACTTTGATGGTGAAATACGAAATAGTGTCCCGTGGGAAGAGGCTGGCAAAGAGAAGGAAGGGAAATAAGAAATCCAGACAAGTTGCTTCTGGGGACTTGCCGATCTTTGAATCCAGTCTTTGACTATCTTAAGACGGTCCATTATAGAATAGGGTCTTTATATTCTGGGGCAGGGTAGTTTTAAAGCAAGCCACTGTTCCACAATTCTCTTGTCCTCACTTAGTTTTTAAGCCTTCTAGTATGTCTGATCATACCAAGGAAATCAGGAGAAGGTATTTTGCATACAAGTTGGGTTAGAGTATGAAAGAATGGCACTGTTTGTGGTTCTTATATTTTGCATGAAGTAGTGTGATATTTATTAAGTCTAATCAGACTAAGTAGATACGTAAAATATTTAAATCAGTTTGAGTTGATGTTTTCTGTTTGGTGTAAGATAAGTGTCCAGTTTTCCCAATACCCTTTATTGAAGAAAGTATGTCCTCTCCCCATTGTATTTTTTTGTCTCCATTGTCATAATCAACCATATATATGTGAGTTTATTTCTGGGCACTCTGATTTGTTAATATATGTGTCTTTTTTATTGAATAAATTTCACATGTAACATTTTATCAATTTAAGGTATAGTGTGTTACTTTGATTTATCATGTGATTGGAATTGTACTATTTATCACATTACATTACTATGGTATAATAGTATTGTCTACATCCATTATATTGTGTGTGTGTGTATTTATGTATATACATATATATGCCTTATTTACTACTCGTTACAAGCTTATACCTTTAAAAACTAAACACTATCAGTCTTCTCTCCCTAGCCCCCATCTTCTGGTAACCCACCAATTTACCCTCTATTTTTTTTTTTTTTACCGGTTTGGTTTTTTTCAGCTTCCATATATAAGTGATATCTCATGGTTCTTGCCTTTCTCTGTCTGACTTACCTAGCTTAGCATAATGTGCTCAAGTCCCAAGTCATGTTCTGGCAAATGGCAAGATATCCACCTTTCTCATGGCAGAGTACCATATATATATATACATATATAGCACATATATAGTACATATATATATATGTATGTATATGTGTATACACACACACACGCACCATATCTTTCTGATGCACTGATGTGTTGTTTCCATTTCTCAGCTACTGTGAATAATGCTGTGATAAACATTGGAGTACATATATCCCTTTGAAATCCTGTTTTCATTTTCTTTAGGTATATACCCAGTATATGTCTGGATTTGCCAGATCATATGGTAGACCTATTTTTAATTTTTTGAAGAATATGCATATTGTTTTCCATGGTGTTTAGATCAATTTACATTCACACCAACAGTGTATCAGGGTTGCCTTTCACCATATCCTAGTCAGTGCCTTTGTTCTGGACTTCTTAATGATAGAGAGTCTAAATGGTATCAGGTGAAAATCTCATTGTGGTTTTGATTGGCATTTCCCTGATGATTACTGATGCTGAGCATCTATTCATGTACCCGCTGGACTTTTTGATGTCCTCTTTGGAAAAATGTCTTCATTCTTCTGCCAATATTTAAATCAGATACTTCTTATTATTAAGTTCTGTGTTTTTGCTGTATATTTTGCACATTAACCCCTGATCTGAAAGTTTGGGAAAGTTTTCTCTTAGTCTATAGGCTGTGTTTTCATTTTATTTATCTGTGAATTTTTTTTTGAGTTTGATGTAGACCCATTTGTTGATTTTTGCTTTCATTGTTGGTACTTTTGGTGTCACGTCCAAAAAAATCATTGCCAAAACCAATACTTACGAGTTTCTTTTTTTATGTTTTCTACTAGGGGTTTTACTATATCAATTCTTAGGTTTATATGTTTGATCCATCTCAAGTTCATGTTTGTGAGTGGTATGAGATAGGGGTCCCATTTCATTGTTCCATATGTGTTTCTCCAGTTTGCTCAGCACCATTGGTAGAGGCAACCATCTTTTGCTCATTGGCTCCCTTATCACATATGAGTTGACCATAGATGCTAGAAATTAAATCTGGGCTTCGATTCTGTTCTGGTAATCTATGTGTCTGTTTTTGTGCCAGTACCTTACTGTTTTGATTACTATGACTTTATAATATAGTTAGAAATCAGGAACTGTGATAGCTTCAGCTTCCCTGCCCTCCCCCCCCCCCCTTTTGACTATTCAGGGTCTTCTCTAGTTCCAAACAAAATTAAGAATTATTTCTTCCATCTCTGTGAAGAATGCCTTTGACATTTTGATAGGGATTGTCGTTAATCTGTAAGATGGCTTTGGGTAGTATGGCCACTTTTACATATTATATCTTCTTGTCCATGAACAAGAGATGTAAAAGTAAGCACTTTTCCACAATTTTGCATGTTCTTCTTGTACAGGGATCGTGCTCATCTTTCTGTATCATTCCAATTTTGTTTATGTACTGCCAGAGCAAGCACTGGGGATCTTTTATAGAGACAGTCTTTTAACAGCATGCCCAGTACTGGAGGCCCCAAGACTTAGGGCTGGCATGAGTCCATAAGGAATCTTTAATTGAATTTAACAAAGCTCGTGGCCAAGAACCGAAGCCAAAATGCCGAGATCTGCAGGTGGCCTGTGAGCTGGATTTTACCCTTACATACTTATTTTTCTAGCAGTTGGGTAGAGTGTACAACCTAAAAACTTCTGGGTATAATCCCTGCTAATTCTATTTTTATTCAACTCCGGGCCAAATAGAAAAAGTTGGCAATATAATTATACCTAATGGAATATAGATACACTCCTTTTGGTATTTGTCCCCAAATCTTTAAAACTCATGGCAGGTTTGTGAAAAGAAAAATAATCCACAGGAAAGTTAGAACCTTTGTTGTAATCTGCACACCTTCAAAAGCAATAAAAGTAAGCTGCTATGAAATAGGATAAGTGGAAGCTCTGAGAGAGAGGTATGTAGGCACTTGGACATTTCTTACATACCTTATTAATAATTACTATGTTGAACTGGAATTATGTATCTGTTTTTCTGCCTACTCCAAAACATTGTTCTTAAAGGCAAGGAAAATGTGTTTCATATTTAAATTCCAAGCAAAAATCACAGCGCCATACAGTCTGCATTTAATGAATGCATAATACTCCTTATTTTTCACTGTTGTACTTCCTTATAGAATACTGGTGTAAAAGATCTGAAGTATAAATTGTGAAATAGCAACATGTAGATTCTTTTTGATGACACAAACATAGAAGGACTGTTTTCTGTACTCATCTATTTCTTTCTAAGACTACAACTTGGCAGCATACTTTTATGAAACTTGTCCCTTACAATACTGTTATTAACTATTTTAACAGTTAAATTTTTAATGCCCGGGGTCTTGTACTTTCCTTTTTTTTTTTTTTTTTCTATTTTGCTCCCAGACTTTGAGTGAGGAAATAGTTTCAAGGTCTGCCAGTCATTACTAATGACAGTTGATCCTTGAACAACTTGAGGCTTAGGGGCTTCGGCCTCAGCAGTAGAAAGTCCATGTATAACTTTGACTTCTCAGAAACTTACCTACTAACAGCCTACTATTGACCAAAAGCCTCATCGATACAGTAACATAAATAGTTGATTATCATTTATTTTATATATGTATTTTATACTGTATTGTTACCATAAAGTAAGTGAGGGAAAAGAAAATGTTACTAAGAAAATCATAAAGAGGAGAAACTACATTTAAAACAATCTGGGTGTCAATGGACCCATGCAGTTCAAACCCATGTTCTTCAGGAGTCAACTGCTCATGATATTAAGTGGGTACGTAAAGACTCTAAGCTCAGAATTGTATTTCTTTAAGTTAGGAATATATGAGAAGGTATTTTCACTTGCAGTTGTGTTGTGTTTGTTGAACTTCTACACATATGCAGCACAAAATTGTTTTTGTACTAGTATTTGTATACTAGTGTTCATGGACTACCTCTGGTAACATAGCTCTGTGCTAAAATATAACCTCACAAGTCGTAGGTTGGCTTTGAAATAGAAAAATGGATTTGAAAGGGCCTAGAATAAACATTGGAAAAAACAACAGACCGTATTCAAAGTATGATGTATTTAGTCCATGCTTAACATAATTGCGCGTGTCCAGTGTTGCCCTAAACATACACATAATGTATGTGGTCTTCATTTGTTTTCCTTCTGATCTTATTAAAAGTATTCTCATGGGAAGGGCCTCACATAATTTTTATTTTTAAACTACAACATAGTAAAAATAGACTTTAAAACGCTTCATCTTATTTTATCCCAGATGTACTATGATCTCAAGGCAACAATTTTACTGATCCAGTAGAATAAAACTCTTTCCTCTTCTATTTAGGTTTAGTACCTACAATAGGAAGATTCTTTTTGTAGCATTGCCATTGAAAGTTACCAGGTTTAGATTCCTTCTACTTGCAAGAGAGCGGTTGGTGATAAAAAATCAAATTGAAAATTGGAGGCTTGGAAAAGAAACTCTCTGGTGATTTAGCACAAGTGAACATTTTTGTTTGAGGACTGAAATAAACTCCTTTTATCAATTTTAAAGAAATCTTTGTAGTGTAAATGGGTCATTCATGATTCTTCAAACATGAGCTTTGCAAAAATGAGCTTGCGAATGATCTATATTTAAATCTAAAAAAGAACCCGTGACGAAATGATGCTAACTATAGAGCTTCCAATGTTTTATGTCATTTATAGAGAAAAATATAAAGCTGTCCCTGACTTCCTGTGGTAATTAGTACATCTTTTATGGTAATATAAAATGCTCAAATGGTAATGTTGTGTGAAGTCATTTGGTTTTTATCAACTGCTGAAATTAAGCGTTGTCACTAAAAATAGTGGATGTTGTCACTAAAAATAGTGAGATAGATGGGTGTGTCAGGCTTTCTGGGTACAGTCGTTCGGCATATGCCTGCCTGACTGAGGCTTTCTTTGGACGTTCAGATTAAAGGCCTGACTTTATAGTTTCATCCCTCATACCGAGGGAAGGTTATTGACTCCTATTCATTTATTTGCTTTTATGGAGGTGACAAAGAGAATGTCAGAAAGAAAAGAGGTCAGGGTGGAGGAATGAGGGAGGAATTAAGGAGACACTTGAATGTTTTTGTGTATTTTACATTACTTTTATCTTGACAAAGATTAATCTAGTACATTTTCTATATCTGATGTCTGAAGTCATCCCTTTAAGCTTTACAAAAGCAAGAGAATGTTCAATTCTATTTTTATATAACGATGAAAAAGACCAATGCCAGAGAAGAAGAAACAAAGCAAGATAAAAGAAAAGAGAAATAGTGAAAAGTCTTCCTCAAGCTGCTATATTATTAGAGACGGTGAGGTTCTCTCTGTTCAACTCATCTGTTGACTTCTTTCTTTTGCTGACCCTGTTCATTCCTATCTTATTTGCCTTTTTAAATTTTCATTGTTACAATAACCCTCATGTTATACTTTACAGTTATAATAGAGACTGCTGGAACCTTTCCATTTATTCCTGTGACCACTGGATGGTTAAGGCTAATGATTCTATGGTCATGGTCCCCTTTCTAAATCTGGACATGCAGCCCTGCCCCAAGAAAAGGAGTTTCCTAGAGTCTTTGAGAGCAAATATTGAAGTAGAGCTAAGTGTCACATGATGATAGCCGGTTAAGTAACCTATTTCTGGGAACAGATTGTCATTTAAATCTTTGCCATAACCCCATGATTATTCATTTGGTGACATGTAGAGAAAGTAGTCCTGATTTTGGAAAAGAAGTCTGAGGTTGCTTGCAAATAGGAGCTCTAAGAGTACATGGAAGTAGAAATGGATTTCAAAGGATAACATCTTATTCAAAGACAGTTCTGATTGTTCAACAGATGATTTTCACTTTCTGGAAAGACAGGATGACGATATTGATAAGCCTAATTCAGAGTTAGTGTGGGACCATGGGACTGTGAGAGGGAGTGATGTGGCACATGCAT
This sequence comes from Procyon lotor, assembly GCA_028646535.1. Taxonomy (NCBI): domain Eukaryota; kingdom Metazoa; phylum Chordata; class Mammalia; order Carnivora; family Procyonidae; genus Procyon; species Procyon lotor. The sequence continues at coordinate 64,196,157 of CM053607.1, forward strand.
CTGAGGCATTTAAGGGTTATTGTATTTCTTCCTCTCTTTCTTGCCCAGCCTTGGCAATCCTAGAAACCTTGGAAGGCAGACATCAGGAAATGGAGGGAAATCCCTGACTAGCTGCATAGAGTTTTTCATGAATGAGAAATTTTTATAGTAGTAAGGCCCTGAGATGTCAAGATTTGTTACTTTGGGAAAACCTACCTGATCCTGATAATTATTTTAATAGAATATGATGTCGCATACTGTCCATTAAATGATGACTATCATTATTATTGTACTATGTGAACCCAGTGGGAGGCAAAAGTTATTTTTTCAGTGATCATCTGTGAAAATGAAATGAAGACATATTAGCCAAATATGATGGAACATGAGTTAGGTTCTTTTGGTTCACTTTGTGGTATATTTAAAAATGAGAGCAATGGAATTATTTTAACTAGACAATGTATTTTTATTTCGATTATCTCACATAAACAGCAGTATTTATAGTATAAATTTCTGAACTATGACCTAATAATTAATAGTTTTAGAAGAAAAAGGAGAGAAATGGAAAAAAGAAGAAGAAATTTTCTATGATAGTCTGAGTTTTCAAAACTACTAACGAGGGGAGCTCAAATCACTGAAATCAGTGAGTATATTAAATGGCTCAAATAAAAAAGCTGAATAATGAATAACACACTTTTAAATATCATAGTTGGAATTTTGGGAGAAGATCTAGGTAAAATGACTGCACATAGGTCCTAGAATTCAACAGATTATGTCAGTTAACAGATCAGTTTAAATTTCTAAGTATGACTCGGTTTTCTTAGGCGAACCTCATTCATTATACAGTTACTAGGATTTCAGTACCCCAGTTTTAGAACTTGTTGAGGACTGTGCATGAATTTGACATCCTAAAAGTACGCTCCTGTTAGAAGTATATAGCAGTATGCTTTAGTAGAGCATGTAAACCGAAGTTTCTCTTAAAATGCTTATGATTGGCTTGACATCTGGAAAATTGCTTTTTAACATGGATAGAATAAAAAATTTTTAATACAAGCTATCGAGGTAGATCTTTTTGAAACTTTTTAATTTGTTATGCTTTTCATGTCACCCTGACAGAAAAATGGTGCCCTTATATGAAGAAAAGAAAGACTTCATGTATCTGTCAGTCCGGTTTTGCTGTGGCAACACTTACTTCTTATCCTTGGATTGGTTACTCAATCAATCTTTGCTTCGGCTGAAATTGGCTGGGCTTGGATTCAGGGTTGTTTCAGATAGCACTCACTATGAAATGTAGGTGAGAGGAATGGCAGTCCCTGGGGGCCTGCTTTTTTAATGTCAGGAAGAAGGCAAGAGGGGCAAATGGAAATATACGATGCCTTTCAGAGTCTCTGCTTGACATTGCACCATTTCATATCTTCTCATGTTACTTCGGTCAGAACAAGTCATGTGGGCAACACCCAAAGTCAGTGGAGTAGAAGTGTATAGTCCTACTCTACTGGGGGGGTCTCGGAAAGTTTTTGACATTGAATTCTATTATCAGAAGAGGATTGAATAGCAGTGAACAGAATCCATTCAGTCACACTGGCTAACCCTGCCTATGACTGTGGACTCTAGATGCACTAATCTCTAAGTATAAAAGGTTAAAATATAAAGTTAATTCAGGAGATCATCTAGAGTAATAGGAAGAACTTCTTAAAAACACAAAAGTACAAACCAGAATGAAAAAAAATCAATACATCTGATTATACCAAGGTAGATTTGTATTTGATAAAGGGCATTAGGTACAAAGGTAATAAATAGATTGGGGGAAGATACTTGTAAAGCTAAAATCAACTAAGAATCAATGCCTGGAATATAAGAAATTCTTATGAAAAGAGTGGTTCTAATACAAATATGTATGAAAGAGATAAGAAGGCATTTTCAAAAGATTAAAGTGAAGAAAGTACCAAGCACAAATAAGGGGAAGTCATAGAATTATTAGTAATAAAATACCACTTTAGAACCATTAGACTGGCTAACATTAGAGTGCTAAATAATACTAATAATGCAGCAATGTAATAGAAAACTTCATACACATCTCATGGAGTGTAGATTGTTGTGGACATTTGAACAGTAATATGGTACCTGTGAGTCAGCTGAGGTATATTGTACCCCAGGAGATACCACTTCTTATATGGGACATATAATCCCAAACCATCCTCACATAAAAGTCAGAAGGAGAAATACTGAGTGTGTTCTTTGAGGAACACTGGGTTGAGGACTAAAAGGAAGCAAGGGAGGCAGCATGGGTGCCAGACTTAGGGAGGCACTCACTCTCAAGGCCTCAAGGCCGTGTACAACAAGTACAGGCAGGGTAGTCACTCTGAGAATGACAGCCTCCTTCAAATTTGTACCCCAGTCGCCTTGCTTGCCTCACCCTAATCTCTTTGTACCGGGGTCTTGGGAGGGAAATTGGAGTCGAAGTAGGTGTCTATCCATTGGATGGTAGGTAGATGACATGCGGTAAATGCACAGGATGAATGGAGAAGGACACATCATTTAGAAACAATGGTGAATTTCAAGTTGTTTAAAGGAAAATAGGAAATATTGTCTGCTGTGCTTCATTGTGAAAATGCACATGCCAAATGGTATTTTATTTAAGAAGGTAACATTAATTAAAGCAAATCCAAAAGAAATATCCTGAGGAAAACTCAAATAGCATAGTCTAATTATAAATGTTTTAAAAGCAATGTCCTTAAAGTTGATAATGCTGTGTATTTCTTACAATCATAAAATCAAAAATTTTATTTATCAGAAACTTTTATGTTTCTGTGGGGAAAAGCTTTAGGTCATTACATAAAACAGCAGCATGTATCTTTAGAAGCTCCTCAAAATAATCCAACTTAAAACTAAACCACTGAAAAACTGACGGGAGGGCTCACCGTCGTCTCTTTTGTCCAAAGGCTTTGCTGAACTTTTGGTGAAGATTTTGAAAGGTTTCAAATGTAAAAATAACACTACAAATTTAATTAAAAAAATGGATGACTTGGAGACATATTAGAAGAATTACGAATTGGAGTTCAATGTTGGGGTCTGTTTTAAGCCAGATTTTTAATAGCTTTGTCAGCTTTTACTATCACACCCTGGATGAGGATAGTAACTGAGGATTGGAACTTCCAGTATAGCATAGAACAGCCAGATAGCCACAAAGAAATACTGTTTGGAAGTGATCTCTCATGATCCCCAGACAGACAGTTTGGTCCACCATTTGCTATATTCCAGCGTTCTGTTTTCCTATCCTCATTTGCATTCTTCAATGTGTTCATTTACACAGTATACTTAATTGTGTCCTAGATCTCTGAGGAAGTTTCTGGAATACCTGAAATGGATAAATCTGTTTGACACTGTTTTTCATGATACTGAGGGTGGAAATAGTTACATTTGGAATATGCTTTAAAATAGAACAGAAAAATAAAATCGTAATCTAAATTCCTTGCAAGAGAGATAGTAATTCTCAATGAGTTTGTTTTAAGTCCTATTTAATTTGGAAACTAGCTTGTTTGCCTACTTGTAGGAGAAACCTTCCTTCCCCAGAATAAAGGGCATAGTGTCAGATTTTAAAGTATTTTGTTTTCCAAGTAGTACAGCAAATTGTCACCTCCTCCTATAGGTGTTGTCAATTGTATAATAGGCTGGTCAATGGGACAGTCTCACCCAAGTTAAATTTACAAGATTTATAAATTGCAAGATTTCTAATTTATAAGTTATACAGTTTACAAGATGTAGAGACATCAGGTAACATCACGGGCAGAGAGAAAACATGGTAGGTGCCACAGTCACTTTCTTTTCCTGGTGTACCGGTTGCATCCTCGTTAGGTTCTTCTGAAGGCTATATTGTAATTTGAGACAAACAAGAGATTTCATGCTGGTCTTGTGGATGGTAAGCCATGTGGCTGGTGCATGCTGCTTCCTGGGGCTGCTGCAGAGAAGAGTCTACCTAGACTGCACATGTGTTCTCCTCAATAGGCACAAGACTCATAAATGTGAGGGAAAGAAAAATCAGGGATTACATAGTAAGCATGACCTTTCCCTTGTTCCAAATAGGGCAACTGATGACAACTACTACTATTCCTAATATTTATTACTTATTTTTGAAATGATTTACATGGATATTGGATGTATAAAGATTACATGGGTCATACTATTGCTATTTGACAGGTTATTTGGAGAGGTGAGGTGATTTACTCAATGTCATACTTTCAGGGTTAAACAGCATTCTGACTTACGAATCCACATTTTTGGAAAATTATAATGAGGCTATTGTACTTGACACCTCTTAAAGATTTCTTTATTTAACCACTGGTAAGTAGGTGTTTCATAATACCAATATGATCTCTGATATAAACCGGGTACTAGAAGCTACTATGTACTGTTTCTGTGTATATACTATACCCATTTTCCATTAAAGTTGTACTATACATCAGGCTCTCTGCTCGGCAGGGAGCCTGCTCCCACCTCTTTCTCTGCCTACTTGTGATCTCTCTCTCTGTTGAACAAATAAATAAAATCTTTAAAAAAAAAGTGTACTATAACTCGTAATGTTACATTTACTTCGGTGATGCTTTTTAAAAACAATTTCTAACTATAAGCTATAATTTTAAAAGGTTTACTCAGTCATATGGCTAATTAACATAGATGGCACTATTTATATCACATTAGATAATCACATGGATCTTATTTAACACTCCAATACTAAGAAAAAGTGACTAATACTATGAGAAGTCATATTTCATTTGCAATTGTTAGAGAATAGGGAGCTGCTTTTCTCTATTAGATGAAAATTCTAAATTATTATTTAAATGCATGCATTTGCAAAGTAAATTACCTGAATTCATTAAAGTTACTCTTACCTACAATGATTGACTTGATAAAGAATATTATGACTGAGTTACAGTTATGCAAATGCCATTTAAATTTATTTTCATGAATTGTAACCTTATAATCACAGTAAAGTTACTCAAAATACATTGTCTTATAAAAATGTAATATTATAGAGTATATATAGATTTTTGCATATATTTAACTATTGCTTATGACTAGAACTGACTAATTTCTCTAATAACAAGTAATATCTTTTAAGACAGTGATTATTACTTGAGTTTCACTGTGATTGAAAGTGTTCTGTGCATGGTGTTATAAAGTATTACGCATCTAAGTGTGCCATCTATTTAGTTTATGGTCTGTACAAGATTCAGTGATAAGCAGTGTGTCTTTTTATCTTCCCTAAAACTCCATGAATTTGAACAGTTTTTCATAAGGATTTCTATGGACAGATTCCATTTTAGATACTGGAAATGTAGTGCTAAATTGACAAACAATAATCTCTGCCTTAGTAGAGCTTACATTTTAGTTGAGGAAAAAGATTAAAATGAGTATGTAAATTAAAAAATATTACTCTTTGTTTTAAACAGAAAAGGGAGTTAGGATAGTAAGTATGAGGGAGAGAGGGCATAATTTTACAAAGGGCTCCAGAAAATTCTCATGAAGACAATGAAATAGGACTGAAGAGAAAAAAATCACACTGAAAGCAAATATTTATCTTTGGAAGGGCTTTCCCAACATAAAGAGCAAATGCAAAGCCCCTGCAATAGGACTTTGCCACCATAGACAGACCCCATGCAGAGAGGAGTGGTGTGAGATAAGGTTAGAGAGGTAACTTACTTCAAGTCACATGACACCAACCATAACTGGCCAAAGCAAGGACTTTAAGAGATCAATGACGGGCAGTGAGTCAATTAGAATAAGGAATTACTTGATGGATGGGTGAATGAATATATAAATAGATAAGTAGAGGAAAATTTGATTACTAGATACCCAATTACTTAGTTATTCCTTCCAAGAACATGTTTCAGTGTAGTTTGATGTCTAAAGTAGTGGAGGCTTAAAATAGAAGAAAGAAACTGAGTAACTAACCACATATATAGCTGCCCAATATTACACCAAGTGTTATATCTGAGTTAGATACAGAACTGAAATTAGAGGAAATCATATCCCTCAATTTTAACTTCCAAGATAAGGACATAAACTTGGCAGAATACTTTTACATTAAACTCTACTAATGACAGCAGCCTTTAAAGCACATATAGGTTTCATATTTATATTCTGGAAGTCTCGTACTGTAGATCTGATCCCTTTTTATAGTTCAGAAATCTTTGATTTTATAAAGAACTAAGTCAGCATCTATATAACAGCTTGTTCTGTACTAGTACTGTTGAAATATTATAAACTGAGAAGTCAAACATAGAGCTATAAACAGCAAGGGGCAAGATAGAGGGGACAATAGGAATAATGGCATAGCTGGGAAGATCTTGGCCAAGTGGATGAGAGAAATGGCGTACTGAAAAAATGGTATTTACCAACTATCGAGCAGTAAGAAGTTGAACACTAAGAAGGTGTTTAACGTCCTGCAAGAACTAGTATGCTAGCCAAAGTAATTTTTCCCCAAGAGTAGGTAATTGGCAGAATTTACTGATAAGAACTTCTTAACTGTAAAGGTTCTCTATTTTTGTGATGACAGTATCCTGATTTCTGTCAGTGACTTTTACCCAGAGACCTCCAGGGAGTCATTAGAAGTGATCGAGTACACAAGTACACAAGTCAGTGAGGGGGAGCGTACACACCATCCGGGAACGGGGAGTATCTCAGAAGAGTGTTAGAATCTGTCTCAGGATTTAGTTTTGGTCCAGGGAAGAATGTGCTCTCTGGAACAGATAGTGTCAGAAAGCAGGGGCAATTCTGTGATGGGACAAAGGAGTACAATACACTCAGTAAAAAAGAATGTTCGTTTTCTTGTGAGTGATATACTGACCCTTTTATTTGTACTTAGACAAAATTACAAAGTGGTGTCTTTCTTTCTCAGGTGTGTCTCAGAGTGACCTGAGGTTGGTATAGTGAGAGATTGTTTATCAAATGGGAAAATAAATGGCTCTCATACATCAGACTAGCTTCTGAACGTGAGGAGCTATTCTGTTTCCTTTGTTTTCTCACATTTTCAGAACTTCTAAAGAAAATTAGCCTACGTATTGCAGACATGTATAGAAGAAATAAAAGGTGATTCGGCATAAACATTTAATATAATCCTAAGTAGTTTTCAGTTTTGAATATATCATTTCAATAAGCTGTTCTTAATTCTAATGGCCATGAAATTATTTTGAGTAATAAAACTAACATTAAACTAACTAAAACTAACAATAAAAACAAAAACATTTGAGTGAATGTATTAGATATTGCACAGAATGTGCAATATAAACTATTTTTTTTTACATTTGATTATGTCATTTGGCTTATAGTCTTTGTAGCTCAATTTCCTCAGATTTAAAGGACTAAAAATCCTTTTTGTCAGTGAATATTTTTCTAAATTTTTGTGTTTTCCTCTCCTAAATCTATCTTTTGCCACTTTTTTAGGAACAGTTCTAGGTTTACTGTAAATGTTGAAAAAATAGTTAAGAGTTCTCATATATTCCATAACCAGTTTCCCCAATTAACCTCTTACATGATACAACTGTTATAATGATCAAATATAATCATTAATAAAGTTGACAGTTTGTTTATATTTCTTATTTTTTACCTAGAGTGTAGGATGCCATTCAGGCTACCTTCCATTTAGTCATATCTCCTTAGGCTTCTCTTGGCTGTGACATTTTCTCAGATTTTTTTTTTTTTTTTTTGATGACCTTGGCAGTTTTGAGGAGCGTGAGTCAGGTATTTTCAAGGATGCTTATCTGTTGGAATATTCTAATGTTTCCCTCATGAGTAGATGGAGGTTGGGTTTTAAGGAGGAGAACCACACAAGTAAAGTGACATCATACCAAGGGTATGCATTATTAATGTGATTTATTATTGTTGATGTTCATCCTAATCACCTAAGGTAGCATTTGTCAGGTTTCTCCATTGTAAAGTTATTCCCATCTGACCCTTGCCACACTCCATACTGTACTCTCTTGAAAAAAAGTCACTACGTACAGCCCAGTCTTATGAAATAGGGAGTAATCCTCCTCCTCCTAAAAGCATAGTACCTATATAATTTGGAATTCTTCTGCATAGAAGATTTATCTTTTCTTCCATTCTTATTATTACATAATTTATTCATACTAGTATGAAATCATGATTTATTTACACTGAGAATTATAATCTATTACTACCTTTTTTCTTAAAATGTTTCTGTTTTTGCCCTTGGGAGCTCTTTGAGTTGGCTTCTGTGTTCCTTTAACATATGCATATCAAGTATGTGTATTTTTTTGTATGTTTTTTTTGGTATATTCCTATTTCCTGGCATAAGAAGATGCTCCAGACTTGTCTTGTAAATCTAGTGAGGCTTACAATCAGTCATTTTCCAAAAAAACTATGCTGCTTCCTTTACTGGAGAAGAATATTGGTGATCAGTCTCAGTGTTGGGTATACTTATTGATACTGGGTTATCTTCGCTTCTAGTTTACTCAGCTGGGAAAGCAAGGAAATATATTCCTGAATAGTTCCAGAAGCACATGCACATATATATAGATGGATGAATATCTATCAACATTTATATTGAGGTACATTTTGATGTCTTCTACTCAAGTTCATTACCATATCAGTCATCCAGGACTGTTCTCACTTATCTGTTTCTACTTCAATATTAAGAAACTTGGCGTTTATCCTCTATAAGCCATTTCATTGCTTAGTTCTAGTACACATTCATGCATATATATATAGCAGCACCATAAATTTTACCTTGTACACGCCACTTTATGAATTAGAGTACAGTCATCTTGTCTGGTTCCTTTTGCCCTTAGTGTTACAGAAGCAATTCGTATCTAAAGTTAGTAAGGTCAGCACCTTCATCCCCTCAACTATCTTCTGTACTGCGGTATAATGTTTGTAATGTGGAAGGATTCTTTTGCCACGGTCTCTATTCCATTTTCAAAATCTGTTTTCTTAAATTTAAAAAAAAATTGAATACATTAGGATTTGGCTTTTGTGTTGCAAAGTTCTAAGGATTTTGACCAAGCATAGTGTATCATACAGTATAGTTTGGCTACTCCAAAAAAATCACCTATTCGTTTCCTTCCTGCCCTCAAATTTCTGGCAAACTCTGAGCATTATACTATTTCTGTACATTTTTCTGACCTAGAATGTTATGTAATTGACACCATTCATTATGTAACCTATTCAGACTGATTTTGTTCTCTTCAAAATATACATTTAAGATTCTGCCATGTCCTTTTATGGCTTAATAACTCATTTTTTAAAATCACTGAATAGTATTCCCTGACTGGATGCACTATAGTTTCTCTACTGGCCTAATGATGTACATCATGGTTGTATTATGTCATGAAAATATAAGTAAGCCATTATGTTTTGGTGTGGACTTGGGTTTTCAAATCAATAACTAGGAGTATTATTGATAAAGTTTGAATTTCTAGGAAACTGTCAAATCATTTTCCAGAGTAGCTGTGCCATTTTGCATTCCTATTACCAGTGTATGAAAATTTCTCTTTCTCTATATTCTTGTCAGCTTTTGTTGCTGTCAATTTTTTGGATTTTATCTACTCTCGGTGTAGCAATCTCTGTTTTAATGTGTACTTCCTTCCTTATGACAAAATGTTTCACATCATTTGTCATATGTTTATTTCACATCTAGGTAACTTCTTTGATGAGATAATCTGTTTAGGTCTCGAATAATTTTTAAATGTGTTTTATTTCTTACAATTGAGTTCCAAGAGGGTTTTTTTTTTTTTTTTTTGTATTTCGGGTGGGAGTTCATTAACAGATGCATGATTTCCAAAAATTTTCTCCTCGTCTGTGACTGGTCTCTGAACAGTATCTTTTACACAACACAAGATTTCAATTTAATAAACTCCAACTTTTAATTTTTTCCTTTCAAGGGTCATGTTCTTAGCATTGCTCACATTTTCCTTATTAGAGTATAATTGATTTGATATTTGTATATATTGTGAAATCATCACAATTAGGTAACACCATATATAGTTGTTTTTTTTTTTTAAGATTTTCTTTATTTATTTTAGAGAGAGATGAGAGGGGAGAAGGTCAGAGGGAGAAGCAGATTCCCCGGGGAGCAGGAAGCCCGATGCGGGACTCGATCCCAGGACTCCGGGATCATGACCTGAGCTGAAGGCAGTTGCTTAACCAACTGAGCCACCCAGGCGCCCCATATATAGTTATTTTTGATAACATTTAATCATTACTCTTAATATTTCATATCTTAAAGTTGCCAAATGTAGTTAACATGCTATATGTTACGTCCCCATGATTTTTTTATAATGGGAAATTTGTACCTTCTGACTCTCCCTTCACCAGTTTTGCCCGGTCCACCCTATCACCCCTGCCTACCATCCATTTATTCTTTACTGAATTTTTTTTTTCAGATTGTACATGTAAGTTAAATCATATGGTGTCTTTTTTCTGATTTATTTAGTATAATGTCCTCAAGTTCCATCCATGTTGTCATAAATGGCAACACTTAATTTATGGTGAATGATATATTCCACTGTGTGCATATATAACTTTCTTGATCCATTCATCCATTGGTGAATATTGAGATTATTTCCATATCTTGCCTATTGAAAATAAGCTGCAGTGAATTTTGAGGTGCCTAAATCTTGTAGTTAGTGTTTTCCTTGTTTTTTTTTCTTCCTCCAGAAAATACCCAGAAGTAAAATTGCTGGATTATATGGTAGTTCTAATTTTTCTATGAGTTTCCAACCTGTTTTCCGTAGTAGCTGTACCAGTTTCCACCTAGCTGTACCAATTTCCATTATGACCAACAATGAAGAAGGATTGAGTGTCTCCTCATCCTGAGTAACACTTAATATTTCTTATTAATATATCTGGTTGTTAATAGACATTTTAACAGATGAGAATTAATTTCTCATGGTAGTTTTGATTTGGATTTCCCTTATGATTAGTGAATCTGAACATCTTTTCATGTGCCTGTTGGCTATCTGTAGCTTTTCTTTGGAAAAACACCTATTCATGTATTCTGTCCAATTTTAGTATGGTATACTCCTTGGAAACTATCATTTGTTTTTGATCATCATCAACATTTACAGCTAGAAGACTATTATGTGGATTAGTTGCCTTGGCTTCAAATACTTATGCAACAATTGCAGGGGGCATATGGATTCCACTTTGTCCTGATAGTCCTTTATCAGCTGCAACTTTTTGTAAGAGGATCTGTTTTCTGGTCATTGCTGGGGAGAAAGCACTGAATAGATCTTCTATCCTGATCATGTTCGTGTAGGCCACTGAGAGCACGTGGCATGCCCTGCTGGACAGCTTGGTGCCTTATTTCATCCCTGACTTGAAGGAGGTGGCTGTGTGATTGTAGTGTTTGTCCTATTTGGTAGCCTCACCTTCTGCATCTGCCCTGTCTTCTCTTTGGGAATAGGGAGAGGAGAGAGAGCAATGTTAAGTGGAGGCATGCAGATGGCATTCATGGGCCTTGGCTGCAGCCTCAGTCCTACCACTTGGATCTGCTTTTGGCTTTACCTGAGGATCCCTCCAGTCTGGTCCTTTCCTGGAGCCAAGGGGTGGGGCACCCCCAGAGGGAAGCTTTTTTTTGTTGTTAGTTAGTTATTTAGTTATTTAATTTATTTGACACAGAGAGAGAGATCACGAGTAGGCAAAGAGGCAGGCAGAGAGAGAGGGGGAAAGCAGGCTCCCTCCTGAGCAGAGAGCCTGATATGGGGCTCGATCCCAGGATGCTGGGATCATGACCTGAGCCGAAGGCAGAGGCTTAACCCTCTGAGCCACTCAGGTGCCCTGGGAAGCTTTTAAAGTATCCAATTACAGGAAGCAGTCTGGCAATGGAGGAACACCATGAATTCACATCCACCCACAGACACACTCATTCTACACCCACACTTAGAGCAATTTCTCTTGAAGAACTGAGATCTGAACAAACCATCTATCTGTACAACAACAATGGAGGGACCACATAGAGAAAAGTAGGAGAGACACTGTAACAACAGAAACCCCAGCCCCGATGCAGAAACTTGCACTAGGGAAGGTTATCAGTGAGGGGTCCACACCGAGACTCCCGTGCCCTGGGACACCACAAAAAGCCAACAGCCTGAAGGGCAACTACACTGTAATGGAAGGAAATCTACTTACTAATCCTGGACTGTCTGCTAAATCGCCTCAGAAATGCTGGAGCTCCGTACTGTCAACAGAGATAGGATCCAGGCATTCTAACCAGCCTACTAGGGCTAGGCCAAGGTGCCATGAGACTCGAGCTCATGTCAGGTAGTCCCAGCTCATGTCTGCTTCAACTCCAGCCAGATGCTGGGGCAGCCCCACCGCAGCATGCCCGGGCAAGTCTGCCAATGCCGCACTAGCAGTGGCCCCAGAGGATGTCCTGACACAAGACAACAGCTTCAGGATGGGGAGAGGGGGGTACCTGTTCTTCCTAACGCCAACACAAAAAGGCCACCAAAAGGAGGAGATGGAGCATTCACTTCCCAACAGATAAAAAGGATAAAAATGCCAGAAGAAAAATCCTCACCAATGGGAGGTAATTTATCTCATAAAGAATTAAAAGTAATGATCATAAGGATGCTCACAGATCTCAGAAAGAACCAATCACAGCTGAAGGATACAATAAACAAAATAAAAAATAGACTAGAGGGAACCAACAGTCGATTAGATGATATGCAACAGTGGTAATCACTGATGAGAACAGCAAAAAAAAAAAAAAAAAAATTCCTTATGTATAGATATCTGTCTACAACCATATCCTCATCCTAATAAATGCTTAAAATTAAAATAAATTTTTAATATATTTTTTAAAGATTTCATTTATTTATTAGGCAGAGAGGCAGGCCGAGAGAGAGGAGGAAGCAGACTCCCTGCTGAGCAGAGAGCCCGATGCGATGCGGGACTCCATCCCAGGACCCTGAGATCATGACCTGAGCCCAAGACAGAGGCTTTAACCCACTGAGCCACCCAGGTGCCCCTAAAAAGAATTCTTTTTAAGAGACTTGTGGCATACCACCAGGTATAATACCATTTGACTTTCCTTTCCTAGAACAAGCCCCTTCTTGCCACATGTTTTTCTCTAGACTTTCTCTAAGTGCTGAGCTATAAGAATTCTTTACAAGGTCTTGTCCAGATTAGTCTTAGAAGGGGCATGTGATTTTTTTTCCCCTGGAACCTAGTAATTGTACAATATACATGGATGTTGCAAAATGAGATCTATGTTCCAGAAACAAGAGAAAAATATTCCAGAGCTGCAGTACATCTATTTTATTTACATTTGGACAGGGTTTGATTATTTACAAAGATTTTTCTTTGATACTATCTCGATTCTCAAAAGATCTTGCCCCCCTTCCCCACAAAACAAAAACAGTAAATGTGTTGTGTAGTAGTCAGATCTGCTGTTCTTATATGATAAATAAACAACTCCCATCCTGATACCTACAGACAAAAGTTCTCAGGGATCTCACCTATAAATGGAAAGCTGTCTGTTTAAATATTCTTTAGCCACTTGACTGTAGTGTTCCTATGGTTCACAAGTGATCAGTTTCTGATGTCTAGAACGTTAATTTGAGTCAAAATGTCTCATAACAATTGTGCAGAAGGTAAGAATATAATTTAGGTTATAATGGAACACATTTTGAGTGTCTAAAAAGTTGACATTACCTTTTGAAACAGGCATTTTTTCTAGCTTTAAATACTAGGAAGATAAAATAAGTTTGTTGGCAGTGTCCTCTCACTTTTTCTTGTGATATGAATGTAGATAGAAGCTGTTAAAACTGAAGACTTCGGTGGTGGTGTTACTACTTCAGAAAGGATGAACTTGGAAATTCTGTTACAAGTAAAGTTGATTTAATACTATCAATGCAGGCATGGAGAAAATGTACTTGTATTCTAATTTTTGTGTCAGTAGAAAATACACTAATATTCCTAGTGTTAGAATGATTCTGTTTGAATGATTTCATGAGTTTGCTTTCTTAAAATGAGCCCTTTATAAACCCTCTTGGTAAAAAATTTACCTTAGGATAAGTATCATTTATGACCATGTATATAGCAAAAAAATATACTTAAGCTACCTGTTTGGTTCATCAAAGGTACTTAGTTTTTTGTTTGTTTATATTTTGTGATCACTGGAGGTGATTGTGAAACAGCTCTGGTGGGCAAACTTTGTATTTGTGTATATTTAATGATAACTTTCAAGTAAATGGAAACATAGTTGGATTCGCTTCCTGGTATTTCTCTTCCTCTCTAGTTTATTAGTAACAATTTTAAGTTCAAAAATTAAACTGAAAGCTTTGAGAGTAGAGATTTGCCTTACTTTTTCATTAACTGCAACACTGGGGATATTAACTTGCTTATTGTAATAATGCAAAAATATCGACTAAATTATAATCAGAATTGGTAGGGCAGAGAAATAAAGATTTAAGAGTAGCCAAAATTTTTTTTTCTACATGGACCTTGGCAGAGGGAAGCTAGGTAATTCTTAACAATTACCAGCTAATTTTTACTCCTAGGAAGGAAGCCAGTCGTTCCTAGTGCACACATTTCTGTGGTCATGTCCTTCCCGGTTTGGATAGATTCTTTTTAGCTGCACCTTACCTGTTTCTTAAATTCAGAGATTAAGTTCTCTTCCTGGGAACTTCCTCTTCAGTTAGAAAAAATACGTGGGTAAGTCCTCCTTTTTACTATTTAATATGGCCAATTCTTGATGAAGCTCTAGTATTCTATTGTGTTTATTTTTATTAATAGAGCTCTCCAATGGCTTTCTCAAAGTCCAATTTTACAGTGTATAGGAAACTGGCTGGCAGCTGACTACTGGGGCTCTTACATAGGATATTTAGCTGCCTTTTTTTTTCTGTGTTCTCAGCTGCACCACAGCATTGCTGTATCTCAAAGATAATTTCCCATGGATCCGTATCATGACTGATTAGAGCAAGAGTCACAGGGATTGACAATTAATATATTCTAAGAAATAACTAAGACTGCTCATGGTAATTTTAAAATAATGCGGCTTTCCAAATGACATTCTTGGACCTACCTATTGGTAACCACAGAACCTACAATTGAGTGAGAAACCAAAAAGGCCTAATGAGCCCAAGGAAAAAACAGTTTCATAACTACATAAAATCCAGTATAATGGATACAGTTTAATATATAATAGGATAGAGATTATTGAGGTCATTTGTGAAACAGGCAGTCTATTTTTTTCTTTTTTGTGTTTTCTCCCTGTCACTAGCTGGGTGCATAGGGTGAAGGGATTGTGTCCCTGGATTTGGGGTACGCTGTCCCCAGCCTGTATGTATACTAGGAGGGGATATTAATCACAGATAAATTCTAAGTATCTTATACTTTTTTCCTCCTCAATTCTTATCAGAGACTAAAAAAAAGTAAAAAATATAATAATGAGAGCTGAAGAGTTATATTCTACACCTTGAGTATGACCTGCATGTTTACCAGCCTCTAAACATTCTGCTATGGATACTTACCTGTCCTTGTTGACTGAGTAGTGAGCCATCTGCATGAAAATCTAAGAATATACCACTGGGAGAAGGCAGCCAAGGATCTCTGCACAATTAACACATAGGGGGGAAAAAGAAAAAAATTCGTCCCTTTTCTATAATGTTTTCTGTCATTTCCTCTCTTATATTGAAGGGATTGTGCAAATTAATCTGTAAATCCCTTCAGGAGAAAGCATTATAATTTTCTTTTAGGAACCTCTATTGTTACATAAGAATATCTCATTGAGGTTTACTTTTCTTAGGGAACACCAAGGCAGCAGGTGATAATAAAAGAAAAAGATTTTTTAAAGTTATGCGTCTTACCAATGAAAATTAAAAGGTATTAAATACACTTTTACTTTATGCATTTTCTTAAATTCAGGAGTTGAGCATCTGTTTGACTTCCTTTCTAGAAGCTTTTTAGAGCCATTTCTTCTCTATGCAGTAGCAACATGAAAAGCTTTAAACCTGCTAAAGCTTATTTTCAAGATTAGGACTTACCTAGTAAGCTGACTAAAGAATAGTTTCCCTTTTGATTAGAGTCAATTATATAGAAACTTCTTGTCTGAGTTTTATTATCTTACAAGTATCATTTTTATTCAAGAGTCTAAAGTAGAATGCTTTCTGTAATCTCCAGGCAGAGATATCATAAGCAAGATGAGCAGTAAAATCAAATTCTTGTTGTGGATTCAAAACCTCACATGTTTGAAAATGCTTTATCATATAAGCTGGTATTCCTGAATGAAACAATAGTGGTTGTGAACTTCCTGTCCCTTTAAATTCTAATTTGTTATTTTCAAAGGACACTTATTTGTCTTTCACATTTAAACATGCTTGTCCCAGTACATATCAAGTATTTTTACAATATATTGCTAAACTGTTGATAGGACTTTGAAGTTGGTAAACATTCATGCAGTATGTTTTTAATCTCCTAAGAGTTATAGTGGATTGACAGTTATTAGTGTGAAAAACATTTTCCTTTTCAACACAGTCCTTTTACTTTTCAAAAAGTCAGTGTTGAAGGATGGCATATGTATATATATATTCCAAACGTGGTCAATGCATTTTTACAGCAAGCTATACAGAATTTTAATGGAACTCTGAGCGAAAGAGCTTGTAGTTTGTGATCTGGGTAATTTTCTATAACGTGTGTGTGTGTTTTAAATAGGACTTGGAGAACTTCCTTGGTTGTACATAGGAATATTTCATTGTACACGATTTTTTAACAGTATGCTGTATTTTGGTCCCATGATTTAAAGAATATTTCTGTTAGTGGATATTTAGTTGATCCTCAAGGTAAATTTAAGGTCCCCTAGTCCACCTCTGCCCAGGGACAGAGAGACAGACACACATAGTGCCACAATTTAAAAGAACACCAAGAATGTAAAGGAACCAGTCCTAGAACTCTGCCAAACAGGGAGCTGCTGACACTCTCACTTGGTGGGAGGGCACCCCTGGTAAAGAATGCTCTGGTACCTCCTGGCTGAAGCCATCAGGGTGCCCCCTGCATAGAGTGCCAGGAACCCCCAATCCATGCCTACTACAGTTGGAACCACCCCGCTAGGAACCCCCCCATACCATGTGATTCCACGGAACCTTGTCAGCTCAGCACAGGCAAAGCTCCGACCAACCAGTAAAAAAATTCACCAAGTACCTAGAGTCTACATAAAGGACAACCATACATTAGAGCATTCCTACAAGTTTAGAACTAGCAGTTCCACAAATCCATAGAAACACACACAGAATTGGTTTCTAAAGAATAAGACCAAGCCTCAGAAAAAGACCAAAATGAGATGAAGAAAAGCACTATGCCTGATAAAGAATTTAAAGTAGTGATTGTAAAGATGTTCTCCATGCTGGAAAAAAGAGTTAAATAACTCAGTGAGGTTTTCAATAAAGAGACAATGTAAAAAAAAAAAAAAGAACCAATCAGAAGTTAAAGGAGGTAATAACTGAAAAAATACACTACAGAGAATCAATAGGAGATTGGCAGGTGCCTAAAAAGGTAAGTCATCTAGAAGACAGACAGGGTAAGGGAAAGCACCCAAGCTAAGCAGCAAAAAGAGAAAAGAATTTTTCAACAATAGGTTGAGGGATCTCTTCAACATTAAGTGAATACACATTGACTTTATAGGAGTCCCATCAAAAGAGACAAAGGGGAAATCAAACTTATTTGAAGAGATAATGGCTGAAATCTTCCCTAAATAGGTACTCAGTTTCAAGAAGCACTGAGAGTTCCAAAGAAGATAAACCCAAAGAGGTCTACCCCACTACATGTAAGTAGAGTGTCAAAGATTAAAGAGATTTTTAAAAACAGCCAGAGAGAAGCAAAATAGTATGTACAAGGGAAACCCTGTAAGATTACTGCTTTTTCAGCAGAAACCTTGTAGGCCAGAAAGGTGAAGCATGACATAAAAACAGCACTTTTTTGTTTTTTATTCAGAACTGATGGAGAGACTAAAGGAGTTTTTCACCACTGAACCAGCCTTACGAGAAATGTTAAGGGTACATCTTTAAGTGGAAAAGAAAATGCCATCATTACAGGTAAGAAAATACCAAAAAGATGTAAAAGATGACAGTATATACATAAAATGTAGAGAAGTAAAAAAAAAATTAGAATGTGTTTGAACTTAATACAAATTACCATATATTTAGCGTGTTATTTATAAACCTCATAGTAACCACAAATCTGCAACCTTAAGGAATATACAAAAGAAAACCCAATGTAACACTACAGAACCTCATCAATCACAAAGAGAACAAGAGAAGAACAAAGGAACAGGAAAGAACTACCACAACCACCAGAAAGCAGTTGACAATATGGCTGTAAGTACATACCTGTTGGTAATTTCCTTAGATGGAAATATACTAAGTGCTTTATTCAAAAGATAGAGGGTGGCAGAATGGATTAAAAACCAGACTCATTTATATGCTGCTTATAAGAAATTAATCTCAGCTATAGAGAAACATCCAGAATAGAAGTGAAAGGATGGAAAGATATTTACCATGTAAATGGAAGCAAAAAAACCGTTGGGTTTGGCCAGCCAACCCCAAGGCAGCAAATGAAAGATTATTCCAGACATCTTAGTAGGGGAAAGGAGAGGGCAAGGGGACCAGACACTTTAGTGGCAAAAGGTCCCGAGCCAAAATGTGCCTCCACTTTTTTTGTGAAAGTTATCAATACAACAAAGAAATAAAAACAGAAAGGAGAAGCCTTAATAATCAAGACAGTGACATAAGGAGCATCATGTGATTAGAATAAGCTGTGCTCGTGACACGCGTGCAAATAGGGAGTGCGAGACCACCAAAGATAAATGCTTCTCCTGAACATTTGCTCCTTGGGTGAGTGTATTGAACTGCAACAAGGGTCCAACTGTTTTCAGCCCAGAAACTTTAAAGGAGGCCCAGTTTTCTGGACATTCCTTCCTTACTTTTCAATTAGCCTCATCTAGGGAGGCATGTGTTTATTAGATCTTATCTAGTTAGGCATGCATCATGCCTACAAAAGAGAAGAAAAAAGGGTAGCAGTATTTTAGACCCAATAGACTTTAAAACAAAGATTTTAACAAGAGATAAGAAGGTAATATACAATGATAAAGGGATTAATCAAACAAAAGGATTTGACAAAAATTAATGTAGAATGCCGAAAAAAAATCATCCATACACTGGACCACAATGAACTAATTGATACAGAATATTCTATTCAACAATGCATATTGTTTTCAATGCACATGGAACAACCTCTAGATTAGAGGCCACAAAACCACTCTAAGATTAAGAAGACTGCAGTAAGAGATAAATCCATGCTTATATTTTCAATTGATCTTTGACAAAGGAGCTAAGAATATACAATGGGTAAAAGACGATCTCTTCCACAAAGGGTGCTGAGAATACTGGAGAGATGAAATAATTTCTTATACCATATACAAAAACGAACTCAAAATGCATTAAAAACCTAAATATGAAACCTGAAACCATGAAAACCTTAGATGAGTACCTAGTAGTAATTTCTATGACATGGACTATAGCAACATTTTTCTAGGTATGTCTCCTACAGCAAGAGAAACAAAAGCAAAAATACATTATTGGGACTACATCAAAATAAAAAGATTTGGCAAAGAAAACTAGCAGAATAAAGCAGCTGCCTATTAAATGGGAGAACATATATGGAAATGCTATATCCCACAAGGAGTTAATATCCAAAACATACTGAAAACTTCAACACTCAACACCAAAATCCAATCTAATTAAAAAATGGATCAAGGACCTGAATAACCATATTTCCAAAGATGACATATAGATGGCCACCAGCCACATGAAAAGATGCGCAACATCGCTTATCAATAAAATGGAAATCAAAACCACAATGAGCTCTCAGGTTACACTGTCACAATAGCTAAAATCAGACAAGAAACATGTTTTCGTTGGACTATGGAGAAAAAGCCCTTATGAGCTGTTGGTGGGAATGTAAAGTGATACAACTGTTATGGTATAGAGTATGGAGTTTTCTCAAAAAATTAAAAGTATAAATACAATATGTTACAGTAATTCCACTACTGGGTATTTACCCAAAGATAATGTAAGCACTAACTCAAAGATACATGCACCCCTATGTTTATTTCACCATTATTTACAGTGGTCAAGAAAAGGAAGTGACTTATCCATCAGTAGATAATGGATGAGGAAGATGTGGCTATATAGGTCATGGGTTATTACACAACCATAGGAAGGATGAGATCTTGCCATTTGTGACAACATGGATGGACCTAGAGTATATTATGCCAAGGGAATTAAGTCAGGCTGAGAAAAGCAAATACTATATGATTTCATTCATATGTGGAATCTGAAGAACAAATGAAAAAACAAATTATCCACATAAATTGAGATAGACTGCTGGTTGCCAGGGGAAGGAGGGTAGAGTTACTGGCAAAATGCAGTAACTCTGCATGTGAAAGGAATGTGAAAGAAAAAAAAATGGGCGAAGGGGAGTGTATATACAGGTTTCCAGTTTTGAAATCTATAAATCGTGGTACATTTTAAATATAAATAGTTATGCTATTGCTTTCCAAAAATGTTTCACCAATTCTGTTGAAATAGTCATGAAACTTTTAAATGATTAGGCCAATTCTTAGCATTAGCAAATTTGTTACATGCATCTGTTTTTCTTCATTTTTACTTCATAGAGTAGTGAAGGAAGAATCCTGGTCCTTTTTACTTCCCAGGGAGCATGTGAAGTTAAATATTTGTTTTTATTTAAAAGTAATTTTAATGTTTTTGTGGTTTGTGTACTTATAAACTTTTCTGATTATTGGGTTATTTTTTCATTCATTTTATAATTTTTTTCTCTTAGATAAGCTTTACATATTTTCCCTAGTCTATTACTACTTAAAAAAAAATGTTCCTGACAAACTTTTATAAAAAAGTTTAATATTATGTAATTAAATTAAGTTGTTCTCTTAGGATTCCTACATTTTATAATAGCTTGTTAAATGGGTCTTTATCCTTTAGTTTTGAACATTTTCTCTTATTTTTAGGATTTTATATTTATGTTTAGTATCTGTAATTTATATTAGGAGGTAAAAGGTAAATTTCCCACCTATTTTTATTCTAGAAGTTTGAAGGTTTACTCCAAATGGATCATAGACCTAAAGATTTTAACTAAAGTTTGTTTGTTTTTGGCATGAAATATCAGTTAAGGAGTTTTTTGGGTGTATGTCCAACTGGTTTTTCCAGGACTGTTTATTGAAAATATTCCTTTCTTCACTAGCAACTATGTCAGAAAAGAAGAATATGTAGGAAGAGAATAAGAACAGGATAAAAAGATGCCTGTGGAGATACCTAGAGGTACTGTAATACAGACAAACCTGTTCTGATGGCCACACAAATGTACACAGGTGAAAACTGAATAGAATATACATACACACAATGCATGTGAAACTTTGATATGCAAATAAAGTAGGTATAATCAGATTTTAGCTATAATATTATACTATACTTATGTAGTACGTGACCATTGGAAGGAATGAGGCAAATCATGTATGAGATTGACTTTTTATTTTGTAGTAATATTGACAAAAATTATCTGTGAAAACATTCTAAAATATAATACTTTTAACAAAAGTAACTTTAAAAAGTATTGACTCCTTGAAGTGAAAGCCAGGAAATATATGAAGAAAATACGTTTGTTAATGACCAAATAAAAAGACAAATTTGAAATCAAGAACTGTTAAACAAGCAACTATTGAAGGAAAAATTACTAACCTACTCAGTGATCTCATTTACTAGACTAAGCTTTTTTTTTTTATCTTAATAAAATGACCCAAAAAATACAATACAGGGTGAAGAGGTCAGTGGAAGTAGTTGACTTTCATAAACGACTTGTGCATCTGAATGGAATGGATAAAAATACAGTTGCAATAGAAAATGAACTGACTAATTAGGCTTCTATTTCCATTGCAATTATTAAAATTTACCATTTTGAGCAAAGTCTGTTCTGTCTTCAGAACATGTATAAAAATGCCTAGAAAAATATACATATATATACTTTTTTTTTTTATTTTTAGAGACAGCTCACATGTGAACAGGTCAGGAGGGGCAGAAGGAAGAAGAGAATCTTATGCAGACTCCGTGCTGACTGCTGATTTGACAAGGGCTCAGTCTCATGACCCTTAGATCATGACCTGAGCCACTCGGGTGCCCCTCCATGAGAAGTTTTTAAAAATATTTTGTTCCTGTTTGCCACAGGAAGAGAGATGTCCATTCAATATCAAATAAATGTTTTAACTTTCAGACGTGATTAAAGATGACACTAACAGCTTTGAAGGCAGTAGTCTCTCTCTTTCCTTAATGTGTTCATTCACAGATGCAAATGTGCCATCATAGCAGCAACATACATTTGGACTGGAAATATTGCAAATTGCATCAAAAAGGTCCTCCCTCATTCATGTACTTTAAAAGAGAACTTCACATCTGGATGGATTGCTTAATTATCTATTAATTTGAGTCCAAATTGTATTTGAAAATGAGAAGAGGCCCAGGTGTATGAGTGATGCAGCTCAGAATAAAGCCCTCCTTTTTTGTTTTTAAATAATCTGTTATACCTTATAGAATGCTTTCACCTAGGTTACCTCATTTGATTGTTATGACCCATCTGGAAATTCATCAAAGGAAGCATTCTGACTTCTGTTTATACTGTTTAGAAAAAGGAGACACACACAGATTCAGTGATTTATAGCAGGTGGCACCTGGTGTCTGCTAAATACTAGCAGAGCTGGAGCTTAGATCCAGCCTTTTTTCCATGTACAACACTCTATGGTAGCACCTTGTTTTGCATAATAAACAGTGCTATAAGCCTGTGTTGGCAGAATAATGGTTTATCAGAAGTGTCCACTTCTGGTCTTTAGATATGGAACTATGTTATCTTGCATGGCAGAAAAATTTTTTTATTTTGACCAATTTAGGATCTCAAATGGGAGATGATTCTGGATTATCCCAGTAAATCTAGTGTGATCACAAGGGTTCTTCTAGGAAAAAAGAGGCAGTAGAGTCACAATCAGGTTTGTTGAATGGAAACAGATCTTCCTGATGTGGGGCCACAAATCAGGAATACAGGTGGCCTCTGGAAGCTAAATAAGACAAGAAAATGGATTCTTCCTCGGGGACTTCAGAAAGAAAAAATACCAGTTGACACTCTGATTTTCACCCAGTGTAACCCATTTCAAACTTCTGACCTCCAGAAGTACCAGATAATAAATTTATGTTACTTTAAGCCACTACATTTATGACCGTTTGTTCCAGTACCAATACGAAACCAATAGAAACCTCTGCATTATTACTTCTTAATATCTCAGTAATTTTGTTCTAGATATCATATTCTTACTACAAATTTGCTTCATAATAGAAAATCATGAAAAAACCCCAAATACTTTCATTTTGGTTTACTGCTTTTTGTGTTTCTCTTTCGCTTGACTCCTTTCATTACTTAATGAAAAAAAAAAAAGGTTTTGGTTATCATACCTAAGGATGTGTTTTCCACATTGTTAATACTCTTCCCGCCTTTTATTTATTTTTTTTTAAATTTTTTTATTTTTTTTTTAAGATTTTATTTATTTGACTGACAGAGAGAAACACAGCGAGAGAGGGAACACAAGCAGAGGGAATGGTAGCGGGAGAAGCAGGCTTCCGGCAGAGCAGAGAGCCCGATGCCGGGCTCGATCCCAGACCCCTGGGATCTCACCTGGGCCGAAGGCAGATGCTTAACGACTGAGCCACCCAGGCGCCCCCTCTTCCCACCTTTTAAAAAAAAGTATTATCCTTTCATTGATGTATGACTTGTTAGGAATTATGTGTGGTTCTAGCAACTTAAGTGTCAGCCAGAGGCCAATATGGCATAAGATTCTAAGAGGTTTATTGCCGAGTTCTCTGTAAGGTGAGAGGTATTAATTTCATATTTACACACATGTTTAAAAATGTTTTACTTTAAATTATTCAGATGAGTTTTCTCCTTGGCCCTCCGTTATAATTATCCAGGAAAATTCACGTCATATTACCATGAAACCGTGCTTGGTTTCTTTTCAAAACTTTTTTTTTTTTAAACAATGATGTACTTATTAGCTCACTCAGTTTCTCATCTCTTAAAAAAATTTTCAGCTACAAAGTATATATAAAAATTATAATCCTTAATTCACAAATATTATGTCAAATGAAAAAAATATTGAAAAATGTGTCTTTATCTGGAGAGAAATTAAAGACTGAAAGTATGATGTATATTTGAAAAACATTTAAATTACTCTTGTTCCCATGTATATACAAAATGTATCTGTAAGAAAATTAAATATCCTATTTAGGTTTAATTCACCAGGCCATTTAATATACCAGCTGACATGGACTTTTGTATTAGCCCACTCAGCATTTTTTCCTACTTAAAAGAATTTACTATAAGTATGACTGATTTGTAAAAAGCTGTACATATTTAATGTATATAACTCATTATATCCACCTGTGAAACTATCACCATCATCCATCCCCTCTCTAAGTTTCCTCCTGCTGGTATTATTACTGTTAGTGCTTGTGATAACAATATTGTATATTGAAAACTTAGCTCAAAGACTAGCTCTTATGTTAACTAGAGGCGCTATTCTGGACATTAGATCTCTAAGACTTATTCATCTTGTCTAACTGTACCCTTTGATTAATACCACCTCCTTTTCCTGAGGCAGTGTTGTTTCTTCACCCACATACTGTGCGTATCCTTCAAGCATCCAAAGAATAACCCAATGTTAAATTACTGTATCCGTTTCATGCTGTTTACCTCCAGTTGTCTTCTTTGCTTTTATGAGCTCACTGACTACTCCATCTCAAGGCACTTAAATAGTCTTATAAATATCTTCTTCATACTCATCCAGAACTCATTATTTATGTTGAGAGAATAGTGAAGCTCTGGTTCATCAACATTATGATTTATAACACTTTGAAGAAGGAAAGAGATTACAATAACTTTGCCAAATAGACCAACGTTTTTGCAAGTAATGCTTTCCCCCCCTTACAAAGCTTTGGAAACTTGCAACAATTCTTTTTTATGGATCCCCATCTTTTTATTTTTATACTCCTAGATTAAAAGGATTAGATCCTATAACTTTCAATTAACTCCACATGCATGGAACTAATGTCAATAATCCTGATGATATGGCCACAGTATTTGTACTTTAGTATCAAGGCTACATAATGTAGCAATTTTTGTTTTGGAAGAAATGTTTCAAGTATACAGCAACTCAAATAATACTTTAGTAAGTATTACATTTACCTTATATAGTGCTGTCAAAGGAAAGGCAATGATAAAATCACAGTGTTAAGCAGATTTAAGTCCAATAGCTAATAATCTTGGCGTTCTATTATCTGAGTTCTTCACTATATTCATAATAACAAATGATAATGCTGAGAAGGGTTCTTTCTAAATTGAACATGCCACAGGAATCCAGGTGTTCCATAAAGGTATCCATTGATTATATACTACTGCACACATTTTAACCTTATCAATTTACAGGAAAATCCTCATTGAAACAACTTGTATCAGAGTGATCTGGGTTAAATAGATGCCTCTATTAACTGGATATATCCGGCAGGATTTTCTATGGCAGTACCCAACCAAATTAAAGGTTAAATTTACATTTTAATTTTTAAGGAGAACACACCTTAGGTAAGTTTGATTATCTATTACTCTAAGTTGCTTACTCCAAATGCCACATTTGAGAAATAAATTTAAAACCTGGTTATATATGTAAAATGAAACAACTTTTGCCCCTGCAAAAGATTTCTTTAAATACTATTTAAGATGAGAGGGGCAAGATGGCTGAAAAGTAAGAGATCCTATTTCAGCTGTTCCCCTGAGTTGAACTAAACATTTACCAGAGCACTCTGAACACCCATGGAATCAGCCTGAGATGTAAGATTATACACTTCTGGATCTCTATAGGGGCAGAGAATCATCAATGGAGATTGTGTTCCTTGTCTGTATTGTGGTTGATATATTCAGCTACATATCCCTTCAACCACCTCTCACCAAAATGACTAGGAGGAGGAACACCCAACCGAGGAAAAATTCAGAGACTGTGACCTCTGCCACAGAACTACTGGATACGGACATAATGGCTAGGTTGGAGAAGACCATTAGTG
Organism: Procyon lotor; assembly: GCA_028646535.1. NCBI lineage: Eukaryota > Metazoa > Chordata > Mammalia > Carnivora > Procyonidae > Procyon > Procyon lotor. The sequence continues at coordinate 64,222,313 of CM053607.1, forward strand.
GCAACATAGAATCTCTAATGGCAGAAGTGAGAGCTGATTTGGCAGAACTTAAAAATGCTACCAATGAGATCCAATCTAATCTAAATACTCTAACAGCTACGGAACCGAGGCAGAGGATCAAATTAGTGATCTAGAAGACAAACTGATAGAAGGATCATGAGGAGGCCTGGAACAGTTTAGAAGCTATGAAAACAGAATCAGGGAAATAAATGATGCCATGAAACATTCCAATGTCAGATTTACTGGGATCCCGGAGGAGGTGGATAGAGGGAGAAGATTAGAAGATATAATTGAACAAAATGTAGATGAAAATTTCCCTAATCTGAGGAATGGAACAAGTGTTTATGTGCTAGAGGCAGAGGACACTCCCTAAGATAAATGAGGGTAGAAAGACCTCCAGACATGTGATTGTGAATTTCACAATCACATAAATTCAGAGAAGATATCTTAAAGACATCTAGGGGGAAGAGATTCTTTACATACAGAGGGAGGGCCATCAGAATAATGTCAGACTTGTCCACATGTTTCCACAGAAATGGCTGGCAAGACATATTCAGGCCATTAAATGACAACATGCCACTAAGAATACTTGATCCAGCAAGACTGACATTCAGAATGGATGGAGAGATAAAGAGCTTCCAAGAGCAGCTATGTCTAGATTATGTGACTACCAAGCCAGCACTATGAGAAATATTAAGGGGGGGGTTTCTATAAAAGAAGAAAGACTTCAAGAGTGATATAGAACAGAAATTTACAGAAACAATCTATAGTAATGAGGACTTCACAGCCAATATGATGTCAATAAAAACTTACCTTTCAATAGTCACTCTTAATGTGAACGGCCTAAATGCTTCCATAAAACAGCACAAGGTTGCAGACTGGATAAAACTACAGGACCCATCCATATGCTGTCTACAAGAGACACATTCGGAACCTAAAGATGCACCCAGACTGAAAGTGAAGGGATAGAGAACCATCTTTCATGCCAAGGGGCCTCAAAAGAAAGCTGGGGTAGCAAATCTCTAATCAGATAAATTGGATTTTAAGCTGAAGACTGTAGTCAGAGATGCAAAAGGACACTACATCATTGTTAAAGGGTCTACCCACCAAGAAGATCTAATAATTGTAAATATTTATGCCCCCAATATGGGAGCAGTCAACTACATAAGCCAACTTTTAATAAAAATAGAGTCATAATGATAATATATTATTTGTAGGGGATCTAAACACATCACTCTCAGCAACAGATTATCTAAACAGAAAACAAAGAAACAAGAGCTTTGAATGACACATTGGACTAGACAGACTTCATAGATATATACAGAACATTCCACTCTAAAAACAACAGAATGCTCATTCTTCTCGAACACATATGGGAGTTTTTCCAGAACAGACAATAAATACTGGATTGCAAATCAGATCTCAACCAATACGAAAAGACTGAAATTATTCCCTGCATATTCTCAGACCACAGTGCTCTGAAACTGGAACTCAATCACAAGAAAAAGTTTGGAAAGAATTCAAACACTTGGAAGCTAAAGACCATCCTGTTCAATAATGTTTGGAAAGCGAGGAAATCAAAGAACTTAATTCACAGAAACCAAGGAGAATGAAGACACATCGGTCCAAAGCCTATGGGATATGGCAAAGGCGGTCTTAAGGGGGAAATACATAGCCATCCAAGCCTCGCTCAAAAAAAAAAATATAAATATCCCAAATATTCAAACTCTTTCCACCTTAAATAACTGGAGAACCAACAAATTAAGCCAATCCCATGCACAAGAAGGGAAAGAATTAAGATTAGAGAAGAGATCAATGAGTTAGAAACTAGAAATACAGTAGAACACATCAACCAAACTAGAGACTGGTTCTTTGAAAGAATTATTAAGATCAATAAACCACTGGCTGAACTAATCCACAAGAAGAGAGAAAGGACCCAAATTAATAAAGTTATGAATGAAAGGGGTAAGATCACGAGTAACACCAAGGAAATAGAAACAATCATCTAAAGTTATTACCAACAGCCATATGCCCATAAGTAACCTAGAAGAAATGGATGCATTCCTGGAAACCTATAACTTCCAAGACTGAAACAGGAAGAAACTGACAACCTGAATAGACCAATAACTAGTAACAAGATTGAAGCAGTGATCAAAAACCTCCCAAAAAACAAGAGTCCAGCACCTGATGGATTCTCTGGGGAATTCTACCAAACATTCAAAGAAGAAATAATAACTATTCTCCTGAAACTGTTTCAAAGAATAGAAACAGGAGGAAAACTTCCAGACTCTTTCTATGAAGCTAGCATTACCCTGATCCCCAAACCAGGCAAAGACCCCATTAAAAAGAATTTCAGACCAATATCCCTGATGAATATGGATGCCAAGATTCTCAACAAGATCTTAGCTAATAGGATCCAACAGTACATTAAAAAGATTATCCACCTTGACCAGGTGGGATTTATCTCTGGGATACAAGGGTGGTTTAACATTCACAAATCAGGGGCGCCTGGGTGGCGCAGTCGTTAAGTGTCTGCCTTCGGCCCAGGTCAGATCCCAGGGTCCTGGGATCGAGCCCCGCATCGGGCTCTCTGCTCGGCGGGGAGCCTGCTTCTCCCGCTACCATTCCCACTGCTTATGTCCCCTCTCTCGCTGTGTTTCTCGCTGTCAAATAAATAAAATCTTTAAAAAAAAAAAAAAAAAACATTCACAAATCAATCAATGTGATAGAACAAATTAATAAGAGAAGAGGAAAAGAACCACATCATCCTCCCAATTGATGCAGAAAAAGCTTTTGACAAAATACAGCATCCTTCCCTGATTAAAACTCCTCGAAGTATAGTGATAGAGGGAACATTCCTCAACTTCATAAAATCCATCTATGAAACACCCACAGCAAATATCATTCTCAATTGGGAAAACCTGAGAGCCTTCCCACTGAGATCAGGAAACTACAAGGCTGCCCATTCTCACCACTCTTGTTCAGCATAGTACTAGAAGTCCTGGCAACAGCAATCAGACAACAAAAAGAAATAAAAGGTATTCGAATTGGCAATGAAGAAGTCAAACTCTCTCTTTGCAGATGACATGATACTTTATGTGGACAACCTGAAAGACTCCACCCCCAAATTACAGCAATTCAGTAATGTGGCAGGATACAAAAATCAATGCACAGAAATCAGTTTTCTTATACACTAACAATGAAACTGTAGAAAGGGCAGTTAGAGGACTGATTCCATTTACGATAGCACCAAAAACCGTAAGATACTTGGAATAAACCTAGCCAAAGAGGTAAAGGATCTATACTCGAGGAACTACAGAACACTCCTGAAAGAAACTGAGGAAGACACAGAAAGATGGAAAAGCATTCCATGCTCATGGATTAGAAGAATAAACATTGTTAAAATGTCTGTGCTTCCCAGAGCAATCTATACTTTCAATGCCATCTCTATCAAAATACCAGCAGCATTTTTCAAAGGGTTGGGACAAACAATCCTAAAATATGTACGGAACCAGAAAAGACATCGAATCACTAAGGAAATGTTGAAAAAGAAAAACAGAGCTGGGGGCATCACGTTGCCTGATTTCAAGCTTTATCAGAAAGCTGTGATCACTAAGACAGCATAGTACTGGCACAAAAACAGACACACAGACCAATGGAATAGAGTAGAGAGCCTCAACTCCATGGTCAAATAATCTTTGACAAAGCAGGAAAAAATATCTAGTGGAAAAGACAGTCTCTTCAATACATGGTGCTGGGAAAGTAACAGCTATGTATAGAAGAATGAAACTTGACCATTCTCTCACACCATATACAAAGGTAAACTCAAAATGGATCAAAGACCTCAGTGTGAGACAGGAATCCATCAAAATCCTGGAGAACATAGGCAGTAACCTCTTGGACATTGGCCACTGCAACTTCTTTCAAGACATGTCTCCAAAGGCAAAGGAAACAAAAGTTAAAAATGAACTATTATGACTTAATCAAGATAAAAAGCTTCTGCACGGCAAAGGAAACAGTCAACTAAATGAAGAGGCAACCCACAGAATGGGAAAAGATATTCACAAATGACACTATAGACAAAGGGCTGATATCTATAAATAACTCAAACTCAACACCCAAAAACCAGATAATCACATCAAAAAATGGGCAGAAGACATGAACAGATGCTTCTCCAATGAAGACGTACCAATGGCTAACAGACATCATTAACCATCAGGGAGATTCAAATCAAAACCACACTGAGATACCACCTTACACCAGTTACAATGGCAAAAATTAAAAAGGCAATAAGCAACAAATGTTGGAGAGTACATGGAGAAAGGGGAACCCTCTTATACTGTTGGTAGGAATGTACATTGGAGCAGCCACTTTGGAAAACAGTGTGGAGACTCTTCAAAAAATTAAAAATAGAGCTACCCTATGACCCAGCAGTTACACTACTGGGTATTTACTCCAAAGATACAGATGTAGTGAAAAGAAGGGCCATATGTACCCCAATGTTCATAGCAGCAATGGCCACAATCGCCTAACTGTGCAAAGAACCAAGATGCCCTTCAGCAGACGAATGGATAAAGAAGATGTGGTCCATATATAAAACGGAATATTACTCACCCATCAGAAAGGATGAATACTCAACTTTTGCACCAACATGGATGGGACTGGAGAAAATTATGCTGAGTGAAATAAGTCAAGCAGAGAAATTTTACAATAAATGCAAGTACATCTAACAGAAGGAGTACAAAGGGGAATGAGATGACAAGAGGAATTTCAAAGTTACATCTGAAATTTGTGTTAATAGGAGAGGAGAAAGGTTTACAAAAAGCACACCTGTTAAACTGCCTTAGATAGTACAAGAGGATCTTCAGGTGTCATGGTCAGCAGGATGGGTGGAGATATGAAGAGCATTCCAGGAGTAGAAGTTGGGCAGGCCAGGATCAGTTTCTCAAGCAGTTAAGGTCTGGATGTAGGCATGTTTCAAGAATTCTAGTTTATCTAATGCATGGTGAAAGGCTACTAGACATCAGACAGAATTGGCCAATTAGGAAGTAGCAGCTTGGTTTCAGAACTACACTAACATACATTAATTTAGTATTACATTTTTGGCACATTTCTGGACCTAATACTGTAACAAAATTTCTATCATCTGTCACTTGGTCAAAATATAGCCAGTCAACTGTGACATCAATCTCAGATTAATCTATGTCTTCAAACATATCTGAATACCATACACATTTACAAATACTAGGCTGTTCTAAAACTTTGTAACCTTTGACAGAAGGGGAGATGTAATTCCTATGCAGAAATTTACCATTCATTGTGATAGAGAAGTTGACTTATTTGATACCAAAGAGAAATTGCAAAATTCTGGTAGCTAAACACTTTTAGTGAGGTATGAGTTAGGTTCACTTTACAAATTTCTAATTTTTCATTAGGTGGCCCTTATTCTGTGTTATCATGAAGAAAATATTCCAACATCTTTGAAAATACAACAAGCAAATGAGAAATGCCCATGTGAACATTGATACTTCATGATTATAATATACTCCATCACACAGAGTGATGAAGTTCTCAAGTAACTGAACTTCCATCATATTTTTTCACCAAATATCGCCTAGAAGATGACCTTCCTAGAATCAGATATTGGTAATTAACTAGATTTGAGAAATGTAACTAATACCTTATTCTAATTATAATTTTTTTCAAGATATTTTTTTGAGAGAGAGAAGCAGACTCCCCACTGAACTCAGAGCCCAGCTCAGGGCTCCATTGCATGACCCTAAGATCATGACCTGAGATGTAATCAAGAATTGGTCGCTCAACTGACTGAGCCATCTAAGCACCCCTCAGCCCAATTTTTAAGAAAATTCTTTAATCCCAACCTTATTGAGATATAATGGACATTTAACACAGTAAGTTTAAGTTGAACAACAGGATGATTTGATACACATATATAGTCAAAGATCAAATAATATATCTATAGTTAGGTTTTTAAACTGCCTTTGTGTCTAAAAAAATTGGTACAGTAAAAATTTGTCAGTTCAGCCAAGATGATTAAATATTCACTTTCATTATCATTAACTTTGTCTCCCAAAATAAAATACTTGTAAAAACTGGTGAATTTAGGGGCACTTGGTGGCTCCACTGGGTGAGCATCCAGCTCTTGATTTTGGCTCAGGTCATGATGTCCCGGTCCTGGGATGGAGCACCAGGGCAAAGTCCATACTCAGCAAGGAGTCAACTAGAGGATTCTCTCCTTCACCTCTACCCCTTCCCAACCACCACCCCCACCAGTCTCTTGCTCTCTTGCTCTCTCTCACTCTCTCTCTCTCATAGAAATAAAACTTAAAAAAAAAAGTGGTAAATTTATGTCCACTTCATCACCTGGAAAGTCTGATCAAGTTTGATATTTGAGCAAGTAACTATCCGCCTTACATATAGAGTAATTGCACTTTGAATGTGTTTATAAAACAGAACTTGAGCCATTAAACACTTTTTTTTTTTTTTTGGAAACACTATTCTCAGTGTTTTTGTTTTTAAAGCAAAACTAAAACAAAATGAAGTAACTTTCAGGCTTTTTTTTTTTTTCTGAAAAATTCTGTAGCAATTAATTTACCAAGTACAGGTCACACAACATAACCAGAATACCCGTGCTATTTTAATGCACTAAAGACCCAATTCTACTTACTATATTTTGTATCTCTGTAAAGAAATAATCACTCTTTACATAAAAATGTCATCACTCAAACATAAAGCTTTATTAGGTATTCTTCAAGCACATCTTAAAATTAGGCTATTACTGCATCCATTTTATCAAATTCTTTACAATCTATTTCCTTATGTCTCTGCTGACATCAAGAAAATGTTTTGACCATGACTATGGCAGTCGGCGAGTGAGCCAAACTGGCTAAGACAAAACACCTACATATGTGGTCTCATCTACACATCTGACTACTCATGTGATTCCTCAGACAGTGAGGTACTGCCCTCGTAGTTGTAACGCACGAAGGTATAACTGAAATAAGATTTCAGAAGTAATGATTTTGATTTCACATACGCTGCCCTAATATACATGTCTATTGGAAAAATTTTTACAATAACCCAATGGATGGATACAATTCACCGTACTCTTTCTCTAATTAAAATTTTAGTTTCTTTTTCTACCATAAGAGGTGAGAGTTTTCTGGGTTCAGCTGTTCAGTATTCTCTCACCTAATCTCATTCTATCTTCACTCCACCCTGCTACTCTCCTTCTCATTCATCTAGCTGATCCTTTCCCCTGCTCTGTTATCTATTTGTAAACTTTATAAACCTAATCCATTGGGTTCAGCTTTGGAGTGCTGTTTATTTCAAGTAGACATTATCTACAACTCTATACTGGGCTTGCCACAGATCCATTTATTTTAATATATTTTTTAAAACTAAGGAGTGCTGTTTTAGGGGTAGTTTCTTAAAAGGTTAACTAAGAAACTCTTTTAGTTCAGATACTTATTATCTATTAAGTTCTTTACATGAGAAAGTGAGTGACCTAGAACAGCTCTCCTAGACAGAAGGGTATTTTAACAAGTACCTCATACTGGGTTCAAAAAGAAAGCCATTTTCAGATACTGCTTCTGCTGGTAAGAGGGCTATTTTTGAGTAGCTCTCAAAGTGTGGGCCCCTCTAACCCTAATTAGTATATACACAACAATCTGATCACTCTTTCTTCCACTATGTGGCACATAATTTACTGGTCTTTTATACCCAAGGCCATTTGCAGTAATGATACTGCAGCGTAGCCTCACTGTGCTAGGCATGCTGATCAAGTTTTCCAGTCTACATTCCCAGAGGCACTGAGCATTGCCATACATGGCCAATCCTCAGCCTTTCTCAGTATTTTGCAAGTATCCCAGGGTCCAAGAAACCAAGTATGAAATCCATAGAATTTACTAAAATTTCCTGTCAGCAACCTATACATTCCCCAGCTCCTTCCCAAATTGCAAGAAATTTCACTTATCCAAACTCAACAACCCCATCGCCCATGTCCTCATGGCCACCGCGGTGCTTCAGTCCTACCACAGTGCACCTTGTCCTCCCCTCACCTGTCCACATACCTGGAATTTGTAGCACTTCCTTTACTTTCATAGCCTTTCCATAGAGAATATGCTAGATTACTTGTGTTGTTTATACTCCTCTACATTCTCTCAACAGTACATCGAAACTTTCTAGCAATGGGACCCTTCTCAGAAGCTTACAGTGAGAAAACACTAACTGAAAAAAGACAGAACTTTCTCTAGATGCTAAGTGAAGGGGAAAGAGTGGAAAAATACATGTTCCTATTAGTATATTTTTTTCTTCTTGTCCAGTACAGCTCGACCTGAATAAAATGGAGATGGCCATTTCATGACTTGTGGTTAAGTGAAGAACCCTGAAAGCAACCATTCTTTGGGGCCCCAGTAGGTATATATTCTACTAAGGACAAGTCCTGGACTGCTGACCTCATGAAAAAATATTCTAATTTAATATCCGTTAACACCTGAGAGCAAAGAAGACTACTAATAAAAGATCGCTTAATCTATTGTTCCTGACATTAAGTCTTCTAGGGCTAACATGGCACAAAAGAAAAGGTTTCTTCCCAGTCTTTAGTCATTTAGCTCAGCCAAGTTTCTCTGAATGTCTGCTTTGCATATATGAGGTGGTATTGTGTAACAGCTTTTAGATTTGAAGATAAGGAATATTCAGCACCTAGCCATATGGCTAGCATGTATTGCTTGCCTGATGGATGGTACCTTTTTTCTTTCTCCATTTCTATTAGTTTTCTATGTATTCATGTACCTGTTTACTGAATTTTATTCAAAACGATTATTTTTTCTGCTATAAAACATAGGTACAGCCATAAAGATTCCATTCATTTTAGATTGTGAGTTATGAAGCATTATATTGAAGGAAATCCCAGAGGACTGAACCATGAAAACTGAATCAAAGGAGAAGGCTAGTGCTGGTAAAGATAAACTAATCACCAATATCACAACTCCCACTTCTGGAGTAGAACTCTAAACACCTAGAAGCTAACTGTGGGGCATCTTAAACTTAAAAGATAAATGTAACTAAGGCAATGAATATTTTAAAAACATTAATTAAATCTGTTATTTGGGGCCATATGATGAAATTTTTATTTAATGAATTCCAAAGGTTAAAAACTTTCAAATCAATCATCTAGAAATTTCTGAGCAGGTGAACATATGAGCTATTCAAAGTCAATTGAGCAATGAATATAAAATTAGACTTCATATTTATACACAGGTTTTTTATTAAGCATTCATTTACTCAAATTATAAGAAATTATTGAGTGATTTAACTTAAATCAAAAGAGCAGTTGCTGCTTGAAGTAGATGAAGTCTGCTGACATTTTAGTGGCTTAACTGCTCTTTTCCTGAACTCCAGATAGCCTAGGATATAAGTTGTCCCTGTGTATACGTACCTTTGCTTCAGATTAATAACAATATGCTGCAATTCAGTTCTTTAGATTTTATGCTTAGTTAATGAAATGAACATATCCAGTTTTTAAAGATGTGATCCTAATCATCCAGGAGAATGTTAAACATGTACTTTAAAATCTAATAGCAAAATTCAGAAGTACTTTGAGTGCTGCTTAAACAAAACATTTCCCATTAAGTTCTCAAAATTTTTTTATTAATTTTTTTGCCAAGAATGTCCATTCTATAGTGTTATATGCTCACTTTTAAAATTAGTATTTCTAGGGCACCTGGGTGGCTCAGTTGGTTGAGTGAACTGCCTTCAGCTCATGTCATGATCCTGGAGTCCCAGGATTGAGTCCCACATTGGGCTCCCAGCTCCATGGGGAGTCTGCTGCTCCCTCTGACCTTCTCCTCTTTCATGCTCTCTCTCTGTCTAATAAATAAAATCTTTAAAAAATAATGTCAGTATTTCTTGAGAACTAGAATTTAAATTCTAGTTGAAAAATCCAATACTGTTTGGTCAATTGGTTAAATTAATTAATTGTCTTTTACACAACTTCTTCCCCAGTTCCAATCTCAACTTGATCCCTCAAGTTCAAGCTCAATTGGCTCCCTTATTTCATCTCACATATGAAGCTCATTCTGTTGTCTGGCACTTTGCAAATTATGACCATTGCTAATGCTTTTCCTGGAACTATTCATACAAGTTATTCCCTGTCTCCCTAGTTTAGTGCTCAAATAGCACATCCTCAAAACCTCTGAAAGTACACCTACTTAATTTTAAGTAGCTGCCCATCACCTGACACTATTGTCCTATATCCCTTTTTTATTCCCTTTAGAGTACCTAGAAACATGCAAAACAAAGTTTTTACATACTTATTTATTGCCTTTTATTATTATTTGAGAGAGAGAATGAGAGAGAGATAGAGACAGAGTGAGAGAGCACAAACAGTAGGGAAGTGGGGAGAGACAGAGGGAGAAGCAGACTCCCCACTGAGCATTGAGCTGGACATGGAGCTAGATCCAGCAATCAGGGATGATGACCTGAGCCAAAGGCAGAAGCTTCAACAAATGGGCCATCTAGGTGTCCCTGTTGCCTGCTTCTATTGTACCGTAACTTTAGGGAGATCAAAGACCATATTGGACTTAAATGTGCATCCCAAGACCTGAAACAGTGGGGGAAGAGCTCAAGTTATGAAGGTTGACAAATAAATGAGGCATCTTTGACAAGGACATGTTCAACATCTTCTTTCTAAATCATGAGAAAATATTTGCTTTGCAAAATTATGTAAAATAAAGCAAATGACTTGATTTTTGTTTTAGATAATCAAATCAACTACAATCCCTGAAATTTTAATCACTTATATCCCGCCCCCAAAGTTCTGTTACCATATAAAGGTTTGCTTATTAATATAATGATTTTAATCTTAGTTTTTGAAATATAAATTAGAATAGGGAGTACTTCTAAAGGCTACTGTATGTAATTTATTTTAGCTAAAGTTATTTAAGGTTATTAAATCAGGGTTAGGTTGATCATTTGTGCCTAAGAGAGGCTGACATTTTGCATCTTAAAGGCTTAAAACTAAAAACTTGCCTCTGGTCTTTCTACCACCTTCTTTGTTACCACTGGAAGGTATTCACCTGTCTCAATTTTTTTTTTTTTTTTTAGGATTTATTTATTTGACAGAGAGAGAGAGAGAGAGAGATCTCACAAGTAGGCAGAGAGGCAGGTAGAGAGAGGGGGAAGCAGGTTCCCTACTGAGCAGAGAGCCCAATGCAGGGATCAATCTCAGGAACCTAAAATCGTGACCTGAGCTGAAGGCAGAGGCTTTAACCTACTGAGCCACCCAGGCGCCCCATCTCAAATTTATGTAAGCATATTTTCTGAGAAGCAGCCCATGTGATTAAGGATAATGACATACAGGTATATTATAGATGTTATCACTTGAATTAATATGTGTGTATACATACACTTATTCAGAAACTGCATAAAATAGAATTCACAATTTGCTGAGTACTGTCATATATACACACACATATTAACCACTGCTGACCAATTAAGGGCCAGAGTATTTCCATTCCTTCACCAAAAGCTTCTATGGAGATTTGCCATCTTTTTTTTTTTTTTTTTTAAAGATTTTATTTATTTGACAGCGAGAAACACAGCGAGAGAGGGGACACAAGCAGAGGGAATGGTAGCGGGAGAAGCAGGCTTCCCACGGAGCAGGGAGCCCGATGCGGGGCTCGATCCCAGGACGCTGGGATCTGACCTGGGCCGAAGGCAGACGCTTAACAACTGAGCCACCCAGGCGCCCCG